>CM040754.1:34474478-35105006 GCA_022829145.1 Albula goreensis | reverse complement strand
AGCACCTTAAAATCAATTCTAAAATCAATTGGCAGCCAGTGTAATGATTTTAAAATGGGGGCAATAATCTAGGCAACTAGTTATGGATGCATGCATCAATCTTTCAGTGCCTTCTTGTATGATGATAGGCCTAACTTTGGCAATATTCCTCAGATGGTAAAAACCTATTTTGACCACATTTCTCATATGTGCATCAAAGACCAAGGAGCTATCAAATATTACACCCAGGTTTTTAGCCTGAGACATAACATTAAGAACCCTGCTTTTGAAATGAGATAACCATCTCCTATTAGCCTTATTATCAATTGCCATTATCTCTGTTTTGTTTTGGTTCAATTGTAAAAAAAAAAAAAAAACTCATCCATATATTTATGCCAGAAATACAGTTAACAAGAGATAATGGGATGTGGATCATTAGTTGAGACCAAGATATATATAGAAATATAGCATTAAAAATGTATGTTGTTTGTGGATGATAGACCCTAATGGAAGCATATAAAGACTAAAAAGGATGGGACCTAAAATGGTACCCTGAGGCACACTACAGGTAATGCTGACTTTCTGTTCGGAAAAGTCATCAAGGGCGATATAACCCATTAAATAGGTTCTGAACCAGCTTAGAACTGTGCCTGAAAGACCTACCCATTTTTCAAGTCTGGAAAAAGTCGAGAAGTACCAAGACAGAAAGATTTCTTTTATCTAAGTCAACTCTGATGTTGTTTACAACATTAATTTAAGCTGTCTCTATACTGTGCTTTGCACAGAAACCAGACTGGAATTTTTCAAAAATAGAATTTTTGGTTAAATAGTCTGACAGTTTCAGGAAGACTAGCTTTTCAAGAATTTTACCTAGAAATATCGGATTCAAAATGGGACTGAAATTATTGAGACTGGAGGGATCAAGGTGCTGTTTTTAAGAAGGGGATTAACTATGGCAGTCGTAAATGCGGTTGGCAGTCTTATTTAGCAGTTCTCCAGTAAGGCAAGTATAGACTTTCTTGAAAAAATTGGTGGTGATGGGATCAAGGGCACATGTGGATGGTTTGGTTTGAGACTCTTTACTACATTGTTTAACAAAGTTTAATCAATGAGATTAAAAAAAGCTGCATATTCGTCTCATTTGGCTCTTCATAGATCAGTGTGCACCACAAGAGAAGGATTTATTATTCGATCAGTTGTCAAAAGTAAAATGTGGGGCTTGTCTTTGTTGTTAGAGATCAAATTCGAAAAATATGCTTGCCCGGCAGTTTTGATACATTGATTATAATTTAAGAGATTTTCCTTTAAAATATCAAAATTAATTTGTATTTTTGTTTACCTTCACTTACTTTCAGCCCTTAGACTGTCTCTCCATTTTTCCAGGGACACCTGAGTTTATTTGAAACTTTTTTAGCTTTAAGAGGAGTGACATGGTCAATGCTTGCTCTTAATCTCTTGCAAAAGCAGTCAGCAAAGTCCTTGCAGGAGTGCAAGCAGGGGGATGGGCAATCGCTAAAAACAGTCATAAAATTGTCAGCAGCATCACAGTCAAGGTAACATCAGTATGATTAGCCTCAGTGCATAATAAAACTGCAAAAAATACACAAAAATGATCAGAAATAGTAAAATCAAAAACAGACGTCATATCAACAAGATCAAGAAATCTTCCTATGGGTGAGTTCATTTAAGTGCTGTATAAAGTCCAAAGAAATCAACAGGTTGTTGAAGTCCAAAACTCTAGCATCTGTTGCATTGTTAACATGCAGGTTGAAGTCACCCACAACAATGATCCAACTGTAGTCTAAGTGAATAATTGATGGCAGCTCAAAAAATATTACATTGTGCTTAGGGGGCCAATAGACAATGACAAACAGTATATTAGGTTTACATCTCAGTAGTACCGCAATTGACTTAAGGACAGGGGTTTGTGACCTAAAGAGAGAGATGATGATGCTGGCTGTGCCTTCCCCCTCCTGCCATTTCTATTTTTCTATTGAGACAAAATAATTATTGGTGGATTATTGTTATATATCCACAGGATATGGACAAGGGTACTGCTGCCCTTAAATATTAATAGAAAAATTAATTTCATCATTAGAAGATCTTAGCCCATAATTATAAGATCTCATAATTACTACACATCCCTCTTGTAATTATAAGATAGATCCCTCCTGTGGTAATCCTCTGGTAATTATACATCCGTTGTCTTATTATCTTGTTTTAAAGAAGAAAAAGATATATCACAAGAATTATGATTTATGTATTCTTATGAGAAATCATCATTCTAATAATCATTGACAATGACAATGACGGTCTAATAAGTGTATGTCTAATAATTAATTATGAGATTAATTATTAGTATTATCATTTTGGTGATAATCATATCTATTAATTGCCATAATTATTTATAATCATCTCATAAGGACATATTTAATGTTTAAAACTAAAATTTTAGGCTATCACTTCAGATAGCCAACTAGCAACTATCCAAATATTAGATAGCTTGGCAGTTATGCTATCTCACATCTTTCTTAAACAGCACATTTTTTTTTTTTTCTTCCCGATCTTTCCTCTTTTTCCCAACCCGAATGTTCAACCGAGCTGGTTGACCTCACCGCAGCACCCGCCCTGACAGCTGTGGGAGGAGAAGTCAAGCACTTCACGATCAATTCACGTGACGACGCTCTCGGTTCTTTTCATGCTGCGGTCGCACCACTAACTGCACACTGCCTATGACGTCGGAGTAAGACGTCGTCCGCGTACTGTCAGTTCACTCCGAATTGAACCCCAATGGAGCAAGTTAGGCTGGCTTACCCCGTGTCGAACCCTGGCGAGGCTGGCCAATTGTTGCCTTGCCAATGTGACCTCTGACCATAGCCGGGAGCCTCCGCCTCTCCAACGAACCACCCAGAGACAACAGCATATGATTTTTAAGAAAATATGGTGAATATTTCAGAGACAATTAAAAAGCATGCCAGTTAAAATATTAATTAAAAATATTAACCTAGGTATGTGTTTCTATTTTATAGTCAGTACTGCACAGGAGGATTATATAAGCATAATTTATTTAATATGTACTATGTGGGATTTGTACATTTACCCATCATTTCATATTTAGTATTTGGGATGTATATATTTACCAATCATTTCATATGTACTGTTCATATGTACCAGCCATGTACTGAAAAATATTACTAATGAATGGTAAATCTGGAAAATCTCTCAGATTTTTTGGTCTACAAAATCATTTTATGTCATTATATGGGCAGGCATTCAACTTCAGGACCATGGAAAGCTCTTCATGTAGGCAGTTCAATTCTGTGTTTTTATGATTGTCTAGACAACTAAGATGGAAGTGCCCTCTGCTCTGTTCCTTTCATTTAGCTAATTTAGCTAAGCTAGCCACCTATTCATTACCTAGCTACATAAAGTTATTTCTACAGTAATAATACAAATATTAGAATTAGCCTGACTCAAATGTTATGCTAACTAGATAATGGTAAAAAGTAACATAGCCAAAGACAAAGATCAAGTTGGAAACAAGTGGGGCACATACCACATCCTTCAAATTGATCTTGGGTCTGAAAACTAGTTCATTTTGCTTGAAAACTTGAAAATATTGTATCATTTTAAATTGTGTGTCACTAAGTTTCTTTCTATGCAGTTCCATTCCAAAACCCAATATCCATTTACAGCTGTCATGTGGAGGTCCAGTTCCAGTGTTCACCACCAGAGGGCATCCACCAGCAATTATCCCCTATTTAAGCCACTATTTAAACCTGTGTTTTCCTACCTTCTAGGGCCAGTCATGCTTAGCCATGCTTATGGTACTGTGTCTGACCTTACCTCTGTAAATGTTTTCTCTTATGCCTCTTGGACCTTTTTTTATCTGGAGAATTTTCTTGGACTGTGTTTTGCCTAAGCACCTCTGCTTGAAGTGTGCCTTTAGTTTGCTGGTTTTGCTGGATTTTGCACTGCCTGCTCTGTCTGCCTGTTTCCTTCGGGGTCTCTGATAAATTCTTTGGGGTTTCCTTGAAGTTTATCACTGCATTTGTGCTCATTACTGAATCCTGACAACAGCAATTTCTGTTATTCAACATATATTCAAGATAAGGTTCATACATTAGATAATTCAAAACAAATGAGGGTATATCTTTTCATGCCCAATGTTTTTTTTTTATCTTATAATTGGAAATAATCAGATTTTTTCCCCCAAAATGCAGTATATCTGTCCCTTCATTGTCATAAAATCCAAAGATTAAAATAAACACTCAGTTAAAGTGGATGTGTGGCTTGGTCTTGATTCATTTGGGAACCACACACTTTACCAGTGTCATTAAAATTAATACATATTATATACCCTGTAATTTTTAAATTTTTAAGATTAAAACTAATAAATGTAATTTTTGTGAGAATGATCATGACATTTTATTTTAAGTTTCCCGGGAGTGTTCATACTCAAAAATGTTGTGGGTGGATCTACACCTGTATTACATTTGCAGGAAGGTGATGTCATTTGATATTTCAGTAGACATGATGTCAGCCCTAGCACTTCTTTATAAAGTAATCTTCATTTGATTTTAGGAAAATTTCATATTCATAAAATGAGATGGTCTAAAAAGAAGCAATTAAAAAAATATATATATATATATATATATATATATATATATATATATATATATGTGTGTGTGTGTGTAATTGGAATATTACCGTACATCTGTTGGGGGTTGTGAGAATTGTAAATGCTGTTTTAAATGGACGGAATTTTAAGCAGTGTATTATGTATGTTATGTTCTTTTTACCATGCTGTGCCCCAAAGTTTGTATTGTGTTGAATATGCACACATGGTTTATGGGTTGTTTGTACATTTTGAATTTAATTAAAAAATTAAAAAATGCTTTTATAATATTTTAATTTGGGTACTGTGTCACCTAACTAACTGAGCTACCCTTTTAAAATGTTACTTGTTTCCACTGCTTGTTTTTTCCACAGATAAAAGCAGATTTTTGAAAGGTAACTGCAGCTAAAATATCATGACTGCACTGTATGTTGACCATGTATTTGTACATTTAACAATTCAAAGTCACTGAACCATATACTTTCAGATTTCATAGTTAATTACTCCTTTTTGTACATAGAGTTCCCGAGAAAACAGTGTAATTTTTGTGTACCTTTGAGAAGAGTTCATATACCTGGCCCTATGTGCCACGAAAACATGGCCATGGGGAAAAACTATAATGGCATAAAGATATGTTAGAGCTGTGTAACTGTTGTCGTAGTACACCACACCAATTCTGTCATTTCTTGTAACATTCTCTCTAAAGCCAAATTATGAAATATTGTATGGAGAACAAGGTCTGGTGTCTAAATGCTTAAAACGTTGAGATCAAAGTAAACGCTTGGGAGACTGTGCAAAGATAGTGAGTCTACATAATTGCAACAGTTTCACATGTTTTATCTACAGCAACCTGAGCATTTTTCATAGGAGACAGGCTTTTACAAGAGATCCATAGTATCAACAAAGACACACACACACACATACACACACAGTGCTGTTGATGAGTTTCTGTTGCGTCCTCTTATAGGCCTTTATCAGGATTCACAATGAAAAAGTGAGTATTTTACACATGAAATATTAACTTGTATAACTTTATTCCAGCTATGTTATTTGAGGCCATATTATCTACACAATTACATATCTGGACCAAAAGTTTTACATGGAGGCTTTAATGCATGAGACAGTTAATAAATATAATATACTTTATGTCTAGAAACAAGCTATGTAGATTTTGCCTTTTGTTTTAGTGCTGATATATTCAGGAATGGTAACATGCTGACCCAGCACAGAAGCAGACCTGATTATGCAAGTTTTGAGGAATAGGTCTCAATTACCAAAGGGCTGAAACTAGGTCTTTGGTGAACATTTGAATCTTATACCATCTATTCATATTTCCATATTTATTTTACTCAGAAAGTAAAATGATTTAGCAGCAGGTTTGGTCATCAGATAAAAACGCATCTTTTCTAATGAGTCTGAAACTCACATTCTTTGCACTTATTTTTGTTGATTGTTTTCTCCCTACAATCACCCCCCATCGACCTCTAGGCTACCTCATAATTCCACCAGCCAATTCTGTCCAGTTCATTTTGGTAACGAATTAAAAAAAGTGTATTATGCTCTTGGAGCCCCGATGAAAACTGTGTAAAGCCACAACTCCTAGTGTATGCATGCTAATTCATCTTGACATGTCTAAATAAAGGCCTGCAATTTTATCTTGGATTATCACTATAATTTATTTTCATATTTCATATATCTCATACATTTACAAGCAAAACAATCATGTTTGTGAGAGATCTACATTTACTTGTCTTTCCTAATGGCACAATTTTGGCAACCATGGATCACCTTTTTGGCACGTTAAATAAAAAATTCTATCTGACTTCTAAACACCTTTACTTTATCATATGTATAAAATAATACATTCTGTCGTGGAAATTGTAAAATTAGCAAAACTGGCTGAATTTGATTGTATTCAACGGAATTAATCACGGTGTGGCTGGGACAAAAACATCGAGTCCATTAGCCTCAATCCCCAAAGAAGCATTTTGGCCCAGTCATCACAGCGTGCGTAGGTAATTACTAGTGTAGGAGCTCCTTACACCTTATAAACCATCAAAAAATGCCCTTTGTGACTCGCCTTGGCTTAGATGTTGTATATGCAGTTACTTCATTACTGAATGAAACGCATTAGCCTAATTTTTTTTCTACTGGCTTTTAAAATGTTATAAAATCCCACTCTAGTGTTGATGAAGGGTGATATAAAAAGGATATTCTGTTTGCGCAGCAACGTAGTATCTTTCTAACCCACAACAATCATAACTCTCCAGAGCACATTCTTGGAAAACTCCAGTTGTTTATTTGAGATACAACATGTTTATGTGGGCTACATATCTCGTCCATAACATTACATTGATATACTAACTTAACAATATGAGTCATACATAGGCTACTAAGGGACATGATACAAAACAACCAAATGGAACGGTGTTCGAAAGATACTGTAACAACAATTAAACACCACTGCTGTTAAATAACTTCAGCACGCTGTCAACTAGAAGATAAAATTCGGGTGTTAGACTTCTCGGTGGTGGGTCTTCCTTCGGGGATTGAGGGTTGCGCCGGGTCTCACCTATGCCCGGTGGACTGTTTGACATATGCGTCATGTGACGGCGACAGGGTAAAGATGGCGCTGCAGCGGCTATTGCAATAGCCAGTACCCGTTACACTCCCATAGACAGCAAGACATTCTGCAGTTGGGGAAAAACACGCATTTTCTCAAGGCATTATGAGGCCGAAGCTTCATCTTTCGGGAAAACAGCGTCTGCAATAGTATTACTTCACCCGAGTTTGCTCGTATCAGATTTAAGCAACTAGATGGGAAAAAACGAGTACCGGACAAGAAAAATAAATAAACTGTCTGCTTTCTCGCTTTTGTCGGAGATGCTGCTGCATTGAGAGATTCTCGCATAAGCGGAGATCCAAGGCTGAGATCACAGATAACACAGCATTGATTTTTGTAGCCTATACACAGCAAGGCAAGGTCCACAAGGGACCACGAGAGAAATGTATCCTGTTAAAAACGAATAATAACTTGCTTCTTCAGCTACATTTGTTTTAATTTTCAATAGTCATCTGTACGTCGTGAAATATAATTGTATGTAGCCTATACGGAGATCTAAGTGATTCGTATAACTTTTACTTATATTCGTCCATGAAAACGACTAAACCAGTCTTTGATTTCTTGGGAATTTACCAGGATCATGTGGACACCGACAGAAGATGAAAAAATCGGAGTCGGTAAGTCAATTTGATTTTTTTCCTTTAAATGTTAAAATTCTACTTTCTTACGTTATGTGGGTTTTGTTTTAAATAAACATACGGCAGACTGTCAGAATGCCGTTCCATGGTTATTCTGCAAATGTCAATTCTGCATTGCACCGTTAAACAAATAAAATCGTGTGAGCGCATAAATCTGGTTGACCCATGCTTTTATTCCCCGCCCCCATCCTACTATAATCTTATTTTCCATCTGAAATTAAGACAAAAGTAAATTCTTACAGTGACAAACGACGACAATATGAATAGTAGCGAGTGGCTGGCCCGAGGAACACATTTAATTCATTATGGAATCATTTACCTTCCATACTCATGGCGATGTTTTTCTTTGTGTCTCGTTTTAGATGCAGAATGGTATTTAGAGCAATTATAACTCATACTGGAAATGAATTTTGATGTTGAAAGATGTACGGTGTTTATTGGTGAATAGTAAAGGTTTTTCGCTGCGAATGCGAGAACATATTTTTCCTTAATAACCGACAGGGGGCGATGAAAACGAATACCTTTCCAACAGGTGCACAAATGAATATAATAATAATAATAATAATAGTAAACACAGGGTTTATGATTATAAATAATGACTTAACTTCCGCAGGGAGACAATGATAAATATGCGACGCTCAATTTTTACGTATACACATTCAAATGGCTACTCATAATTAAGCGATAAATACGTATGAATACATTGGCGCAAAATAATCATTTGTATCACAGATAGGAACTGTTTTATCGTTTTCCACCGCTCATAGGCCTACAATTCACGTAGCCTAACTTCATCTGCTCCTTCTGCTTTTCCAATGGGTGGGCGGTTCATTGAATAATATCCCTGTAGGACAGTTCACCACCAAACTGCTTTTGCTAAAACGGCAAAATACCAGTAGAATTGTACGGACTCGAAAAGTTGTGACAGTGCCCAGTCACTTTTTTGTATATCAATACGACTTGAATGACCAGTTCAGTTTTGATTATGACACCTTCATCCAGTGTAGGCCTTTTCATGATGATTGCTGTGGAATGTAACTGAAGGCCATTTGCAAATAATCATGGAATATAAAGCTATAGAGGACAGATAAAGTATTGTGGCATGCCAGCTAATTGTTTTATTCTGTATGCTTGTATCACTAAAGCTGGACAGGAGACATCCAAGATATGCATTATTATTTTGTAGTGAATTCAATTTTAATTTTTGCGTTATATCTGAAAGAAAAATATTCTCATCCTGAAAGACAGTGTCCGTGTTGTGTGTGGGGTACTCTCACAAACCTATGAGGCAGTGTGGATAGATATATTCATTATGTACTGATCTTTATGCCCATTTTCACATTCAGTGGTTATCCCTTTAAACCCAGCTGAAGCGATGGTGTCCTGAAATGTGTCTTATTGCCTTTCCCATTGTGCTGGGAGATACTGTTTCTCAGGCACAGAGAGATCAAATGTAAAACAATCTGAACCTTAAAGGGAGAGACAAAGCTACAGTTTTACCTCTCTGCAAGAGCTTCTCAGTGACAGAGACGGATTGGGATGCCCACCACTCGGCCCAACAGCCTGTAACCTCCCACACTACAACTTCAGATGAGCTTTGATCGTACTTACCATCTGGACTTGGGAATACTTTCGTTATCCTTAAATAGTTTAACAATTTTTCCTTAAAATATAACGGAAACAATATTGCTGAAAGTATGCTTTTCAACATTTTATGGTAGTGTTAGGGTTTATTGGTAGTCTGGGTAACCCTTTACCTGTAAGACAGTGAAAGATTGCTCAAAACTGAGGTTGAGGTTTTCAGCTCAGATCTCAAAGCCTGCTTAAATTTCCACTGTGAATTTAGCATTATTTATTATTCTTTTGCTGGACAGGCTAGTACCCAATTCACTAAGAATCCAAGGCTTCACAACTGTAAGACTTCTGATAAAAGGAAGCGAATTGTCTGAAAGGCATAGTAATCACACACATTTATCAGTTTTTTTTTTTGCTAAACGAGGGGGACTATGTGAAAAAGGAGGCAGACGAGAGTGCGGCCTCACTGTAAACAAACCCACCTTTCATGGGGGATAGAAGGGGGTTGCATTCCGGGGCTGGGGTGGGAGGGATCCAATGGAGTCGCTCCAAATGGCCCCAGAGTCTCTGGCGCGGTGGGGAAAACAGCTATTCACCCTGCCACTGGCTGAATGGAGCTTTGTGATGCAGTGGCGCTGGCTGAATGCAGCGCTGGCCCGTCGCCCCCTCCCTCCCCCGGCCTCTCAGTATTCTCCCAGGCTAGGCTCCTGGTCTGTGCCAGCCCCACCGGCGTGCCACAGGAAGGGCTCTGCTCTGTGCCTCACACCACCTGTGAAGTGGTCCAATGCGCCCCACTGGGCCCTGGTGCCCGCCATTAAGTTCTTACAGGCCTGTGATGTTGTTGTCCCAAAAACCGAGCTCTCGTCCCTCCGGATTCACAATTGGAATCACAATTTATTCTTAAGTTGGATGAAGCACAACATGTAATTACTTCCTGGATTCCCTGTAATCTGCAGTACGTTAGTGCCTCTGGCATTGAGTCTCTGTAACCTGTGTTAGTGCCTCTGGCATTCATTCCCTGCTCCTTGTGTTAGCATCTCTTGCATTCATTCCCTGTATCCTGTGTTAGCGCCTCTTCCATAGATTCCCTGTATCCTGTGTTAGGGCATGTGCCATTGATTCTGGGTAGTCTGCATTACACTCGCCCTGGTGTCCTGTCCTGTTTGAGAGCCATCCAAAGCTGTGACTGTGTGATAACAATGCATGTAAAATAACTGGTCCTGGCAACAGACTCTGAAAAGAGGCCAGTTAATATAACCAAGGGTGCAGCAAATCCCAAACTGGATTACCGCTAACACTGAAATCATTTTATCCAAGGCTTTTTTTTTTAAAAACAATGTTATTATGGAATTAGCTCTCAGTGATGGGTATATGGGTATAACATGTGGGGATCATAGACACCACCAATGATGGTGTGTAACTCTACTGTACTGAGGCTGTTTAACACTGTGCAGGGTCAGTGCCGAGGCTGTGTAACGCTGTGCAGGGTCAGTTCCGAGGCTGTGTAATGCACTGTGCAGGGTCAGTTCCGAGGCTGTGTAACGCTGTGTAGGGCCAGTTCTGAGGCTGTGTAACGCACTGTGCAGGGTCAGTACTGAGGCTGTTTAACACTGTGCTGGGTCAGTTCTGAGGCTGTGTAATGCACTGTGCTGGGTCAGTACTGAGGCTGTTTAACACTGTGCTGGGTCAGTACTGAGGCTGTGTAACGCATTGTGAAGGGTCAGTTCTGAGGCTGTGTAACGCACTGTGCAGTGTCAGTTCCGAGGCTGTGTAACGCACTGTGCAGTGTCAGTTCCGAGGCTGTGTAACGCACTGTGCAGGGTCAGTGCTGAGGGTAATTTCTTCACACGTTACATAGTGGTAATCCACTTTGGGTCAAATCCAGACCTGGGTTATTTCAGTGGTACACTCCAGTTTGGTTAAGCATTTCAGCTTCATTCATGCCTACAATTCACAGGTGAGTAAATTCTGAATTAGGCAGGGCTATCAATTCATAAAACACAAAACAGCACAAATAAGCCCTGCCAGAAGTAGCCAGTACTGCTGATGAAATCTGTGATAGATCTGTGATAGTGGCTCCTGATGAAATCAGTGAAAGATTTCCCTGAGCTACACCAAATTTACTGTGAGATTTCTTTGACTGCACAGAATGTCCCCAATTATTTATATAGAAAACAACCTTCTCTGCCCAAAGCAGTACATTTACTGACAGTTTAATACCTAGATTTTTTTTAACATCAGTTTACATATTGTCCATATTTTAGGTAACAGAAATTGTCCATAAATATACAGCTAAATGTTGGCTGTTACTGTTTTCAAATAAACATGTGTACATGTGAGTTTGGTTTCAAAGTGCAACACTCACCAAATGCTGTCTTTTTTCACTGATATATTATCATTAGCAGATATTTGAATGTGATTTTCAATCAAAATGCTATATATGCTGTTGGAGTTTGTGTGAAAATGTGCTGCATCCATTCTTCTGCAACATTTGGGTTGTCATGAGCTGCTTGGGAAGCAGGCACCGGAAGGTATTCCAGTACAGAGACCCCAAAAGTTTTGACGCTGCTTGACAGATATGGAAAACGAGGAGCCATCTAAACCCATCATTTTAGGGACTGTGAGAAGAAAACAAAAAACATTTAAAAAGTTTATGTATTTTGCATACGCATTTTTGCAGTATCTGATAACTTTGAAATAAAAAAGGGGATACATTTGAAAGAGTGGAAAGCTGTTGAAAGGAGAACCATTTAAAGCATACATTTCTGTAGCGTAGAATGCCACAATGCTACATGGCTTCCAGTCCTTTGTAAATTCTAAATTCATTGGCGATAGCAACACATACAAACTGACATGGGAGAATACATATTTCTCTTTGTCCACAGACTGAATGTTTCCCCTTCAAATGCAGCTGAAAGGACCAACCTAACAAGCATACAGCAGCTATAGTATGTCCCCCATATAATCCTTAGTGGGTTAAGGGGTTGTAGAGGTATACCAGAACATTGAATATTCATAGTCGTACAATTAATGTATTTAGTAGAGCAGGGGCCAGCAGGGATCTGTCCTTGGCACAGCAGACATACGCCCCTGTTATACAGTAAGCCCATTAAGACGTATTAATTCCTCCATGGTAACATTAGCCAAGGCTTGATTACATTAATGTTGTACATTGTGGTAACAGAGCAGATTAGTGCAGTGTGCTGCCACATGGCTCGAGGGCAGAGGTTAGAAACGGTTAGCGCCTGTGCTTGAATACATCATATGACAATTACGCCGCTTCATGGTTTACAAAGGTCATTTGGGGAAGAATAATACATATTTTTTAAGCTGCGAATTGCATACTCAATGTGCCATCTGTTTTCCTTTTCGCACTGACATTTCCCTCCATATCAATTACATGATTACCATTCACAGAAATTGGGGAAGAATATACAGTTGCTAACCCAGACAGAATGTTTTCCTCTTTAGCCGCGATATTCATCGAAACTGATTGTGATTTATTACCAGATGAAGTGACAAGAAACATTCTATGCGATTCTGCATTCATTTGTTATCTTCAGGAGCTCCATACTCCATAAACAAGGAGAGAAGGTACAGTTGAAATGTTGGATTGTCAAGTTGGTGGAGTGTCGTTATCTGGCGTTGGATCCATCTGGAAACTGCCGTCTCACTGTTGGGTGAAAGATGGGCAGGAAAGGGTGAAATTCCCTGTCCACATCATCCTGTGGTCCCACTCTTAATTTGTAGGATTACATTTACACCAAAGTCAAGAAGGAGGACTGTCAGTTGATGGCTGTGCTCTCGCAAAACTTCTCAAGTAATGATGGGTATCTGGGGTGATGCTGGAAATGAACCACTGTCAGAGCTCAGTGGAGAAAGATGGGAAGTTCTAAGAGCGAACAAAGCATTCGGGCCAAGACACAGGGCTTCATTGCTGGCAGAAAATACTTTATACACACGCTCGGGCATGCGCGCTCATGCGCACATATGCAGGAGCGCGCACACACGCATGCGTGCAGAAAAAGCTGGAACGCCGCTGCCGCAGGACACTTTAAGCATCCTGATCAGAGGAGAGACCGGCTCCAACAGAATCAGCACAGCAAGGCTCCAGTCTGTGAATAAAATATCACTGACATTCTGGTGTAAGCTGGGAAAAGAGATGTTTTATGGAAACCTGCAGTTTTTAGCAGCATACAAAACAGGACAGATGCTACAATGTTTATGTGTATTGCTATACTTTATTTTGTACTATATTTAGGGAGTGGAACAAAAGGCAGATTAAATGGAGAAGCATTACCCGGCATTGTGGGGACATTGTATTGAATGTTGTCAGGTATCAGCAATCTTCCATCCTCAAGACTACTGGCCAGATTCACAATCAAGCTAAGATTGTGTAAGAAGTACCCAAATGGATTTGAAATGAGGACAGTACACTTTTTTGCACCTCTTGATGTGCTAAAAGATTTCAGGCTAATATGATCAACTGTCTGCTGTCAGGTAGATGAAAGGAAAGTAAATCTGTGATGGACCGCCCATGGAACAGGTGAAGTTACCCAGGTGTGGCGGTCAGGTTTGAATGGACTCATGGGTCATTGAAAGTGTAAATTCTACTGGCAAAAGGGGATTAAACATCGCTGAGTGCCTCTGAGTGAGAATTGGGTCCTAACTGAACATTCTCTCATTTGCATTTTGGCAAGCGAACACACACCCCAGCTATGTGGCATTCTAGCTAGTCTTTGTTTACGCAGTCATCCAATATTTAACAGAACTGACAGTTAAAAGGGTAAAATTAAACAACAGATTAGCTGTATCGAATTAAATGCAATTATGTGTGCTTTCCCACATAATTGTTTATGCTTATATTTAATATATATATTTTTTTGATGTAAAACCTCTTGTGGTTAATTTTTTTTGTTAATGTTTTTACACACTATACATATTATACATACAAATGTACTTGCAATACAGCAGAGCAGAAAAAGATGAAAAGGAACGGAAAAAGAATCTCGTTGTAAGGTAGTGCCAGCATCATGTGCATTCACATCGTTGGGTATGGATGAATCAGAACACTTGACAATTTTTTGTTTTCTTCTGAGGAATTCTGAGAAGCTTTGAGTCCTGCAGTTTGCACTGGACTGGTCCTTGATACTGAAACCTGACTATGTGCGGACTGCACATAGTTACTGTCGTAAAAATGATATTTAGGACCTAATTTACTGAAGCATTTTGCATGTGCGTTCCTGTTTTAATGGTGGGAAAAGACTGAGAGGATGTGTTTGGTTGAGGTAGTCATGCCATTGAAATTGCACGCGCAAAATCTTCAACATGTGCGGAAGACTTTAAATGAATCTGGCTCTAACTTGTCCTCAGAGAGCTGGGGTCTGTTCGGTGGAAGGGAGACGGGCTGCCTACCTCAGCAGGGTACTTCCTCACACACAGCAACATTGTGGAGTTTGGGTAAAGACAAAGGTCCCGTGTTGGCATAAACACAAGCTTTCTGGGCCTATATTCATCAACCCTCTCAGAGCTGCGCTGAAGCAGGATCAGTTGTGCCTTGGCGGTTGTTTTGGGTGAGGTTACGATTTGCTTCAAGAGATCTTATCCTAGATCAGTTCTCTGGGACCCTGTGAATACAGATCCCACACACATTGCTTTAATTTCCCCCCTTCTGTCTTTGAGTAATTGGATTCATGCATGCACATGCACAAGCACACAGATGACATTTGCAGATACACGCGCTTGAGTGGATAAGGAGTAATTGGTAACTCATTTCATGTGCAATTAGTCAGTGGTACGCACTGATTATTATTGCTGCTGTTGTCCCCTGATTGTCTGAGTTTAAATGAGTGTGGTTAATGAGTCACTGAGCCCAGGAGCTGGCCCCACCCAGGAAAGAGCCCCAGCGGTGCCGTCTGCCGCCTCGCAGGCCCCCAGGACACAGGCACAGGCAAAGCCAGCCCCCTCTGTCTGGAGCTTCCTTTTGTTTTCATTCCATTAAAAAAATTCAAAGCTGTGGGTGTGCGCCTCTTCTGTCGGATGTATTGACTCTGTATCAATATATTATCAAATACTGTCAAAAAGAAAAAAAAAAATCTGAAAAGATTAAATTAAAAAGCATTGCTGGTTGTTTTTTTATCTCCAGTTCATACATAGTTGTAAGATTATTGTTTTTTATTGATATTAAAGCAGTTCATTTTCTCATAATTTGATGAGGGAGGTTCTTACAATGGGAAGATGTAGAAGCTGTAATTGGGTTCAGGTGATATGACCTGCTGTCCATGGTGCTGAATATAGGAGCCGGCTCTCCCTGTTAGAACCCTGGGTGGTAGGGCTGGCCCTGTTTGAGTTGTTTTAACCGTGGAAAGTAGGGCTGTAACATAAAAGAAGGTAACACAAAGTGTTCAGTGCTCTGTGTGTTGGATTGGATTTGTTTTGATTGTGCTCTTTGTGAGGGACAGTGTTCAGTGCTCTGTGTGAGATTATACAGCAGGTAAGCCAGTTAAGCACATTAGTCTGGGCTACATTAGTGTCAGATTACTTTTGATTTGAGAACTGACTGCATGTTCGGAGTCCGTGCCCCTCTGCTTGCAAAGGCAGTATTTGATTAGTGTTGCATGTGCGGTATAGACAACAGCAAGGATAGACATTTGAACAGTGTAGCCACCATTTTAACAACCTAAAAGTCAATTCTGAAGTTAGTGGTAGGGCTGATTTTTTAGTTTCGGTTTTCGGGTGGAAAGAATGGGGGAAAATACAAATATGCAGTAAAGAATAAAACATGATCTGGACATAACCTCATATTAAAGAGGACACCCTGATGATTTGGGATACAGAGGAATGAAGTCAGTGACCGTCATCTGTGTCTTAGGTCACCCTCTTCATAGAGTGGCATTCAGTAAGGCGCTCTGTGGTCTCATGTTGTGAACATAGCTGCCCAGTCAGCTGGGGCATCGCTGTATGACCTTATGCTCCATATCTGTCTTCAAATACATCCTGTTTGTGTAGCAGCAGAGAGGAGTGCGGTAGGAGCCTAGAGGCTTCTCTCTAGCACTCTGTCACTTTTGTGCATTTTTGTGCCTCTCTAGTTTGCTGACAGTGTATAGTCCTTCATATCTTCAATCTTTTTCATACCTTTTAGTAAGATATCTGCTTTAAGTAGATTAGGTCTCTTTGCTGTGATTTTAGCTGGATGTGTAGGCAGCAGGGAACTCCCCCCCCCAACACACACACACACACACACACACACACACACACACACACACACACACACACACACACACACACACACACACACACACACACACGCACTCCAGTCTGAGTGCTGTATTGCTTCAGATTCTTTGTACACACTACATGTTTAATCACGGAGAAGGTCCACATGCTGAACTTATCAGAAATGTATCTGTTTATCTAAACCAGCTAATCTGAAACCAGTGATGGACTCTCTTGAATGCAGATTAAGTAGTTTTATCTCCGGGTTGCCATATTCCAACTGCGATGTACGATGAAACATTGCACAACAACAATGTGTAACACTCGTGCAGCATCTAAATAAACCTATATTTTTAGCTCTCCTGCATTTCTATTTTGTGTGGCCTCCCCTCCTTTAAAAATAGTCACATCTTTTCTCACTCGTTCCCTCCTCCTTTAAAGACAGTTTCACAGAGTCTGTTGTTGACAGGCAGGTTATGAGCTGTTCTGCTAGGCTACGCTTTCCCAAATCAGTTAGTTGCTTAAGACAGCATGAATTTTCCCGAATATTAAAAAGCACGTCATGCTCTTTTGATCTGAATGGTGCAGCTGAAGGTTGATGCCTGGAGCGGCGTCTCTGTGCAAACAGTGTCCGACGCTAAAAGTTGCAGCTGAAAATTTAGCCGAAGCTTTGATCGCTGGCCTCCCTGGGGAATCTGAGACTTAACTTTGGCTTTTATCTGCAAGATGCTGTTTTATTTATCTCTGCGCGTGCCAAATATGTTTAGTTTATTTTTTGCGCTAACCTCACTTGCACTGTCAATGTCAGTGCACAGTCTGGGTGTTGTTGTTGTTTCTGGAGTGTCAGCAGACTTGGTGTGAGAATGTCTGAAAGCTGTGGAATTCCTTGTAGTCACATGTCTGAGGGAGAATCCTCAGAGCTCCTGAGTTGTCCCAGGCTATTAGTGAGAACAGTTATCTCTTCTCAGAGTATTAGTGAGAAGAGTTATCTCTACTCAGGCTATTAGTGAGAGGAGTTATCGCTACTCAGAGTATTAGTGAGAAGAGTTATCTCTACTCAGAGTATTAGTGAGAAGAGTTATCTCTCCCCAGGCTATTAGTGAGAAGAGTTATCTCTACTCAGAGTATTAGTGAGAAGAGTTATCTCTCCCCAGGCTATTAGTGAGAGGAGTTATCTCTACTCAGGCTATTAGTGAGAGGAGTTATCTCTACTCAGGATAGGAGTGAGAGGGGTTATCTCTACCCAGGCTATTAGTGAGAGGAGTTATCTCTACTCAGAGTATTAGTGAGAAGAGTTATCTCTACCCAGGCTATTAGTGAGAAGAGTTATCTCTACTCAGGCTATAAGTGAGAGGAGTTATCTCTACTCAGGATAGGAGTGAGAGGGGTTATCTCTACCCAGGCTATTAGTGAGAGGAGTTATCTCTCCCCAGGCTATCAGTGAGAGGGGTTATCTCTACTCAGGCTGTTAGTGAGAGGGGTTATCTCTCCCCAGGCTATTAGTGAGAGGGTTTATCTCTCCCCAGGCTATTAGTGAGAGGGGTTATCTCTCCCCAGGCTGTTAGTGAGAGGGGTTATCTCTCCCCAGGCTATTAGTGAGAGGGTTATCTCTCCCCAGGCTGTTAGTGAGAGGGGTTATCTCTCCCCAGACTATTAGTGAGAGGGGTTATCTCTCTCCAGGCTGTTAGTGAGAGGGGTTATCTCTCCCCAGGCTATTAGTGAGAGGAGTTTTCTCTACTCAGGCTATTAGTGAGAGGAGTTATCTCTACTCAGGATAGGAGTGAGAGGGGTTGTCTCTACCCAGGCTATTAGTGAGAGGAGTTATCTCTACTCAGGCTATTAGTGAGAGGGGTTATCTCTCCCCAGGCTGTTAGTGAGAGGAGTTATCTCTACTCAGGCTATTAGTGAGAGGAGTTATCTCTCCCCAGGCTATTAGTGAGAGGGGTTATCTCTCCCCAGGCTATTAGTGAGAGGAGTTATCTCTCCCCAGACTATTAGTGAGAGGGGTTATCTCTCTCCAGGCTGTTAGTGAGAGGGGTTATCTCTCCCCAGGCTATTAGTGAGAGGGGTTATCTTTAATTTGTCCTCGGCCTTACAGGGCCAGGTCACTGTGGGATTCTGACCGTGAGTTCCGCTGTTGTCATGGTGACAGCAGCAGAACATACCTGGATGTTGAGATGACTAGGTGACAGCAGCTCAAAACAACAAAACAAGGCAGGGCGACCACTCGCTATGCCAACCACGGACCACAGAGTCAAACTTTTTCTCAGATTCACATTGCAAAGCACCTCACTGAACATGAAAAAAGAGCTTTATCAGGGCACAAAAGAAGGGAAAATGTATCAATTAAGAAGGTACAAATGTAGGTACCAAACCACTTTTTATTTTCATGTCACCATTTTACTGTTTTGTATTAAATGCAATGGGTAATTAATAGAAGCACTATGGAAATCCTGTTATAAACTTTTTTAATTGAAAAGATGTGGAGTTTAGGTTCAAAATGGCTGCTTCAATTTACCATCCCTAAATGTGTTTCAAAGTGAAGTCTTAATAGAGGATTTAAACCAGGAGGAGGGGAGCCAGGACTCTGGCTCTGACGAGTGGGGGGTTGGCAGGGGGGGTGACCAGAGGCTGGCTTTCACACCCATATCGATACACTGTCTGCCCTTTCCATTTGCCCAGAATAGAAGGAGAGGAGCCAGCTGCTGGAATTACATGTCATGTGATCTGACATGTGACCCAGGCCTCCCTGTCTATTGACTGGAGCTCCATTATTGTTTCAGTGGAAGAATGAATATGGTGTCACTGCACTGTAGATGGAGATGGACTTCCCCTTACTTTCATATTTCAATTTCACATTCACAAACATGCTTCTTTCATGAGTGATTTTTCTTTAATGAGGTATAATATTCTTCTGTCTCGCATAACACGACAGCCTGAGGGACAATGCGCAATCAAGCAGCACTGACTAACAGAAATAAAATAAATAAAAGAAAACAGATAAATATGTAACATGCTTTGAAAATAACAGCAACAACTATAAGTTGCAGAAAAATTGCTAACAATAATTATTGTATCTTTACTGTTATGTGTATTATTGATAACATGGCTATGTGTGAAAGATGTGATTATGACAAATCCTTGTGTTTCTTTTAAAAGCCTATTTTCCTTTATCAAATCTTAGACTCTGACATCTATTCATTATGCTACATACATTTGTGCGATGGGTTTATTTCCTAAGCATGTATGATTTAATCATGTGTCAGGCAGTCTAATGGTTTATATAGGGGGATGATTTAAATATAGATGGCTTCCAAGCACAGGCTTATGATTAAATGCATGTTTACTGTTCCTTCACTGTATTTTCAGTGTTCCCTAACTGTGTTTTCACTTTTTATTAACTGTGTTTTTACTATTGTATCACTGTATTTTCACTGTTCCTTTACTTCCTTATCACTGTTCTCTCACTGTGTTTTCACTCTTTCCTCACTGTGTTCCTTCACTGCATTCTCACTTTTCCTTCACTATGTTTTCACTGTTCCCTCACTGTGTTTTCACTGTTCTCTCACTATGTTTTCACTGTTCATTGCAGCAAGGAGATGGCCTTGGGTTTGGCTTTTGTCAGGACACAACATGAAAGTGTGTTATTATTCAGTTCTGTTTCTCAACATTCCTGTGCTGGCTGTTCTTCTACATAAACAGGCTGTTTTGTACTGTGTGTTTGACAATATGCTGGCTATTCCTCTACACAGATGGGTTGTTCTGTAATGTGTGTTTGAACAAATGCTGGCTGTTCATCTACATGGGTGGGCTGTTTTGGACTGTGTGTTTTACCAAATACTGGCTATTCATCTACACGGGCAGGCTGTTCTCTACTGTGTGTTTGACCAAATGCTGGCTGTTCATCTACATGGACAGACTGTTCTATACTGTGTGTTTGACCAAATGCTGGCTGTTCATCTACATGGACAGACTGTTCTATACTGTGTGTTTGACCAAATGCTGTCTGTTCATCTACATTGACAGGCTGTTGTGTAGTGAGTGTTTGACAACATGGTGACAGTTCATGTACACGCGTGGGCTGTTCTGTACTGAGTGCTTGACCACATCCTGGCTGGTTGTTTACATGGGTGGACTGTTCTGTACTACATGCACAGACTTCCAAGTCATTGTAATGGCCCTTGTAATCTCATGTCTCATTTTGGTCTCTGCTCATTGGTCACTGCTTTCATCTAGATTGCAGTCTGAAAGCTCATTGGCCACGACTTTCATTTATATTGCAGTCAGAATGCCCAGGTGAAATTAGTCCAGATACAGTCTGAAAGGAGAATGAGAATAATCATATTTTATATTTTAGTGATTCATTAAATGCAGCTTTTGTGGTTACAGTGAATCTGTTTTCAGTGCACTGAGAAACACTGTTGGTTGAGTGACTAGTTGTTTTATGTGTTAATTAATTGGCAAATTTACATTGCACTACTGTCCATGATCATAGCTGCCCACTCAAAATAAACCAACTGCTGTTTGGATGTACAATCAGAATGAAAGTGGAGCTTTCTTCTGAGTTTTCCTACAGGAAGCAAAGTGAAACGTGACCTTGACCCTACCCAAAGCAAAGGCCAGGCAGGATCGGATGTGCTGCACATTGGATTGTTGACCCAGAGGGCCAGTTGTCAGACGCTTTGGAGGAGTGTGGTCACTTTTAGGGCTTTAGCTCAGCTCAGACTAGACTTCATAACCACTGTTCAGCTCACACTTCTCTGCAAATACCACTGACCTACTTTTGTTTTTGTCGTGTGACTCTGCTGCCTCTGTTGTTTTTACCTATGGAAACAACACAACCCTATTAGCGCGTTAGTCTGTCATCCGGTTTTGTCAGTGTTGAATATCTTTGGTAACGTGTGCAATGTCTTCTGTGAGGTTTGCATGAAACACATAGGAGAGGCAGGCTGGTACATCACTGCCATCAAATCACCATAAATTATGAACGAGCCCCCCGTGCTGGGTCCATGTTTTCTCAGAGTTTTGTTTTTCATACACTCTCCCCCTCACTCTCATTTGCACTGATGGGCAATTAGACTGACCCGATTTTTCCCTCCTGCGCTAATGGAATTGTGCCATGACATTAAGATGTATAAATATTTAAAATGCACAAGATTAGCACACTGCTATCACATGTGCTGAATCTTCTTGGGTTTTACCCCATGGAGCAGAGCAGGCAGAGAGGCCTGCTGTGATTGTGCTCTACAGAGTGATGCACTCTGGGCTGCAGGTCTCTATAGAGTGATGTACTCTGGGCTATAGGTCTCTATAGAGTAACGCATTCTGGGCTGCAGGTCTCTACAGAGTGATGTACTCTGGGCTATAGGTCTCTATAGAGTGATGCACTCTGGGCTGCAGGTCTCTACAGAGTGATGTACTCTGGGCTATACGTCTCTAACGAGTGATGCACTCTGGGCTGCAGGTCTCTACAGAGTGATGCACTCTGGGCTGCACGTCTCTACAGAGTGATGTACTCTGGGCTATAGGTCTCTATAGAGTGATGCACTCTGGGTTGCAGGTCTCTAACGAGTGATGCACTCTGGGCTGCAGGTCTCTACAGAGTGATGCATTCTGGGCTGCAGGTCTCTACAGAGTGATGTACTCTGGGCTATAGGTCTCTATAGAGTGATGCACTCTGGGCTGCAGGTCTCTACAGAGTGATGTACTCTGGGCTATAGGTCTCTATAGAGTGATGCACTCTGGGCTGCAGGTCTCTATAGAGTGATGTACTCTGGGCTATAGGTCTCTAACGAGTGATGCACTCTGGGCTGCAGGTCTCTACAGAGTGATGTACTCTGGGCTGCAGGTCTCTATAGAGTGATGTACTCTGGGCTGCAGGTCTCTACAGAGTGATGTACTCTGGGCTGCAGGGTTCTGTAGAGTGACACACTCTGGGCTGCAGGTCTCTAACGAGTGACGCACTCTGGGCTGCAGGGTTTTGTGGAGTGACGCTCTCTGGGCTGCAGGTCTCTATAGAGTGACGCACTCTGGGCTGCAGGGTTTTGTGGAGTGACACACTCTGGGCTGCAGGTCTCTATAGAGTGACGCACTCTGGGGTGCTGGTCGCTGTAGAGTGACGCAGTCTGGGCTGAAGGTCTCTATAGAGTGACGCACTCCAGGCTGCAGGTTGCTGTAGAGTGACGCACTCTGTACTGCATATTCCCCTTTCGCTGTTAGTGAGATTCTAAAGGGATGACTAAGCTGTGATGAGCCTTGTTCTCAGGGATGTGAGGAAGTTTGAGATCATGCAATAGTTTGTCTTCACTTTCTGTTGACAGAAAAAAATTACATTCAGTTTTTTTTTAAACATATTCATCTGTGTTTTCATTCCTAGAGGCCATTCAAGCAGAGAACATGGGTTTTAAACACAAGTGGGCACCGGGTCATAAGTGTTAAGTGTTTTTTTTATTTTTATTTTTTATGGATTTGCATTTAGCGCCTGCAATTTCTACTGTTTTTAAGTGACAATAACTGGATTTCAGACTGTTTTGAATTTATGTTGTGTATTTATTGTTGTTGTTATTGTATGAAGTGTCTTAAGTTGATTCACAGTGAACTAGTACACTTGTCCAATGGGAACACATAAAGTGCTGTGAATTGAGTTGAACTGACTCCTAGTTACATTGTTTGCAACCATATGGTCCTTCCTGTAGCAGATTGTGGTGCTGATCTGTTCACTCACAGATGTAGGGGATGTAGTGGTGTTAAACTCTCCACAGCTCTGTTCACTCACAGATGTAGGGGATGTAGTGGTGTTAAACTCTCCACAGCTCTGTTCACTCACAGATGTAGGGGATGTAGTGGTGTTAAACTCTCCACAGCTCTGTTCACTCACAGATGTAGGGGATGTAGTGGTGTTAAACTCTCCACAGCTCTGTTCACTCACAGATGTAGGGGATGTAGTGGTGTTAAACTCTCCACAGCTCTGTTCACTCACAGATGTAGGGGATGTAGTGGTGTTAAACTCTGCTGTTGTACTGTGAGGTCTGAGACATGTCCCCGGGCTGGCAGGGGCGTATCTATGGAAAGCAAGCATTGAAATTGTGCCCCTGTCCAAACATCTGATACCCATCTTTTACACAACTTTATCATAATATCAGCTCGAAAATACAAGTCAAGCTCATTGATCTTTTAATTAACAAATTATGGCACTACATGAAAATTACAACTGCAGCTTTCTTGCTTTTACTGATGCAAATCGGTTTATGGTGTGCTCAAAGTCAGTTTTTCCGTTTCTTCTCTTTCTACAGCTCAGATCACAGATCAGAGTAGTGATCACAGCAAGATCACAGGGTCTGACTTGACCCATGGCTCTCAAATGCGAAGGTGTTAGTTTTAACTTGCTGAATGACCACTCAGAGTTGGCGATGGCAACGGCAATGGTTAGCATTATCTGAATAGCAATGCGAAGATTGGGGAAGATGCTCTCATCTCCATGCTGAAAAATAAATTCGAGAAGCTCTTCAGGTCTTGTTATTTTCATGTTGGCCCGACTTGATAGAAACATTCTGCAATCCAAAAGTTCTTCATATAGCTGCTGTTCATCAACATCAGGCTTGACTACGACGATATGTTGATGGGAAGAAAAAAACGATGCTTTTTAGCTTACAAAATGTAAGCTAAAGCAAATACACTATCTTGACCGATATATTTAATAAATTGAAAGTGCTGAATATGATTCTAAAGCCAGTTTTAAACATTTGGCAAGCTCTTTGGTGTGCCAGCAGCTGGTTTATCAAAGATCTTGTTCACCTATTGTTTGCTGCACGATAGCAAGGGGAACTTATTAGCCAATTTGTCATCGTCAACAAACAATTCAATGTGTTTCTTATAAGAAAACAATCCTACAAGTTAATGTATATTTGGTCACATATTTTTGGTCATTTGTTAAATGATCCTGATTACAAAATTATCTTGTGGTTTCTGTTGTGTTTTCAGTCAACGAATAATGCATGTATAGTATATTGAGCTCTGGCCAAATAAAATAATCTTGTTGACATATGAATAAGTTCTTAAAATACAAGTTTCTGTGTTGATTGCAAATGTGGCAAAAAATCTATTAAAATACGTCTTAAAAATTGACTGTAAGAATTTGCCAGCTCGTAGCTTTTTGAAACCCTTTCACAAAATTTACTAAAGCTAACAATAAACTCTGATGTTCATATTAAGGTGACTGGTTCTTAGTGAATCCGGGCCCGGGCCATCCTAGTGCTTTTCACCCATGATAATTAAACACAGATGACGAAAATTCTTTTTTCACTATCTGAGTATGACCTGCCTGACTTTAATAGAAATTGCTCAGTGGCGCCCCCCTTAAAGTGGCACCCAGGGCACGTGCTGTACCTGCCTTACCTTATATATCCCATATACCACTGTGGGACTGTGAAGGAGCCTACTAACCTTCTCATCCATGGCCCATTCAGCATCTGCATCCTCACTCTCACCAGCTCACTTAAGAGGGTTTCTCTCTCTGACATGAAAGAAGATGATAGAAAAGTGTTAGTGAAAGAAAAAGATGAATTTAAACCAATATTAATCAGAACAGACCACACATTTTGTTACTGCAGAAATAGTCAGTTATAACCAAAATCCATTTTAATGAAGTCTGCTATAACAAGGGTTCACTGAACTATTATTTAGGTAGTTCTATGTTGTGCCAATACTAAATTATTATATCAATAATAAATTTGCTTTGGTTGCACAAAAAATGAAACATTACTTTTTTAACTATTTCACTTGTCTAAAAAGCTAGCTGAAATTCAATTGTCTTATTGAGCTATCCTATAATATTGTGCTTTTGAGGATAAAATGATAACCACATTCAATACAACAAGTTTAAAAAAATATAAATAAAATATGCCCATGCAAATTAGATTTGAGGGCATTGCCTACTTTCCAGTGTCCCAGTTGATTTCTGATTGTTTTCTGATGTCAGGTGAACTGTAAATTGCACTTCATGGTGGATGTGGTAAGATTTGCTGTTTACTAATTTTGCCAAGTAAATTATTTGCCAAATAAATGTATTAACTGCCAGACTGCACCAATCAGCCTTTATGTATGTGTTTTCATTGTGTAATACATTATTCAAAGGTCACTGGAAGGTCCATGTCACCAAAATCTTTGTCAGCCTAGAGGCAAATCTGGTGACCGTAAGGGACGAAGCTGCTTCATTTGACCCAAACTCAAATGGCCAGTGGATTTGAAGAAGCGCCATAGTCTTCCTGCCATATTGTTATCAGCTATCTTATTATTCTGGGTGCGTTGCGTCTAAAAGGGAACGAAACATTCCACATTAGGCATGCTCAGTCAGGAAGTGCAATGGTGCACCACCGTCTCTGAGTCTCTATGCAAATCACTCCTGGAGACAAAGGCCAATCGCCGCCAGGAGTTTCCTGCTCTCCAGTCATAGTTTCTGTTAAAAATTCCATTTCCAAATCCGACATTATTCAGCAAGTTGAGCATTATGCCTGTGACCACGGAAATCGCTTGAGTGAAAATGGACATTACAGCCCTGAAGGGCAGCGTTTCAGAGGAAGGCCTGACGTTACACTTCAGTTGCTGCAGGAGTGTGGGAGTTATCGTTTAATTTACTGTATCACTGATGCAGCAGTCATCAGGGCCTGTTTAATACCTGCTAAGAACTGCCCGTCTCTCTGTGAGGGACACATTTCTGTAGAATTGACGGATTTCTCATTCAGCTACCCAGTGGGGTAGCCCGGGCTTCCTCAGGTGCAGCACAAGGCTCCAGTGTCCTCTGTTAGGTCAGCCACATTTGTCAGGGTGAATCACTTAGTCTGGTTGTACCATTGCATTAGCCTGGCTCGGTTAATTTAGTTACCCATTGTTCCCATGCACCCAGAGAGGCAATGTGCATACGCCTGCAAATTTCAGGCAATAATCAAGCACAGGCCCTCAGCATGTGCTGGTGTTTCACCACACTCTGCCCACCATCACCGAACCTAAAAACCTCCTAAATCTACAGACGGTCCTCCCCTCTCCTCAGACCCAGGTTTTGGGCCTCATTGAGACTGACCTCCCCTTTCTTCAGACAGGCCTTATCGAGACTGTGACACAGGGAACAACTGTGTGTGTGTGTGGAGGAGATCTGGTGTATGTGTGTTGGGGTGTGGGCATAGAAGAGGGAATTGGCTGGTAGGCGGATCCCTGTCTGACTGTATACTTTTGCACACTATCACCCCATTTAAAAAAGCAAGTGTATTAACTTAACAGGTTTATCACTAACCAGGTTTGTATTTTTGACTGCAGTCTAGCTGACCTGCTCCTGCTCCGCTTGTGTGTCCTTCAACCCTACGCGTTTTTAGCTGCTTTTGAAGTGACAGAAGGACATATAATGGATATTTCAGAGAAACGGAAAGCTAATAGCTTGAGTGAGACAGAAGGATAGGAGTGCAAGCTAACTGAAGATGCTAGCATTGCTGCCCACAGTACAGATGAAGCATAACTAGCGAAACATTTAGCTTGCGATCCTGCAAGCAGGAGTACTCATCTAGAGACTGCTTATCTCTCATCTAGAGCTTATGATTTTTGCTGCTAAGTTGGCTTCGAAATAGGCATATTTTTACACAAAACATTCTGAACTAAACATAAGGTAAAGCTAGCAAGCTTGAAACGATTTTTAGCTGACAGGCCAACAGATAGCTAACAAGATAGCATTACCGCAATTGTAAGCTAAACAGATATCATCACATTTCGTACCTATTTCATTTTTTAGCTTAAATCATAAGATTATCAAGCAAATGTGCGAACACACAACACCGATAATTTGCTGTCCACCTAGATAATACCCAGATGACCGTTTCACAGGCCTCTGTTTTGCTCCAGATCTTCTGGCCATCTGCAGAGCTCATTCCCACACCTCCTACTTGAGGCAGCTGACAAAAAATGTATTCTGGAGATGAGGAAAAGAGCTCTTTTTGGAGCTCTTTTGCTTCTGCTCCCATTAATTTGGACTTTAAATCAGTCAACAGTTTCCGTCCTGTGAAGATTTTAAAAAAAGAACAGTAAGTCATTTAGTTGTTAACTGTTACATAGCTTAAAACTAGGGCTGCCTCCGTCTGTTCCTAAAGATTTTCCTAGTTGATTAGTAGTTGTTAGTTCAAGCCATTAGTTGACTAGTCGTTGCAAGTTTTGATATTAATTTAATTATTTAATTATTTATTAAGTATTTAGTTTTTGAAGGAACTTGGCGGGTTGGTTGTTCCAAACATCTTGGAGAACTGTCACTTTCACTTTCAGAGTCACTTCCAGGACTTCTTGGTCTTCTTTACGCTGAAGATAGTTCTTAATGACATTGGCTATATGTTTGGGGCCGTTGTCCTGCTGCAGAATACATTTGGGGCCAATCATACGCCTCCCTGACGGTATTGCATGATGGAGAAGTATCTGCCTGTATTTCTCAGCATTGAGGACACCATTAATCCTGACCAAATCTCCAGCTCCATTTGCAGAAATGCAGCCCCAAACTTGCAAGGAACCTCCACCATCCTTCACTGTTGCCTGCAGACACGTATTATAGCTACAGCCAAATATTTCAAATTTTGACTCACCAGTCCAGAGCACCTGCTGCCATTTTTCTGCACCCCAGTTCCTATGTTTTTGTGCATAGTTGAGTCGCTTGGCCTTGTTTTCATGTCGGAAGTATGGCTTTTTGGCTGCAACCATTCAATAAGACCACTTCTGGCCAGACTTCTCCTGACAATAAATGGGTCCCACTGGTTTCTGCCAGTTCTGAGCTGATGGCACTACTGGATATCTTCCAGATTCAAAGGGAAATAAGCTTGATGTGTTTTTCATCTGCTGTATTAAGTTTCCTTGGCTGACCACTGCATCTACAATCCTCAATGTTGCCCGTTTCTTTGTGTTTCTTCAAAAGAGCTTGAACAGCACATCTTGAAACCCCAGTCTGCTTTGAAATCTTTGTCTGGGAGAGACCTTGCTGATGCTGTATAACTACCTTGTGTCTTGTTGCTGTGCTCAGTCTTGATATGGTGTATGACCTGTGACATAAAATTGTCTTCCACAACCTCACCTTGGTAGCAGAGTTTGGCTGTTCCTCACCCAATTTTAAGCCTCCTACACAGCTGTTTCTGTTTCAGTTAATGACAGTGTTTCAACCTATATGTGAAATTGACGATCATTAGCACCTGTTTGGTATAATTGGTTGATTTTCTGTTCACTGCATTTTGTTAATTGATGAAAATAAACTGTTAACACTTCCATTTTTGAAAGCTATCTTAGCACTTTTTCACACCTGCCTAAAACTTCTGCACAGTAATGTATTTTTGGGGAATCAGAAAATGGTTTGAGTTCCAGGGCTGACGAAGAACGTTGTATGTAACATTGTTAACACTGCGCTACATTACAGAGAAATACAAAACCGTAATAATGAGCATTTAAAATATAAATTTTACAAGCACACACACGAAGCAAGCCGCCTGTTAACGACAATGTTAATGGCAAAAGCGGTAGTGATTGTTAGACAGTGTAATATACGTAATATATGGTCATCAAAGATTGCATGTGAATTTATATAAAGAAAGTCTAATAAGTACTTAATTATAAATAACCATGTTCTATTAAGTAATGGATTCATTATTTATTAACAGCTATAGTAAATAATTAATCTATTGCATAATTAGTGTCTTATTAATGGACACCTAAATTATCTGGACTAATATTATGACATCTTGCTAATTTATGTAGGGATTTTTCTTCCATGTAAGTAAGATTCGTAATTCCAAATTTCAGGTTAAAAGCAATTTAAAAGCAAAAAAAGTCATGTGTGTTTACAGTATGAAACATACTGGGTAGAAGAAAGGAAGATCAATTACAAAAATGGCATGGTGTAGGTACAAGCTTTATACCCCAAACCTGATATAAAATGCTGGCATAAAATGTAAACTCCTGTCCCTGATTGGGTAACAAGGAAACAAATGAAAATTACTGCAGATCAATGGTTTGAGACTTCAAAGAGTCTCTTCCTTCCTCTACCTCTCGGGAAAGGACAGAGATATCACACCTCATACATTATCCCAATCACTCAAACAAACACAAATCTAGTCTTGGGTTCACACCCCTGTTTCCCTCAGACTCAAGAACAAAAGGTGTGGTGTTTAAGCCAACAAGATGATCAGCCTGGAAAAGGCATGCTAATAAACTCCCTTTGATCTGAACCCCCCCTTTGTTTGTATGAGGTGACCATCCAAGAACACCAAGCAGGCATTGCATTTTTCCTTACATGACATACAATTGTAATATTTTTTAAATAAATGACACATTTCAGACATTTTTGTGCCTGTCAGTTGGTAACAGGAATTGTGTGTGTGTGTATGTGTGTGTGTCAGTCATAGTCACAAAGTGCCATTAAGCTCACAATAAAACAATATAAAATAGCAATATGCCGGTAATGAATCTGACTGCAACTCATTTTAAGACTGACTTAATCAAATGGATTGAAGTTAATTTACTGATTTTATAAACGTTATGGGAGGAATGAAAACTATGCCAATCTGAAAATAGCGCTCGCATTCAAACTACTGTTGCCTAACACTGGGAGGGAAACAGGGGCCCTGTGGGTGTGTGCTGTGTGCCTGCCCTTGAAGTAACATGGCGGGAAATCGGGGACTTCCGATTGGTTGTTCATCTGTTCCTGTGAAATGTGGAATTGACAGTAATAAATGATGTGACAGATCACATGGTGGCTCCAAGACTTCACTCTATGATGTAAAGCACTGAGAACTTCCGCTGCATTTATTTATATGTAGACATACTGTAGTGACACATTTTTGTTCTCATCCCTCAGAGGACCTGATTTCAGTGACATTTTCTGCAATGATTATCAGGAGGGTGGTTTTAAGCTGTTTCACCTGGTTATTTTTGTTAGGATATGTCTTTATGTAAGGATGCAATGTTCTGTAAGTTATCTTGAGTGCCTTCCTGCCTCCATTCCAGAGCCATGGTCAAAATACCCCAGTGGGCATCTTTGGGCACTGGCCTAGATAAAAATTTTTGGGTGTCTGTGGTCAGGAGGATTTAAATGCAAAATGCAAGGAGAATGAGTTTTTAGTCCAGGTTGGTCCTGGTCTTTCTGTTTGCCTGGTCTGCGAAGGAAAAGGTTAGCATCTGGCAGGTTGGTAGCCTGTATTAGAAGTCTGTATTAGTCTGTATTATCTTATTTGAATTTTGTAAGATAGAAGTTTCTGCAAACAGATGTTGCTGTGTAGCGGCATGTGGTCAGAGACAGACAGAATCCTTCATAAGCTAAAGATCACTATGCGATAACAGCTCCATTTGTATAGTTTTACCATTCATGCAGAATCGTATACATTTAAACATTCATTCGAGGTAATGGCTATTTTCTTCTCCACTCACCAAAACACAAGCAGTTTGTGAGATCACTGAACACTGCAAATGATGCTCATTTCACAACGGTTATGATTTTATCAATGGATGAAATCTTGCTAACAGGTGGAAAAGGATTATCATTTTTATAAAGTATTCCAAAAGCAAGGGAGAGCCTTCACCCTTTTAATAGCAGTTAATATGGATATTACATCTCTCCTTTATTATTCTGTGCAAAACTATTTTCTGTGTGGAATCTCAGCATTACAATAACACAGGAACAATAGACCTTAATCCCTCCAGCACCAATATCCTCAACCTGAAGCTGTGTAATGCACTGAGGATATGTAACACACTAAGACTGTGTAACAGACTGAGGATTACAGTGTGTTACACAGTGAGGCTGTGTAACACACTGAGGGTCTGTAACAGAGGTAGGCTGTGTAACACACTGAGGATCTGTAACACAGCGAGGCTGTATAACACACTGAGGATCTGTAACACACTGAGGCTGTATAACAGACTGAGGATTACAGTGTGTTTCACAGTGAGGCTATGTAACACACTGAGGATCTGTAAAAGAGTTAGGCTGTGTAACACACTGAGGATCTGTAACACATTGAGGCTGTGTAACACACTGAGGATCTGTAATAGAGTTAGGCTGTGTAACACGCTGAGGATCTGTAACACATTGAGGCTGTGTAACACACTGAGGATCTGTAATGCTCTATGGCTGTGTAACACACTGAGGATCTGTAACACACTGCGACTACATAACACACCATTTTTACTTGTGCGACCCATGTACTGGGGGTGTCAGAAAACAATTAGCTATCTTAATAGATTGAGAAAACAGGAGTCTCTCATTTAATGTGCTGTACAGATTCTGACAGAAATACTTTTTTGGAACGATCACATAATCTCCAAAATAAAAATGTGATTGTTATAGTATTAAATCCTTCACTCCCTTTGAATGATGAGATTCATATGATGGATGTAATTTGCCTTAAAATGAATAGGCTAGAATTAAGGTCACTGAACTGTGATGGAACCTGATCTGAAAATACATGTAAATTATAATTTAAAAGAAGGGCAGTCAGTTCCCAAGTTTGCAGTGTGCAAAATCTGTGCTTACATCTCAGTACTATCAGTTTATGAAATATATGCTAAGCCTGTCATTAAAGTGATTGCTTAAATGTCTGATTTCTTTGAAACCTTTTCCCATACTTTTTCTTCTGTACGAATTTAGTAAACTCAATCGTAAGTGCAAGCCAATCCCATAGGTTTAAAAATCGTCTGTCAGGATGGAGAAGATGAGCATTGTCATGCAATGGCAATGCTTGTCATTGCATTTCACCCCACAGTCACAGTCATTGGTCTGGAGGACTGTATGCCACAGCCACAGTCATTTGTCTGGAGTGGAAACCACAGTCAATGTCATTGGTCTGGAGGACTGGAGTCACAGCCATCTCAACTGTCCCAGGGGATACATTGATATCCTGAGACACAGTACCTTGCAATTTCATAGAGACTGCTTTAAAATGTACACATTTTATCATGGTCCATCTTCATATAACATCTGTGTTTTATTTGAACATGACTTTAAAAGTTTTACAGTATGCTGTAAAAGGTCCCTGGAAATGGACCTCAAACTGTGAGCCTGGGGATATGGACAAATGGGCACAATGCTAGCATTCTGTCTTGGATGTGTTGGTGAGTTTTGACCAGTATTTTAATCACTATAATTATTATAACTGTAATTACTTTTTCAATATCTCGGTGACAGTATCCCCCAGGCTGCTCAGATAATCTCTGTATTCATCAGGACCATGTATACACTAAGGCCTCTCCGAGATACAGACGCACCAACCCTGCAATTACAAAACTTAACATATTTCTGTACTTACTGTAAACCAATTCAAGCACAGGTTATATTAAATTGAAAGGTTATATTGGGATTTTCACAGAGGAGAGTATCACAAACTGTACCATGAAACCAGTTTTATGTGTTTTCATTTCATAAAAACAAGTTTCACAACCTCAGTTTTCCAAATATATTAGAGGCCTTCTGATACGGAAGGAAACTTCAGTGTCGAGTTTGGCCATCTCTGCTATTGTTGATCCCAAGCACCAAAATATGCAGACTGTTTCGAGGGTCTTGCCATTGATTTGAATGCAAGAAGGAGGAGCGTCAATAGCAATTGCAAAAGTCTTCTGCCCAAAAAGGTCGCAAGATGCTGTGTGTGCAGATGGCTGAATCAGTCCGTGTATCATTATGGTTTGTTTTGTCTTTGGGCTTCCAAGCAGAGCTTTCTGTTCCATCAAGTGAAGGAAAAGCACAATGGACAAAGTAGGATGGACATATATGTTCAAAACAGGGTGGTTGCCATAACATACTCTTGCCTCTTCAAGCCAGATGGCTCAGAGACATCACCGTTGACTCAGATACCCAGTGACTGTTGTAGCCATTCCATCATGGAAGATGTTGTTCCAGCTGAAGGAACTTCAGGGGACCGAGAGCCTCATCCTACTCGCTGAGTAAAATGCTTTTGTCAGGTCGACAAATGTGTGACAGAGTAGCTTGTTCTGCTCGATGCATTTTCCTTGTAGCAGTCAAAGTGTGGTCATAGCAGATCTTCTCTTCCTGAAGCTGCATCGACTTTCAGGGTATACACTGTCTGGTAATTCCTGGAATGGAATTGCAATGACTTTCCAAAGAGGCTGAGAAGAGAGATGGCACAATAGTTGTTGCAGTCTTGCCTTGAGCCCTTATTCGAATACAATATAACAATATGATTTGCATTGTTCATGTCCTGGAGACCTCATCTCGAACCCAGGACTCTGTAAATATCTTCTGTTAGTTGAGGCATGCTCAGTTTTAGAATTTCCAGGATTTAATACTCTCAAAGGCCTGTGCAGCTTTGAAAAGATCCGGGCTCCTGCCAAAACGGTTGAGGCTGTGCATCTTGTCCACGGAGTCTTTGAAAAGTCCTTCAGAAATATAAAGCTGACTGTAATGTTTTATTTATCTGGTCAGATTTCTCGTGCATCTTTCAGTTCTTGAGTTTGACACAGTGTTGGAGTCAAGGCATGTTTCAAACATGCCTAATGCACCCTATCACAAATTTGTGGTGTGCACGTATCTCCCCAGACTTTCTGGTTGCATGCTGTGCTGTAGCTCAAGCAGATCTTGGTTTTATCTAGGTCGCCTCTGCTAGATTGTTCCAAATGGACTAGTTTGGCCTGTTTCCAACCCTGATACCATCCACCATTCCATCCCGGGCCACCAGCTAAACTATCTCATGACCAGCTAAGTCCACCTCCTCAAGACCAGCTAAACATATCATTCATTAACCGCTTGGCCAGTCTTTGTTGTCATGAGGTGGTCTAGCTGATAGACCAGTTCAAACCAACTTGACCAGCTCATACAAACTAACAAGCTACTCATGAGGTGGTTCCTGGTATCGAGTTGATAGACTAACCTGGCAAAAGCTGGTGAACCAGCTTAAACGTTTAACAAGTTTGTACGAGATAATATTCCAAGTTGGTCTTTGCTGGATTTTTCAGCAGAAATCTATAGGGGGCAACCTATAGCCTAGTGGCTACATGACTGGGACCCCTGAGGTTGGCGGTTCAAGTCCCAGTCCAGCCACAGCAAGAACACCATGCTGTTGGGCCCCTGAGCAAGGCCCTTAACCCCACATTGCTCCCAGGGGAGATTGGCCCTTGGTTAGTCTAATCAACTGTAAGTTGCTTTGGATAAAAGCGTCAGCTAAATGACAGTAATGTAATGTAAAAAATCTGAAATCAGAGTAATCAGTAATCCCTCTCCAATAAGAATCATGGAATTCACTTATACACGGTTTTATAAATGAACACCAGTTCACCAACCGCGGGTCTGAGACTCATGTATACACGATTCGTGGGGATAGGGGGACCTTAGCCAAAGCTATAAATAGGTAATATTCTTTAGACCTTTATTACACACTACAAATGCATACAATGCAAGCATTTCTCTGAACATTTTGTACCCATGATGATGATGAAGGGGAAAGAGGAAAACTAAGATAAAAGGAAAGATTACGGCACGACTTCTCGGTTTTCAGCTGGCGAAAACACGGCGAAGGTGGCTTCCCGTTATTCCACTGTCCCCTTCATCATTACGGGTCCATAACATTCAGCAAACAATGCTGGTGGCGACAAGCAAGTGAAAAGGGCTAGGAAAGTGATGAATGTGTGAATTCTAAGGTAAATAAATTTCTGTATTTGTTTAAATTGCAGTATTTGTTTGATTTTGTATGCATTTGGAAGAGTGTAGTGTGTAATAAAGGCTTAAAGAATATTATGTATTTGCACCTTTGTCTAAGGTTCCCCTGACCCTATTTTCTTCATATAAAGTGAACTTCACCAACCATACGTGTTTCAGGAACATAACCCCCTGTACTAAACTGGAAATCCCATTTTATTTTATCCTCCTCTAGTTTTGGGGAAAATTCGATTGCATAATAAATTTGTGGGCTACACCACCTTCTGGTGTTCCATTGCATTTGAGGATGAATTTTTTTGTCTGTCTTTATCAATATTTGGCTAAATTAAATTTTCACTCCTCAACCAAGAGATGTTTTATTCACCAAGTGCATTCATAATTTGGACTGTCAGATCATAATTTAAATGGATGTTCATTAGGAGTATAAATCAAGCGTATAAACTGAGCTATGAAATTGAGAAATCTAGTTAAAGAGGTTTTGAAATTATGACATTAAATGTTCACAAACTTGTTATTAATAGTAAAGATCATTATGGATGTATGATACCATGGGCTAACGAATTAAAAAATGTACTGAACTATGTATAACAACGAACGTGCATAATACAATTTTCATAATAAAATGTGACATTATCCTGACAACTGTATTAGTATTAGTATTATTATTGTTGTTGTTGTTGTTTTGTTGATGTTAGCAGAAGTAATATTTGCATGGTTGGTATTGTTATTAATAATAAGGTATTGTCATTATATTTTTGTATATTATTGTGCTGTATTATTAATTTAATTTTGGATGATTTGCTGTCCTTTTGGTTGAGGTGCACCTGGTTAATCACTGGATTGTTTTGATTGATCAGTGTGATTTGCTCTTCATGGGAAGAAATGGATCAAATCAGTGACACTGACAACACAAGTTAGCTGCATCTGTGTTTGTTTTGTAAGTACCTCTGTAAGTATAATGAGCACTGTACTAAATGTCCTTACCTGGTACTTTTTATGCTCAAATGACTGTTGTGGAAAACAATATGAAGATATGAAGTGAATAGTTTTTGCTGTCTGACTCTACCCGCTGTTGCTAGGCCAGTGGTTGGATGTTGGGCTCCAGATCAATTGTTGGGATTGGCTGTTGTTGAGGTCTGATCAGTTGCTGGGATTGGCTGTTGATGGGCCTGTTCTGGCCTGATGCCTGGGTGCCAACCTGATCCTCCAATCAGAGTGTGAGCTGCAGGGGCTTGTGGGACAGACAGAATCACTGCCCTCCCTGGCAGGAGGGGCTTCTGCCGGGACACCAGAGCAGACATGAGAATTATTATCATTATTACAACAACACTGCACATCACAGACAGGTATCTAAAATAAATATTTTTAACAAAATGCTTATTTCACATGATTACATTGTTTCAATTACCCTGTACTAGCAAATGTGCAGTGTTTCTTTTGGGGCACGTGTATGAACTAACCTTCAGTCTGCACACACACATCAACCACCCCCACTGCCCTCACAGTAATCTGCCAATGTGCAAAACACCACCATCTGGATCAGCGTTTCTCCTCCACATAATATGTCCTGTTTGTCTATCTCACTGCCCTCCTCTCTCTATCCCTTACACACACACACACACACACACACACACACACACACACACACACGCACACACTGTCTGCCTGCTCCTCAGTCACCCCCTGCCTGCACCACACGTGCTGCTCTGCTTTGTCACACACAAACCCTCCACTGTCTGTCATTGTCTCAGACGAACCACAACTCTTTCTGTGTCCATCTTTAATCGCTGTTACTGCTGTACCAGCCTCCCAAGTCTCTTTCTGAAGGAAATGAAACCAAACGTTTGTGAACAGCTCACAATATTACAAATCCATCCCGCCCATGCTTTCACACAGGGTCAGAGCAGGTGCATGTGATTTATGTACTGCATGCACATTTTGTTCTAGAGATGAGGCTCCAATTCTCACTGGGATACGTCCATATATGACTGGGCAGAAGGTAAAGCCAGATTTGAGCGGCGGGGCCGTCACGATCTTTCCGGGACGGCAGAGATGTCCTCAGTAGACCTCCATACGGCCGCCACTAGATGCGCCCTCTCACTCATCGCCTTAGCTGCATCTCTGAGTCCACACAGTCCACCTCAACAAAATCTTGTTCATCGTACATACAGTCTCTCAGTATCTGTTTTTTTTATTATATATATTTTTTCTGCCAGGTTTTTGCTAGTTACAGAGCGTTTACTTTTATAGCGATGAAAAAAATGCTTTTTAGGGATTTAGTATCTGTTCTAGTCTTTGTCCAGTGCCGATTCAATACAAATGGATATTCGTGTACCTTCTTGTACTGCAGTAGACATGTTTGAATATTAAAAATTCCTCTTTATGTGACGGCTTTGTCAGGTGGTTTGGAGATACGCCCATTCCTTTTGGGCAGATGTGTCTATTTTAGAGGAGGTGCGGGCTTCATAAATCTCACACTTCCTGTGTGCCCCATCCCTCCTGTGCTATTTGAATTAATGGTAATCATTTAAAATCTCATTGTTAGAGGGGATTTCCCTGCAGTCATTCGGTTTAGCTGCTTTGTCTAAATCGCTTGCATTAAGTTGTACAGCGTTGCTTTGCAGATATGTTTTTGTGGCTGCATCAAGCCCCTAATCATCTCCATAAATCTTGTGCTGGGAGGGGGCGGGAGGCTGCGCTGACACACACCATTGCCATCTCTTTGTCTCCGTCGCTGTTACTCAGCGCAGCTCCCTACCGATTATTAGCCACACTGAAACAAAGCTGCAGAATTCGGCATTAAAATCTACATGTAGGGTCAGATCCTAACCTGAATTACTTAATGTATTTTTACACAACTCAGAGTTAAGCACTTGGGCTTTATTCATATCCAGGCCCGAGCACTAAGTGTGAAGGTTAGATGGGGTCAGTAGTTACTGACAGAATGATACAAATGATGCCTGTCAGAAACCACCCCCAGCCTATGCAGTTATATCAGAGTTCAGTCTGAGCAACCTCTCCTTATTTGAGCGTCAGACACTGCTTGTGCTCGAATGCAGACGTTGACAATGAGTAAAGCAGCTCAGGGGCAGTGGTTCCAAACCACTCCCAAACAAAACAGTATTAAATCATTTAAAAAGTACCACAGATGCTTAGCTCAGGGATGCTTTCCTGAGGTAAGAGAATAATTATAATGTCCATAAAAACAATTTCTTCACAAAGTGCTCACGCTAAACCACAATACAGTACATTTACTTGCGGTCTATTACCAGATTTGTTTCTGTCAGTGACAAATTGTCCATATTGTGACAAAATTTTATCTGAATGTATAGCTTATTTCCATGTAAGTTAATTATACAGTTCTCAATATTTTTGTGGTGAATATGCACATAATTTGTTTTAATTAGTTAAAATAAGATTTTATTTAGGTGGGAAGTTTTGGTACCAAGTGCAGTGTACATTTGTTTCATGTTTTTCATTTCCTCTGAAAATGGTTGAAGGTAGTGAGCCAGATATTCAAGTGTTTTCATTGCAAGTTATAATGAAAACACTTTGAAATCTAGTCATTAATTACTTATATTTGGAAGATATAGTGTGATTTTTTTAAAATCAAAATGGGATGAATGCTGTGGGTGTTTGATGTTAAAGCGTGCTAAATCCATTGTCTTGCTGAGATGGAACATTCCGGCTGCCATGGGCCACTTGCATGGGAGCCACAGGGTCATGAATGAGATGGGCTCAGAGAGAGAGAGAGAGAGACCTCGGGATTTATGACATTACTTCACCGTTATTAAGTTATTATGGAGCCATCATTCCTGTGATTGTGGGAAGAGAAGGAACCCATTTAAAGTAAATGTATTTTATTTAAACATTTACGTGCTTCTATCACTCAGGTCTGGATATGAGCAAAGCTGAAAGGCTTAACTCAGAGGTGCGTGGGGGGCCCAGCTGTAGTAAATCAGCCTTAGCGAGCTCCTCTCTCCAGGGGCTTCGTTTATAAAACTTTAAGTTCTTTTGTCACTAAATAGCTATGTACGCCAAAACATACGAGTTTGTGTACACAAAAAATCCTGATTTATAAAAGTCACGTACACCACACATATGCATGTTTTCGATTATAAATCGCAACTAATCCTACGATTGTGCATGCATGAACGTGTGCGACAACCACACCCTGAAACGCCCACGTTTAAGCATATGTGGTGCTCGAAATCAATTAAGTTGGATCTATAAGTAATGCGCGGGACAGAGAAATAAAATGTAAATGCAATAACGGCAGCAACGAGGGGAAAAAACTCCTCTGGGTGTAAAATCAAAGCATTAGTCTTAGAGATTAGAAAAATATAATTCAGATGGCCACGGCACCAGGGTAACAAATACAAAAAAAATCTTGCATGACAGGAGGATACCACAGCTGTCAATTCCGTGGATTTAGAGAGCCACACACAGGTCGAAATCAAGAAAAATGGTCCAACATCAAGGTCATGGCAAAGAGGTGTATACTGCCACAACAGGCAAGTGTAGGAGCAACAGGCAGCGGTATGGGGGAGCCACCGTTGAGCTCCCTCGGTGAGCAGCTGGCTGCTGTTATCAGAGTTGATTTCCAACATTACTGTTCATTTTGATAAATGAGTCATGACATGACCCTGGCTACATTTGTCAGTGTTGTTTGCGCGTGCAAATCAGTTGCAGGTTTATTCAATGGAAATTGTTACGGTTTACGTACACATTTTCATACATTAATTGTGCCCTTATTGTGGTAAGAGTGCACCGATTACATTGGGAAAACTGGTTGTTACTGCTAATTGACTTTTGATGTTTGCCTGCTTACCGGCTGTACAGGGAATCTAATGTACCTCATGCTCAAATGAATAATGCTATTTAACAGTCTTGGCATGACATATACAACACAGGGGACAGAGCTGCACACAGCACAGGGGACAGAGCCTCAAACAGCACAGGGGTGGAGCTGCACACAGCATAGGGGGTGGGGCTGCACACAGCATGGGGGTGGAGCTGCACACAGCATAGGGGGTGGGGCTGCACACAGCATTGGGGGTGGAGCTGCACACAGCATAGGGGGTGGAGCTGCACATAGCATTGGGGGTGGAGCTGCACACAGCATGGGGGGTGGAGCTGCACACAGCATGGGGGTGGAGCTGCACACAGCATGGGGGGTGGGGCTGCACACAGCATAGGGGGTGGAGCTGCACACAGCATAGGGGGTGGAGCTGCACACAGCATGGGGGGTGGGGCTGCACATAGCATAGGGGGTGGGGCTGCACACAGCATGGGGGTGGGGCTGCACACAGCATGGGGGTGGAGCTGCACACAGCATGGGGGTGGAGCTGCACACAGCAGGGGCTGCAGTGGAAGAGATACTGGCACATTAATAAAGGAGATTACAGCTGTTATTCTTGAGAAAAAAATAATAAGCAGGTATCCTGAAACCAACAGTAGCTCTAGAGTGATGGCAGAAATGCCAATGGCAGTTCAAAATGGCTCCTATTTGAGTCTGAATAATCTTGAAATGGAGCCTGAGTGCATTCTGTTTCAGTTCAGTCTATTCAGGAAGTGGAAATTCCATCCATTAGTAAAAAAATCCTCTCAGAACATGATACATCAGTTTCTGCCGATTAATTGAAACTGAACTGATATGAACTCTGCTGTCAGATTCTCAGAACTCAGGAAAAAGCTGCACATCAGTGGACAGTGAAGTTCATCATCTCTCACAGTGACAGTGGGAGCGGTGAGTCTCCAGAGACAGGAACAGTGGCAGCAGTGTTCTCTCTCACAGAGACAGTAGAAGAGGTGAGTCTCTCACAGAGACAGTGGGAGCGGTGAGTCTCTCACAGAGACAGTGGGAGAGGTGAGTCTCTCACAGAGACAGTGGAAGTGGTGAGTCTCTCACAGAGACAGTGGGAGCGGTGTTCTCTCTCACAGAGACAGTGGAAGCGGTGAGTCTCTCACAGAGACAGTGGGAGCGGTGAGTCTCTCACAGAGACAGTGGGAGCGGTGTGGCTCTCACAGAGACAGTGGGAGTGGTGTGTTTTCACAGAGACAGTGGGAGCGGTGACTCTCACAGAGACAGTGGGAGAGGTGAGTCTCTTACAGAGACAGTGGGAGTGGTGTGTCTCTCACAGAGACAGTGGGAGTGGTGTGTTTTCACAGAGACAGTGGGAGCAGTCTGGCTAATATCTGGCTAATATGCAAGAATTTCACATTACTAACAGACATTCTTTTTTTTTGCCGGCATCTCTGGTCATACTAATAAATAGACAGGTATCCAACCACAGTACTTTTAACATGATTCTTCCACTGGCAATTTTCCTGGGGATAGTAAATTAAAGGCTAGTAAGCGAAGTATGGAGTTGAAGACTCGGTGTGAGACAAACGTTACCCTAACAACAGAGCCGGCAACCAGGTAAACGTTCAATGTATTTTAACTCAAGGCGACATGGTCAGCGACAGCCGGCAGCGACCACTGAACCACCGTTGCCCGAAGTATAAACCAAATGTCATTGCGACCAGCGATGTCATTGGTTGCAGCAACAGTCACCCCAACGGGGTATAAACCGGCCCATATAGCATGAGGACATAGGTGTGTTCATGATACAGTGTGAGGGTGTCCGCTGTGACTTGTGTCTGTGTAATGGTGACTTAGCCCACTGCTCCATTTACAGTGAGGATAGGCCATCGGGCCCTGAAGGCAGCGTTGTTCACTCTGCTTCTGCCTCTGCGACAGTCCCGGGCCCCCACAGCGTCCTCAATCAGAGCAGATCCAGCAGAGCATGGGGAAACTGCTGTGGAGGAGCCAGTGCATCTACAGGAGTGCTAATAATGACTACATCTTATCCCCAAATAAGGGTGCTGTGACTGCACATTTTATTGTCCCATTTGCGAAACGAATTTCCATTTTCAATTTGTGCGTATGGTAAGTCTTACTGTTGAGCTGCCTCAAAACTGTGAAATGATATCTTTCAGTCGTTTAAATGATTAACTTCCCTGGGCAGTCAGCAAATTTAGCAGTTATTGTATCCGACTGTCGGAAATTAAACTTATGACAAAATTCTTGTTTGAGGGAAAGCACATTTTTTGTTTTGTTTGACAGATCTCGACAGTTAAGTGGTTTTGGCGTAGTTTTGGGTGCAAGCAGCATTAGAGGAGGCAGACTCACACAGCAATGTTTCTACTGTGCTGGACTATATGAGGATCATCTTCTCAAACTCATATGGTCTTCTCAGATGATGTGACTGAACTGGTAATCCTTGTCCAATTAGGTGGTCTGTGCTGGTTTCCCAGCAGCTTCTGCATGGTTTATAGAGACATTTTAGATTGGCCTGTTTGGCTGCAAAACACGCTGAAACAAGCCATTTCACGGAGTAAAATAAAGTGGTAATTCAAAGCGGATGTGATGTTTCTATCTATCTATCTGTCTGTCTGTCTGTCTGTCTGTCTGTCTGTCTGTCTGTCTGTCTGTCTGTCTGTCTGATACAGGATTATTTTGTATAGCAGGGGAATGTGTTTATGTACTTAAGCCCCCTCTGCTTTAATTTGAGTGCAGACACAGGGCTGTAGTCATTTTGACTGTAGACACAGGGCTGTAGTCATTCTGACTGGCGACACAGGGCTGTAGTGATCCTGACTGCAGACACAGGGCTGTAGTGATCCTGACTGCAGACACAGGGCTGTAGTGATCCTGACTGCAGACACAGGGCTATAGTCATTTTGACTGTAGACACAGGGCTGTAGTCCTTCTGACTGCAGACACAGGGCTGTAGTCATTCTGACTGCAGACACAGGGCTGTAGTCATTCTGACTGCAGACACAGGGCTGTAGTCATTTTGACTGCAGACACAGGGCTGTAGTCCTTCTGACTGCAGACACAGGGCTGCAGTCAATCTGACTGCAGACACAGGGCTGTAGCCATTCTGACTGTAGACACAGGGCTGCAGTGATCCTGACTGCAGACACAGGGCTGTAGTCATTTTGACAGCAGACACAGGGCTATAGTCATTCTGACTGCAGACAGGGCTGTAGTGATCCTGACTGCAGACGCAGGGCTGTAGTCATTCTGACTGCAGAAACAGGTCTGTAGTCATTCTGACTGCAGACACAGGGCTGCAGTGATCCTGACTGCAGACATAGGGCTGTAGTCATGCTGACTGCAGACACAGGGCTGTAGTCATTCTAACTGTAGACACAAGGCTGCAGTGATCCTGACTGCAGACACAGGGCTATGGTTGTTCAGAGCACAGACACAGGCACTTCTATTCATTTTACAGGCTGTCTCCACACATGATTAATCATGTAACAGAAGGAGAGATTGTGCTGCTATCTGCTGGGGACACTGTAAGGTTATTTGACAGTATTGCTTTGGGTGAGGGTGAAATCACAATGCGGGTTTAGCTGACAGTGTTGCTTTGGGTGAGGGTGAAATCACAGTGAGGGTTTAGCTGACAGTGTTGCTTTGGGTGAGGGTGAAATCACACAGTGTGGGTTTAGTTGACAGTGTTGCTTTGGGTGAGGGTGAAATCACACAGTGCGAGTTTAGCTGACAGTGTTGCTTTGGGTGAGGGTGAAATCACACAGTGTGGGTTTAGCTGACAGTGTTGCTTTGGGTGAGGGTGAAATCACAGTGTGGGTTTAGCTGACAGTGTTGCTTTGGGTGAGGGGGAAATCAGGGTGTGAGTTTAGCTGACAGTGTTGCTTTTGGTGAGGGTGAAATCACACAGTGTGGGTTTAGCTGACAGTGTTGCTTTGGGTGAGGGGGAAATCAGGGTGTGAGTTTAGCTGACAGTGTTGCTTTAGGTGAGGGTGAAATCACAGTGTGGGTTTAGCTGACAGTGTTGCTTTGGGTGAGGGTGAAATCACAGTGTGAGTTTAGCTGACAGTGTTGCTTTGGGTGAGGGTGAAATCACAGTGTGAGTTTAGCTGACAGTGTTGCTTTGGGTGAGGGTGAAATCACAGTGTGAGTTTAGCTGACAGTGTTGCTTTAGGTGAGGGTGAAATCACACAGTGTGGGTTTAGCTGACAGTGTTGCTTTGGGTGAGGGTGAAATCACAGTGTGGGTTTAGCTGACAGCGTTGCTTTTGGTGAGGGTGAAATCACAGTGTGGGTTTAGCTGACAGCGTTGCTTTTGGTGAGGGTGAAATCACAGTGTGGGTTTAGCTGACAGTGTTGCTTTGGGTGAGGGTGAAATCACACAGTGTGGGTTTAGCTGACAGTGTTGCTTTGGGTGAGGGTGAAATCACAGTGTGGGTTTAGCTGACAGTGTTGCTTTGGGTGAGGGTGAAATCACAGTGTGGGTTTAGCTGACAGTGTTGCTTTGGGTGAGGGTGAAATCACAGTGTGGGTTTAGCTGACAGTGTTGCTTTAGGTGAGGGTGAAATCACACAGTGTGAGTGTAGCTGACAGTGTGGCACAGTGCAAAAAGGAGGCCCTTCTGTTGGGTGTGGGACTAATGAGGTAGGGAACACATAATCATCTTCCATAAGGAGCTGGTGAGGTAGGGAACACATAAGGGATCATCTGCCACAAGGAGCTGATGAGGAAGGGAACACATAAGGGATCATCTGCCATAAGAAGCTGGTGAGGTAGGGAACACATAAGGGATCATCTTCCATAAGGAGCTGGTGAGGTAGGGAACACATAAGGGATCATCTTCCATAAGGAGCTGGTGAGGTAGGGAACACATTAGGGATCATCTGCCACAAGGAGCTGGTGAGATGGGGAACAAATAAGAGATCATCTGCCATATGGAGCTGGTGAGGTAGGGACACATAAGGGATCATCTGCTATTAGGAGCTGGTGAAGAAGGGAACACATAGTGTAAGCTCCAAAGAGGATAGTGTAAGGGACCGTCTACCATTAATCTTCAGCAGTGTTGCCTGTTCAAAGAAGGCTGACAGGCTTGGTTCTGCCCCAGCCTCTGTATGTAAGTGCTGCTGACCTCAGTAAGTGGTCCCCAGGCAGGACTGTAGCTGGAGGGATCAGGCTGACAGGCTGCCAGTGGACCTCCCTCCAGCCCAATTGCACAGAGATGTGCCCCCATTCACGGCTGAGTGGGAAAACACACCCCAGACCCGTCTGTGGCAGAACCAGGGATCACAGAGATGGATGGACAGATTGGGAGAGAGAGAGAAAGAGAGAGAGAGGTAGTTTCCCTCAGCTGGCTCACTGAAACAGCACAGCATGACTCCCACGGTGCACCCCCCTGTCCCTGGGCAAAAGAGGCGGCCGTTGACCTCAATAAACACGCAGCTGTCAGGCTGCCAGGATCTGGCTGTGTGAGGAGCCGCTGCCAGGGACTTAGAGGATCACTGGAGCCGCGTTCGGAGCGCAATGAAACAGGCAGTTCCGCTACCACCTCTATGGACCACACCCATGTCCGCCTTTCAGAGCAACGCTGCTCATCAACACCCGCATTTATCTTCAGAGACCATCCAGCGCTGCACCCAGCCTGCGAACCCCCCAGCCCCCTGCATCACCCTGTGAGCCGGCGAGCCTTGCAGTCTCTCTGTGCACTTTGTATACATCACAAACTCCTTCATAGTTGCCTCATATGCGAGTCACTTTTTTCTGTGTAACTAGAGAAATTATATTTTATTTAAAGATGTGATGGAGATATGAATGTCTTTAATTACTGCTGTGGGGATTTGTTGTGGTATTCCTCACACAGGGCACCAAAAGTGTAAGGAATTTGTTTGCTATACCTCACAACAGAGTCACTTACGTGGAGGAAATTCTATAACATATTCTACTAATAATGATGTAATTAAAATAAATCAGTCTCATATATCAGTCTCATCAAATATACCAGTGTCATTATATAGCTATAAATATGCAATTTAAACTAATAATTTAATTAATAATTATAATTCAAATTATTATATTAATAACTAATCATAATCAAATCACAACATTACACATTCAGTTATAACCAAAGTAATAACGTTAAGGATTGGACAAACGTGAAGGCATTTGGAGTTCTTTGGAGCCGCAGAGGTTGGCAAACATTCAATATATATGCAATGGTAATAAACACACAACCTTGGAATATAACAAAAATTATTGAACACATCTACTAACGGCAAAGCACGTCATTACAGTTATAACAATAAACAGTGTCTGTGTGTATGATGTGTGTGTGTGTGTATGTGCATATGGTGCAGTGAGTGTGTGCGAGGGCATTTGCATGAATGGGGGGTCGGAATGTTCTCCTATGTGTAGGGGCCGCACAGCCTTGGGTGTGTGCACAATGCACACTACTGACACACTACACACCATATCTCTATCCCTGGCACATTACACACTATCGCAGACACAGTACACACTATCCCTGGCACACAACACACTATCACAGACATAGTACACACTATCCCTGAGACATTACACACTATGGCAGACACATGGTACTCTATCTATACCTACCCTCAGGGTGTCTGTGAGCCATGCAGGAACAGTTTAACAGACTATGCCAGAAGATTAGTGATGCAGCTCTGCCTAACTTCACTGAAGACAGTGTTTGTAAATCTCTATTCTGCTGCTCTATTCTCGTGTCCCATGGAGCAAATGTAATTTTGAATTCACTCAACACCACAACACAATTCCATCTGCCATGTTCAGGAAGATTTTTTGATGCCAGTCTCCATTTTGCTGCTTGTTTTGACTTTTTTGAACTGGGTAACAGACTGTTGATATAAGCGATGTAAATCGTTTGTAATTCGATGGAATTCTTAGGCCTAGGAGATTTTAACATTATTTTTACATTACTGTATATGTCCTTTGAGAATATGGGTATTAAAATGCTGTCTGCTTCTCCCTGCACATGTCCATAAAAATGCAGAGGTTCTCCTGGGAATCATGTTTCTAAATAAATCATTTAGACACACTTTGTATGTACAAAATTCCACTTTTCATTGAAAAAATTTCTTTTGGTGGAATTTATTTTTGTGTGTGTCCTTTGCTGCTCTATCTATCTATCTATCTATCTATCTATCTATCTATCTATCTATCTATCTATCTATCTATCTATCTATCTATCTATCTATCTATCTATCTATCTATCTATCTATTTAACCCCAATTTTCCCCCAACCCAAACACAGCCAAACTTGTTGATATCCCCAGCAACCCTATCTGCTGACTGTAGGTTGGTTGTGAGCATGTGACTCCGTAGCCCTCTTCTTCTGTACACAGCGTGTCTTTACAGAATTAGCCACCCAGTGGTTTATTCAAAAGTGCAGCTTAATCCATTCACTAAGTCCTTCTCACTTCCTCCAAAGTACAGGACAGTGACAGTTACCATGATTTATTCAGCATTTAGTTTATCAGGCAATTTTTTTCTTTACTTTTGGTTACTGATCAGCTCATATTGCAATGAATGAGACACAAAGTCCAGGAAGTAATTAAATGAGCTTAGTCTGTTTAGGGACATGTGACTTCCTGATGAATCTGTCACATGATGAAAATACTGCAAATTCAACACTCAGGCCTGATTAAACAGAAAAGATATGACATCACACGCAACGAGAATCTGCACTCACAGAGCAACTGAAAACAACAATTCCATCTGATTTGTAGTTCCATGGCACACATCCTGCTTTTCCTTCACTGTACTTTTCCAAAGCACAGCATTTTGAAGGTTTAGATTCTTACTCCCTCTGAACAGTGTTGTAACTGAGTAGCAACAGTAAACTAGTGAAACGCTGTGAATAAATAAAAGAAGACATGAATTAAGGAATATGTAAATTGGCATTATTTTCTATAAAATAAATTTGGATATATAAAGGAGATGCAAGTCTATGTATAAACCATTTATAATTCTAATATGTACTGTAATTTCATCTTGTTTTATTACATTTTATTAATTTAATCTGTGAATTTCTTTGTCTAGTTGTGTTGCTTACTGCTTTATTTCTCGCTGGCTGTTGGTTAGCACTGTGTGGTTCTCTCTTTTCTCTCAAATTCAAATTCAAATTCAAATTCAAATTCAAATGTGCTTTATTGGCATGACAAGGTACTCTTGTGTTGCTAAAGCATAAATACAAAATACAAAGAACACTGAACAAAGACAATAACAACATTCCCATCCCTAACATGAACACATTTATCCATATTAAACAGATGTATTTTGATAGATAGATCTTTCTCTCTCTCTCTCTCAATTTCAATTTCAATTTAATAATGCTTTATTGGCATGACTGCATACATGCAGTATTGCCAAAGATAAAACAATGAAGCATTTAAGTCACATATTATAAACATACATAAAACACTTGAATAAAATAAAATAGATAATATAAAAAGGGCAACTTTGCATGACACATACAGTAATAAGAAAGAGACTGCTACTAATGCAAAAGAGGAAATGGTGCCTCAATGGTTGTCCCTCAGTTTATGACAGGAGGCCACATATTTGGCGGCCAACGCCACACATTCGGTTTTCTCTCCAGAATATAGGGGAGTTTTTCTGTGTTGATATAATATATTTTTTTAATTCAGGGAAAGTTGTCCCAATTTTTGAATAAAACGAATCTCTGACATCTTGGTATTTTGGGCATTCTGTAAGGAAGTGCAGCTCTGTCTCCACCGCCCCCTGATCGCAGTGGGAGCACAGCCTGTCCTCTCTGGGCAGCCATGTCTGCCTGTGATGGCCGGTCTCCATGGCCAGACTGTGCTCACTGAGTCCGTACATTGTCAGTGTTTTTCTCAATTTGTTATCAGTCACCATGGTTAAATATTCTGCCATGGTGTACTCTCTTTTTAGGGCCGAATAGCATTCAAGCTTATGTTGAGTCTGGATAGATTTGTTCCAATGAGTGATGCATTTTTCTTTTTCTTTAGTCCTAATTTGGTTTACTCTAATTCGTTGAACATCTGTATGGCTGTCCTGAGGCTAATTGGGGTTAGTAGTGTTAGTATCTGTAAGAGAGCTCAGCCTCAGGACTAGCTGGCTGAGGACTCCTCTCTATGTTTATCTCTTGGCATTACAGGGTTTTGTAATTATATGATTTGGGGTCATTCATTTTTATATGTTTCCAGAATTTGATGGCTTGTTTTTAGATGTTTATAAGAAGAGGATATTGGCCTAATTCTGCCCTGCATGCATTGTTTGGGGTTTCAAACAATGCATGCAGGGTCTCAATTGGATGTTTGTCCCATTTAACATAATCATGTTGTGTGCGTGGACCCCGCACCTCACTGCCATAAAGTGCAATTTGTTCAATCACTGATTTTAATATTTTGAGCCAAGTCTTAATTGGTTTGTTGGTTTTGATTGACTTTCTAATGGGATAGAAAGCCCTTCTTGCTTTCTCTTTCAGATGGCCAAGCAAAAATTCCCTGTGGAACTGCTATGTGAATCTAAATATGTGTAATTGTTTGTTGTTTCTATTTTGTATTTTCCTATGTTAAAGTGTTGAGCAATTCCCTGAGATCTGGACCTTTTCTGAAATATCAATATTTTGGTTTTCTTTTGGTTAACTGTCAGGGCCCAGGTCTGAGAGAATTTTTCTAACAGAGCCAGGCTCTGCTGTAGCCCCTTTTTAGTGGGCGACAGCAGAACCAGGTCATCTGCATACGAAAGACATTTTTGAAATTGTGTAATTGAGAGTGAGGCCAGGTGCTGCAGATTGCTCCAATAATTTTGCCAGTTTGTTTATGTAAATGTTGAATAGGGTGGGGCTTAAGCTGCAGCCCTGTCTCACTCCACCCTTGAGTGAAGAAATCTGTTTTTTTTTTTTAAATTCAGGTTTTAACTTTGAATTGTGTACATTGATTTAATAAGATCATAAAATTTTCCCCTACTCCACTTTCAGTAAGTTTAAATAATACACCCTCTTGCCAAATAGAACCAAATGCTTTCTGGAAGTCAACAAAGCAAGCAAAATTTTTGGTTATGTTTTGGTTCACATGTTTCTCTACTTGTGTGTGCAGGGTGAAAATGTGATCGGATGTCCCTGAATATTCCATATAGAAATTCTAAAAGATTTCATTCATAAGAAAACAATTTGTTAGATTTTTTTCACCTTTTCTTTTAAATGAGATAAACTCTTGAGAGCTGTTCTCGTAAAATAATTATACATAATCATTATTGTTCTCATCACCACCACCACCATCATCATTAATAATAATATGATAATAATAATAACAACAAAAATATAATTATAACACATTTACATACATTTTAATGTCATATAAACCATGTCAAAACATTGTCTGAACATGAACAAAATATCATTGTAAACTTTTTTGTAAACCCTTGGAATTTAACAGCTCTCTGGCTCCTTTTCATGTTACCTATCCCATGAGGTGGGACCAGATGAGGCTCAGCATGTGCTGAATGTGTGCCAGCTTGCTGGGGGCAGAGGCCGCTGGTCTGCAGAGGGCCTGGGCGTCGCTCACGCCTCCTGGCTGCTAGGGCTGCAGCTGGGCCGGTGCTGGGCTGCAGGGTGGAGGCGGAGGGCCAGGTCTAGGTGGGCTGTGTGTCGGGGCAAAGTGTCTGCGCCGCGGCTGAGGCATCCTGGCTTGACCATGCTGGTGTGGCTGTGTAGGTGGGCCCTGGTGGGCGTACTTCAGCGGGCGCCAGGGCGGGTACTGTGGTGGATGGTGGTCTGGTCGGGGCATTACGGGTGGTGGTCTTGCTGTTTGGACACCTAACCTTTTCTGCTCTGTGTCCAGGTAAAGCTGCTTCTCATGAATAAATTTCCCATTTGAGTCAATGAGGAGCAGAATTTCAGCCTCCTCAGGGTTTGGGAAGCAGTTGTACTGTGTGCCTCTGACAGTGTGGGTGGGGTAGGGAGGTTGTCTGAGGGTACGAATGGGGTTGCAGGCTCTGGCATTTCAGGGGGGTCCTAGTTATTCTGGGTGGGGAGCTGTGTGGTTCTCTCTCTCAGGCGTGGATTAGCTGTGTGGTTCTCTCTCTCTCTTTGACTGTGGGTTAGCTCTTTGTGATTCTCTCTATCTATCTAGCTGTGGGTAACCTCTGTGATTCTCTCTCTCTCTCTCTAGCTGTGGGTTAGCTCTGTGTGATTCTCTCTCTCTCTCTGGCTGTGGGTAACCTCTGTATGATTCTCTCTCTCTCTCTGGCTGTGGGTAACCTCTGTTTGGTTCTCTATTTCTATCTAGCTGTGAGTTAGCTCTGTGTGATTCTCTCTCTCTCTCTAGCTGTGGGTTAGCTCTGGATGGTTCTCTCTCTCTCTCTCTCTGGCTGTGGGCTAGCTCTGTGTGTGGCTCTCTCTAGCTGTGGGTTTAGCTCTGTGTGGTTCTCTCTCCCTATCTGGCTGTGGGCTAGCTCTGTGTGTGTGGCTCTCTCTCTGGCTGTGGGTTAGCTCTGTACAAACCTCTCTCTGGCCTCTCTGCTCCATGCCCTTTGCTGGATTACTGACACGGAGACTGAATGAGTTTTTCTCTGGTGATCTCTGTCCCGCTGTGCCGTCTCTTTAAACTGATTTTAGCCATTTCCTGACCCCAAGCTTGGGTCATGGCTAAAAGCAATGACTGCAGTCAGTACTGTGTTATATTTTACATCAGTGCTGCCCACTGTGTGTATCATAATCAATAATTATTTCAGTGGATCTCAAATAGCATGATGTCTAGTGCACAGAGTAAGGTGCTTGTTTTAGATCACTTAGGTTTTAGGTCTTTCTTGACAGCTGGTAAATGGCCATCACAATTTACATTTTATTATATTATTACATTACATTATTGTTTACTACATTACAACATTATAAATTCATTTGAAATGATGTTTGCTGCAGTCTCTTATATTCTGATAATGTTTATCTAATAATGTTTTTTCCCTAAGGATACATTTAAAAATACGAAGCAACATAAAACACATTTTTTAGTCACAAATGTCAATTCCTTTGTAACAGCAAAGATGTGTGCACATTAATAAAAGTGTGCAAAGTGCTGTTAGCCAGTGTATGAGATCATATGTTTGTGCATAATTTGTCTTTACAGAATTTAAGTGTTATTGTCTTACCTGTTCCAATAGACATAGCTTCAATTAGATTCTTTCTACTATATATTCTTTCTTTCTATAGGTAGGTTGACAAAATCCTCCCTTGAACTGTAACTTGCAGGTATATGAAATGTGTGTGTGCAATGAAACCTCTGATGTCTTTTAAATCACAATAGATTAAAAATTAAATTACAGCTGGGTTGTGTCACAGAAAATTTTTATAGTTTCCCAAACATGAAATAACTGTTTTAGTTGCAGGTGGACATGGGCAAAAATTAAACAAATAAAATATTATTACATAATTATACAGTTATTTTGTTTAGCAAAATATTTTTGAATGTATCCTTTAATCCATTCTTTAATTAATTGAATTATTTTACTCTAAGTTATTATCCTTTGTAATCTATGAAACTGTGCTCCCTTGTTGTGATGTCTTCCAAATGTTGTGCTTTAGAAAGCTAGAACAAAGAGTGTAAGAAGATAATTTCTACCCCAAAAACAGACTTAACACAAAAATGTGGGGCTTTTGGTATGTCCTCATTAGAGTACAGATTTTTGTTGGCTGTAATGTCTTAGTTACCCCACAATTTCCTGCTGATTACTGTTTGATATGCGGCATCCTCTTGATGTGCCAATCTGGAGGCAAATGTGTTTCAGCTGAATTGTAAAATTGCCTTCAAGATACTAAATGTGTTTGATTGGGTCCTGAACTATTTTGATTGAATTGTAAACACCCTTAACGAGACTAGGGCTGGAATTCAATCAACATTAGTCCTGAACTGTTAACTCATAAGTGAATATTCTTGTTCTCTACTAGAACAGTTTGGCAAGTTCATTTTCATGATTGCGAAACTCACAAAATGGTGTTGGTGAAGATAAAAATGAGCGCCTGCATTTAATTATGAGACAAAGTTAATAAAAAATGCTGATTGCACCCCATACCAAGTGAATTTTATTGAGTCCCAGCCAGGGTATTAACACTCTGGATACAACCAACCTTCATGCCTTTTCTTTTACCCTCACTTCACCCTTGGTTTAATCCCCATGCATCTAACTAGCCACACAATCTCTAGTATTACATATGGGTTTTGTGCAGGTGGGTTCAGGAAATTGGTAGCAATATTCACAGCACATCATTATGTGCATCAGTTGTGCACATTTACACATGGTGTGTATCTGTTGTCCATAAAGATGTGTATGTGTGTACATAATTGTGTTTCTACCCCCTCAACAACAGAAATACATATATGCACACAATTATATTACAGTGGTGCATCACATACTGAATAAAGCATTAACAGTAAAGTAAATGTGTATCTTTTTTTCTAATAAAATGTAATCTGATATTTGTATTTATAATGTACACAGAAAGATGTATAAATGTGTAAATGTGTGACGGTTTCAGCTGGTTATTTCATGGGAAGACAGCGATCAGAAACAATGGATAGGTAGAAAAGTTAAGATTCTGTCAGTGGAAACTAAGGAAGAAACTGAGATTCAGGTCCAGCATACATACTGATCTTATAGTTTTGTTTATAACTGTTTTAGAAACTAACTTAATAATTCATAATATTTACATATTGATGTATTGTTTGCAATCAAGTCAAATGTTCAGGTTTCCTGTGTTTTAGATTAAAATTGAAATGTTCTAATTGTCTGTGATAGCATTTCCATATTCAGCATGGCATTACACCGTTCCATGCATGTCCACAGTTCCCCTGCATGGCACAAGGCAGCGCTCAGTACTATGTCCGTGCCAGTCTGTCCAATCCTCTGTCATATGAATGACTGGTCAGTGCAGCTGTGCCATGCTACCACTGTGATTCTTCACCTTGGCTGAGCAGAATGTTATCACGGTGATTCTGCATTGTGGCTGGTCAGAACGTTACCACGGTGATTCTGCAATGCTGGCTTGTAGAACATTACCATGGTGATTCTGCACTGTGGCTGGGCAGAACGTTACCACGGTGATTCTGCAGTGTGGCGTGGCAAAACGTGACTCCCGGGATTCCGCACTCTGGCTTGGCAGAACATTACCGCCATGATTCTGCACTGTGGCAGGGCAGAACGTTACCGCCATGATTCTGCACTGTGGCTGGGCAGAACGTTACCGCTGTGATTCTACACTGTGGCGTGGCAGAACGTCACCACAGTGATTCTGCACTTCAGTGTGGCAGAACATTACCAACATGACTCAGAGTCACAGCAGTAACATTCATCCCAGCCACACTGTGGAATCACAGACGTAGCATTCTGCTCAGCTGCAATGTAGAATCACGGTGGTAGCATTCTGCCACACCACACTGCAGAATTATGGTGGTAACATTCTGCCATGCCACACTGCAGAATCACAGCGGTCATGGTCTGCCACGCCACATTGCTGCACTGTGGTGTGGTAGACTGTGATCGCTGTGATTCTATACCGTGACGTGGCGAATGTTACCTCCATGATTCTGCAGTGTGGCTGGGCAGGAAATTACTTCTGTACTGTGGTTCCAGGTGAGTGGGCAGTATTGCCTGGATGACCCAATCAGAGTGCATCATACAGGCCACAATGGAAAATACCAAACTCAAAACTTTAAAAGTCAAACCTATTAAAAATCATGACAAAAATATTACATGGCATTTCATTCAGTACCTGATAATTACTATTTGTTAACACTTGCCATGCATTTATATAAAAGTAAATGTCTGTGTATTTATTGTCCACAAAGCCTAAATTGGGTCCTGCCATGGTGTGGACTGTGTTCGTTTCCAAAGAATAGGCTGAGAAACTCTGGTCCAGTTTGAGCTCAGCTCCTCCAGCCTCCGGCAGCCTCTGCAACCTCAAATAACCATGAATAACAGAAATCAGTACTGAAATCCAAAAATGAAAACATGAATTGTGCATTTTGTGGATTATTTGTATTTGATATATTGTTTTAGGTTCATGCTCTGATCAGGGATTGTGGCTGAGTCCCAGTTTTCATGTGAAATCCCCCCATCCCCCTTGCCCACAGCACAGTCTGCAGTTGGAATGAAACCTGAAAGCACAGTGAACATCTGCAAGCGTGCAGAAGAGCAGCACAATAGGGCTGTCTGTGTCAGAATGCCCGCTCTGCACATTCCACCTTCCTTTCGCTCCGATGCAGCTGTGAAACGCCCTCTGGCCGACTGGCATAATCTCGATCCAGGGTCTGCACTCTGGGCTCTGGACCTGCCTTTGACTGTACCCTATCTCCTGCCTATGGCATAATCTTGATCCGGACTGTGGACTCCAGGCTCGGGGCCTGCTTTTGACTGTACCCTGTCTCCTGCCTATGGCATAATCTCGATCCGGGCTCTGGACCTGCCTTTGACTGTACCCTATCTCCTGCCTATGGCATAATCTCGAATCCGGACTCTGGACCTGCCTTTGACTGTACCCTATCTCCTGCCTATGGCATAATCTCGATCCGGACTGTGGACTCCAGGCTCGGGGCCTGCTTTTGAATGTGCCCTATCTCCTTACTATGGCATAATCTGGATCCAGACTCTGGACTCCAGGCTGGGGGCCTGCTTTTGACTGTACCCTATCTCCTGCCTATGGCATAATCTCGATCCGGGCTCTGGACCTGCCTTTGACTGTGCCCTATCTCCTGCCTGTGGCATAATCTCGATCCGGACTCTGGACTCCAGGCTCGGGGCCTGCTTTTGACTGTGCCCTATCTCCTGCCTGTGGCACAATCTCAATCTGTGTTCTGGGCTCTGGGCCTGCCTTTGACTGTGCCCTATCTCCTGCCTGTGGCATAATCTTGATCTGTGTTCTGGGCTCTGGGCCTGCCTTTGACTGTGCCCTATCTCCTGCCTGTGGCATAATCTCGATCTGTGTTCTGGGCTCTGGGCCTGCCTTTGACTGTGCCCTATCTCCTGCCTGTGGCATAATCTTGATCTGTGTTCTGGGCTCTGGGCCTGCCTTTGACTGTGCCCTATCTCCTGCCTGTGGCATAATCTTGATCTGTGTTCTGGGCTCTGGGCCTGCCTTTGACTGTGCCCTATCTCCTGCCTGTGGCTGGCATCCCGACCTGAACCTGCCTTCAACAGCAGCCTATCTCCTGCTGGCATCACTGCAGCTCCGCAGCTAAATGATGAGATGCTTTTGTTCTTACATATTTAACAAACCCATGCCATTGTCCAAGACAGTGAAGCTAACGGCGTGTTCCTCCTCTATCCTGCTATCATAGCCATCTCTGAAGAAAAACACTGCTCTTCTTTATGGAGGAATAAGTCACTGCGAAGCAAAACACACTGCCCGGAGGACTCGTTCATCTGCCAACTGAATAATCTGTGTGCTGAGAGAGAACTGGCATTGTGTGCTGCTTGCCAGTCTCATGGCCCACACACCCTCTGCAGAAAGGACTGTATTTTTACTGTGTGAATGCAGAAATAGTTTCAGAGAAGCCTTGCATTAGAGCTCCCTCTAACACTGATTGTTAGAAAGCGCCCCACACTACTCATTCAACATTAACTGATGTTCACATGATACACATCCCTTTCTCATGTCCGACTGTCTTCGAATCCAGTGCATAAAACATATGATGGGCTGTTCTTCCATTAAAATACTGCCAGCTTTTAGCGAGGCAAATCGGCTGTAAAAACGAGAGTAAAAAATAGACAGGTGAGGTTACCTTGGGAGAGTATGCTTCCATACTGCTGTGGAGGAAAGCAGTGTGTGTAATCAGAAGGGCAGCACAGTGCAGGGATATGGCCAGGTCAGCTCATCTGGGTTTAACATGTGATTGAAAAAAATAATAATAAAAATAATAAATAAATAAAAACAATGATAATAATAATAATACACCCTAAAGACTTTTTCACCGGGTTAGCCAAATGGTCTTGGCTTTCCCCAGCAAAAAAATTTAGCAGCATAAGAGATGCAAAGCATTTTTAAATCGCTGCTCTTACACAGCAGCTGGTGGGCATTAGAACTACAGCCGGTGATCATCGGCAGGAGCTTCTGTTCCAAGGAATTCTGGGAAGGATTATACAGTATTGGCGAAAATGTATTACACGGAAGTGTGTTCTGAAGTATATGGAAAGGGGGAAATGAGTTTTACAGATGCTTTTCAGTATGCATCAGCTAGCATTCGGTTTGTCTGCTTGTGTAAAACACACACAATCCAGCTGCGCGCGCTTCAGCAGTACCCTGCATTTCGTTATTGGTTTTCTGGGGAGGTGCTTCGATGTGTCAGATGCTTTTGTTGTCATTTTTGTGGCAGTTGCTCAGAGTTATCTCCAAAATTGTTTGTGAAGTGGGATTGTCTTTATACAGCTCACACACACACATACACACGTACACACTTCCGTGAAGGGTTTCTGTTTTACTTGTTCAAGCAGAATTCATCCAGGTCAGTAACTCGATATGATTAACTGATTTTAGCAGAACCCCGGGGAAAGTTTTTTTAAAACTACCATGATTCAGCGGTTGTGATTCAGCCCACTTGGCAGGGAACTGTCTTATGGTCCTCTGAGAAGGCTGTCACAGCAGAGGCAAATCGCTTGGCTTTCGGCCACCCTGTCAGATCGATCAGGCATCACTGTCACGGCGCTTTTACAATCATATCCAGAACAGCCTTTATTTCTGCTAAGGTGGCATCGTGTAAAATCATAATTTATATTTCCTTTAGACTAATGCATTGTTAGTGGGTACATTGCAGACAGTGCAAATATATCAGATGAAACAGACAATAATTAATTTTAAAGGAAAACATGTTCAGACAGTCCCCGAGTTACGATGATCCAATTTACGATTTTTCGACTTAACGATGGTGCGATAGCATCACTTTCAGTACGGTATTCAATAAATTACATGAGATATGCAACACTTTATTATAAAATATCGTTAATGATTTTTCCCAACTGTGGGCTAATGTAAGTGCTCTAAGCACGTTTAAGGTAGGCTAGGCGAGGCTGATGTTCGGTAGGTTAGGTGTATTAAATGCATTTTCGACTTACGATATTTTCCACTTGTGATGGGTTTATCGAAACGTAAACCCCTCGTAAGTCAGGGACCATCTGTATTTGGTAGTGGGGAGTGAAGGCAGACATTAACGTATCAAAATCTGAAAAAAGCTGAAAACATTGGGCAGCCAATGCTTTTCTCACAAGCAACACAAACGATAGGAAAAAACATGTTCTTAAATGCCAATACAGTTTTACATACACCTCCGTTTTAACCTTGCGAACCGTTCCTCTGTGTTTGAAGGTGTCCCTGCCTGCGGCTTTGTATCGTTTGTGGTTGTGTAGACTCTGGGCTCCTTTACAGTAAGTCTTGTCAGCCAATGTATATTGTGGCGACAGTGACGCGTGTCTCACAGCCTACATCCCTATTGTTTTTATGACACCAACCAATGCCAGACATGTGAAAGAAAAACCAACACTTGACAAGCACTCCTTTATTTCACATACAGTAGCGCCTTATCCGCGGTGGCTGCTATTAAACTGAATAGAAAGTGGGAACGGGCAGTGAAAGAAGTTGCTGTTGAGAAATCTCCTTTGTGCTTTCTCGGTCCGCTAGCACGATTGTTAGCGTTCGTTAAAATCTTACAGCATTTTTGAGTCTTTGTGGAGATGTGAGGCCAAAGTAACCAAGCGCAGCTGCGTTTTCCCCCACATGCAGGCTGATGCTGAAAGCAGACTGGGTTCCCCTTGCGGGACAGCAGATGCGTCTGTCACACTACACACAGACCCAACAATCCCCAATGATTTGGTCCTTTTCCACGATCTGTTCTAAAACCAGTCTAGAGTCAAATTATCAGTTGAAATCTGTGGAAACCTTCAGAGGTTTCACGAAATGCAGGCTTATCAATACAACTGTTATTATAAGATTGTGTAGCTCAAAGACCTACATTAAGACGCGGTTAAGCAGTTCACTGTGCGTGGGCTCCAAACTAAACAGGCGGTTTAGTAATTTGTTGTAAAAATTCATTATTAGCAATTTGGCTATTATAGAAACCTATCTTAAAATTTAAATCATGTAACGTGATATGATGCAAAAGAATGGTACAATTTATGATAATACCAAGAGAAAGTTTAAGATTACTTGCCATTTCATTATTTAGGTTACACCTATCGACCGTCTGTGTGTTAATATCATGACAACGTTGTAGGCCTACTAGGTTAATTACTGGATTACAAGTAATAGCCTTTTGAATGTAAAAAGGAAAACATAACAACAAATTGGACAGATAATGGAGAATAAAATGATCCAAAAGAAGTCCTTCAAGCAAGTCAATATTTTGAAATACGAAAGGGCGGAACAAATTCGCGATGTATAGAACAATAATGTTACCTAAAAAGATTTAAGAAAAGTAAACAGAAACGGGCAGGAAGGTTAATGGTCGGTTCAAAGGTAATGATCATGTAGCCTGTTTCCAGCTAATCAACTACAACAGGTTTTAATGGAAACTTTAACCATTAGTCACTTAGTGAATTCCTTAAAATCACTGATGATTTTAAAACAAACATCTGCGTTCAACAATATTCAGAACAAAAAAATCATATGGATGAAAATTACAAATCATAATGTTGCATTGCATTGAATTCTGTGAGAGCGGCAGGTGTTTTAACATTTCACCGGTGTCTGATGCGTTTATAAATGTCCTCAATATATAGTTGCCAGAAGTCTGCTGTAATTATTTTGTAGTGGGCTGACAGCTAACAGAGCAGGTCGCTTCGGGGGCAGTGTGTTTCAGAGTTAACTCAGCTTCCTGCTCGATTGCTCGTGGTGCACCTCTTCGCAACCGATAATTGCGTGGTATTGCATTGCTACTTACAGCCATCGCAAGACACTGCTATTGAGGAATAACCATGAGTCGTTATCTCAGTGACTAAAAGAATTGATTCCAATTTTCTCGGCCTGTCCATTAGAACTCATCCCCATAATTGTCTGATAATCGTACATGAATAAATTATATAATCATATTAAATGGAATGTATTATTAATTGCTGGTGTTGCTTGCAGAAGATAATGAAACACAGTAGATGGATTAGGTTTTTGATTCTTGGTTAAGTCAGTTAGTTAGTGAATCCTTTGAACCCCTAAAAGGAAATTAAGCACACACACACACACACACACACACACACACACACACACACACACACACACACACACACACACACACACACACACACACACACACACACACACAGGTAATGAAAGCTTTTTTCATATGGCTCTCTATGTATGAAAAAAATCCAAAATCCATGCATCACAAACAAGCTATTTAATAATTAATTTAATTTGATTTAATACTGTGTTTTCTTTCCCTGTCAGTTCTGTGTCTGGCTTCATTTGACTATCTCCCATAGACTACCCCTGTGTGACTGGGAAAAGTCCCTGGAACAGGCAGTGCCATTGAGCAGAGCTAATGTGAATTACAGACAGTGCTGTTCAGCTGAGCTAATGAACTACAGACAGAGCAATTCAGCTGGGCTAATGAACTACAGACAGCACTGTTCTGATGAGCTAATGAACTACAGACAGAGCTATTCAGCTGGGCTAATGAACTACAGACAGCACTGTTCAGATGGGCTAATGTGAACTACAGACAACACTGTTCCGCTGAGCTAATTGACCACAGGTAGATCCATTCAGCTGTTCTAATGATCTGTAGACAGCACTGTTAAGCTGAGCTAGTGAACTACAGACAGCACTGTTCAGCTGAGCTAATGGACTCCAGACAACACTGTTCAGTTGGTCTAATGTGAACTACAGACAGCACTGTTCAGTTGGTCTAATGAACTACAGACAATCCTGTTCAGCTGGGCTAATGTGAACTACAGATAGCACTGTTCAGTTTGTCAAATGAACTTCAGACAATCCTGTTCAGCTGGGCTAATGTGAACTACAGACAGAGCTGTTCAGCTGGTCTAATGAACTTCAGACAATCCTGTTCAGCTGTGCTAATGTGAACTACAGACAGAGCTCTTCAGCAAAGCTGATGGGAACAAGACAGCATTGTTAAACAAAGCTAATAAGAACCTCCTTGTTACAAAAAAAAAAAAAAAAAACCCCTAAGAACACCTCCTGCTGTGGACTGCTGGGCATACTTTTTGAAGAGATATATGCTTTCCCTGGTCAAGTCAGGGCAAATCCCTGTTTTCATGCTGTAAACACATTTTCATGCTGTAAACCCATGACCACATTTTTTATAAATCCAGTGAAAAGACACACCAGTGAAAACTGCTTGTGGATTTTTTTACGCTAACATATTTCAGCAGACTTGAGATAAGCTGGTAAAAGTTCTCCCAGGAAGTGTTTCAGGTTACTGTAGTCCATCCAGCTTTAGTCATAGCATCTCCTTTAGAAAAGGCCACACACTGGAGTTTTTTTTTTTGTACAGATGTCTCTTGTACATTCTGACTTGATTAAAGATTAGGAAAAAGATTAGGAAAAATTCTGAATATTGTTCATTCACACTTTTTCACAACCTTTAACATATATTTCTTTTAACGGTAACTCAAAATAAAAAAAAATAAAATTAGCTTAAAACTGAAAAATACTCACATTCTGAAAAACTGCTCTAATCACATGCAGCATGAAAAATGTCAAATTAAGGATTTAAAATTAAGCCTTCTCAAAATAAAATATCTGCATCAAAACAATATACATAGTATTGTATTAATGTCTTACTGAACAGCGATTTCTCACCTCTTTAATTAAATAATCAACACTTCTGGGAAAATTCTGATTTTTTTTTTTTGCCAGACCATGCCACTTGGCTGACACCCTGTAATAGATATAGATACAAAAGTGATACAAATAAAAATGAACAAACACTCAAACATATAAAATATAAATATAAAAATTTGTCCAAAATCCTGTTCAGACACAGTTTATAAGTATCAATATATTGTAGCTATAAAAAAGAGAAGTACCTTGTTTTAAAAAATGTTTAACACAAATGAAATGGTGTACATTAATGTGCAGATCTCATAGAGGTGCAGACCCATTGATGATTCTAGTTAAGTGGACGAGATGTACATGGAGGTATCTTGCAGAAGCATGGACTGGAATTATAATTTGAGTGAATGATATCACTCAATGTTCAGCCACATGAGGTTCATCTTTTGATTGTAGACCTCGTACCCTTATTTAAACTGTACACTGAAATAAACTCTCACGTTACTGCCTCAGAATAGTTTGTGGTATCGGTTATGATACCACGCAAGCATGCTTCTGTACCGCTGTGTCCTTAGAAGAGCCCTCACATCTCACAGGGTGGGGTGGTCCTTTCTGCTTTAACTTGCCCCAATATGAAGCATGCCCGCTACTGGAGTAAACATCTAAACATCTGCTCTGAGGGTCCCTGTCTGAGGGGTCCACACCCGCTTTAGTGTCATCAGTGTGGCATTAAAGAGGCTTTGGCTGTTATGGCTAATGGCAATGCAGGACAATTGCAAGGTTGTAGCTTCAAAAAGGGAGACACAGCAGGTAGCACAGAATCAGTGAAGCCCCACCTCCTTGCTGTCTAAATGGAGGTAAAATACGGAAGCATTGACAAAGCTGTATTGCAAATAGACAACTGACTGCCAGAATGGTGTTGACATAGAGGCAGAGCTGCCTGGGTGAATCTGTGATTCTTTAATTTAATTTTATATATTATTGAGGACTGCGTTGTCAACCCACAGGATCAGCGAGAGACATTCTATTGTTAACCATCACACAGTTATGGGCTGGATTTTGGGCTGCTCTTGAGTTGGACTTCTGAACAGAGATGAGCTGGCAGTGTCTGCCTGGGCCCCCCTGGGGTCACCCTCCTGCCCCCCTCCCCGCCCCCCTCAGTCCCATGTATTATTCAGACTGCACACTCAGCTATCCTGTCCATCAAAAGCTGTCAGTACAGCCAACGTCTCAGCAAAATGGCAGCTTTGCGCCGTGATCACAGACCAAGGGAAAGCCACAGTACCCTGTCAGTCTTCAGCCTCCCTGGCCTCAGTCACATGCCTGCGTGTTTGCCCATCGCAGACTTCTAAGTTTAACTGGACTGTGAATATCTAGACGACCCATGTCAGCATGTCTGCCATGAAGAAATACCCTTGCTGATTTGACTGCTAAAAATACAAGTTATGCCATCGCTTCCTGTTAATGGCCACAAAAAACAACTGACGGGACACTCAGCTTACATATCTCAGTATTGAGTTCACTGTACAGTATTCTCACTGTACCTGATTGACTGAGTAAGAGTAAAAAATAAATGTGTATATAAAACTATAACTCATCTCCCCTTTTCCAGGAAAATCATCACCCCCTCTCTCTCGCTCTCTCTCTGTTGAGCTCTCTCTTTTTTGATCTCATCCCCCCTCTCTCTCTGTCTGTTGATCTTTCTCTTTGTTGATTTTATTCCTCTCTTTCTCCCTCTCTTGATCTTTCTCTCTGTTGATTTCATCCCTCTCTCTCTCTCTTACTCTCCCCCTCTCTCAGTTGACCTCCCTCTCTCTGTTGATTTCATTCCTCTCTCTTTCTCTCTCTCAGTTGATCTCCCTCTCTTTGTTGATCTCATTCCTCTCTCTCTCCCTGTCTGCTCCATATTTATGGCACATAGAGGTCAGTACTCAGGCCATGGGGCTACAGCCCTGCCGTGGTGGGGGAGGGCAGGTGCACCCCGCTGTGATGTCACTGGGGTGTGTTGTCATGCCGATCAGCTGTCTGCGCCCTTTGGGCGTGGGGCCGTTTGCTAGCCTCAGTGTTCTGTGTTCATGGTAGAGAACGGATGAGCCCTGGGTTTATTTGACAGCTGGTGCTAACCCCGTCTCTGCCAGTCTGTCTGCTGCAGCACACTGTCAGTCCGGGCCTCTCCTGGCTCTCCACAGCACTGCTCAATCTGTTTGCTTTGTGCTGTGTCAAAATCTCTTTCATTCCTTCCTTTCAGCAGAAATCCAGCACACATCATGTTACACTATTGTTGCTATAGTACATCTGCCCTGCAGCAAGCTGGAACCACAATATGAAATAATTTACCCAAAATATACATAATCCAATTCAATTATCGGTTTTACACTGAAAGACACAAAGATAGAAGAGAAATTAGAAAATAGAAAGAGGGATCTCTGTGAGGCTCCATGATTATATTCAAAATGCGATCATTGGATGACCTTTACCCATTAACCTCAGTTTAAAACTTCCACCCAATGCTAGCCAAGTGGTGGGAGTCAATGGGACCCACTGTGTATCATTCCAACAGTAATTAGAGAATCTGATTGGCTCTTAGAGCTTGTTAATTATCTTTAATTAGATACTTTTACTGTCGGCAGCATTTACCCTCTGAGGGCCAATATGACAGAATCTGCGAATGCCATACCGAATAAATGCTCCACATTCACATCCAAAAGCTTTTCAAGATATATTTTAATCGATTATATTCTAGACAGGTAAAATTGCTGGAGTCCCACTTGCAGACAGCGAGGAAACACATAACCTTTTGTGGAAAATAAAGAGTTAAATAACAAATGTGGTGACAAGCCAAAGCTACACTGTGCTGAGATAAGAGCCAGAGTTCATTGTAACAGAACCCAGCTGCACTGTGGTTCTCCTTGGCTGAGGCTGGAAGGCCTTTGTTTACAGCATGCAGAGAGGAACACAGATGGACTACCAAAATGGGCGAACGCCACCAGAGCTAAAGAATTTGTCTCTGCACATCCAACATAAACAGAGGGGCAAGGTAAAGCAGAGATGGGAAAGGGGCAATCCAGGGCGTGATGAAGCTGTCGTCCAATCAGAGAGTGTTTCAGCCATGCTGGGCTTCATCGGGCAGTCTATTACCATAAATATCCTAACAAAAGTGCCATAAGATTTTGATCTTTAAATGGGCAAGGGAAGTAGTTTCTGGGAATTCGCACAAGCTCCAGTGATCGCCTTTGATCCGACGTGGCGGGATTAGCATTAGCCTCTCGCAGCGTGGCGCAGAGGGGAAGGGGGCTGGATTGGGTGGCCGGAACTGTAAACATGGGGAAGCGAGGAGCGAGGCTCACCATTCGCTGAAGTCCCTGCTGCAGCGACCAACCCTGAATGAGCTGGGGGCTTGTACCCCTGGAGGTACGGCTCCAGGCCTGACCATGCTGTACACTGACAGCTCCACTGGTGTGCTGTAGCATGATTATTCAGGGAGTAGGTTTTCCCCCGTGCTATGAATAATACAGCACTTTCTCTGTCACCAGCCCTCTTCAATATGCCTGCAAATTTTCCCTATCTTTTCCAGTTAATGAGTCGATGATCGGGAATACATACTGGGGGGGGGGGTCGGAGTTTCCAGGTAATGACACCATGATCGAGGGGGGGTCGGAGTTTCCAGGTAATGACACCATCATCAGGCTCATTGTTACTGTATAGAATGAAAAGGCTGCATTGTAACACTGTGACAGATTAAAGGTGGACCGGACCAATGAGCGTACTGAGAGCGCACACCCCAGGACCGAGCCACTCCTCAGCGGGTCTACCTGGGCATGGATTATGGATGCAGAGTACGCTCCTCCTCTCTCAGGCGTGCAGTCCAGCTCATTCATTGAGTTGGTAGCAGGCAGTGAGGCCCTCTGAGAGAATAAAGGACTGATGAGAAGTATTTCTCATGGGAGGGATGGTAGCACGGCTACCACAGCTGGGCCTCGGCGAGCACACAATGGGCAGGGTCATCCCACTTGTTTCGTTTCTGATATGATTTTCCATTATTACTTCCATAACTGCCATATGTGATCATACACTCTGACTGGATGTTAAAGGAGGATATTTCACCCACTTGAAGCCTTATTATTGTAATAAATAGTGATGTCGCCATACGAATAAATGTCCTGGACTCACATTGTGTGACTTTTAATCAGTCCGATCAACTCATATTTTCACTTTCTGTTCTATGTGGCGCATTTATTTTTTGAGAAGGATGTATCTCCTCATTGGTTCAGCCAAAAGCTGTTTTCTGTCCTGCATACTTCCATACTAGTCTGTACGCATAGTAAGTACAGTTTGTCTGTCATCAGGAGTTTTCTGAATCAAGTACGCAACAGTACACACTATAATCCCTGAGCGTGTTCCTTAAGGAGACTATGCATCAATGCATTCTTCTACATGCTCTTTGTTCCCAGAGATCATTGCGTCGATTTTAGCGACTAACGTAAACCACAAGTGAAAGTACATACAAGGCAATTTTTTCTAAATGCAACAAAAACAAGGTCAAATGTATTCTGACGCCGGCAGTGTCATTTTGTGGTGTTTGAAATATGGACAAAGCTGAAGGACCCTCCATACTGGCATAGATTGACTGAAAATGAAGAGTGACAGAGCAAATGGATGGCAATGACAATGAACTAAATCTTTGATGCGTTCAAATAGGTTAATGGAAAATGATGTGGTTGAACTTGAATTTGATAAAATGGCTGCAAGGAAAAAAACACGAATCACAAGGGTTTGACAGACCCTGCTTTGGGGCATTTTATGAATGGGAACTGTTTTACATTGGTATGAGCAGTAAAAGTAAGTGACATGTTTTCCAGAGGGGGCGTTACGGCTAAGTCACAAACCGTGTCAAAAAATCTTTCAGTGTTTTTCTGCAAATAATTTTCTGCACGAATAAACAGGATTAGAGTTTTCTTCTTAAGTGATTAAGGACACTGTAGCAGTTGTTTTCTGAGGCTGGACTGAATTAATTAAGGTGCTGTAAATGTAGGGATAAATCAGAGCTGTTTTTTTGTCTCTGTCTAGCTTGTATGGGAATTAAGTGTCATTAGTTGTCGCTGATTTCATTCACAGCAGATGGTGTTTTAAAGAAGCACTCATAAGTGAGACAATATTTTCCCCATCTCATATATAATGCAGTTTACAATACATGCTAACATTCCTTCAAAAACCATTCGTCTCTATGTGTACTGTTGCAATAGTAAAAAGATGACATGAAAGCAGGATATATTTTCTGTATGAGAACATCAAATTGTGCCAATGACATTTAACAACTGACTGAGGACAATCCTAGATGACAAAATAAATAATTTCAATCCCTTGCAATGATTGGCAAAACTTGAGAACTTTTTTATAATAATGTTAGTACAATATTTATTATCTTATTTAAATCTCAATTATGTTTTTTGTTTGTCTATCTCAAATTAAATTTAAAAAGATTTTCTTAACATCCGTCAAAGGGCCAATTTGGGAAAGCTATTGATCACCTTTGTTTGGACACAGTTCTCCGACAGTTCATGCCCTAATGAATATTGAGAGTTTATCAAGGGCATGCTTTCTAGCTTTTTCCACTTGATGCAGACACATCTGTTGCAAGCAGAAAATAAAAAGCGATACTTCATCACTGCTATTCTTAATCTGTAGAGATAATAAGTATTATATTGTGTCTGACAACAATTTGTTGCTCCGTTGATTAATTTGTCTGTCTTTTTTCCGCATCAGTCTGTTCAATCTTGCCACTTGCAAGTCTGGTACTCATAAAATAAACATCTTCAGCCTTTCCGATATGCTTTCATTCCGTGTGAAGTGCTGGCAGATCTCCACAAAACAGGAGCATGAGAGAAACGGGAGGGAGGCGACCCAGAATGCCGCGTTCTGTCCTTCTCCTTAGCCACATCTGCGTTTTATGCCAGAACGTTCGGAATAATGCTCTGTTTTGTTTTCCTTACATTAAAAATAATGTTTTGATTTGTAAGTACAGCATTGCATTTAATTGAATGCACTCAGTGAGCAAAAGTACAGTACGCCAGTAGTAAAGGACTCTTATGGTACCATATCAAAGCAGGGTGTGTTTTCCTTGTGGCAGATAATTTAGGAGACAAGGTCAAAGACAATCATTAATTAATGGTATTTTGTGATCTTATCCATACGGAAGCATTCCCTCCAGTAATGAAACTCAGGATGACAGCACATGCATGAACAGAACATAAATAGCTGGCAGTGGTTATAGCTGGCAGCTGGGGAGGGGATGCCAGAAACAGAGTGCATGTTGGGAGAAAAGTGTCATGCTGGTTGAATTAAAAACTGGTTTTGCAGGTATTTGAGTAAGGGATTGTCTGAAAGTATTTCTCATGAACTTTTTTTAAAATCAAAATCCAATTCACTGAGTATTCTGGAATGACACCTTAGACAGAGTTTACCCTCAGCTAACTGAGAGTTCATTGTCTTTGTGGGACAGCTGAGAAGTTGTGTCATATTTCTCCTGCAGAATTTCAGATACATTGGGTACTCAGTGTATCTGAGAAACATTGGGTATTCAAATCAAAATGACCCCAAATTCTCAAGCTCAGGGATTCACCATGCCAGATGCCAGTGAAGATGTTAGCAATTCTGCAATGGAGACATAAATTCCATTCTGGCATTCTTTCATGGTGTCTGCATTTTGTTTCCACAGATGAAGGACTCTGCGAGTGACCCATTCTGGTGCTTTAAAGGGCACTAAGGGATGGGTTTTGGACATAGCCATTTGGACCAGAGCAAAAACATGTAGGCCTTGTTTATATAGCTTCATTTAAATTAGTTCAGATCATTTAAATTGTCTCTCAATCTGTAATGATTGAGGGGGCAGCTTGTAGTCTAGTGGCTAAGGTACATGTACATGTCTAGCCACAACAAGAACACCATTGCTGTTGGACCCTTGAGCAAGGCCCTTAACCCCATGTTGCTCCCACGGGGATTGGCCCTTGGTTAGCCTAATCTACTGTAAGTCACTTTGGATAAAAGTGTCAGCTAAATAACTATAATGTAATGTAATGGCCATTTGGTTCGGCTCATGCATCACCCATGTAGGTGGGTCCCTGACTCATCATTAAGTTCCTCCATATCATAAGATGAAAGGTACTGTATGAACAGCAATCAAAATCAAAGCAGATGAATCTAAGCTTCAGGAAGCTCACCTGGGGGCTCTGCCAGCACCTTTGAGGGCAGTCTAATTTGTAAGACTATTTATAATAAATGTGATTCATTGAGAATGTAATGTTTTCTCCTATCTCTCTTGACTAGGCATTACAGGAAATTCTGCAATATCAGTTGGCAACCTAACTAAATGGGAATTACAGTTTGTTTTATATAATGTCATGAGTTTACAACAAGCAGGATCACCTCTTCTTATTCTGTAAATCCTCACGTTGTTCATAAACAGGTTATTTTATCAGATTGGTTTTTCCCCTGTATGAGGGCTACTAATCATTTAATGGTTGTTTTTGTTTAAATCTTTTCTTGAACGAAAGAACTTAAATTCACTTTAACCTATGATTATGAAACGAGTGAAATAAAATCTGTCAGGTCTAGAATAATGTGTTCAGAAAGGTGATAAATCTTGTACAGCTTATGAGTTTATAATGCATTCAGAACACATTACGAGAGCTAGGCCGATATGTAATTCCAAGCGCACAGTCCGCTGAGAAACAGGTGGATGGAATTAGTCTGACATTAACAGTGTAAACCGAAAATGCTCACAAAATATGACTCCTCTAACTGCAACACAATAGAACAACAGCAACTATGTTGAGCTGATTTCCTGTTGCAGAACATGCGATTGTGCGCGTGTAGACAAGTAAAGAAACTCACTGGTACTTAAAGAGAGGCTGAAAGCTTAAATTTTGGAGAGTATGGGAGGATTGTGAGTCTGTGACACCTGATATATGTTAAACGTCTTACCTCATTACAGAATGATTTACTGCTCAGTCAACTATGCAAAATGTGGACCCTCAAAGCATTCCCGTCATATTTATTTACCATTGGCTCATGTTGCAATGCACAAGGATGAAATGCACTTGAGAAATAGTGTCAGTACTCGTACTCATTGATGTAATGATCTGATGTTTGCTAAGATGCCAAAGGCTTAGGACAATACTTCACTGATAATTTCCTATCGATTCAATTTGGTCCCCCTCTAACTCTTCTCCGGCTGAGAAGGGGCGAAATGATACCATACTCTAACACTTAAAGGTGTGTTCCACAGCACCATGTTCTCTTCATTTCTTTCAAAACTAGACTTCTTTTATTATGAAAATCCAGTCTGTCTGTGTTGCAGTTATGAATGTTCAAGATTATATTTTACAGGTTTTTTTCACTGTTACATCACACATTCAAAATAATACTTTGGTGTTATTCAAAATATTCTTTTCACAGAAAGAACGATGCACTGGTTTCTCTTGAGCATGAGTTAGTGTTTTCAGTTTCAGGGTTTTCAGGGAGCGCACGCTGTAGTTTCTTTATACTTTTCCAGAAACAGCCTCTGAGGAGTTGGTCTGATAGGACTGTGAGAGCCAATCTCTCTGTCCTGGCTGGTGGCTTTGAATTTGGGTTGTTGAAAATGAGTTTTGAGGATGGGATTCAGATTATTTGAAGGGCTCCTCTCTCAGTCTGGTGGTATTTCTGTTCAGCTTTGGGTAACGTATTATGGGTATCTGCCACCATGTGCATTGTGTTTGTCTTCCTGTCTCTCTGTGAAAGGATCCCCCCTAGATCAATGATACTGGCATCAGCAATGGATATGACAATACCATGCCACTGGGTTTTGAACGAGTCTTTGTTAGAATGTTCTGTGTCTTCATGTGTTTTGGTTCCAAGGACGACTCTGTGCCCATCACTGTGGATTTATACAGTGTCTGAGTGATTGAGGGTGAGCCAGGACTGCTCTGGGTGTGCTCTGGGGCTTTCCATTCCAGAAAAACAACACAACTCACTCTGAGAGAGTAATGTCTGGTGCTATTGTCTCTTCCGGTTGCTTCCTGGGACTTGTAGTTTTCAAGTTCTTTAGGTGTGATGGTATAGATCAGGATAGTGTTACTGTAGTTTTTCACTCCACAGAGGACATTTTGGATTACACGTCAGAATTCTTCAGCTCCTGATTACACTCCAAAGACGATTCCACTGTGTCCTCTCAGTCTGACATGTTGAGAATATTGTGATGTGTAATGACTCGGGTCCAAGGTCCAGCCAGTTATATAAAAACATAAGTCAAGTCAAATCAGCATTATTGTCAGCTTTATATATTCCACAAAATGATAAAAACATACAGAGATGTGGAATAATGTTTCTCCTTGTCCCTCGGTGCTACATATATGGCATACATGACACAGACAATAACTACTTTCTACTATAACAATAACTACTTCTACCACAATGAATATTGTAGCGAGAGTTCATGTGTGTCATGCAGTTCCTGGTTTGGGTAATGACTGTTTTAGTATTCTTTAGTTTCCTCCTAAAGAGTGAAATGTTTCAGCCTGGGATTTGGTGTGTGTTTTGAAGGGGCTTTGAACTTTGTAATGGTTTGTGTAATGTTAGCGTGTGCTTAGCCACCATTATGGATAAGCCTAGCACATTGAGTTGAGTACTATAACTGGCCATTTGAATATTGATGGTTTGTTGATGCTAATATTGGTAATAAAACTGGTCTCCCTACTTCTTGTTAATGTTCACCATTACAATACAAAGAAACATATACAGGGTGTCCTCGGGTAACAACGGTCTCGAGTTACGACGTTTCGTGGTTACGACGCACTCCCATAAATTAATTAAAAAACCTAGTTTCGACCTACGCGGTTTGGTTCATACATACGACCACAGAAATAAAGATAAGAAATTGTTCTGTCTTTTTTTGTTACTGTTTCATTTAATTACTGTATTTTATATGTCCTCCAAGTGTTGTGTTTGCAGAGTGAGTGACTTCAGGTGTTAACTTAGGTATAATTTAGGTATAAATTCTGATTTACGTCGAAAATCGGCTTACGGCAAGTCGTAGGAATGGAACTTGTTCGTAAGTCGAGGACCCCATGTACAATGAACATAATTATATAGAAATACATTATTAGAAAATAAATATTACATATGTATATACCTTCTGTGCTGGTTAGAAAGTGGCTTGTGCAGCATTGTATGTGTGTGTATGTGTGTGCGCATGTGTGTGTGTTGGGGAGGTTAGGGCTGAATTCTGATGGCCTGGGGGATGAAGCTTTTGCAGAATCTGGTTGTTCTGGCCCAGATGCTCCGGAATCTTTTGCCTAATGGCAGTAAGGAGAGGAGGCTGTGGGAGGGGTAAGAAGGGTCACATATGATGCTGGAAGCTTTCGTGACACACCGCACCCTGTAGATGTTCATGAGGGGAGGGAGGGTGTTTTATCATAGTCACAGAGCTCAGCTGTGTTATACTTTGTGTGTTTTAGCACAGTAACAGAGCTCACCTGTGTTACGCTCTGTGTGTTTTAGCTCTGTTACCGTGCTAAAACACACAGGGTAAAACACAGCTGAGCTCTGTGTTTTACCCTGTGTGTTTTAGCACAGTAACAGAGCTCAGCTGTGTTTCACCCTGTGTGTTTTAGTATAGTAACAGAGCTCAGCTGTGCTTTACCTTGTGTGTGCTGTCATAGTAACAGAGCACAGCTGAGTTTTACCTTGTGTGTTTTAGCATAGTAATAGAGCTCAGCTGTGTTTTACCCTGTGTATTTTAGCATAGTAATAGAGCTCAGCTGTGTTTTACCTTGTGTGTTTTAGCATAGTAACACACCACAGCTGAGTTTTACCTTGTGTGTTTTAGCATAGTAACAGAGCTCAGCTGTGTTTTACCCTGTGTGTTTTATCATAGTGACAGAGTGCAGCTGACAGACAGACCTATTTCCCGCAACTTTAAACTCTTTCCTCTTTTCGCGTATGATTCAAATTTTTGCTCTTTGTGAAAAACTCTTCTCACAAATCCATTCATCTATCACTGGCTACACAATGTGCTCATTTAGAAACCAAATCATTAACTCGAGTCATCACAACTCAAACCCAATCAACACACAATTCCCCATATGAAAACACACTACTCAGAACCTCAGGATGGATAAATAAAAGGGCCATGGGCTGAGGCAGAATATATGTGATTGCTTTATGTACAAACTGTTTATTTTTCCATTAGTTTATATTGGTAGGTGTGTAAATTATTTTACGGTACTCTATGTTCTGTAATAGTTTCTTATTTTTGCAGTACATTTACTTCGTCACTCAATATCAGTTTACATTACATTTTGCAGACACTCTTATCCAGAACAACATACAACTCAAAAGTTAAGTGTACTACAGTACATTTAGGGATTAAAAACATTGAAAATGTATACGTATTTTGTTTCTTTATATTGCGTTAATCACATAAAAAAAATTTTCTGGGGGAAAAACCACAAATGCCGTTGTTCAACAGGTTTTTACAGAAGAATTTTGAATATATCTGATTGGTGTGTAATGACCATTTTGTAGCGTATCTGTATTTGGTGGCTTTTGTGTGATATCTGAAGGCAGAGTTTGGTTTAGATGTGTAGTGGCTAAGATGTTCCTTCCTAAGATTAAATAGTTTTGAGTGGAGAGTTTGGTTTTGTCATGGAAGTCTGAAGTTTGGAGATGAGTGTGCAGTTCTGTATTTGTGTTTAGAGTTTTAGGAAATGGAGCATAATTTCAAGAAATGTGTCCTAGCGATCTAAAAAACTGTAATACATTTGGGCAACTTCTGTTTACCATTTGCTGTTCCAAACTGTTGAATAAACAGAAGGAAAACATAAAATTATAATTCTCAGAATAGTCTAAATATTGGGAAATATTTCCTCTCAAACAGCAGTGCTGTAAGCAGTTTTATGTAATAAATGGTGAATCTCTCTTTGGCTTCACCGTACTTTGAATTCAAATGTTGTAAACAGTTCACACATTCTATGCATGCTTAATGCCTATACATAACTGCAAAACATGAATGTGCATATTTAAAGAAAATAAGCCGGTTATGAGCTGGTGTGCACTGCTGCCTCTGAGCAGTCCTGCTAAGACTCACACTGATGGAATGTGGAGCCTGGGCCGTCCATGTTCTGCAGCACTGAACAGGTTGCCTAGTAACAGGACAAACTTTTTATGGCTCCTGAAGGTCAGTGTGGGAGTAGCAGAATGAGGCCATCCTCCATTTCTCACAGACAGAGCACAGCCCAGTCACACAACACACAGACACAGCGCACAAACACAATACATAGAGCACAGCCCAGTCACACAACACACAGACACAATGCACAAACACAATACACACAGCACAGGCACCCAACACACAGACACATCACACAAACACAATACGCAGAGCACAGCACAGACACCCAACACACAGACCCCGTGCACAAACACAATACACAGAGCACAGCACAGGCACCCAACACACAGATACAGTGCACAAACGCAATACACAGAGCACAGCCCAGGCACACAACACACAGACACAGCGCTCAACCACAATACACAGAGCACAGCCCAGGCACACAGCACACAGACACAGCGCACAACCACAATAGACAGAGCACAGCCCAGGCACACAGCACATAGAAAAAGTGCACAAACACAATACACAGACCACAGCACAGGCACACAGACACAGCGCACAAACACAATACATAGACCACAGCACAGGCACACAGACACAGCACACAAACACAATACACAGAGCACAGCCCAGGCACACAGCACAAATAAAAAGTGCACAAACACAATACACAGACCACAGCAAAGGCAAACAACATACAGACACAGTGTTCATGAATACAGACATAGCACACACTGCACTGATATAGTACACAAACACAATGGACAGATACAGTGCATAGACACAGTGCACAGTGAACATTAATGCAGCTTTATGCCATAAAAAATATTCCGTTTGGAAATTGCCCAGTGGCTGCCCTTGAAATAAGTCTTTGTAATGTGATCAGTATTTCATAAATGACAAATTTCACGGTTTTGGAGGACTTTTTGTGTTCAACTAAAAACGAAAAAGCATTTTTCAGTTTTTCTTGATTGCTAAGACACATTTCTTGAAATGTATGCTCCATTTCCCAAAACTCCAAACACAATTGCAAAACAGCACACTCATCTCCACAAACCTCAAATTTCCATGCCAAAACCAATCAAAACCATATAATCTTGCATCTAAATCAAACTCTGCCATCAGATATCACACAAAAGCCACCAAATACAGATACACTATAAAACACCAGTACACACCAATCAGATAAATTCAAAATTCCTCTGTAAAAACCTGTTGAACAATGGCACTTGTGGTTTTTCACCCAGTAATAAAATCTTTATGCGATGAACACAATATAAAGAAACAAAATATGTATACATTTTCAATGTTTTTAAGCCCTAAATGTACTGTCGTACACTAAACTTTTGAGTTGTATGTTGTTCTGGATAAGGGTGTCTGCAAAATATAATGTAAACTTAAATTGAGTGACAAGGTAACTAGGTAATAAGAAACTATTACAGAACATAGAGTACAGTAAAATAATTTCCACATCTACCAATATAAACTAATGGAAAAATAAATAGTTTGTACATAAAGAAATCCTATACATTCTGCCTCAGCATCCAGCCAGACAGTGGGGGAAAAAACCTTTGCATGCCTTATCAACCCCTGGCAAGCATCAACCATAATATCTAAACAAGCCTCCACCATGGCTTGGATTAGGATGTACGGGTTTTAGTCATAGGCCTTTTACCTCCATGCTGAAAAAAACGTCTCTATGAGGTTCAGTAGAGACAGAATATGCAGCGAGATAGATGTTGTGAGACTTGGGATGTCACAGAACCAGTCACGAACCAGAGCAGCCTAGTGGAAACTGACATAGTCCCAAATGACAACATAGAGTGGCTGCTTTGGTTGTGCTGGCTCCCTGTCGTCTAGTCAATATACATGATCTCACAAACCGCTGAAGGTCCAGGTTGTAGAGGCTACTGGGAAATGGCTCAGATTCACTCTATCCTCGGATTCCCTCATTGACATCCCATAAACAAAGACGTGGTCATCTAGAGTTGCATGGATCTCATCAGCAACATCCTTGCCCTTCCACTTCCTCCTCCTCCATCTCTCATGTGTCCTCTTTTCACAGAGATCTATTTTCAGGTCTTTCTGGACGTGAACTGACCCATGGCCCCTTTATCTATCCATCCTGAGGTTCTGAGTGGTGTGTGAACAATTTTGTCTCGTAGTGTTTACAAATGGGGATTGCACAAAAAGTTTAACAAATAAGTGAAAACAGGGAAATTGTGTTTAAAGTTGAGGGAAATGGGTCCATATTTTAGGAGATGGTTTAGAATGTTTAGCTAATAGGCCCAGGAATAGTCTGTAAGCAATCGAGAGAAACTGTAATCCCTCAATGTACTGTAGTACAATAAACTAAGATTGAGTGACAAAGTAAATGTACAGTAGAATATTCAACGATAGAGAACATAGAATACAGTAAAATAATTTCAATATTTACCAAAATAGGAAAAATCACATTTATTATACCTCAGCATCCTGCCTCCGGTCAGAGATTCTCCTCAACATTACAGGCAACATCTGCCCTAACCAGGCCTACATTTCATTACATTACATTACATTACGGGCATTTGTTAGACGGTCTTATCCAGAGTGACTTACAAGGCAAGCATGCCTTATCCACCCCTGGACAGACCCAACTGTACAATCTAAACAAGCTTCCTTTGTTGCACTCTTTGTCCTGTTTCCCTCATTGACATCCCATGAACAAGGTCAAGAGTTGCACGGATCTCATCAGAAACTGTCGTCTTTCCCCTCCCCTTCCTCTTTCTCCTTCTCCTCCACGTGTCCTCTTCATCTACTTCAGATCTTTCTAGACCCAAAACATGTGAACTTGTATCTTGTATCTATCAATCCTCTGGTCCTGATTGGTGCCTGCACAATTTTGACTCTTCTTGTTTACAGATAGGGAATTGTGTGTTGATCAGGTTTGAGTTGTGATGATGATGAATGCTGGTGCTTTCTAAATGAGCACATTGTGTAGCCAGTGATAACTGAAGGGATTTGTGGGTAGAGTTTTGCACAAAAAGTTCAACAAATCTTGATCATGTGAAAACAGGGGAATAGCGTTTAAAGTTTTGGAGAGTGGGTCTGTCTTTCGGTAGGTGGTGTTATGGTTTGGGATGTTTAGTAAGTAGGCCCAGGAATAGTGTGTAAGCGATCAAGAAAAACTGTAAATAAATAAAGCATGGGGTGCAATTTATATATCTGTAATAAAGATCGCCATAGACTGGACATTAAAGCAGGTCGAGTAGTTACACTTCATCTTAAAGCCGCTGCCATGTTTGTCCTGATGAAGGCTTCCTCTACCTCTGCGTCATTCAGAAAAGCCTGCAGGAGCCTCGTCTCGAGTAGCATCTCTGTGTGGCTGAATGAATAGGCGATAGCAGGGTGCTGGAGTATGGAACGACAGCAGTGCTTGCTGCAGCATGTGGCTTTCTTATTCATTTCCGTTCAACTTTAAAAATGATGGTGTCTGCAGCCTAATAAAATGCAGTCCCCTCCTTTTCCAGGTTCGGCTCTTGCAGGAGGGTGATGAGCACTGGTTCCCAGCTGAAGTCATTGATAGCTGTCTCAGGCTGGCTGTTCAGCCCGTCGTGGCCGAAGTGGCCATGACTCATGCGACTTGCTTGTGCAGCTCTTACTTCATTCTGCACACGGTGTTCCTGGCACTCTCACTGCCCCTTCCTGGCTTACGACCACAGATAGTCAAGGGACCAGGCCCTGCCGCTGAAGATTTGTCAGTGCTTGGAGAGGAGATCCTTACTGGTGCTTTGCGTCTTTTAAATATTTTATAGCTTTTAAATATCTGTTAAAACGCCCAGAGTCCTTGATATTCGATGTGCGTATTCATGCCCTTGAATACGCTCTGTGCCCTCATAGAATTGTGTTTCATATTGATTGAGTGTTAGGTCATTAAGTATGTTGTCACTGGACAGATTAGGTTCTGTATAATAGTAAGCTGACTTTATTAAAGTATAAGACTAAGATTAATGCTGTAGCCTGTTTTGTATGCTGTGTGAGTTCCTGAGTAGCATGTACAGCTAATGCGGTAGAGCCCGCAGTGTGGAATGTAATGACCAAGCCAGACTTGACTAATGGAACAAAGCAAAGCCTTAGAAAATATGCTTTATAAAAAGTTTGTTATTTTAGTTAAAATGAGAATGCATTTTAGTGTATGAGATATTAGAAACTCCTCAGTACGAGGATGTGCTCAGCTTTAAGTCTCAGGTCAACCGCTGCTCCAGGGGGCTGTATATTGATCTATATGCATGGTATAATTTATATAAGAAGCACAGTTCATACTCTTTAGTACTCTGTTATACTGTAATACACCACACCATACTGTAATAGGGAGGTACAGTAGAGTGGCATGGAGGGAGTGTTGGCATGGAGCCCTGTGTTGGCTGGGATGGCTTACCTGAGGAGACATGTGAAGAGCCGGGCCAGTGCATCCCTGCTGAGTGTCTGGCGGGCTGGCCTGAGCTGTGCGTTCACCCTGCCAATGTGGCAGACGCTAACTCTGCGTGAGGGGACACAGTTTTTTAGTGGGGAATCGTGTCATTTACCGTCGGGCCGACAGGCCGATCCTCGTGAACACTACTGTACCTCATTGCATAGTGCATTAATATTCATTTTTCAGACAAAGACAGGGAAATTAGTATTTAGTCCCTTATTAGTCCCATATGGTGCAATATTAATTCATAATTTTTGAAAATAGTCGCACAGTAAAAGCTGAAATATTCTGAGAACAGTTTGTGTTATCAGGAGAGTCCTGCCAGTAGCAGTGAGAGAGCTGGTGGGTGCGGGGGACCACTGTGACCTGGAAGTGATTGTCAGACGTGATATCATCCTGGAAGTTGTGCTTGCTTATGTTTTTTACTGATAAATTCCCCAGGGGATCATTTTTATCAGCCACCTATCGCTGTGGGCCTGGAGCTGTGTTCTCTCTGTTTGATTCTCTAAACCTTATTTTTATCTATCAGTTTACTCTTTATGTTGCACGGATGCTGATCCTGACACTTCATTTATACGAGCTCCCGAACAGCACTGTTTGAAGAGAGTTTGGAATTCTGATATGTTTGTAACTGTGAAAGTGAGTTTATTGAACCTGAATCATTACTAATAGCATTTCGTCACTACAGAGCAGAGCAGCTCCCTCAGGTACTGGAGTTCTCTGTTTTCCATTGCCTTCTGGGTAAAGTACAAGCTGCCATTTTTCCTCTGCCTGGAGTTTGACAGCTGAGCGCACAAATGAGCTCGCCGACATTAACTTCTTTGTGTTGTGCATTCGATTAGGTTTGATACTTGCCTTTTTGCATCAGTGACAATAAATAGCTTGCTGTTGATAAAGGAGACTCGCTTATTCTGCTTCCAGGTTCATTCTGTGTTCAGCTGACCAGGTTTGTATGCTTATGTACCTCTGGGGTTGTAATGTATGTATAAAAGTATGAACAAACAGGATGTGATGAGATGATGTATGAGCTACAGACAGTATGGTCAGCTGAACCTGGGGTGAAACTGGAGGTAGCATCTGTGGTTATGCTTTTTCATTTGCAAAATTTGATCAGTTATCATGAGCATTAGACAAAGACTATTGACTGAAAACTTCAGAATCTGAAGACTATTACAAAAGAATAAAATGTGGGGAAAAGGTTGTCATAAAGGAGAGCTGAGACCAAATCAAACAGTGCACAAAAAAGCCAAACATAGATGTCACTGAAAAGAAGCAGTCTGCAACTCAATGAATGTTCTTGTCAGTGATTGGTCATATTTGAAAATGGGAGGTTCTCCAGTGGTCACCATTTCCAGCTTGTTCATTCATCACATCTACTCAGCTTTCACAGTGTGTGCAGCTTCTGTGTTTGTGTAACAGCTTCAAAGTGTTAACTCCTGGACTTGGAGAATATTTGCTGCAAGCTGACAGAAAGACCACCAAAAGACAAGCCCACTGAAGTATACTGAAGCCTTCTTTCTTTGACAGTGGTGATAGGAAGAGCACAGTAGAATGTGTGAGCTGAATTTACACATTAGCTTGTCTCCTGTGACAGCAGACACACCAGGTACAGCAATTACAGCACTGTGACATCAGACACACCAGGTACAGCAGTTACAGCACTGTGACATTAGACACACCAGGTACAGCAGTTACAGCACTGTGACATCAGACACACCAGGTATAGTAGTTACAGCAGGCACCATAGAATCACTGTTGTTACACACAGGTGGACCCTTGTTGTATAAATGACCCCAGTTAGCTGCACAGCTAACTGATGCTGTGACCCTTCATCCATGCTACCTGCACAGGTAATTAACCATCAGTGCTACCTGCACAGGTAACTGATGCTGTGTTTTCTCTCTCCTCAGTGATCTGCAACTTCAGAGGGTCTGTGTCCCAGGGTCTGACACTGGAGATTGGAGAGACGGTGCAGATACTGGAGAAATGTGAAGGTAAGGGGGGTCGGATTTATGCGCTCAGGTTTTTTTAGCTTTTCCATTCCAGCTGTGAATATCCTGAATCTCAGCTGCTGGGCAAACCCTGAATAAACCAGTATAAACCCTGACCAGACCTGCATAAACCTTGACCAAGCCTGTTTAAACCCTGACCAGGCCTGTATTAAACCTGGCCAAACCAGTGTAAACCCTGACTGAGCCAGTATAAACCCTGACCAGGTTTGGCAGGGGTTTGAGCTGGTCTTTGGGGGGGATTTGAGCAGTATGGGGTGGATTCAGGCAGTATGGGGTGGGGGTTTGGGAGGGAGGTGGGTGCTGCGCAGCATAGGACAGGTGCAGGGGTAAGTGAGCTCACCGTGCCCTGCCTCTACCAGCACTGAGAGCCCTGCGAATTTCTCTCAGCGTTTTTCCCGCACTTTAAATGCTGGTGATTTGCTGCACTGGCCCTCCTCGGGCAGGGTTTGGCCTCTCATACAGATGGCCGACCCTTGGCAAGGCAATCTTCTGTTCCACTACGCATGGCAGATAAGAGCCTTTTCTGTGGGTGTAAATCTGCAAAGCAGAGCTTTCTGCCTTTAGGTACATAGCAGGTATAACACATAATAACAGAATAAACAGACCATAAACGCTAAACAGCTTACTGTGCCCGAGGATTTCACCATGTGAGAGCCAATTCACAGGATTGGCTGTCCGTTTCCCTGTGTTGTTTGGCTTTCGAAGACAAATCTGATGCACTCTAGCATGTATGTACATAAAATACATTTTTCTTAATTCTTTGGTTGTCTGGTCAAAAATAAACATACAAGTATAGTGTCTGCCAAGTGATCAGGGACAGCTTTACTGCTCAAAGTCATTCTTTTATGCCTAAACTGTTGGATATTTTGATGTTTTGTTCCTTTTTGTTTTGCTGGAATGTGAGCTGGCCAGCATGGGTTGTGGTGGTGGAGTCCTTAGAAAGAGCTCCCTCTATGGGTTATAGTGGAGAACAGCAGGAAGCATGAGCTGCTCGGGTGATAGTGCTGTAGGCGGTGCTGGTGTTACCGGAGGGAGCTGGCGGTCATGCCCAGGGTGGCCCTGGCCTGGAAACGTCACCCCACGGATAACGAGGCTGATGACGCGGCGTTAGGCATGGCTCGTTGGACAGCCTGCATTGATTGGCGCAGGGTCACTCGTGCCACGATGCTTTTTCTGGGTCCCCGTCTCACCTTCCCTATGAGAGGGGCAGCGAGGAAAGAACATGCTTTTTATGGTGTTTTAAAAGGCGCAATGAAGGTGTTCTTTCATATTGAGTTTCCAGTGAAAAGCATGCAATAATAACAGTGAAAGAGAGCCCTTTCTCTCTTTAGCTGTAAAAATACTGCAGTGTTTTCATGGATAAAAAAATCTTATTTTTTATATTGTTATTTTATATCACCTCTTAATGCTTGTGGTAAAAGTATTACACCATAATGTGTGTCTGGGGTGGAGATATTAACTCAACTGCTCCAGTAAAAAAAGTATGATTTCTTTGTGCATGTGGAATGATTTTATAAAGTGTACTTAGTCATTGTCATGGGAATGGAATATTTAGTGCTCCATTATAAAAAAAAACAGCGCTAAAGCACACAGAGTAATGCAACTTTGAGGCTGGACTATGTGCTGTTTTAATAGGTTTTCCTAGTTGCACATAAGCAGTGTTTTTCTATATTATTATTGGCTTTAGTAGTAATATTGATTGTACACAATTCAGCCTCCCTGTAAAGTTAATTTTACAATAACAGCTTATTAATGATGCTCATTATTTAAAGGAGACCTTTTTTGGTCATAAACATACAAATTGGTTTTTCTTTCTAGGCAAATTAGTGTATATAATGAGTTTTTGCACAAATTAAATCTGGTTCAATGAACAACTCAACCTTTAAATTATTGTAACAAGATGTCTTTTTATGAATTTGCAGTTTTTATGAAATGGCAGTGGAGTAACTTGTGAACCTCAATTTAAATCGTCATGATTTTTGTATCGTAGAGGCATGGCACAGTTTGAATTAGGCATAACAGTATCATGTCCAGCGCTGAACTCAAGGGCCTATGACATACATTTTAATTATACAAATGTAAAAAATGCTCTGTATGGCACTAAACCATTTGAAACAAATGTTAATTTTTGGCAAATATGCCCATACATTCTACAAAAGTTATGAGACCTCCTGAGCTTTCCTAACCTGTAATGAGTTACCAACAGATGGCTGCACTCAGACCAAGACGTGCATGTGCAGTCAGAGAAATACATTTTTTGTAGTAATATTGAGCTGGTAGAAGATTTGTTGTTTAGATGTGCGAGGAGTTGTGATGAACCTTGTAAGGAATGTAGTAACACCATCAACATCATAATCATTGGCTAATTTTGGCTGAGTTTTACCCTATACCTGCATTGAGCCGCAAACTTATTGTATGCAGTATCACAACCATCATCACAGTAGTATATCAGACAAAACTGGCTTCAACATCATCAAGCAATTTATACATCTTCCCTTAAATGCCCTTTCTTATTTTATTTTTTTAAATGTTCAGAAATGTGATCACACTGATTTTAAATATAGACCTGGTTATTATTATTAGTTGTGAAGGCCCTATGGCTATATAGCCTATACAAAATGTTATATTATAATGGGTTACTGATACAAAGTAAGTAAACTAAACATTCCATATAAGACTTATAAGTATAAATGTATAGTACATACAGCAATGATTTAAAATGATGTACCACTTTTGCAGTAATTACAGGCAAGTTTTATACAGAACTCTTAAGTTTATATTACATTATTAATGTCAAATAATAAAGAAGTGTAAAGCATTTTTTAACACATCTGCAAAACAGCTAACTGCACAAGTTTTCATGAGCTTGGTCATTTTCTGCTTTGCTGGCATATAAAACTGCATTATGAATTATGGTGAAATGGCATTGTATTTGACATTTACATTCTTTATAATGAATGGAAGACATCTATACCTTTCAAGGAATTTACATGTAAAACAAAATGTTTATCACAAGGCATAAGTTTGGACCATGACTGAAATATGTGCCAAGATTCATTCTGACTGGGTAAAGTGGCAATGTGGAAAACTATCTGAGAAAAAGTGGTCCAAGTAGGATAGGTTTCTGGAACCCCAATAATTAGACTAAAGGAACTCCTGCTTATGTATGTAGTGAAAGCATGCTGATTTTGTGATCCTCTGATGACATAGGCAGAGTGTAATTGGTGGTGGGAATGCAGCGTGGAAAGAAGCGAGGTTGGTCACCATGGGGAGGAGCCACGCCCTACAGCCCCCTCCTCCTGAGATTAGTGGCACAGGGTTTAACAAATTGAAAAAAATTTGTCATGGTCTCAGAATGCCTAACACATGACACTAAATTAAAAAGAATGATTAAAACTGTTTATCAATTGATTCACAAGGTGCACAAAAACTTAACTGTATGGGTCAATATAGCCTGTGTGCATGCTCTTTTTATCAGCCTTCTTTTGTCTCTGTGGTGCTGAATATGTGTGCATATGTGTGTAATGTGTGTGTGTCTGCTTGGGTGTGTGTGAGAGATGACGGATGGGTCCTGCTTTGCACAGAGGTTGAGGTGACATGCATGCTCTGCCCTGTAGTAATAAAACCTCCTTTCCGTCAGGTTTAAGATTTGGGAAAAACTGCTCTGAATCACACCTACGCCTTTGACAAATACTGCACTTCTTTCAGCCAGGTTTTGGATTTTGGTAAACCTGCCCTGAATTGCAACTACACATTTGTCAAATACTACACTTCAAATACTTTGAACAAGTTTCTTTCAATTGACTTCATGTTTTGGGAAAGAATATTCCTCATAAAATGTATTTCTGGCCACGTTCCACTTGTTAAAGACCTCACCAATTTGGAGAGGGTCGAATAGAGTTGTCAGACCCTTCATATTTGTTTCACTGCTTTGTAAACTCTCTTGTGTAGTCATTCCACTTAATTCTGAACAGAAGAATGTTCCCAGCTAAATAATAAATATGAGAAGAAACGTACCACTGTGCCATTGCTGTCACAGAGAAGGTTGAACCCCTATTTCTTTACAGTAATATTTACAGAATCCTATTTGCTGGAGCTTATGCCGTTGAACCTTTGGGAAATACTGCTTGTTTGAAGAGTAACCCCCATATGGAGGAATATTCTCTATGTTGATATTGAAAAGCAGGGGAGTTGAATTTGGATGTTGAGTCAGATCACGTGGTGTCGGAGAGGGTGCTGTGCGACCTTCAGACTGAGGTCTAATCATAGATGTTAGTAGCTGACTCCATCTGGATCGATTGTCTTTCCAGCTGCCATGTTTTTTTAATGTAATGGATCTCTCAGAAATCCAATCCCTCTGGAGCCTGAGGCCTGTAGCATGCAAACGCTGTGTGCGGCTCAGGAAAGGCATGCGTGAGACTGCTAAGGGACTGATTGAAAACACTTACAGACAGTTTGAATGTCTTTAGGAATCTTACAGTATGAATGTCTTTAGGAATCTTTCAGTATGAATGTCTTAAGGAATCTTACAGACAGTTTGAATGTCTTTAGGAATCTTACAGTTTGAATATCTTTAGGAATCTTACAGTGTGAATGTCTTTAGGAATCCTACAGACAGTTTGAATGTCATTAGAAATCATACAGTATGAATGTCTTAATGAATCTTACAGACAGTTTGAATGTCTTTAGGAATCTTACAAACAGATTGAATATCTTTTCCTAAACTTGTAGATAGTTTGAATGTCTTTAGGAGTCTTACAAACAGTTTGAATATCTTTTCCTAAACTTGCAGACAGTATGAATGTCTTTAGAAATCTTACAGTTTGAATGTCTTTAGGAATCTTACAGTATGAATGTCTTTATGACTCTTGCAGACAGTTTGAATGTCTTTAGAAATCTTGCAGTATGAATGTCTTAATGAATCTTACAGACAGTTTGAATGTCTTTAGGAATCTTACAGACAAGTTGAATATATTTTCCTAAACGTGCAGACAGTCTGAATGTCTTTAGGAATCTTACAGACAAGTTGAATGTCTTTTCCTAAACTTGTAGACAGTTTGAATGTCTTTAGGAATCTTACAGTTTGAATGTCTTTAGGACTCTTACAGACAGTTTGAATGTCTTTAGGAATCTTACAGACAGTTTGAATGTCTTTAGGAATCTTACAGTTTGAATGTCTTTAGGAATCTCTGTGTTCTTCATACTGATGCAATGCCAATGCTCAGGGCTGTAGTAAAGGTGGCTGCAGTGGGTCAATGGGATGCACAGTGTCATTTTTACATTGCCCTTGCTATGTGTCTCTCTCAATGGGTTTGGGAATCATCTTCACTGGCCCACATTTTAGCAAAACTTTACCTTTTTCTGTTCATATTCTTGTGCTTAGACAGTATAATGTCGGTGTCAGAGGTATTTTTCTCCTAATTAAAGTACATAACTTAAAATAAAATATCCTTGAGGAGGTGTGTGTGTTTCCTAATATCACTTTACAGTTATCAGTTCCAAAGCAGACACACTCTTTCAGGTCAAGACCAATGCTGTCAATAAATTGAATCAGTGTTGTGGCAATTGCATCCGTTAATGGAACCAATGTATTGAGATTACCTGACATCACTTGCCTCAGTCAAGCTGAAAATGCAGATTATTGCTATTACTGTGCAATTACACACATCACCCCTCTGCTGGAATCTGTAAACACGTTTTTCATTTAAAACCCTTCTCTACAGATTTAACCTTTCAGGAACTTTTGCATTTCATTTTGGTCAATAGTAAGGCTGCAAATCATGCACTGCAGTATGTGAAACAGTCACACTCTCCTCAGTTCCGTGCATGTCTATCAACTTGTTTGCACTGTGTCTTTGTTTTTCATGCATGGTCTCTGTAAAATTAGTCTCGTTCTCAACACTTGCTTTGAACACTTCTGCAGGTGTTTTACTTGTCATACCTCAGGGATTTCTCCTTTAACGGAACAGAAAATTCTAGATACAATGCTGTAATATGATTGGTTGACTTTTCCCTCTGTCTTATGCAGAAAATTGTGTTTCGCCCCATTGTTTTGCAGAGATTCCTGAAAAACATTTTGACTGCACGATTCCATCAGAAACCTCTGCAGTCTTTCAAACTGTAGTGTCTGTTTTTAAAAGCTACTGTCTGGCATAACACAGAGAACACTGCTGTAAAGCATTTATTAACAACTGTAAAATAAAAGGGAATGAACCCTGTGACTCATATGTCAGAATGGAAATATAAATCTGTACAGTACAATCTTAACAATCTACTAACAACTAGACCATGATTCTGTGGGTGTCTGTTCTATGGTTATAATATACAGTACAGACCAAAAGTTTGGACACACCTTCTCATTCAAAGAGTTTTCCTTATTTTCATGACTATTAAAATTGTAGATTCACACTGAAGGCATTAAAACTATGAATTAACACATGCGGAATTATATACTTAACAAAAAAGTGTGAAACAACTGAAAATATGTCTTATATTCTAGGTTCTTGAAAGTAGCCACCTTTTGCTTTGATTACTGCTTCGCACACTCTTGGCATTCTCTTGATGAGCTTCAAGAGGTAGTCACCTGAAATGGTTTTCACTTCACAGGTGTGCCCTGTCAGGTTTAATAAGTGAGATTTCTTGCCTTATAAATGGGGTTGGGACCATCAGTTGTGTTGTGCAGAAGTCAGGTGGATACACAGCTGATAGTCCTACTGAATAGACTGTTAGAATTTGTATTAGGGCAAGAAAAAAGCAGCTAAGTAAAGAAAAACGAGTGGCCATCATTACTTTAAGAAATGAAGGTCAGTCAGTCCGAAAAATTGGGAAAACTTTGAAAGTGTCCCCAAGTGCAGTCAAAAAAAAACCATCAAGCGCTACAAAGAAACTGGCTCACATGAGGACCGCCCCAGGAAAGGAAGACCAAGAGTCACCCCTGCTGCGGAGGATAAGTTCATCCGAGTCACCAGCCTCAGACATCGCAGGTTAACAGCAGCTCAGATTAGAGACCAGGTCAATGCCACATAGAGTTCTAGCAGCAGACACATCTCTAGAATAACTGTTAAGAGGAGACTGTGAATCAGGCCTTCATGGTAGAATAGCTGCTAGGAAACCACTGCTAAGGACAGGCAACAAGCAGAAGAGACTTGTTTGGGCTAAAGAACACAAGGAATGGACATTAGACCAGTGGAAATCTGCTTTGGTCTGATGAGCCCAAATTTGAGATCTTTGGTTCCAACCACCGTGTCTTTGTGCGACGCAGAAAAGGTGAACGGATGGACTCTACATGCCTGGTTCCCACCGTGAAGCATGGAGGAGGAAGTGTGATGGTGTGGGGGTGCTTTACTGGTGACACTGTTGGGGATTTATTCAAAATTGAAGGCATACTGAACCAGCATGGCTACCACAGCATCTTGCAGCGGCATGCTATTCCATCCGGTTTGCGTTTAGTTGGACCATCATTGGACAATGACCCCAAACACACCTCCAGGCTGTGTAAGGGCTATTTGACCAAGAAGGAGAGTGATGGGGTGCTGCGCCAGATGACCTGGCCTCCACAGTCACCGGACCTGAACCCAATCGAGATGGTTTGGGGTGAGCTGGACCACAGAGTGAAGGCAAAAGGGCCAACAAGTGCTAAGCATCTCTGGGAACTCCTTCAAGACTGTTGGAAGACCATTTCAGGTGACTACCTCTTGAAGCTCATCAAGAGAATGCCAAGAGTGTGCGAAGCAGTAATCAAAGCAAAAGGTGGCTACTTTCAAGAACCTAGAATATAAGACATATTTTCAGTTGTTTCACACCTTTTTGTTAAGTATATAATTCCACATGTGTTAATTCATAGTTTTGATGCCTTCAGTGTGAATCAACAATTTTAATAGTCATGAAAATAAGGAAAACTCTTTGAATGAGAAGGTGTGTCCAAACTTTTGGTCTGTACTGTATTTAGCTAGGCTACCTAATATAAACATGGCTAACTAGGTCTATTAAAAAAATTGGCATATTAAAAAAACAAGGGGTATGGCCCCTGCATATTTAGGACCCAAGAAATGCCATTGATTCAACACCATGGATATTCAACAGCAGTGATATCTACTCTGTAATAATGTTCAACAGCTAGCGCTTCACAGATTAACCACCCTAAAAGTCTCTAAGACTTGTCAAATTAGTGTGCAAATGATACAGGTTGCACATGCAAAAATTTAAGTAGCTTTATATAATGCTTTGTTTTTCTTTACTTCTTAATCATTTCATAATCCTATACCTGAATTTTTTTTGATTGATTGATTTGCAGCACAGTTAATAAGAACAGCAAATAAATTATGAAACAATGAACAACCGACACACTGAAAGATACATACAACACGTGATACATAAAACAAGGTGTACAGCAGGCAGCTGTTTAAGTTATTAAGTTAATAGCAGCAGAAATAAAAGAGAATATGGTAGAAAAAGATTAAAACTCGCAAAGAATGAACAATTGATTGGTCTTCTCCAAGTTCAGGTAAAGCAAGTCCAGAACATTCTCTGTCGGAGGGGCCTGCAGACAGTGCTTACTGTGTGTACCATTAATTTAAATATGACAATGTCCCCATTTGGGCATGAGCCCCTGTCCCCTGAGTCATTAAATCAAGGTTGATGCCCTCAAGATCTAATGTACATAACACAAATTCATAGTACATAGCAATATATGTTCATAGAGCATGTCCTCTGAACAAATAGATGAAAACAAATTTTATGCATGATGCATTATTTGCATGTTGCGATCCTGTGTGCATTATCCATGGGGCGATGGTGAGCGATTTCTCTGACTGATTTGGAAATGGACCCAGCAGAGCAGCTGGCTAGCAGGTGGGAGGGAAGGCCCTGTGCTGTTAGCAGCAGGTGATATGATGTTTCTGCTGAGTGTAGACCATGGTGAGGGATGTCTGATTTAATCTGCTGTCAGTCACACTATCGCAGCTCTGACCAGCAGCAAAGGCTGATTACAGTCTGCGCAGCCCTGATCAGCAGCAGGGCCTGATTACAGTCTGCGCAGCTCTGACCAGCAGCAGGGCCCAATTACAGTCTGCGCAGCCCTGATCAGCAGCAGGGCCCAATTACAGTCTGCGCAGCCCTGATCAGCAGCAGGGCCTGATTACAGTCTGTGCAGCTCTGACCAGCAGCAGGGACTGATTACAGTCTGCACAGCCCTGATCAGCAGCAGGACCTGATTACAGTCTGCGCAGCTCTGACCAGCAGCAGGGACTGATTACAGTCTGCGCAGCCCTGATCAGCAGCAGGACCTGATTACAGTCTGCGCAGCTCTGACCAGCAGCAGGGACTGATTACAGTCTGCACAGCTCTGACCAGCAGCAGGGCCCCATTACAATCTACGCAGCCCTGATCCATCACAGGACCTGATTACAGTCTGCGCAGCTCTGACCAGCAGCAGGGCCTGATTACAGTCTGCACACCTCTGACCAGTAGCAGGGCCTGATTACAGTCTGCGCAGCTCTGACCAGCAGCAGGACCTGATTACAGTCTGCCAGCTCTGACCAGCAGCAGGGCCCGATTACAGTCTACGCAGCTCTGACTGGCCTCAGCACCCATGGAAATGAGGGGTACCACTCCAAACTGCCCCCAACACAGCTGAATGCTATCTAAAGGGGAGCAGTGCATGTTCCACACACTGCCACACTTCTCCTTCCACTCTGCAGGCATCACTGTGTCATCGATTCATTAATTCAGCCCATTAATACACAATTAATTCAGTTCATTAATACGCATTTATAGCTTCAGCAGTGATCAAAGTCAGAAATGGATGGTCCAGGTGCAAGAGAAAAATGTATTCACCTTTTATTTTTTTCCAGCTGTGTTGACTTTATCACAAGCAAACAGCGACATGAGCAACTGAGCCATCTTTTAATGGAACACTGACAGGCTACGCAAAGGCCCATTATGCCCTGGACTTCAGAGTCGGTATGTTCTGGAATGTTCCAGGGCAGGTGCTTAGCCTGGCGCTGCCCTGTTCCTCTGCATTGTGGGGCGAAGGTGTAGCACAGCCAGTCAGTTAGCATCTGCCCTGAGGAGGAGTCACACCGAATGCACCCTAGCCCTCCCACGCCATGGTAGTGTGCGCAGCGTTCTGCATTTACACACATTAACATATAGATGAAGCAGAAGAGGGCCTCTGCCAGCCTCTATAGATCACAAACAATAAGATATAATTCAGGAAGAAGAAATCTATTTCTGAACAAAAGAGGGAGGTGGGGGAAAAGGCAAAATCGCCATGCTCATTGGACAAAACATTGTCAGCCATGACCATCCCAAACTCAACACAGTGCAGAACCCAGGCAGGCTGTCTCCAGTGACACTTCTCACGCACAGTGACCCCAGTAACATCCAGCAAGAGCAAGAGTGGAAGGGACATGGACACTCAGCATAATAACATTATTGCAGAATGTACCATTTAGGTTGTTATTCAGAAATAATGATCAGAAACTCATAATTGTCTCACTCAGACCAGGACCAGCTAAAGGAGGCAACATGGGACATTCCTGTCTGTTTGCCACCCACAGGGTGGACAATAGGGGCCCAATGCAATGCCTGCTGGTTACAGAGCATTTGCTGTATTGTTACTTTAAATAGATCCATCTTGACTTTAGTAAAATATTAATAATGTATTGCACATATAAAATAACAAGCAAAACATACACAGCTCATTGTGCCCTGCATTAATAAAGGATATTACCTACTAAACTGCCACAGTATGGGGACTGGAGGATCACTGCACTGCTGGAGTGCAGCTTTGCATTCAGTATAGTAAGTAAGCCAGAGACAGCTAGCACTAATGATACAGCAGAAATTCCCAATCAGCAGTATTATCAGTAGGGCCAGACATGTAGCTAGCACTAATGACACAGCAGAAACTCTCAATCAGGAGTATCATCAGTAGTGCTGGACATGCAGCTAGCACTAATGACACAGCAGATACTGAAAATCAACAGTATTATCAGTAGTGCTGGACATGCAGCTAGCACTGATGACACAGCAGAAACTCTCAATCAGCAGTATCATCAGTCGTGCCAGACATGCAGCTAACACTAATGACACAGCAGAAACTCCCAATCAGTAGTATTATCAGTAGTGCTTGACATGCGGCTAGCACTAATGACACAGGCACAAAGCATTACTTGCAATTAAGCAGTTTAATGATGGGCTACTAATTGAAGTTTTATGGTACCCGAAATCAGTGTTGCAGCTCCTCCTCACTCCCCAACCTTGTTTGGAAACACTCCCTCGCTTGCTGGGAGGCACTACATGCGTATTTTATTTTGAGAGAGTCAGTGGGGACAAGGATCAGGAGGGACACGGATCAGGGATGAGTATGGTGTCATAAACACACTCTCAGGGATGAGTATGATGTCATAAAGACACTCATAAAAATGAGCAGGTGCTCAGGGGCTCGTCACCCAGCCAAGGTCCTCAAAGGTATTGCTCAGCGATGAGTCAGCTGTCAGCCTATGGCAAGAAGTTTCTAGAAAGCTGGTTCATGCGAGTCTTTGTGGGGCCTGAATGCTGGAAAAAATGATAGAGTCTTGTCATTGAAGATAAAATTATGGCTGCACCTTTAGTCAGCTAAGGTCTGGCACTATTAATATTCAGGTCATTGCACACATAATCAAGTTGGATAAGAGCATCTGCTAAATGACTGTAATGTCATGTATCAAACTATGGTAAAACTATGTAAACTATTGTTTCAGAGATGAAAATTCCATGGCTTTATCTTTATTCATGATGGAATAATCAGGGTTCAAACATGGCTATAAATGAAATTATATTGATGAACGCATCCATAATGCATTTCTGCCGCAAGCGTTGCCGGTTGCTGTCCATGGTGCTACAGCAAGGGGCCAGTGAGCAGGTGCAGGGTACTGTCTATGGTGCTGGAGAGAAGGAGTGCGTGCAGGGTGCTGTCTGTGGTGCTGGAGGGAGAGGTGACAGGCAGGAGGGTCAGTCATTCACAAGTTTCTGTTAAAACATTTATCCAACTCATACATTAATAAAGAATGTACAGAGTTTGCAGTTTCAAGCCTTAGCTTTAGTCGTAGAGTACATCATCTTGACTATACTCTTCAGAGGAAGGATGCTCTTAAAGAAACACAAATGTTCCTTATTTTGATTAAAAAAAAGTTCCTACACCTTGTAATACAATTCAATATCATGCATAACACTGGTTATGAACTGGTCCTGAAGCCTGTTGTAGAAATTTAAACGATTCAGTTTTTCTCATTCCTCATGACCTTGCATGATGTTCATCCCCAATACCATGTCACAGCCTTCGATAGGATGTTTACTTATGAAACCAATGCATAACAAGCAGTTATATAAAATCACCTTAAATTATGGTGAATTAAATTATGGAGCTGGATACCTCAGTGAAGGAATGAAGGAACCAGTGGAGTGTGTACAATTTATTCTTTTATTAACATACATTTTTTGGTCTCTTTCAGGATGGTACAGAGGATTTTCCACCCGGAGACCTACGGTCAAGGTAAATTAAATAATGTCCTCGGTGGTTCATTTTTCTTGTGCCCCCCAAAATGAATTAATCATAGATAAAGTCAGTATAAGTTTTTCTGTTTCCCCCTCTGACAGTCTGGGAAGAACAGCAGTTTTTGAGTTGCATCAGTTTTTGATAGTGTTTTAGTTTCTCTCACAGAGAGAGGGAGAGTAAAGATCAGTAGAGTTTTCATTTCTCTTTCAGAGAGACAATAAAGATCAGTAGACTTTTAGTTTCTCTCACAGAGACAGAGCAGTAGAGTTTTAGATTCACTCACAGAGAGACGGTAAAGAGCAGTAGTTTTATTTTCTCTCGCTGAGAGACAGTGCAGAGCAGTAGACTTTTATTTTTTCTCACAGAGAGATGTCAAAGAGCGGTAGAGTTTTATTTTCTCTCACAGAGGGATGTTAAAGAGCAGTCGAGTCTTAGAATACAGACCAGTGGAGTGTGTGACTCCCTGCCCATCAGGCAGGAGCAGGAAGACGGTTCATCACTTTGGTTCATCACTTTGTGCTGGTATTAGCACCGCTGCCCTCTTTACTGCTACCCTGCAGTGATGTCAGCTTCTATTTCATTAATGACCAATCACCTCTGTGTACATGGAAGTCATTCTCCTTGTTCCTGTTCACATAATTAGTGACACATTCAATCACGTCTTGGTAACCTGAGAAACCAAAAAATTAAATACCAACTATACCCTCAATTACAGTGAACATCATATGTTTGGAGATAGATATAGGAGTTCTTGCCAGAAACATAAATGTGGGTGTTAGCTAACTGCAATGGGAATCTACAAACTACAACTCCCTCAAACTATCTCTGAAGTTATGAACATATGGCGCCAAAACAAGTGCTAAACTAAAGCACTTTAATATAAGCGACATACTGAGAGCATGAATGATGATTAAAAGGTGTATGCAGATGCATTTTTGATGCACTCTACTGAACTCCATATTTCTCAGTAATTACCCATTTTAGATCACACAGTGAGCTGTCTGATGAAATAAACATTGCGTTGCATGACGTGTAGAGATGAAAACGTACACTTCCTGTCACCATAGGCCCTTATTATGTTTTCTATATAATATTATTCTGAATTCTGTTGTGTCGCAACATAGTAAGAAAGCCATGCCAGCATGTTTTTGGGAAAGTTCCAAATGAACGGAACCTTAAAACGGGTTAGTAAGAATACTAGCCCAAGTTTTATTTAATGTGTTGTTCCGGTCACTTTATTGTATATGTTTCAAATTCAAATGACCACAGCTGTGCTGGGCATAACAGAATGAGAATGGATAGGAGAACAGAAAGGTAGGAGAAGTGAAATTAAGAATTGATAGAAGAACAGAATGGTAGAAGAAGAATGGATCATGCAGTGGGGGCGTTTCCTTAGGAGCAGACAGCATGGCCAAATGAGTTAAACTGCCAAATAAGTTTAATAATAATAAGCCACCATGTGATGCTGTTTGAGGGTGCTCCCAGGCACAGGCAACGCCAGGTTGGGGCTTGGGGGTGCTGTAGCTACCCCTAGGATAGCCATAGCACCCCCCCTAGCACCCCTAAGAAATTTCTGTGGTTTATTTATCATTTTCATTTATAATTGTAACTGTCGTGGGGCGGGTACTGCGTCTGTGTGCTCGTGTGTGTACGTGTGTCAGGGTTGTTCCAGTAGAAAAAACATTGGCGACCGGCACATTAATGGGATGCCCTAAATTTCAGAGCATCCTCACTGAAAGGTCGAGCAACCCCAAGGCACCAGCAAAAGATCTCTGGCGCCGTCACTGCTCCCAGGGAAGCGCCCATTTTATTACTTCCTTGTTGGGAGCATAAAATGAAAACTATTTGCTTATTCATTTAATGTGCATTTGCTGTATGTTACTAGACATTGCTGCTGGTTGGTTGGTTAACTAAGTAACTGTGTCTGTGTGTGTGTGTATAAAACAGCCTGCAACATATTGATCCACTTTTAATCAATAAGGTCAGCCAAGTCATTTTACTTTATGTGATTGCAATGCCTGAAGTGCTTTTTCCATCGCAGCAAAGGCATGCAGAGAGAGCTGTGAAAACACATTGATTATTTCAAAACAAACATATACATAATCTTAATTATTGGATTTGACTAATGTAATCCATTGATTTGTGAAAGCTCATGAAAGCTATTGAATCAGCACAGAAACACCAAGGATTTTTCCTTTTTTCCCCACAAAAAAAGCCAAAGGATCTCACAATACAGAATGGGGCTTCGAAAGTGTTTATGAATGCGTTTTGGGTCTGAGCATTTCTGCAGAGGAAATATTAGCCATTAAAGACTGACATTTTCAAACGCTTTGCCTTTACGGGAATAAAGTTCACCAAACAAAAGCTGTCTACCAGAAAAGTTTAATGCTTGTAATGACCTTTATACCGTAATACACGGATAATATATGATGGGCCTTCTAATTTGCACCGAAAATCAACTGGGAAAGATAGAAGAGCTCCAGGCGATTGTTCATAAATATCCCTAAAAGTATAGCGTGACATTCCCACAAGCTTCCGAATATCCTCTTGCAGTGATGGCTGAGCCAGCTGTGAGATAGCGTTCTGGAACAAAGGTTAAAACAAAGACTTCCTCATCTGATCATTTCATAAGATGAGCGTCTATATTACAGCAGATTGAACACAAACTAGCATACTGGATACCCTGTGGATTGTCGGCACATGGCAAGCAGAGTTCGGCTGACTGGATATTCCCAGCATGAATGGCTTGATTTACAATTTTTCAAGGTTGGCGTGTACAAAATCACGTCATCACATGTAAAAAGTGATCATCTTGCAAGGTGCAAAAAGGGATGCATGTGTCAATGTGATAAGATACATGCATTGTTCATTTTTACAGGTTAGCTTGGATGAATATGCAAAACTGGCCATCCCTGCATTAGTTGGGCACATAGTTTGAGGAGGTCATGCATGGAGATTACTTTAGCATGTGTAACACCATTTACTAAGCCTGAAAGCAATTTTGGGATAGGTAATTTTGTATGCATTTTAGTATGAATGGAAGTAGGTATACACAGGCGGTCAATTGGTAAGATGAGAGCTGTCGTTGTAGCTGGCCATCAAGAAGGAGACGTAGTAGCAATCGGTGACCATGTAGAGAAGAGGCATTTTTTAACTTGCATTATCTCTTTGCAATGTCAGAGATAAAATAACAGATACATATCACCTAAAATGTAAAATGGCATCACTAAACAGGTGATATGTATCTGATATTTTTTCCTCGGACATTCCGAAAGAAGTTTACACGAGGTAAAAAAATACCCCTTCTCTACATTGTGATATTTGATTGTTACTATGTTGCCTTCTTGACAGCCAGCTTTATATGTGACACTGATGACACAACTGGTGCTAGTTACAATCATTTGACCATTGTCCTGCTCTTGGCAGTCGCAGTGTAACAGTTCATAGAAAATCCTCAGCTATTTCAGTGTAACAGAAGCCCTTTTCATCCTAACCAGCTAGGAGATCCCCTCTAAACACATAAAATCCCTTATTTAAATATAGCTATTTGTGGTGGGAGTCATTTTCATACTGACTCTTTTTTGATCAAAGAATGAAATTATAAGACATGCAAATACTTTGGGTGCGCACACAAAATAGTACTCTTAATTTGGGATCTTAGTACATTGATCCCCAAACAGTTTGTAGATTTTAATGACAAGTGGAAACACAATGAAGGGTTTTGGTTGTTGCTCTGTTATGTTGTGGGCTGCAGTTGCTGACATGCCTGGCTGTGAATGTTGACCTAATGGTGCAGGGTGACCATCCCCAGCCCATGCTTATGGGCTTCCCTCCTGCCCAGTGGTTTATTCAGCATCAAAATGACGTTGTCCATGTGTCACGATCTGCAGAGGCCCTGGGCATGTACCACACGCTCGCGGAATGTTCAGGAATGTTGCCTGAGAGAAAGTGACCACCTCCTGCATTACAGCTTGAGCTGATTCACTTTCTCATGTAGGAGGAGACATGCTCCTGTGACGCAATCCTAGATGCTGACAAACGTAGCACAAAGTGCACATACAGTCTGTAAGGAGCATGAAATCACATTGAACATGAACTACAATGTTTAGTTCACGGTACATAGATGTCTGTATGTGTGACCTCTGTGTGACCCATGGCAGGCCATCACCATATTCAGGCTGGGGTAGGCCCTCTATAAGTACCCTCTGCAGTGCTTCGCAGGTCACTACAGTGTGCTTCTTAACCTTCCATTCCAACAACATAAGGTGACCAGATTTTTGAGAGCAAAACCATTAGCGTCACCGTTAGCAAGGAGACAATCTGGATACTAACTGCAACATGCAAAAATTGGTTAAAACATTGGCGTTTTCACTCATTTCCTCTCAAATATAACGTGTATTTATATTAAATATTGGTTGTGTTTACAAGGCTTGCAGTCACATTGTAACTGTATTTCGTCAGCGTCATCAAGTCTAGCTTTGTCTAGCTATAGCCAGAGTAATAGATTACATATTATCATTTTAAATGTAATGTTAAATCAATAATAAATTTAATCTATAACTCTGGCTGCAGCTAACTAGATAGCAACTCATATTGGAGAATTTCCCCTATTTCGTTGTGCTGCTTAGAATCAGCCATGGTTTGTTAATTTAATAGAGTAACGTTATCTATTGGCGAGCTTCTGTGCAGATAAATTGCTATGCAAGCAGTTTCTGTGCATGTCGAATCGACTTGTCGATCAAAAAAGCAGGCGACACACCCACTCCTCCATCTGACTGCGCTCTGTCTAAAAATTGCTGCAACTCAAAACAGGTTTTCCAGTACTTAGACATTTTATAACTTAAAAAGAACTTTGCGAATATTGTTTCCTGAAAGCAACACAGATTTTAGGTGTTATTTGGTATAACAAAATTGTGAGCCTTCCCCTAATATTGCGCAGATGCTAACCATAAAGCATGTTGAAATTAAAGCAACTAAAGCCATGGTCCGGCTGCACAGTATGATAAACCTATGCCATAACCCCATTCTGCACTGCTAATTCATACTCGGTTATTGATGGTTCAGACATTCGGAAACATATTGTAATGGGGGTGCTGCTAGCAACACCAAGAAGGGCCAATTTATGTTTCGATGTACCTTCGTGTTCTTTAATTGAGGTTCTCCTTCAACTTAAGAAAACTTTGCATTAGTGCATATTACAGTTGTTTCATCTTTGTTTGCAGGACGGATGAATGGGAACTCCTGCAATTTTCATTAAAATGGTACTTACGTACTTTCAATATGGCCATGGTCAATGTTACCTATGGCATTGTAGTGTGCATAAGACAGGAATTTGAGTCATGTGGCGCTATAGTAACATCAGCAGTCGATTAACTTGCTAGGTTTATGTGACAATGCTGACTTCATGGAGTGGCTTTCCTGTCATTTTAGATGCAAATAAAACAGTCTCTTATGTAAGTTCTATGTCTAAATCTTTCTGAATGAATGAATAATCTATTTCCCAATGTCCAATCCGGCGACACTTCCGGGGACAGTGACACCTGGGGACAAATCAGCCAATCTGGGGACTGGCTACTGTAGCCTGTGCTAACAGACACACCATGCTGGAGCCTGTGCTAATACAAACACACTGTGCTGTAGCCTGTGCCAATACAAACATGCTGTGCTGTACCCTGTGCTAAAACAAACACACCGTGCTGTAGCCTGTGCTAATACAAACACCCCATGCTGTAGCCTGTGCTAATACAAACACACTGTGCTGTAGCATGTGCTAATACAAACACCCCATGCTGTAGTTTGTGCTAATACAAACACACCCTGCTGCAGCTGATGGTAATACAGACACACTGTGCTGCATCCATTGCTAATACAAACATTGAGCTGGGGTGTGGAGCAGATCAGGGCCAGTTATTAGGCTCAAAAACAGGCAGCTGTGGGTTTATAGGACAGAGCAAAGCTGTATGAAATATCTGAAATAGTAGGATTAACATGGCCAAGCAGGGTTTGCATGGGACAGTAATGCCTGGTGTAGTGAGTTGCTGGTGAGAAGGGCTGTCTTTATAGTGGCCTAACCTGCCAATGCCCCTGGCCTCAGGAACAAGGTCCTGAATGGACCTCTACCTGCTGACTGCAGACTGTGACATCATCCTCTGTTAGGGACTTATTACTGCAAAACCCATTACAGCAAATGAAGTGTGATCCCTGTTTTTAATTTAATAATCAGGCGATGAATAATGAAGGGCAACCAGTTACCATGCTCAACATCCACAGAAACTGAATTCCATTTCCTGCAGTCCCTTATCCTAAATCCCTGCTATTCTGAATTATTAGTAAAAGCTGACATTGTGTGAGAGATTCATAAAATGAGCAACAGAGAACACACAATTCATACCCAAATCTGGAAATTCTAATTGTTAGTTATTCAGTCTCTAGCCTTTAGATGACTTTGTGCAAAACTGTATTTGCTGAATAAAGTGAACAGACAGCATTCATTTTCATAATGTGTGAATTCAGAACGATGCATGTTATATTTGTACATTTTTTAAAACCTATAAGCCTGGGCAATTCTCTACTTTGGTCTTCCACATTGTTAATACAGACTGTGCATCATCCCTGTATGTTGTCAAATAAATTAAATAAATTTGATTTCAACCAATCAGCAAAGATTATCTCTCTACAACAAACAGCAATGGGATCTCACACCCTCATTACTCCTCAGTGTATCCCCCACTACTGACAGAATACATAATCGCTATAAAATACATTTAAAAAAAAACATCTGCTTTGTTTACACACAAATACTCCATCCTTCAATCAGTACATGAAAAATTTTTAATCCATATGCAAAGCTTTTAAGGGCCTGATTTACTAAAGCGTTCTGTGCATTCAAAACTAATTTTCTGGCACAAAAAGAGAGAGCATATGATTGGTTGAGGTAGTTTGCTTTGATGACGAATCATGTCACTGAAATTCCATGGGCAGAAATGGTATCATTAGCTAAAGCTTTGATAAATCTTCAGTGATGAATGGTCACTCAAAAAATTGGGGAAGACAGCTGAGAGGAGGGCCATGCAGTAGAGTGTCAAAGACAAACAGGAAACAGCAACATTAAAAAATGAAACAAAAGAAACATTTATTTGTTTCATGAGATTTGCACAAGTACATTGGACAATTTCCCAATAATTAAGGCAATAAGTTTGACGAATAGGGTCATTTTTGAATTAGTATTACATCTTCAAATGCATGAGATTATCATCTGTGAGAACTACACAGAGAAATTAAGTGCAATTAAAATTTGATTTCCCTTTTATCAATTTTTATGGTTTTTCAAAAGTATTACAATGTACAAATGCTAATATTCAAACTAATGATGGACTTCTGAATGCATCGAGAATAAAACAAAAAAACAAAAATAATTCTAACAGATGTAATTCACTTCTTATATCGCCAGTACACATTTTCAATGTAGGCATCTCTGCTTTCTGCTTAATTTAGGATCACCTTCCTTTAAATGTCAAATCATGTTTCCTGGCCAATCACAGAAAAAAATTGAATTCATTGAGATAAACTGACTGCTTCCGCCCCCTACAGAAGTGGGCAGAGTTGTTCCTCACCAGAAGGGATTATTTAGCCCAAGAGGTTTTTTTTATGAAAAAGTGGTTTTTATTAATGACAGCTAGGTCTTCCAAAATTACATTTCAAATACATTTTTTTTATTTTACAGTCTTCCACTTTCCTCTCAAAAAATCAGGGAGCATCCTCCCTTACCTCTATGCACTAGCCTCCTACATGTGTCATCGGATCAGCCTTCTGCTGAAGCTATAATTCATTTTAAACAGAATGTAGCAGTTTTATACATGTTTTTCCACATCCTTTAACAGCATTTTTCTTTACCCAAATGTATTGTGGATGTACTTCCAGTGATAGCACATTCTGTTATGCTTAGTGCGTGCACAGCAGCAGCAGAATCTATGAGGGTCATGCAAAAGTAATAACCGTCTCTATTTATTATGTTTAAAATTTTGAAGCATGTCTGAATAATCCACTTGCAAATAAAAAAGTTAAAGGTTAAAAAAGTCTCCACTTGCTTGTCTCCAGTGTTTTGCATTTTCTGTCTTCTTGTAAAAGATACAGAGATTGTTCATTTTTACTGGGTTAGCTTGAAAAAATATGTAAAATTGGCCAACCCTGCATTTCCAAATTTTGGGAGAAGATTATGCAAATAGTTAACTTGAAAGGTGTTAAGTTGAAAGCAGTTTTGGGAAAGGTGTTTTGTGTGTTTTAGCCTGCATGGGAAGCAGGTATGAACAGGTCTGCAGCTGATGAGTTGACAGCTGTCATTGATGCAAGAGGAAGATGTAACAATCAAAGAATGCAACATAGAGAAAGGGTATTTTCCACTTTTGTAAGTCTTTTTAGAAATGTCAAAAATGATAGATATGTAAAGCCACTGAGATCTCCAGCTGCTCAGGCCATGGTCCAGCTTCTCAGGTGTGCTGTCCCTGGTTCTTAACGTCACGTTGGATGGACCGATGCAACCATTTTCCCAGCTCTTTGGAAAACACTGAATGACTCCCAGCACAATTTTCCCATACAGAATTTCTCCTGCATGAGATGAAATTTTGCTTTTCTAACTCAGCAATGTATTAGTTTGCCTCTTCTGCCAGTACTCAAGCTCATGTCTCAAACTTAATTTTGCATTTACAGTGATTGACAACTTTTTTTTGTCCTAACCATCCCATATAGACATGCCAAGCACAGCCAAAACCAGCTCAGCTATCTACCTGACTCAGTGACCAAGTACATAGCTAACTGATTAAAAAAAGGGAACCATACCAAACTGTAGTTTGATGGTTAAGCAGTAGATAGATTCTAGTCATACAAACAGGTCTTAATTCTATTCATTTTATTTGTACATTGACAGGTGCTGACAGAAAACAAGATTTATAGAGACTATACCTTTCACATGCGTAATTTCAGAATTGTAACAATGTTCACATTTGTGTGGACTTTCATGGAAGTCCATTTCATTAAAAATCCTGTATGAGAATCTGTATGAGAAACAACTGTTCAAAATGAACATTTTCTGAAACTGTTTTTCAAAGAAAACTACAGAAATAAATGAAATGTCCGAAGTGGAATGTAAAGCTTTGATAAGAGCATATAAAATGCCTGAGATATGACACTGAATAAAAGACATAGAAGTGTCATTCAGAAAGAGTTTGTCATCTGTGTGTTTCATCTTTCCTCTACTGCCACTCACCCACTCACTGTATGATGTGTTTCAGGAGGAGGGGGGAGAGAAAGAGAAAGAGAGAGACAGAAACAAATTGTCACAAAGCAGTTTAAATACATCCCAGGTCTGAGACCCACTCAGAGCAAGCCTAGGGTACCAGAGCCAAGTAACATCTCCCTGGTTAAAAGGAAGAAACCTTGAGCAGAACATGGCTTAAGAGGGGGGAGCCCATCTGCTTCTGGCCAGCAATCATGTAGCTTTCAATTGAACTCGTTACTGTTTTATTTTGTAATTTTACCACAAAATCTGATCTGAGAATCACATGACCTGGTCACATGTGTGGGACAGTGAGAAACATCAACTGGGTTTAGCAAGTAAAAATAATTCAGCAGCGCAGTTCCATTTCACTATTTCATTGCTGAAATAACTATTTAAAGGCTCATAGAAACCGAAACACTAAACATGGCATTTTTCCAGATTGCGGATGAACAGGCATATGTTTGACAGACTTGTTATAAACTTGGCTAAATGTTAAGTCAGATATTACAATTTACTGCAAAGGAACCTGACATTTTAAAAACCTTTCACATACATAGTGCCTTGCTCATCTGCCTGTATGGACCCCCCAGTCACAACTCAAAATTGCATTTTTCCTGACTTCAAATAATACAAGTGTATTAGGCCACCTGTGGTAAAACAAATAAATATATAAAAATAAATTAAAAAAACCCTTGCGATTTTGCTCTGTACTCCAAAATTTTAGATGTGCAAGTAAGCCATGTACATGTGGTTAAATTGGGGTTTTAGACAACATTTTGGTTTCACCATGGAGAAATTATAGCACTTTTATACATACCACCCCTCCCATTTCAGGGTACTGTACCATTTCGGACATATTAATGTTATGTAAATTAGTCATGTTTAGTACTTTGTTGAATATCCTTTCCATGGAGTGACTGCTTGAAGTCTGCAGCCCATGGACATCACCAGTACCTTCTCTGGTGATGGTGTGTCAGATCTGCACTGTGCATCGTAGCGCATGAGCTAGTAAACTCATGCTTGCAACCTTTTGCATTTTTCATTCTAAAATCCAAAATAGTTTTGACTTGGATGGGTGGGTTTGCAGCTCTTTCCTGCAAGAATAGTCTGATCATTTTTGAAACATTATATCATTTTTGAAACAAAATACTCGATTCAATGAGTAAGCATTACAGTCAGAGTGCATCAGCTATTTCATTTCACATGTACTGAGACAAATTAATAAATATGCATTGAGTTTGTAATGGATTCTGTACATTTGGAAACAAACATTGGCTACATGCCATCGCTGTCTTGGACATTTGAGAGAAAAATAATGTTAGGAACAGTGTTTTGCACAGATATGATTCATTGTTTTTTTATTTCAGTTGTCTCACAATATTTTTCTGTAGTTGTACAATTAATGCTGAAAACATTTATACGTTGTTGAATAGTGTGCTGACAAGACAGCATGGGATACAAACAGTAGCTGGGAGACTTTCTCAGGGTCCGTTTATCTTGCAAAAAGACGCAATATATGTACGTTTCCCCTGTGTGATTTGATTAAATGATCGATATTATTGCACAAAGCAAAGTGGTAGCAATGGTATTTTTTAATATTACTCAAATTCATTCAAGAAATTAATTCAACCCTAATTTTTAAAACCTATTTCTGTTCAGTTTTTCTGCCAGATTGGAAACAAGTCAAAGTACTGCTTACCAAGTTAAAGGCCATTGTCGAGTATGATACTGTAGTGAAGCATGTGGGCCTGAACATTATTCTCACACACAAAAACATGCAGCACCAGATCAAAAGCTTCAGCAAAGAGCCTGTATTCTCTCTGTCTTTCAGGGCCTGGGTCTGGCCCAAAATCATATGGGATTTATGTATTCCAGAATGTATTGAAGAGACAAAACAAGGGTATAGCTGAGAATTATTTACAGTACAGCAAAAAAGCTAATGTTTGCTGCTGCATCTCTCCACCTCTCTGTTGAAGTGACAGTCAGCACTCAGAGGCTGGTCCCTGTTACCTGTTGTGTAGAGGCTGGTCCCTGTTTCCTGTTGTGTAGAGGCTGGTCCTGTTACCTGTTGTGTAGAGGCTGGTCCCTGTTTCCTGTTGTGTAGAGGCTGGTCCCTGTTTCCTGTTGTGTAGAGGCTGGTCCCTGTTTCCTGTTGTGTAGAGGCTGGTCCTTGTTACCTGTTGTGTAGAGGCTGGTCCCTGTTTCATGTTGTGTAGAGGATGGTCTCTGTTTCCTGTTGTGTAGAGGCTGGTCCTTGCTTCCTGTTGTGTAGAGGCTGATCCTTGTTTCCTGTTGTGTAGAGGTGGTCCTTGTTTCCTGTTGTGTAGAGGCTGGTCCTTGTTTCCTGTTGTGTAGAGGCTGGTCCCTGTTTCCTGTTGTGTAGAGGCTGGTCCTTGTTACCTGTTGTGTAGAGGCTGGTCCCTGTTTACTGTTGTGTAGAGGCTGGTCCCTGTTTACTGTTGTGTAGAGGCTGGTCCCTGTTTCTTGTTGTGTAGAGGCTGGTCCCTGTTTCCTGTTGTGTAGAGGCTATCAAGTGAAGCTGTGAAAACCAAGGCGAGACATGGTTTTTTTGAGAGTTCACCTCATCTCATTCTAATTCAGCTGAATACTCACCTTCCTGCTACACTGGTTGTTGGATGACTTGCAGCAAATGAGCTTTGTATTCTCTCTTAATTTCATGCAGGTGAGCAGACAGTAAACAGAAGGTGGTGGTGGTTGTTACAGGACCGTGGGTTCTAACCCCTGCTGGCACTGTGACCTACCTGCTACTCTCCTGTGTACCACTGTGCCAGTGCTGCTCTGTGTACCCACTGTGCCAGTGCTGCTCTGTGTGCTCACTGTGCCAGTACTGCCATGTGTACCCACTGTGCCAGTGCTGCCTGTGTGCCACTGTGCCAGTGCTGCCCTGTGTGCCCACTGTGCCAGTGCTGCTCTGTGTGCCACTGTGCCAGTGCTGCCCTGTGTGCCCACTGTGCCAGTGCTGTTCCTGTGTGCCCACTGCAAATTATTCAGAGATATGAAGCTCTCTGCCCTGTGACCCTTTTACCAGGACAGACTCCATGACAAAATGCAGCTGACTATAAGATATTCAGGAGGGTGAAGCGAGTGATATTTTAAGGCAGAGTGCACTGCAGAGAGAGGCTGTCAATACTTTTCACTTATGCTCCACTGTTCATCCACTGCCTTTAATCTTGACATGCCCATCATGATTTTACAGAAAAAATACCTTTGAAGTGATAAAATAATACTCCATCATTGCTTCTTGCTGATTTTTTTTTGTTTACAGTACAACTGACATCGAACGTAGGATGTTGTGTTTATGCAGAAACAATTAACATGGCTGAGAATAATTACTGAGAGAAAAATCATCTGGTTTGGGTCCCAGTCCCACCTGCGGGACAATGGCAGCGCTGCTCACCTGGGTGGCCATATTGCGCCCCTCACTGCCACTTCCATCTCAGCAAAACACGATATCAAAATAAGTGTCCCTATGGTGCCTCAAACATTAGTTCCTTTGTTTAGGATGTAGTTGAATTTAGCTGGATTGAGATGTGAGTGAGAGATTCCTATGTGAGGTTTAATTGTTTCTCCTATAAGTATTGCAGGAGTTACTATGTTACTGTATTACCTAATAGTCCGATTAGTATTACAGGAGTTACTATTTTACTGTATTACCTAATAGTCCGATTAGTATTACAGGAGTTACTATTTTACTGTATAACCATATACAGGAATACTCTGATTAGTAGTATAGGAATTTTCATATTACTGTATAACCATATACAGGAATACTCTGATTAGTAGTATAGGAATTTTCATATTACTGTGTTACCATATACAGGAATACTCTGATTAATGGTATAGGAATGATCATATTACCGTGTTACCGTATACAGGAATACTCTGATTGGTAGTATAGGAATGACCATATTACTGTGTTACCATATACAGGAATACTCTGATTGGTAGTATAGGAATTATCATTTTCTCTATCATTGATAACCATGGGGGTTTGTTTTCCATTATTGTAGTGAATCATTGGCACCCAGAGTTATGGCAAAAACTTCTGATTCAGATATTATATATCTATTTCCTAGGGCTGGACAGAGATGTGTCAGAAAAGTGATGTGTCTCCAAACAAAGAAGAGCAGCCATGTGCAACCCAACCATAAGGGTAGAACTGAGTCATGAAATTTTATGTTTGGATATAATATTTGGGTGATTTATGGGAAAAGTCATCAGGTTTATCCTAGACACTGTTGTACGTTTAGGTTGAGTACTTAAGGATGTCAGTTTACAGCAATTAAATATTCTCGTGTCATTGCACAGAAATGTGAAGATGAGATATTTAGCGTTTCTGTCTTGGTTTTTCATGTACATGGTTCGTCTTGGGAAGATCAGCGTGAAGAATAACAAGCTGGGTTCAGATGTGCCTTGGACAGGCATGTCAAACACTCCACAGCACACAGGCTGTAGTTCTTCCCCTCCCAGACATTTTTTACGGAGCTACAGGGATGTCTGTGCGTCTGACAGCTGTGCAGGTTACAGTGTGTGTGGCAGGGAAAACCAAAAGCTGGCGATTTAAAGCCCTTCTGGAACTATCAGATGTCTTTCAGTATGCACAAATGAGGGTGGGTAAGCAGAGATGACTGTAACCCCATGAATCGGTTCATTCTGTCCTTTCAGAGTTGACAAAGCAATTTCGCTGTATTTCTGTAGAACAGGGTCATCTCCTCTGTAAAACACTGCCTGTATCTGTGCTGTTCTGACAGTCTAATTAGTTTCACGTTAGTTTCCAGGTTTGGATTTCTGAGTCACATAATTTTCAGACAGAGTTTGAAATGCTTTAATCCTTTACACAACAATTAAATTCCTGGCTGATCATTTAAAAACCGTCTCTGGTCACTCATTTTCAGAAGTGTGAGAGTTGGTAGCCCTGGTGTACATTATGTTTTAAAGTGTTTTATTCATGAAACATAGACATAGAGGTTTAGTCACGTGCAATGAGTCTGGTCATGAGTACACTCTATATGTCAAGTGTATAACAGAGTTGTATCTCACTATGGTGAAGTAAATAAGACATTATGGATAAATTTATTATGTTGTTTTTTCCTTTGGTATGTGTAGATACAGTCCATTCAAACATTGTGACCCATATCCATTTGCAGCACAATGTCATATATGATAATACAGTATGATGCCAGAATATGCTGTAGTTTTGAAGATACCTAAACAAAGTTTTTGTAACACTGTTTTACTTGACATTCTGCTGGGATTCAATATGCATGTTGTCATTTATTCAAACAAAAATGACAACATGCATGCATATGTAATGTATGGACATTAGCTAGTTAACAGTATTGGAGCTTCCTCTTCTGGACATATTGTGCATGTTCTCCATGGTGTTTAGACATGCACTGTACAGTTTTTTATTTTGCTGTTGATGACTACAGTAAAACAATCAAACATCCACCGTTACTTCAGTCTCCATCTCCGTTATTATATGTATAACTTTACTGTTATCCCAGTATATCACATTGCATACAACAGGACGAGTTTTAGTATGTTTTATGTACTGGTAGATAAGCAAGTATGCTCTTTGTTTTAGTCTTGTTTTTAAATAGCATATGTCCTTAAAAAGCATTTTGTATTGAATAAGGTATATCCAAATCAGCCAAAGGATCTTTGATTGGGAACATTTTTTAACAGTATATTGTTAAAAGACAAATCATGTTTGCACATTTTGATTGAGACCTTTTGGATTCATTCATTGGCCTCAGCTGGTCCCTGACACCCACAATAAACACCACATATAAAGCAGCAGGAATTCAGTGTGTTCTGCTTGGAGCAATACACTAAAATTCCCACAGTGCTAGTCACAGCTTACATGCCCACAGTGCCAGTTTCAGATGGAATGCCCATGGTGCCAATGTCAGATGGAATGCCCACAGCGACTCAATGGAAGTCGCTACTCTATTCTCTGGGCAGGGGAGGGGTTATATCTGAAATCATTTTCAATGTAGAACATAAAACATTCTTGTTCATTTTACAGGGCATCTTCCCAGCAAGCTATGTTCACTTGAAGAAGGCGATTGTGACCAACAGAGGGTAAGTATCTCTTATTAAGTTCCAGACTGTTCTTTCAGGGCTGAAAGAGGATGAAGTGAGCTAGGGACTTCTCTTCCGCTTACCACTCCTATATTTACCGTTCTGCTTCCCCTCTCTGGTTTCACCTCATAGTTGTACTGTCGCTCTCCTGCATGGTGGATTCTGTGCTCTGTCTGCCACCATCATAAGTGCCACTTACATACTTGTATGTAATGATTGAGGTCCTCCTCTGAGAGGCAGACAGGCTGAGTGACGAGCTGGCTCAGAGAAAGAGACGGTAGGCCCAGAGGGGGTCCGGTGCCAAGGCTGTTACTGTTTTGAGCGATCAGCCATATGACAAAAAGTTTAGTCGCTTCTCTGGAGGTTCACCTAGTGCTTAGGTGGCTTCTGTCCCTGATGATGTCCTGTGTTCAGCACTGTGCAAAGGTGAGAGAGGATCGCAGACAGCAAAAAAGATCACCCAGAATAACAACACAGCATAATGATTCAAACTCTCCTTTTAGTGACACAATAATGACATAGCATAACGATTCAAACCGCTCCCTTTAGTGAAACACAATAATGACACAGCATAACAAATCAAACCCTCCCTTTAGTGAAACACAATAATGACACAGCATAACGATTCAAACCCTCCCTTCAGTGAAACACAATAATGACACAGCATAACGATTCAAACTCTCCCTTTAGTGACACAATAATGACACAGCATAACGAATCAAACCCTCCCTTCAGTGACACACAATAATGACACAGCATAACGATTCAAACTCTCCCTTTAGTGACACAATAATGACATAGCATAATGATTCAAACCCTCCCTTTAGTGGCACAATAATGACACAGCATAACGAATCAAACCTCCCTTTAGTGAAACACAATAATGACACAGCATAACGATTCAAACCCTCCCTTTAGTGAAACACAATAATGACACAGCATAACGATTCAAACCCTCCCTTTAGTGACACACAATAATGACACAGCATAACGATTCAAACTCTCCCTTTAGTGACACAATAATGACACAGCATAACGAATCAAACCCTCCCTTCAGTGACACACAATAATGACACAGCATAACGATTCAAACTCTCCCTTTAGTGACACAATAATGACATAGCATAATGATTCAAACCTCCCTTTAGTGAAACACAATAATGACACAGCATAACGAATCAAACCCTCCCTTTTGTGAAACACAATAATGACACTGCATAATGACACAGCATAACGAATCAAACCCTCCCTTCAAACCATCCCTTCAGTGACAATAATGACACAATAATGACACTGAAACACAATAACAGCATTCAAACCCTCCCTTCAGTGACACAATAATGACACAGCATAACGATTCAAACCCTCCCTTTAGTGAAACACAATCATGAGACAGCAAAACAATTCAAACCCTCCCTTCAGTGACACACAATAATAACACAGCATAACGAATCAAACCCTGCACAGTAATTTTCTCAGAACACGTGCTCCCATTTGTGAATACAAGGCCACTAAAACCAAAACAAACTGGTGTTGCTCTTGGCTTTTCTGCATTTCCACTAAAAAAAACATCAGCTTTCAAATTATTTTTCCTTGCGTGTCTGTCAGTCAAGAAGGTGAAAGAATGTTGAATAAAATCATTATTTTAAAATGACACATTCTGTCTTTTCAAACATTAGTCATTATTTGTGACACGTCATCTTTGTTTATTAAATTTTATTTTCTTTTTGCATTATCTTTCCACTCTAATTAAACTGACCATGAATGCTGATATTCAGTTTGAGGAGTCTTGGGGCCTGAAAACCCACCCACATATGTCTTTATCTCTCATATTATTGAGATATGCTACCCAGTAGAGCTTGTGTTCTTCAATTTCTGAGAACAAGCTGACTCATGAAAAATAGTAATTTGAAGGTTTCAATGAGACTTAACATCCTACTAGCAACAGGTGCTGCAGCTACATTAATGCACCATGCGCTGGATAAAATCTTAGAAATGAAATGCAATGACAACATAGTAACATGTAGTGACATTATTTTTTATGATTAGTTTTTTTATGACAAGTACTATCTATTATTCTCTAATCTCTTGAGTTTAAAATCTCTTGAGACATAATTTTGTTAAATATTTAATTGTTTTGGTCTCACCTTATTCAATAACAAGAGGACCATGACACAATCAAATGAATTTGGGGGGTGGGGGAATTCTGACTTGGAGCTGCTCAGTGTTTTATCCGTGAAAATAGTGACATGGAAAATACTTATTTGTATTCCGTCCTGGTTTATGTGGACACGCCCGGCCCGTGCTGGGCAGAAAAGTATGAGGGCCTGTAAAGGATCTTGGCTGCATTCCAATACTTTTTCTTGTCTCCTCCTTTCCTCCACTCGTTTCCTCCCCTCCTTTCCTACCCCCGAAATATGTCGGAAATATGTGGAGGAAAGGAGGGGAGGAAATGAGTGGAGGAAAGGAGGAGACAAGAAAAAGTATTGGACCGCAGCCTTCAGCGGTAGGACACATCAATGTTTCCTTCACTTGGAGGAAAGGAGGCAACGAGGAAGGAGGAAAGGAGGAGGCGAGATTTTGTTTTGGAACAGTGGAGGGAAGGAGGACACATAATCAGTTTCCGGGGCACAGAGGAAAGAAGGGGAGGAAAGGAGGATAGGAGGAGATAAATTTGAGTTTTGGAACACAGCCTTGAGTAATCTTAATTCAGCCTGGAAAATGACACGCCCCCCATGACAACTTTATGGCCCACTAATGTTTTTCTCGGATTTACGTTACCTAGTCCTAAGAGTCTGCAGCATAGAAGAGAAAACTTCAATTTTGAAAGTTACTCAGACCAATAAGTAATAGCCATGCACAAACTTCGTTCTCAAACTTTGATAGTTTCTGCTAAAAATAAGCGGCTTTAACGTATGTTATCAAATACTGTAATTATATTCTAAAAAGCATGCAGTGCGATCCAAATGTAAGTGTATGTAGTTATATGTTGTTATTTTTTTATACAGTTAAATTGGATTGGATTTCATTGTTCTCATTGTTTCATTGATCTGATTCTACTTATAATTGACTTGTCAAGGCCAGAAACTAATTGTACTTCTAATGGGCAATACAAAAAAAATTTAATTTGCACTTTTGTGAAGTAGCAGTGGCACCAACGAATATGACTTATCACAAATTGCAATGCTGGATATCTAAGGTAAGGTGAACACGGTACCGGCCTCTCAAATTAACTGTTATCAGCCTCTCAGTCTGTTCAGTCAATCTACCCAATAAACAAATAGTCATGCTGAAAGATTATATTCAATCGAGTCAAACCAGCAAGGACCCATTTCGTGTTTGCACTCTGTCCTGCCGAGACCACCTGGATAATTCCACTCGGCGAATCAGAGCGTGGCAATGGGGAACATGGATGAGGTAAAACACGAATGCCAGAATAACAACCACAATATCTCCTGACCGATCAGTCTGCTCGATAGGAGTGCATGACTTAATACAGGGTTATGGTGCGCGTAGGATACGCACCCTGCAAATCCGCGTAAGTCAAACTCTGAATCCATGTAGAAGTTATTTTAATAAGAAACGCTCCGATTCCTATGAATCTCCACCCCAAACACTCAAGTCTCCAAAGCACGCGTGAAGGTTTGAGGTCAAAATACGAACACACTGTAAAGGGCACTGACATTGACACTGAAAAGGCATGCAGCGGGTCAAAAAATCTCTGAGTGCGGGTCTGATTAGACCCCTTGGTCTCTTTAATCATGTACTCATATTCAATTAAAGCAGACTCTACATGACGAAATCGGTTTCTTTGAGCAGGGAACAAGCAAAAAGTTCCTTCAGAATCTTTTGTATTTATTCTGTGTTAGAATAGCATTACATTGCATATACCCGTGGAGAGGCGTGAATCATTTCACTGGGTCCCAGGCATGTATCTACTATACATGAGATTTCAGAGGAAGCAAACATTACCCAGATTGCTGGCATTACTCATCATAAATACTCACATTTTCTTTGATTTTATGTGGCATTCCAATTATTATTATGCACTCTATGAACCAATTAAGGTTGAGTCGACCACAATACTGGTATTCATATGCTTAACGGAAGTTGAATTGGAATTATATTGCCTTTGGAGAAAAAAATGGCCTCTCACATGAGAGCGAGAAGAGTGACAGAAACAACCATATCTGACAGTAACTGCCATGACGGCAAATATAATTATATTTACCGTGCAACCTACAACATTACAGATCGGATAATTACCTATTCTGTAGTCGGATGAGGAAACTGATCTGTGGTGGAATGTGTCCTCTACACCATGGCATGATGGTGTAATCGTTCTATTTCAGGCCATTTCGGAGAGTATCTATTTATAATACATGTGCATGCCAGCAGTGGGAATCTTGAAAAGGCACCGTTTTAATGGAGATTAAAGTATCTGCTGAGATCGGCTGTAGACTGTTTGAGGTTCATATTTTTAAATGAGGGACAAAGCAGAGATGTGATTTTCAAGTGTAAAAAAAATGCATGTACTTAATATGCATCTGCATAGTGTTTTGAAAGCTTTATTTTAAAATTCTGATTAATCGAAGATAGGAACATTCTGATTTGCATAACCCCTTTTAATTAAAAGTGCAGAGTGCCAAATTAATTGAAATTACAATCCTTTCAAAGATCCCTCCTGGGGAATTTAAAAGATTGAGTTTGAGTCTCGATATATTTAATTAATGTTAACATGCTCTGCTATCCATCTCCCTAATACACTACAGGCCCTCATAGTGGCTGTAAGACATGATTCCCAAGTACAGTACACAACTCCTCTTTAACAATGTGTCATATCTAAACCACATGTAAAACCCACATACTTTATCTTTTGTAATTTAATTTCTTATTTTTAATGAAAACCTAAAATTTGCAGGTTTTATCGTTAAACACAACAGTGAATATAAAATATAAGTTAGTATAAAATGTGTTATAACAATGTGGATTCATATGATATTGTCTTCTTTTGTTGAGAAAGTGGTATTGTGGTTTGTTTACCATTGCTGGCAAGAATGCCATCAGTGATGTAATTGCTATAGCATCAGTATTGCTGATGTTAAATGGAAAATGTCTCACCAAAAAAAAAAAAAATAGCATAGCATGCTAAAACATAGAAGTTAGAGGTGGGAAAAATATTTTCAAAATGTGCACATTCAACAATTTCGAACAGACAAATCTTTTACCCCAGCAGTAGACTTTGAAACATTTTTTTCAGTACACATACTGCCGTAACACAAATGTTGGGAAACTATAATTTAAGTAATACAAGTATACAAATTCTGCTTTTTTGATTGAATTACCCTTCTTGAGAAGCCGACATTTGAATGTACATTTATTGACCTACCTTGCATGAAAGTTCTTTGCTGGAATGTTAGTCTTGACAAGAGATTTGCTGTGTAAATTAGGACATTGGGACATTCAGAATGGATCAGGGCATTGGAGAATGGATCAATACACAATAATGAATTAAATTCAAAGACATCTTTTAGTTTATTATACATCTGTAACCTTTGCCAAACTGATAGGTATCAACAAATTTCTTTTAGTCGTTGCACGATAAGCATACATTTTCCTGTGCCTCTACAACCCGTGTGCTGCAAAGATTTATATTGGGCAGACCTGTTTGTTTACCAAAATATTCAGTTTTCCCTAATTATCCCTTTAATTAGGTAGAGTTAATTATAGGTGCTGTGAAGGAGTGACCCTTCCCTAAAGTTTTTCCATTGATTAATAGTACCCAATAAAGAAATTGGCAACACCTGACTGAGTGAAGTCAGGTGTCATTGGCAGTGAAGCCTTTAAAAGTGGCAGTAGGAGAATAGAAAGAGAGATGGAAGGACTGCTACTTGTATGTGCTTGTGTTTTTAAAATAAATTATTGGTTTTACCAAGTTGTTTTTTAGCCTTTTACAGGTGCACTTACATTTTCTCACCTGAAGACTGCATGCTTGATTACTCTGTACAGTAAGACAAGGTGCCACTTTTTCACAACAATGTGCATTGCAATAAAACATTTATTATTTAATAAACAATAAATGTTTCAATTTTAATTATTTTTCAGAATTTATTTTATTCAATGTTAATAACTGGAAACTACCAGGGCTTGTGTCAGTTTCTTTTTGGTTCAGTCCCTTCTGTAGAAAAAAACATTTGCAGCCAGTTCAGTCATCAGTGATTTTTATATCAAAAGGCAGAACAGACTGTTCAGATACAGTGGCAGTGTTTGATTCTGCCAGTGGCAGTTACAGTGGCAGTGTTTGATGCTGAAAGTGGCAGTTACAGTGGCAGTGTTTGATGATGCCAGTGGCAGTCACTGTGGCAGTGTTTGATGCTGAAAGTGGCAGATACAGTGGCAGTGTTTGATGCTGAAAGTGGCAGATACAGTGGCAGTGTTTGATTCTGCCAGTGGCAGTTACAGTGGCAGTGTTTGATGCTGAAAGTGGCAGTTACAGTGGCAGTGTTTGATGATGCCAGTGGCAGTCACTGTGGCAGTGTTTGATGCTGAAAGTGGCAGATACAGTGGCAGTGTTTGATGCTGAAAGTGGCAGATACAGTGGCAGTGTTTGATTCTGCCAGTTGCAGTCACTGTGGCAGTGTTTGATGATGCCAGTTGCAGCCATTGTGGCAGTGTTTGATGCTGAAAGTGGCAGATACAGTGGCAGTGTTTGATGCTGAAAGTGGCAGTTACAGTGGCAGTGTTTGATTCTGCCAGTGGCAGATACAGTGGTAGTGTTTGATTCTGCCAGTGGCAGTTACAGTGGCAGTGTTTGATGCTGCCAGTGGCAGATACAGTGGCAGTGTTTGATGCTGTTTGATGTTTCGTTATGATTGTAGCTATGATTGTAGTTGTGGTTTTGGAAATTTTGTTTGGACACTCGCATCAGAAACCGGAGTAATCAACCAGGTGCTCCAACAGTGGCTAAGGAACATTGGAAAATAGGAAGGAACATTTTAGCCGCTACACTGAAGTTCGCAGCCTGTGTCAGAGGAGGCCTTCAGCCTGTGTCACACTGAGGCTCATAGACTCACTCTCACAGCCTGTGTCACCCTGAGACTTACAGACTGTGTCACACTGAGACCCACAGCCTGTGTCATACTGAGGCTCAAAGACTGACTTTCACAGCCTGTGTCACACTGAGGCTCATAGACTGACTCTCACAGCCTGTGTCACCCTGAGACTTACAGACTGAGGCTCATAACCTGTGTCACACAGAGACTCACAGTCTGAGGCTCCCAGCCTGTGTCACACCGAGGCTCATAGACTGACTCCCAGCCTGTGTCACACTGAGGCTTATAGACTGAGACTCCCAGCCTGTGTCACACCGAGGCTCATAGACTGAGACTCCCAGCCTGTGTCACACCGAGGCTCATAGACTGACTCCCAGCCTGTGTCACACTGAGGCTTATAGACTGAGACTCCCAGCCTGTGTCACACCGAGGCTCATAGACTGAGACTCCCAGCCTGTGTCACACCGAGGCTCATAGACTGACTCCCAGCCTGTGTCACACTGAGGCTTATAGACTGAGACTCCCAGCCTGTGTCACACCGAGGCTCATAGACTGAGACTCCCAGCCTGTGTCACACCGAGGCTCATAGACTGAGACTCCCAGCCTGTGTGAAGTCTTCACTGGCTTGTTCTGTCCTGTTACTCATGTTTGGACCTCTCCTTCACCGTTTCTCATAAGCTGACTCAGTTCCCACTCAGTCCCTTATACCTCTCCACCACCCCAACCCCTACCGCCCAGCTCTCCCTATCCCTCTCCCTGCCTGCATCTCCACAGCACCTTCAGGACACTGCTACGAGAGTTGATAAAGAGCAGCATCACTGAGCTGGAGTACCCTTAAAAACTCTGGAGCAATATCATAGGCCAGTGTGTGAGGCAAAGCGTGTGACAGAAATGACTGATAATACACTGGTGATGCAGTATAGCAGTGGATGGAGCCGATCGTGTGGCAGAAAGAGGACAAATATAGTAAATACAGTAAACTGACTAACGCAGTGGGCTGCTGGCATCGGCTTGCCAAGGAGTCTAAATTTAATGTAAATCTGCTCCTACGCAGTGTGTGTGAAGCTGGCCTGACTTTATGGGATTCAGGTGGAATCATATCTGAATTTGTACCGTGATAGAAATGCAGAAAAGCATGCGCACAGACATGTGACAAAAAATGTGCAAAGACATGTGCACGGTCTGACAAACCTGCTGTAAGCCAGGAGGCATGGGTGAGATGCAATATAGCTGACAAGATCTGTCTGCATAGGACAACCTTAGGAATGCCATTGGAAACCTAAATGAAATAAAATACGAAAGTGAGATAAATCTATCAACGGACATTTGAAAGACATAGGAAGACAGGTGAAGGGACAGAACGGATGTCGCCGTCCTCCCTCCAGTGAAGGCGGTTCATTGTTGTCAACGACCGGAGGAAGAGGAGGAACCTGCAATGGAACGGATGTCAGGGAAATGATATAAAAACTACCTGCTTCATGGCTGTCAGGCAAGTCTTACCGCTCAGTGGTAGGCCCATACAAATTATGTAATCTGTGCGAGAGAAGCAGTGGAGACAATGAGAAGCATGCCTGAACACTGACACCAGCAGGCTAATCCAGGCTTAATCCCATTACACCGACATTCACTGGTTCTCACTCACACTCCTCAAATGTAAAGGAAAAGGAATGGAAGGGGAGGAGAAATGACCGCAGGCCGATAGGAAATAAGCCTATATATTGCATGATTAAAGTTTTCATTTTGTTTATTACTTTATTTGAACATTTTTTTATTTATGATTTGAATACCAGTTTTTTTTTCCATGTAAATCATATTTTAACCTGGGTGCAGAGAAATGTGCACAGAATATGCAGTATGTAAAAAGCACAATGTGAAGGATGTCTGACTTGTTAGAGGTGTATTACCACAGATTCTACAGGCACATATGGTTCTCAGCTCTGTATTCTTAATTGTGTTCCAGAAGTTCTGCTTGTCTACCACTGATAGGGAAACATTTCAGTTTCAGTCATAAAAAGTCATCTAAAAAGTCTCTAAAAATTCATCAAAATTGGCAACTACTGTGACAAGTGTCACAGTGGATATAATAACATAATCTACAGGATCACTGGTGTTGCTCTGTGGTGCTGCATTGTGTGTGTGTGTATGGACTCTGTGGTGTTGCTCCTCTTTACTGTGTGTGTGTGTTTATGTGTGTGGTTGCAGGCAGTACGAGACAGTGGTGCCCCTGGAAGACCCGATTGTTACCGAGGTTACCTCCACTCTGCAGGAATGGGCCGTTCTCTGGAAGCAGCTGTACGTGGTGAGTGGAACTGCCCTCAGTATGTTTATACATATGCAGGTCTGTGCAGACCCCTCAGTGTGCATGCACGCATCCATCCTTGGTGCAGGCCCCTCAGTGTACATGCATGCACACATACATCTGCGCAGACCCCTCAGTGTGCATGCATGCACGCATGCTCAGCACAGGCCCCTCAGCGTTCATGCATGCACACATACGTCTGCGCAGACCCCTCAGTGTGCATGCACGCATGCATGCTTCAGCGCAGGACCCTCAGCGTGCATGCATGCACACATACTTCTGCGCAGACCCCTCAGTGTGAGTGCAGGCAATCAAGAATTTTCACAGACTGAGTAATTCTTTTGAATTTAGAAGGCATATTATACTGAAAGAATCCATCCTGCTTTTTTATTATGCACCAGTAAGTTTGAAATATGTCCTTGTGAGAAAAATTATCCAACTTCATGTTTAGATGGAAAGTTGCTTGCAATCAGAGTCAGGGAAAGCGGGGCTCAGCAAGCTGGGAGGTTTTTGCCCACAGCTTGTGAGTGAGTGCACCAGACTGAAAATGGAGCTGGAGAAACGCAGTGCTCCACAGTTTTAAAACTCCACCCTACTCTACAGCCAAATTACCTACACCACCTCATCTACCTGCTGCACAGAATTAAAAATGCAGCAGAAACAGAATATTACATGTAATTAACTCATGGAATTACATTAAGATTTAATTAAAAGATTTGTTACGCTTTGGTGAAAATATTTTCTTTCTCAACATGTATTTTTTATTTACGTGTGGACCCAGAGACTTGAATGACTTTCTGGAGTAGCAGTTATTCGTATTGCCAATGTGTCATATCCTCCTTAAACTGCACTTAGGAGAATTGAACATCGAGCTGGCTTGAGCATGCTTGTTTAAGTCCAACTGAAACAAACAAGTTTCATGACAATGTCTTCTACTTCCCCCACCGTGAAAAACAGACTGAATCCTGGCTGATATCAGAGTCCTAAGTGCTCTTGTGCAGGGAGTGTTAGCATGCAATGGCATATACAGGAGTTAATTAACTCTTAACTGAATCTGCTTTACATGGTTGGAACACAGCTACATAACTGTATTTATGTTTATAGAAATGTGTACATGGAATACATAAAATAAAATTGTTAACTGATCTTGACCATACCCTGTTCCCACAAAGGGAACTGCTTTAGTTCTCCCAGGCCTCCAAGGTGTGACTTTGTTATAAATATTATCCTCAGAGACTCATTTTACTTTTTAAAAGTTATTTTTAAAGTTATTTCCTTCTTCACAGCCAAATTCAGGGACTTCTTGAAACTGTCACTCCCTTGCTTATAGCATAAGTGATAGCAAACTACTTTTGATCAAAAAGACATAAAACAAAGCTGACAGGTCAGATAAAGCCATTTGTAAATAAAACAAATCTGTTAAAATTAATTATAATCATTTTTCTATGCAATAATGCATTTAAATAATTGAAATTTAAAAGTAACACAGATGTTACGACATGGGACATGAGAAGCTTGATGTCTCATACTCAGAAAGTAAGATATTATAATTTTGTATGTGCTACTGATATTTCTGATTGAGAAAATTACAGTCTTGTCTTGTTGGAACTAGACCCAGGCTGGCTACGGTTTGTCTTTCAATTCAGCACCTGGGATGTGATATATTACTTTAGATGAGATTTTAGCAGCGGGACACTTACAGTGGCTTCTGTCATAGTTACCGAAGCAGAGAGGAAACATTACAAATCAAGTTAAAGAACACAAACTTTTGGTGTGCATAATATAGGCAGACTAATGCAGTGGATGAAAAATAGCAGCCATTTCCTATACTAAACAGGCTGTTAATTCCAGTTTATGCGACAAAGTTATAACTGTTTAGCAACCAGCTGTGGTTCAAATATATATCTGAAATACTTTGTTTGCATGGCAGTAAAAATGGCCAGGGGAAGCCCATAGCCTCAACAGACAGCAAGCTGAACAAAATATCAGTGAGGCTTTTCTAAAATATATATTTGCTCTGGTGAGCTGGATGATCTAGGAATATGACAAGGTTTATAATACTGTACATAGTTATCTTCTAACCAGTTGAACAGCCCACAGGTGAATGGATCTAGACATTTACAGGTACTCAGCTGAGGACCAGGTGTTCAGGTGTTCAGCACACAGGTCAATGGGTTTAGAGATGTACAGGTGACCAATAGACAAGCGATTGAGAATAGACATGTACATGAGTTCTGATCAATGGGCCAACAGTAGCATGGCTACATCTGGGTCACTGTCCTTTGGATTTTTCCACATATCAAAAGCATGATCACCTGGACTGAGTTTAGGTGAATGAACTATGGTGACCTGGAAGCTATCTAAACTTTCATTAGGAGTAAACTAAGAAAGAGATACTGACTGAATACATGCGAACCAGGAGGTTTTCCTGTAGCAACAGAAAGTCTGGCTTCTTGTGCTCACTTTGAAGGGAGGTCAATGGACAAAGATTTCTGAGGCAGTGGAATTAAACCAGTCTAATTCTGAAGCTGATTTGTGGTATTTAACAAAACTTCCACAAAGCACTATAGCACTGCTCAAGCACAGGTAGGAGGGATTTTCGAAAAGCAGTTGCAGATTGAAAATTATGACATGTTAATTGAATAAAAAATACACATCCACTCACTAAACAATGCTTTTATCATAACATCCTGTAATTATAGTTCGCAGGATGTTGTATGTGTTTTCAGTATGTTCTGGCATTCTTACAAAAATACTTCCTTCCAAATATTATTCCGTTTCACAGCTATTTACAGTTTTGGGAATCTTTTATTTTTTGCTGAAAAGATGCTGGTTTTTTAATTGTCAACAATTAAGACAGATTTATTTTCTGGTGTTGTTCCAAATTAATTCATTTTTGCTGTGATTCTATCTACCCTGGAGGTCTGATGCAAGCTGCTGGGACATTTGTCTGATGGATTGAGGTTCATACTTTTTGCAAGATAGAGAGATTCTGCATTCAATTAATTTTTCACCGAACACCAAACCAATGCAGAGCAGTTTCCTTAAGGATAGGGATGGCAAGGAACTGGTAACCCCTTCTTTCTGATTTCCCAGTACAGTTTACAATACTACAACCACCTGATTCTTCCCAAATCCATCAGAAGGAGTAATTATCCCAATTTTAAAACAGTCCCTTCTGCAATAAAGAATGTAAATTAAAAGGCTGTTTTCATATACCAACACTCTGTCTGGTGATAAAGTCATTGACACTGAGGTGAGAACAGGTGATGTGTCTCTTAAAAATGTGTCTTGTCAGTATTAAAACACAGCTTCAGGTTAACTTTGAGCTGTCTATGATGAAGTATTTGAACAATACTGAACAGGGGAGCTGTCAGACTATATGGGACTTGCTGTCTTGATCTGATCATGTGATCTATGCTGGCTCAATCCGATCATGTGATCCACACTGTTTAGATCTGATCATGTGGTCCACCCCACCTAGCCCGAGTACTCCTCTCATTTTTCTGTCAGATTGTTGTGTCTGCAAATGTTTATTACAATCTTAAATTTTCTGGGGAGTTCATGAATCTTCTTTAAATAGAATGACAGCATGCTGCAGGGTCATTGATGGCAGTCTAAATGTAGAGGTAGTTTTAGATGGATGGAATGGAAATTCTTCCATTTCTTCCATTTTTAATTGTGGGGCAAACCATTATTATTGTTAAGCATGGCCCTCCAGCTGAACGCTAATTGAATTGTAATGCTTTTATAGCTATTTCCACTAAGATGCTGAACTGAATGAAACGCACAGAACCAGTTCTGTGGCTTCCCGTCTGCTGCCGCATTGATATATTTGACCTATTTGGTTTGTGGTTATGGGTGAATCTTGTGATGAGCAGGGCCACTTGACAGGACTCCCTCTGTGTGTGTGTGTGGCTGTCGCTGTGACTGTCTGTTGTGGCTCCAAACTCAGGCACACTCCAGGCTGCAGTGGTTGTGGAAGCAGACGTCCCAGACATGTTTCTCTCTAAGCACACCTTGGGAATGGGATGGTTCACACCTATGAAAATGTAGAAAGTCTGAAAGTAATGCCAAAAATACAATTTAAAGAATTTTAATCATGAACAAATCAAAACACTTGCTTAAATGATTGTCACCAAATAGGCTGCTGTCATTCTGAAGCTAGCAACAATCAAACCTGCAGTAGGAGTGCCTGTAGCTAATATAAGTCATAAACCATAAACTGTAACTTGTAATGACCAGAGGCATTCACTTTCCCAAACAGCAGTCTTTACACCCTTCCTCTATTTGTTATCTGCATTTATGATCACATTTTTTTATCTCTGAGGTTCTGCATCGTTAATACTGCTGGTTGACTGGGCTGGGACAGCTTCATCGTGAGTCTCCAAATGGTCAATCACCTCATTTGGTAAAGGAGTCCCAAGGTGAACCACCGCAAGTCACGTGATCAAATGAACAACATTCAGTTCTGAAGTTTTTTTTATGTTCAAAGCTAAATACGTATTCATACACATTCATGATATATATATCATATAACGTGTATACCAAAAGTTGGTAAAACATGTGAAACAGGCTCCATTGTGGCTCAGAGAGGAGCGATGGGAGTAGAAGTCCTTCTGTAAGTGGGTACAAAATGTGAAACAGGCTCCATTGTGGCTCGGAGAGGAGTGACGAGAGCTGAAGTGATCAGTTGTCACATGCACTTATTTCCACTTAGATGGCCTGCAGCCTATGGGGAGTCTTGCAGGGTGAGAGGAAATTAGGCAGTTCCACACTCAGCCCTGGACTGCAAACTACTGTCTCAACCTAGAATGGAAAAGGATGGCTGTGACAAGTCACTCCCAATTAAAACCATTATTTTAATATAACATGACTGTTCAGGTTAAAAATATAGGAATTGAATACTTCTGCAGATAAACATTTCATTTTTTGGCTGACAAAAGCCTCAAAAGAAAGGAAATTCATTAGATTTCCTCAGCAGTATATTGACTTGCACTGACAAGCATTTTCAGAAAACTGAGTTAATGACTATGATGTTTTATTTATATTGGGATGCTTGTGCTCATCTTTGGCTTCTAAAGACAAACAGATGTTAAGACGCCAGAAAAATAACTACTCTTAAAGTAAATAAATGTTGTTATATTATACAAGATCTCTCAAGGTGTTTTGAATGCACTATGAGCCGTACATTAGGGTTTTATTACATTGTTAAATTAGATTTATTAATTTGCATTGTTCAGAACAGTTTATATGGCTGAGAATTAAAGCCCCTCAAATTCACTTGTAATTTCTTTCAAATATGTTGTATTGTATGAAATGTCTTCTGACAGTGGGGGTCCTGCCTCTGGTCTATGCGCAGCCATGTTTCCTGGATACCCTGCCTGGATACTGTCTGAGTGCTAAAGGTGATTATGAGCCAAAGGGAAGTCTGATGGAATACAGGAAAAACTTGCATGTTTGATTCAATCAAATGCACTTAAAGAGGTAAATGCATTTGATTCAATGTGGCCCTTGGATTCATCCTTCATTTCCACCCTGCAAAGGCATAATTTATAATTTTACATTGTCCTCTCACTCTACAGGGCACGCTGTAGTAGTTTATGATGATTTGTGTATTCTATTAACAATTATTATTGATGGACCCAGGGAACTCAGATTCACACAGGCAGCTATGCAGATCCATGTGTCACACACACACACACACGCACACACACACACACACACACACACACACTATTCTGGCATTACGACTCAGTAGGATTTTTAACCTCCAAACTGCCACATATGGTTGAGCAAGTGTTTGATTGACACTGTTTACAAATGTCCCTGAGACAGTGACTGCCACCCATTGGCCCTCAGAGATGGATAACTGTACTGCACTTGTTAAATAAAGAGCTGTGTGCTTTCCTATGAGCTGTGTAGACTAATACCCCATTAATATGTACAAGTAACAAATCCCCATTTTGACAATATACTGCACCAAAAACTGGCTTCTTAGTGACAGTTTTGCAGTTTTCATTTATGCAAGGACCACTGTCCTCAGGCTGGCAGTGCAGCGTCAGCAGAATTTAAACACATCTTACATTTAGGTGTCTATTAAAATGCCTGTTCAGGTGTACTCAATATCACTGTAGAAGTGCTGCACTGCTAAGCCGTTATACTGTGTCTAACCCAAACTCAGCCAAACTTATTGACCTCACCGCAGCACCCACTCTGTTGGTTTTGGGGGAAGAGGCTGAGTCATGTGATGACAATCTTGCTTCTTTTGCACACAGCAGCCACATCACTAGTCGTGCACTGCCTATGACCTCGGAGGAAAACATAGTCAGTATTCTCTCAGTTTGTGCCGCCACAGGTGCCCATCGTGACCAGAGAGGGCACTGTTGCGATGACACCAATGAACTTAACCGACTTACCCCCTATCAACCCCCGACAAGGCTGGCCCACTGTGCCTCGCCATATGCGGACCTCCAGCCATAGCCAGCAATGGCGAGACCGGGTTTTGAACCCTGACCACAGGGCTCCCAGGCGAATGACACCTAGCCATCACCACCCCAGCCTCAGCCTCAACCTGCTTGGCTCTGTTTTGAGGGGGCAAGCTGCATTTTCTGGGCTACGGTACAACAAATTTACAGTGCAAACTAGTCTTGCTGCTCTTGATTGATAACTGAATCAGCTCTCAATCAAAGGACATGTGCAGAAAGTCCTATTTCGTTGACATTGAAATCACTGACAGGAAAATGGGGAAAATTCAATGGAATCAGTAAAAGAATAGTAATTCAGCATAGCAGATGTTTTTTTCAGAATATATATATATATATATATATATATACACTCTGAAAAAAACAGATCAATAGCTATACAGTTTAAGGCTGGCATATACAAAATATACTCTTGTCATATATATATAGTTAACTACCTAAATGAAAACAGTTTCAATCTGACCTTGCCACAGTTTGAAGGCTGGGCACCCTCTACAAAATATATTCTTGAAAAATATCTAGGCAGTTAACTACCTAAATGTTTTTAGGAAAAGATGTGACACTCACATGAGAGTATAAATGATCGTTTTAAAGAGGACTATTTTGGTTTGATGAATATCCATGCCAGGGGTTCTCAAACTTATTACTCAAAGGTCCACATCTCTCTCCATCAGTTAACATCGCTATGACAACTATGTCAATGTAGGGAAATAAGCCACATTAAAACCATATTCATCTGGGGACAGGATTGCTGTGAATGATTTCCAGTATCTCTGTATGTTCAATGTCACAAGAATTTATTGATCAATAGAAAATTTGTTTCAAAATAGAAAACGTTTCACTTCATAACGTATTGCTTTCATAACACAAGGTATGGGCTGGGTCCGATTGACTTGCTGTCCGGTCCGGATGTGGACTGAGGTCCCGACTTTGAGAAGCCCTGATCTATGCTGATCTATACAAAAATCAAGATAGTGGTACATTTAGTTGTTTAATCAAGCAGTCTTGACAGGCACGCTGTGAAAGACTGACTCTGGTAAGAGAGAAAAAAGTGGATTATATTGGCATACAAACTATGTTAACTACAAAAAAAAAACTAACATTAGCCATACAATTCTCACACTACAATCACAGAAAAGATGATCAATCTACTAGTTAGCAAGTTGTTCAATCAAGTAGTCTTGACAGGCAAACTGATAATATGGCCCTTCTAAGATATGACAGAGTTGAAAGTTGACTACACATTAGCAAAAATTGTGGTAACCATGACACTAATGTTAGCAATACACTTTGAAGCATCTCATACTCCAGTCACAAAGAACGATGTTCTGTCAACATTAGCAAGCAAGCTGTTAGATCAAGTAGTCTTGGCAGGAAAGTTGTGACAAAATGATATGACAGAGATAGAAAAGTGGACTATGTGGACCATGTCATAAAATTATGCCAACTATAAAAAACACTTTAGCAATATACTTTGAATCTCACACTCCAATCTCAAAGAAAGATTTTCTATTAGCAAGAGGCTTCATGAGCTAAAAAGTCTCATTACTCATTTTCTGAAAAAGTCTCAAATTTGGTGATAATGCTAACTTTGCTGAACTATATCATTGCTATTTCAGTAGATTTATTAGCATCCTCATTATAATGGACTGAATGGTTTGGAGCCTTTGCAAATAGGAATAAGGTCTGGACAGGGAACGGGGCTTAAAATCTGCCAGCTGTCCACCAGTCCCTCGTTGGTCCCTTTGCTGTGGGGGCCCTAGGCAGCTGCCTACCTAAGTCCACCTGCATTATGTAATATAGACCAATGGCGTATAATGGACTGAATGACCTTTGGACCGAGCCTGGCCTGGCCCAGCTTCATGCAATTTTTCCGCTGCCCTGCCTAAACTGATTCCTCAGGTGAAGGACTGGTACGTAATACAGGCTTCTACATTACAATGGACTGGCCTAGACCAAGTTTGTCTTTCTGGCAGACTGTCTTTCTGGCTACCTAGGGCCCCCATAACACCTGCAGCATGTAATGTAGGCATGATGGATGGAAAGGTTTTTGTTTCCAGGGATGGGTGGGGTCCCTGTAAAAATTGCTGGACAATCCACATGATATTTTTGCGCCCTTCTCCCTCCGAAAAGCAGACCCTTCTACCAGAGTCAATGTAATGAGGCTTAAAGGACAATAAAAACCAAAATACATGACCTTTCCCAACTGAATTAGCATTAATTATTTCAGGAAATATCATCCTTTACAAGTCATACATGTTAACTTAGAGAAGGGCATCTTCACACAGCCAGACCTCCAAGAAAACCTGTGTTCAGTTTTACTGTAATAATGATTGATAAATAAACAATGAATAAACTGGAATATTTCAACAATTGTTTGCAAGTGTGCATGAACCATGCATACTGGCAATATTTTCTAAAACACCAACATTAAGAAATAAACAAATGAATGGGCAGTGAAATCAGACCACAGAGAGCATGGAGCAGCTTTGGGAGAATGTGAAAGGCTAGTAAATGTAGAAGGAAAGGACAAGACCATATTAAACACGATACACAACACGTGTATTTTGAGAACAATCATGTTTGTTAAACCATAAACCATTTGATCTATTCACAATAGTATTCCAGGTAAATTAGATATATTTGCACAGACATTTACAGAGATGGATTTTTGACACCAGATGATGTCATTTGGGTTCTAAGGGTTGAGTAAACAACCCGCCAGCTTTACTTGATATGCCCACAAGTCATGTGATTTGGAAAATGTAAATACACGCAATAAGATCCTAGCCATTTTAAGGCAACTTAGCTTGTATGCAGATCTGCAGCCAAAGCCATTGAATGGGGGAACTCTCACACACGCTTCCCCACAAACTGTTCTTTTCACTGTCTGCTGTCTCTTTCACTGAGTAATGGCCTTGAGATAGAACAGCTACTGCAACAGTTTTGTGCAAAGAACTACAAATCCCAGAATTGCTGGTTTTCAAATTGTGATTCACTGAGGTTCACCCACATGTTTTTCCCACATCTATTTCTGGGTGCAAATATGGGCGACATGTTGGCACTGTAGTGTCCTGATAGCTCCATGGTAAATAGATCCATAGCAGACCATTAAATACAACAATGCAACATGAAAGTCACCAATAAAACCACACAATGACACCTCAATCACCAGAAAGAAAAAAATATATAAAATGTCTATAGTAAAGATGAAATCCAGTGTTAATGCTCATGTACAGTAATTTGCTTCGCTTTAAAAAAAAATGAAATAAGTGAATAAAAGTAGACATATTTATTGTATTTAGTTCATTATCAAAGCTGAATTTTAAGTCAATGTAGACATCTACTGCTGGCAGGCAATGTCACTTCTCACACCTGGTTTCACAGTGTGTAGGACAGCGAGGGCGTGGGGGGTGCTTGCTAAAGGTTACTGAAGGGGCAACCATGAAAGCTCCACCCCCCCGCCCCTCCAAGAGAAAAAACCACATCCCGATGGCACTATGTGTTCATACTTTGTATGAATAATGAATCATTTTATCATAAATCCCCTCTTACATGTTTTCGCTGGTAAAATCTTACACTCTGTGGAGTTTCTCTCAGGGAAAGTTGTGTAATTTCTTGGGTTGTGATTCAGCACAATGCAGTGGGTTTCTCTCTCTCTCTCTCTCTCTCTCAGCTTTTATTCCGCTGTGATGTTAAAAATGGAGACAGAGGCTCTGTGAGAGGAGTGGCAGTCTCCTGGCCCATTTCATTCATCAGACAGAGCTGTTTCAGCCCCCTGGCGATGGCCCTTATGTCTAGTTTTATTTTTTTAAAAATTGCTAATTTTTAAAGATTTTCAAAGAGATGCAAAACATTTGTTGTGAAGCTTGGTACTTGGAGTATGCCTTTGTAATATTTCAGAGTGAGAGGTCTGTGTGTTTGTTTGTACATGGACAGTGTATGTGTGTTGGGAGGGGAAGTGTGTGTACGTGTGCGTATGTCTGAGCAATGTCTGTGTCTGTGCAAGTGGGTGTTTTATGTGAGAACTGTAGACCTAATTATGTTGTTGAATATACCATTTCATATGATATAATGTAATGTTTGCTCATTGTTTATGACAACACTGATTTTTATGATTATGTAACCCTAATTTTATGTGTGCACATAACAGGCCATTAGTATAGTAGTGCTACAATGTAATCACACAATGGGGTAAGTGACCCTTACCTTTGGGCTAGTAAAACCTCACCCATACCTGCTGGATGGGAAACTGCCTGGGTTAATTTAGTAAGCAAGAAGGTGTGCTGCTGATGTAAGGTAAAGTACATCTGTGTGTGGGTGTGTGTATGTGTGATTCACAGGGAGACTGAAGAGTTAGCAACTCAGAGCCTTTGCCTTTTATGGAAAATATTTAGGGAAGAAATAATCTAGTTTTTAATTTCTCAGTCATTCAGTATTTTTTTCTTTTCTTACATGATAATGAATAATTACTGTCAAAATCAGATTTTTGTGACTATTAATGAGGCAGGTGGTCTGGTCTTTAGTAATTTGATGCTGACCCCAGCTCCTGTTGCCCAGTTTGACACACAGTTTCAGTGTTCCAGAGTCAGTGTGACACACAGTGACTATCAGTGTTCCTGTGTCAGTGTGACACACAATGTCAGTGTTCCTGAGTCAGTGTTTCTCACAGTGTCAGTGTTCCTGGGTCAGTGTGACACACAGTGTCAGTGTTCCTGAGTCAGTGTGACACACAGTGTCAGTGTTCCTGGGTCAGTGTGACACACAATGTCAGTGTTCCTGAGCCAGTGTGACACACAGTGTCAGTATTCCTGAGTCAGTGTGTCACACAGTGTCAGTGTTCCTGAGTCAGTGTGACACACAGTGTCAGTGTTCCTGGGTCAGTGTGACACACAGTGTCAGTGTTCCTGAGTCAGTGTGACACACAGTGTCAGTGTTCCTGAGTCAGTGTGACACACAGTGTCAGTGTTCCTAAGTCAGTGTGATAGACAGTGACAGTGTTCCTTAGTCAGTGTGATAGACAGTGACAGTGTTCCTAAGTCAGTGTGTTAGACAGTGACAGTGCTCCTCAGCCCTGCTGACATATGCTGAGGTGCTGTTACCATGGCAATGCTCCTTCCAGGCAGTGGCAGCCACAGACCTGTGAGCAGGGTTTCAGCCATCATGGACACACAGAAACAGGGGGATTGGGCAGAACCGCAGAGGACATGAACCGTGGTAAAACCAGCCTCCACCATGGGACCGGATGTGTGGGGGGTAGGGGGAGCTGGAACACGTGCCTGTAGCATCATGGTGTTCACTGTTCTCACCGCCCCCTCTCTCTCTCCCACACGCTCCTCTAGCACACAATAATGCCTGCTCTGCTCCCACTCAACAACTCTCACAGTTGGCCACAGCGGGAAGTCTCCTGCTGCAGTTGGAGAAGGAGACAAAATCTTTTCTTTGCTATTTTAGTGAGGGAGGGACGTCATTTAGCATCCATACTGGACATCTGATCTGATCTATGGAATGCAGTGTTAGGATAGGCTCACAATATGCACTCACTCACACATGCACACACAGTGAGACCCACAAACACATGAAAACATGAATACACACATTCAGACAACAGACAACACCCCCAAATACACAGACTCACGCGATGCACACACAAATTTTGAGGTATTTCTCATTAACTTTGACATTTACCTGATGGAAATATTTTGTAAACCTAATATGAAATCTGGATGTACTGATAGCAGAGGTTGTACAGTGCTCCCGTAAAGTCTTTTATCTGAGATGTTTGTTGTGAAGCCACAGGCCAGCATTTTGTTTTATGCAAATCTATGGTTTGATTTTTTGCATAATACCTGAGTTAATGTTTTACAGCTTTATAGTGAAATATATGTGTGTTCGGCTGTGCTGTTTGGCCCCCTACAGCTCAATAGGATGCAATCTGGTGTTGTGAGGCAGCAGGGGGAGTCTACTTCATCCTTAGTGTCTGTGCTCACCCAGTGCTGTTCCGTTTAAATTGAGCTGTCCGGGGGAACCGGTCCAGAACAGCTCGAATCATTCCAAAGAGCAAAGCGGCAGAGCCGAGGTAGGCCAGATAAAGAATGCTTTTACAGATTTCTGGGGTTGAGCATTCCCTTGCATTCCTCTGCACCGATTTTTTAAGGTTGCTAAGCAACTGGTGGCACTGCAATGGCTGCTAAGAATACAGCTCTGGCAGGAGCCCAGCTGGAGGGGAGCCCTGGGCACCTGGCCTCCAACATGGCTGCCCTCTGACTTACTTCCTGTGCCCCCTGCCTCAGTCAGTACAGCCCCTACAGCCCATTTAGCCCCCCACTGCTCCTTCAGTCTCCTCAACCAGCTGCCCAAGTGTGTTGGTACCAGATAGAGATCAGAACAGTGTCTCTCTGGAGCACCGTGTGAGGTGGCCCTCCTGTTTCCTTTGGGGAAAGTGTGGGGGGAATGAGGGTGTTGGGATCGTGAGGGCTCACTGGCTCTGCCTCTGTTGGGAGAAGGTGTTTTTCTGCTGGGTCTTATATGTATGTGTAGAACTTGTGCACTAAAGCTCTGATGAAGGCAGCTCAGTCCTAAAAAGTTATTTATTAAATAATATTGACAAAATGAATATTGAGTAGATCTCATTTTAGAAAAGTACATGCTCAATTTTATTCAAAATTTAATGTAAATGTGCTTATGATATGATTGAGCATGATGAGAGTCATCACTGTGGAACTCTGAGGCAGTGCTTTGACATCACCATGCCCCTCTGAGACAATGAGCATGACATCACAGTGTCTGAGGCAGCAGTTGTGATGTCACAGAAGTACGCTGAGACAGTGCGGTTGGGTTTAGCACCCAGAAACTTCCTATTAAGTTCAATGATATTCAAATCTATTGAATGTGGAAGCCATGGAAAGCATTTCTCTTCATCCTGGTGTTTATGAAACCACTTCAATTTGTTTAATTTGTTTATCAGTATGTCAGTATGTTCCAGGGTGTTATCATCTCCGAATATAGGGGCTTGTTTAAGAGTAAAGTGTTCGCATCATAGGGTACACCTGGCCCTTTGAATTGGTTTTCTATCCATGGCAATTATAAGACCATGCAGAGTAATTATCAGACCCCATAAAATGGCTGCCCATTCCATAACATTCCAATTACCATTTAATAACTGGCAACAAACATCATGGGTTAAAAGCTTGCTTTTGTTTCCTCTGAATATAATGCAGGGAAGAGTAAAAGATGACTGACTGGACAATATTACCTTTTTTTATATATTACTGTTGCTCATTTATCCAGGTTATGTTTCTTTATGCATTAGCCTTGTCTTATGCCCATGCGTGCACTAACACATGGGCATAAGACAAGGCTAATGCCTTAATGCCTTCTAGTTTTATATGGTAATATCTATTGATAATATTCACTTAGTGGCATGACGGCTGTGCAGTGGGAGCGGTGGCCAGTACAGGAAATTGGGACGACGCCTTATCTCCTGATTGGGCGCCGGTCGGTGATGGCCAGTGTAATTTTTTCATGCTTGGTTTGTGTTGAAATATTTTTTATATTGTCTCCCTTACCGGATGAAAAAAGACATTTTATTATGTTTGACTCAAGCACAGGTGCTGGGTATTAGGCCTCTTTGGAGCTCCGTTACAGTGCCTATCATAAGTATTCACCCCCTTGGATGTTTTACCCTTTTATTGCTTTCATAAATCAATCATGGTCAATAAAATTTGGCTTTTTTCACAAAAAAATTTATTGGAAAAAACTCTTTAAGGTCAAAGTGAAAACAGATTTCAACAAAGTAATATCAATGAAACAAAATTATATAAAGAAAAATAATTGTTTGCATAATTATTCACCCCCTTCAAGTCAGTATTTAGTAGAAGCACCTTTGGCTGCAATAACAGCACTGAGTCTGTGTGGATAAGTCTCAATCAGTCTTGTACATCTACTCACTGCAATTTTGCTCCATTCTTCTTTGCAAAACTGCTCAAGCTCTGTCAGGTTGTGCAGGTATCGGGCATGAACAGCCCTTTTCAAGTCCAGCCACAAATTCTCAATTGGATTGAGGTCTGGGCTTTGACTCGGCCACTCCAGAACATTTACCTGGTTTGATTTTAACCATTCCTGTGTAGCTTTGCAGTATGCTTTGGATCGTTGTCTTGCTGGAAAATAAATCTTCTCCCAAGCCGTAGTTCTCTTGCAGACTGAATAAGATTGTCCCCCAGGATTTTGGTGTATTTTGCAGCATTCATTCTGCCCTCTATCTTTACAAGCCTTCCAGGGCCGGCTGCTGAGAAACATCCCCACAGCATGATGCTGCCACCACCATGCTTCACAATGGGGATGGTGTGTTTTTGGTGATGTGCAGCGTTTGGTTTCCGCCAAACATAACGTCTTGTCTGATGGCCAAAAAGCTCAATTTTGGTCTCATCAGACCAAAGAATCTTCTTCCAATTGGCCATGGAGTCTCCTACATGCCTTTTGGCAAACTCTAGTCGAGATCTAATGTGAATTTTCTTCAACAGTGGCTTTCTCATTGCCACTCTCCCATAAAGCTTTGACCGGTGAAGAACCCGGGCAACACTTGCTATATGCAGTCTCTCCCATCTCAGCAGCTGAAGCTTGTAACTCCCTCAGAGTAGTCGTAGGGGTCTTGGTGGCTTCTCTCACTAGTCTCCTGCTTGCACGGTCACTCAGTTTATGAGGGCGGCCTGATCTAGGCAGATTCACACATGTGCCATATTCCTTCCATTTCTTGATGATTGATTTCACTGAACTCCAGGGGATGTTCAGTGCCTTGAAATTTTTTGTATCCATCCCCGAATTGTACTTTTCAATAACCCGTTCTCTGAGTTGCTTGGAGTGTTCTTATGTCTTCATGGTGTAATGGTAGCCAGGAATACTGATCAACCAGTCTCTGGACCCTTCAGACACAGGTGTTTTATACCTTAATCACTTGAGACACACCCACACCACTCAGGTGATCTTCATTTCACAAATTCTGAGACTATTGGCACCAATTGGATAGAACTCTATTGAATTAGACCATTAAATTTAAAAGGGGTGAATAATTATGCAAACAATTATTTTTCTTTATATAATTTTGTCTCATTGATATTACTTTGTTGAAATCTGTTTTCACTTTGACCTTAAAGAGTTTTTTCCAATAAATTTTTGTGTGAAAAAAGCCAAATTTTATTGACCATGATTGATTTATGAAAGCAATGAAAGGGTAAAACATCCAAGGGGGTGAATACTTATGATAGGCACTGTAAATGGCCGCATGTTGCTTAGGAAACTCACAAAAGTGCTGATTGTCACACCTCTTTCACAGCTGACACACAGCTGGGATTCAACTTACTATGGCTCCCCTGGGTATCTGCCTTTGTCATTTTATTTAGTTAAGTCAAATTTAAAGTTACTTTTCATGCAGTTTAATCTTTTGTTGCCAATAGGGGAAAGAGAGATTATTTTATACCTTTTATCTACCCTCTAGCCTACAAGCTATCAAATTCAGCCTACACTCTGGCAGACAAAGGTTTTTAATGTTTTGTGCCCTCTCAGGAGCAAGTAATTGAGGTGTAGCTTGCAGGTGTCTGTTTTTGGTTGTATTGTTTTTGTTGTTGTTAAGTTCTGAAGGTTTTTAGGATGTACCTCATCATTATGTTCTCATGTCCCCAGTCTCCTTACCATAATGAAAAATGATCAAGTGTGAAATTTCCAAGGTTAATGCTATCACATTAAAAGAAAAAAAAAAGAATCACAATATAATAACAACCATCAACATCTTCAGAATCAATTAAAGTTTTAAAATTTTCTTCCATCTCAATCTTCCCCAGGTCGTTTCCTGGTCAAATGCACACACGTGCACAGAAACAATAAACTAAAAAGTCAAACAAACACACAGAAAAACAGATGCCAAAAAGCCAAACGTACGCACACAAAAACAGATGAACGCCAAACAGCCAAACACACAAAGACAGATTAATGCCAAGATACCAAATGCTGGCACACATGGACAGATAAATGGCCAAAACAGGCACACCAGACAGAGTGGGAGCCGAGCTTGGGGTCCAGGTGTATGTATATGGGGGGCAGGCATTTGAAACTGTGACTAAGAGGCAGTGACTCACATACTGCAGATCCCTCCCCATCTCTGCTATTCCTCCTGCAACAGGCAACAACATAGATGCTGCAAGTCCACCGTGTTCCTCTTCTGCGTTCTTTTCGGCCCAATCAAATCGATCCAGACCCGCCACTCTCTTCATTAGTACTGATCAAAGAACAGCAGACAGATATCTGTATGCTTATGAAAACACAGACCGCTCGGCTGTGTCCAGTGCATGAATAAGATCTTATTGTCTCCTCTTAATTCGATTTCCAGCCCATCAAAGCTTTGCCCTCCGGTCCAGCGGTAATGCATCGTAATTCGCCCTCCCCGGCAAGCACCATTCTTATCAGAGCCGGGGATGGTAATTCCTTTGACATTTGCTTTCATTCCGCCAACTTTACAGTAAAGTTGTGTGCCCTTTGCCACCGCTGCCTCTGACAGCAGTGTTTCCAGTACTCTGTCATTGTTTCACCCATACCTTGGTCGCATGTTTAGGACTTCACAAAGGATCTGTCTCTGTTTGGAAAAATATTTTCCTACCTTTGATATTTTTGTTTAATTGTGGGATTGGAAATGTGCTTTCTCATAGCTGATGTCAATTAGGGCTGTCATAAATACAAATGAGGAATTCCCACTGAGCTGCGACACTGAGAACAGGAGTGTTTCACTTCCAGTTTACCAAAGGAAGGAGCAATCAGCTCAGTCTTTTGACCCAGTCAGTGCATCTCTGATGCTTCAGTAATTCGATTGAGACTGTGCTGTGGAATTTATCCCACTTGAAAAACCTGATAAATGAATGCAGGTCAGTATATGGGTAGATTAATGTATGAATAAAATAGTCGCAGGTCATGGGAGGTTGATTAAAGTGTGAATGTAGTTACGCGGCTGAGTGAAGTTATGAAGCATTAAAAAGGCTCTGGGCTGTCTGTTATTTTTAGAGTGACTTCATGTTGAATGTCACAAAGTAGAATTTACGAATCTGTGACATTTCTCTGTCTGATGGCCGCCATATACCTTCACTGTGGAGTTTCACCTTTCCCTAGAGAAAACTGCTACACAAGCGCTCTCTCTGTGTGTGTGCAAAAGCAAAAACTGCTATAGCACAGTGCTGAACTCTGTGTGTAACAAAGTAAACTGCTACAGCACAGTGCTAAACTCTGTGTGTGTGTAACAAAGTAAACTGCTACAGCACAGTGCTAAGCTCTCTGTGTGTGTAAAAGAATAAACTGCTCCAGCACAGTGCTAAAGTCTGTGCATGTAAAAGAGTAAACTGCTACAGCACAGTGCTAAGCTCTTTGTGTGAAAAAGAGCAATCCGTATGTAAAAGAGGGATCACTGTCTAGAGCCAGTTGAAGAGACTCACCTTTATCCCTCTCTTTGCCTTATTAGTAGTAATTGGGAAATGAGATTACATTGAACTACCATATAGTTAGCGTCCATGACTGAATGATTTAGAAAATGGCCACATTGGCTGTGGAGAGAAAAACATTTTAATTACTTCAGTCATAGACTGACAGCTGAGTGTAGCACCACAGATTTATGGAACGTCCTTTCAACATTCAGCCTTTGACCTCTTTGACTGTTGGCTGAAGGCTTGCTTCTGTCATAGATATTATCTGTTGCTGTGCTGTTGATTGCGCATGTGTTGATGTATATATACGAAATATGCTGAAAGAATCGACAGAGAGCAACAAATGCGGTTGTGAGGCTCTCATTGGAGTGAAGGATCAGGTTTGGCGTTTGGTGCGGTGCTTGTCCTCGCCATGGAGGAGTATGGTGAGAGGAGGGAGGCATGGTGTAGCTGCAGATGGGACTGGCAGCGCATGCGACCAATGGCGTCTTCCTTTGGCACTGCATCCGACCAATGGCGTGTCCCTCCGGCTGTGTGCTGCTCTGCTGCTGACACAGGCAGGGAGCGCGCGCACACGCGAGCGGCTGTGTGGGCAGCTGAGCGCTTCATGCAATGGTAGTTAGGTAACTACAGCGCACAGGCAGCGAGTTTAGAGGAGAGAGAGAGAAAGACACTGGCAGAGAGCGAGAGTTACTGTTAAAGACAGAGGAAAACGACATGTAATTTATGATGCTTGAAATGAAACAAAACGGACCCACTGTTAAATGATATCGGTGTAGATAATGCAAGCTGCATATCGTATAGGTTTAGAAACTATAATTTACTGGAGGAATTCCTTACTGGAAAAGTAGGAGGAGAGTGTGAGAGAGAGAGCATGAGCAGGCGTGTTTGAGAGAGAGAGAGAGAGAGAGAGAGAGAGAGAGAAAGAAACCCATAGAATTGGAAAGGATTGGGAAGAACGGTTTGACAAGCTATTATTTCAGCACATCAAGTTGCGAGCTGATGTTTACAGGCGACCAGCTGGAGCATTCAAACGAAGGGAGAAGAGGCAGAGCGCTCGGAATCTGTAAGTACCCAAGGCTGTTTGTGAGGACCGCTTTCTCTCATGGGGTCACATTCCTGGGCCTTTTTCTAAGGTCCACCTCTAAAGAGACAGAGCAGTGATGCTGTGCTATGAAAACAGGCAGCGTGACATCACTTAGGCCCCCACACCATCAGGGTGGCGACCTACTCCTGAGCCAGCGCGTACGTAGGATTGATTTCCGTGTGGACGTTGTGTGTCTCTTTGGCTGCTGTGAAATACCTTTGTGTTTTTGTGCAATTTCCTCTCATGTCCTTCGCACGTCAGTAGATCTTGCTGGTAAATAAAACATTTTACACATTGGTTTTTAACGAAATACTGCCACGCTTTTGTTCATCAACATGGTCAAAGTGACAGATTGTAGTCAACCGGTGAATGAAGTTTAGCCCTGTTGTTTTGTACCGCAATATGTCACAGTGGCTGTCTTAGCCAATTTTTTGCTACATGCTGAAATGGTACTGGGTCACACACTGACAATCATAGATCCAGTTAATTTACCTCTTCCAGGGCTACAGTGTTGAGTTTGACAGTGCTCAGGCAGTAAGATACATGCCCACGTAGCACGGTTTTTAAAGTTGTGCAATGAGATCCTAGGAATTATTTTTCTTTCAAGGCTCATATTGGTTGCCTAGCCCTCTGTTAGGTCAGGGGTGTCATATTCTTGTCCAAGAGCCAAAGCAACTGCTGTAGTTTAGATACAACAAGGTTGATTCAAGTTGTATGCTAAGGAGTGCACACAACTTGCTTCTCAGGCCTAAATGGACTGCTGTTTGAAACCTGATGCTATGTGCCTCTAGGACTGAAACTCATCACGGTGTTAGGTAGAGGGACGACACACTCCCATGTGTTCCCTAAAAACACTGCCCTGTTGTGTTTGGCAGTCATTTAACTGGTGCCCACAGTGGGAGACGTTTGCAGGCCAGGATCAGGGCCAGAGACTCCTCCCTGCTGGCAGTCTGCCAGAGCAGCTCTGTGCCCTCATGGACCATAGTACTGTCAAAGTGTTTGTACAAGGTAGCACTGTGCCCTCATGGACCATAGTACTGTCACTGTGTCTGTACAGGGTAGCACTGTGCCCTCATGGACCATAGTACTGTCACTGTATCTGTACAGGGTAGCACTGTGCCCTCATGGACCATAGCACTGTCACTGTGTCTGTACAGGGTAGCACTGTGCCCTCATGGACCATAGTACTGTCACTGTGTCTGTACAGGGTAGCACTGTGCCCTCATGGACCATAGTACTGTCACTGTGTCTGTACAGGGTAGCACTGTGCCCTCATGGACCATCTAGCACTGTGCCCTCATGGACCATAGCACTGTCACTGTGTCTGTACAGAGTAGCACTGTGCCCTCATGGACCATAGCACTGTCACTGTGTTTGTACAAGGTAACACTGTGGTGTGCTCTTATAGACCACAGCACTGTCATTGCGTCTGCACAGGGTAGCACTGTGCCCTCATGGACCATAGTACTGTCACTGTGTTTGTACAAGGTAACACTGTGGTGTGCTCTTATAGACCACAGCACTGTCTGTGGACAGGGTAGCACTGTGCCCTCATGGCCCTGTCATGGACCAGCACTGTGCCCTCATGGACCATAGCACTGTCACTGTGTCTGTACAGGGTAGCACTGTGCCCTCATGGACCATAGACCACAGCACTGTCACTGCGTCTGTACAGGGAAGCACTGTGCCCTCATGGACCATAGCACTGTCACTGTGTTTGTACAGGGTAGCACTGTGCCCTCATGGACCATAGTACTGTCACTGTGTTTGTACAAGGTAACACTGTGGCGTGTGCTCTTATAGACCACAGCACTGTCACTGTGTCTGTACAGGGTAGCACTGTGCCCTCATGGACCATAGTACTGTCACTGTGTCTGTACAAGGTAGCAGTGAGCTCTGGTGGACCATTGCAGTGTGGGTAGCGGACGGCAGACCTGCCAACTTGCGCTCATGTGCATGGGGGTGATCTCTCTGATGATCGGATGTTTTAGATCTTGTACCTTCTGGGGCAGATTCTCTCCAGCTCAGATGTATGAAATCTCTGCCCTGTTTGTGCAGATTCTCTCTTATGGTCAGACGTGTGTACAGATGGCCTGTTTCTCTGCATCCCACCATTTTCATGGAGTTCAGCTTCATTGCCTTTTAAGGGGGAGCAGAATCCTTTCCAATTTCTCAGTTAGCTCCGCTAAGCTTCTTTCTTCTTTTTTCCTTCTCTGAAAAAGGCCTCCTGTTTGAAAAATGGCACTTTGATTAATGTGAATAAATCAAAGCAGCATGAATGAAACTATGAAGCTGGGCAAGCGCCCCAGGTCACACACATAGTGCGAGTGAGCTGGGTTACTCACAGGGGCAGTGAGCTGGGTTACACACAGGGACAGTGAACTGGGTTACACACAGGAACAATGAGTTGGGTTGCACACAGGGACAGCGAGCTGGGTTACACACACAGGTGAGGGGGACAGTGAGCTGGGTAACACACAGGTGAGTGGGAGAATGAGCTGGGTTAAACACAGGGACAGTGAGGTGGGTTACTGACAAGTGAGATGGGAGAGTGAGCTGGGTTACACACAGGTCAGAGGACAATGAGCTGGGTTACTGACAGGTGAGAGGGGAGAGTGAGCTGGGTTACACACAGGGACAGTGATTTGGGTTACACACTGGTGAGAGGGAGACTGAGTTGGGTTACACACAGGTGAGGGGGGATAGTGAGCTGGGTTACACACTGGTGAGAGGGGAGAGTGAGCTGAGTTACACACAGGTGAGATGGGAGAGTGAGCTGGGTTACACAAACAGGTCAGAGAGAGCGTGAGCTGGGTTACACACAAAGGGTGAGATGGGAGAGTGAGCCGGGTTACACACAAAGGGTGAGATGGGAGAGTGAGCTGGGTTACACACACAGGTCAGAGGGAGAATGATCTGGGTTACACACACAGTTCAGAGAGAGAGTGACCTGGGTTACACACAGGTGAGATGGGAGGGTGAACTAGGTTACACACACAGGTCAGAGAGAGAGTGAGCTGGGTTATGCACACAGGCCAGAGAGAGAGTGAGCTGGGTTACACACACAGGTCAGAGAGAGAGTGAGCTGGGTTATGCACACAGGTCAGAGAGAGAGTGAGCTGGGTTATGCACACAGGTGAGATGGGAGAGTGAACTGGGTTACGCAGACAGGTGAGATGGGAGAGTGAGCTGGTTTACACACACAGGTGAGATGGGAGAGTGAGCTGGGTTACACACAGGTGAGATGGGAGAGTGAGCTGGTTTACACACACAGGTGAGATGGGAGAGTGAGCTGGTTTACACACACAGGTGAGATGGGAGAGTGAGATGGGTTACACACACAGGTGAGATGGGAGAGTGAGCTGGGTTACACACACAGGTGAGATGGGAGAGTGAGTTGGGTTACACACACAGGTGAGATGGGAGAGTGAGCTGGGTTTGCACACAGGTGAGATGGGAGAGTGAGCTGGTTTACACACACAGGTGAGATGGGAGAGTGAGCTGGTATCACCCATTATTCAATACTCAACATTACAGCTTATTTGAGACCTCTGCTACTGTTGCTCCCAGAAATTCACCATGTAAAGCTGTGAGCATGTTTCTTCAAGCAGGTCTACCACATGCTAACCTGAGCCATTAGGATCAGTGAGCGCTTGTGCTTATTGCAAATGTAGATTTATGCTTACAAAGTGAATTAGCAGGCCTGCTGCTTTTGCTTAATGTTTCAGAGTACAGTCCAACTCTCCTCAGAGTTGCCTTCATTGAACTACATGCCAATTAGAAACCCAGAGTAAATCTAAAAAAATGTCCTATCTGCTCATACCACATTTTCAGATTTTCATGTCCTTTTTGAAGTTTCACCTGGGTGAACTGATTCATTGGAACTGTAGTTTTGTATTGTGCAATATTGTGTGGAATCATTCAGGATTGGGAGGTTCATGCTGTTGTATCAGATTAAAATCATTTTTTGTAGTGTATTCTTCTTTGGAAAACTGGACAGAAACTATATTTGTTTGGGGGTCAGGTTACATTTACTTCAGAGGCCTGGGCTCATGATACTATAATTCTTTCGGGGAAGCGATAATTATCCCTGCTTAATGGAGTTGACATTAAATTGTAATCAAATATTTTCTGCTACTTCAGCTCAGGTCCAATTTATTATAGCTCTGTTGGATGACTATGAGTTCATACTAAAAAAATCAGTCCACTCTTTACCAGTTAATTTGCAATTGGTAAGTGCTATTTAAAGCAGTTTGAGGAAGCAGTTCATTTAAGTGTTGATGAATACAGAAAGTAGTCATGTCATCCTAGGCAATAATCAGGATCTAAAATTTGGAAGCTGAGCTTAAAAGCAATAAAAATGAGTCTTCAAACATCAAGGCTGGGGGCAGTGTGTGTGGTTGTGACTGGTTCACACAGTGCATGATGTGTGATAGCGTGTGATGTACCTGTGTGTACACAGCGCAGGCAGTGTGTGATTGTGAGTGGTGTGCGCAGTAGTGGGCCTGTGGAAGAAACATTTGGGTGTCTTGGAGAAAAATCGATCTACAGGGATTTGGTGGCACATGCGGGTTAGTGATGACACATCCTGCATAAGGATCAAGTGAATTCATTGGCTCCACAGGACAGTCATATGTCTCAGGAACAGAGTGGACTTTCAGTTTTTGCTGCACCAGTTAAATCATCCTGTTTCCATTAAACCAGGTTAATGTGATTTTTCCAACAATTAGTTTTAAGATTTAAGGAAAAGGGGAAGACGGACTCACTAGGTGCAGTCACTCTCTTGGTGAGCCAAATAGGCTAATTCATCCTGGAGTGAAACAATTTACTGAAGGTTTTTAAGTTTTTCCAAAGTAGGAAGGACTCTCTGAAGTCTGTGACACCCTTAGTTAGGAAAGTATGAAAGGGGAATTTTCCCTCAGTATTCCAGAATCATCTGATCTGAATTTTGTATTAGAACAACAGTTTTTACAGTCATACCCATTTTGTGTGTAAGCTAGCTTGTGAGTCCTCTTTGCTTTAGCTGTGCTGGCCTGAGGAATGGGTGGACCCCCACCTGTCACCACAGTGATTAAAATATACAGTCTGCATCTAATAAGTATTTTATAGCAGCTAGGCACCTGCATAAACAAAATGAACTAATTCTGACATGCATCTTCAAATAAATAGTAGATAGAAACTATCTATCCATTCATCTATAATAGAATTCCACCATTAACTAAAACAGCATATTCTACGGATATAAACACACTCTTAAGGTTCTGCAAGGACTCAAGTGCAGACAGAAATAAATAAATCAAAGTTTATTGCAGCCAATACAAAGTCCACAAATCCAAAAATCGTAAAGAGAAACAGGCAAAGGTCAAAACCAGAAGGACTCGGCAACAATACAAAAACACAACCCAGAAGACAATGTAGAAGAACAGGCAGAAATCCAAAAACAGGAAGGCACAGCAATCAGGCAAAAATCTGAATCCAAAAACAGAGTCAACAGGCAAAAGTCATGAACAAGTAGTCAGTGCAAGCGCAAACAGGCTTGTGGTGTGCCCAGAGAAACAAATCAACTGAGACAAACTCACAACAAGCAAAGAAACACAAGGGATATACATGCAACTGATAACGAGGAGAAACAGGGAACAGGCGAGCAAACTGGCAGGTGAAACAGATCAGACAATCTGATACAATGAATCAATTAACAATCAAGGGGGAACAAGGAGGTGGAACAGACAGAGGGAAACGAAAACACAAGCACATGGCACAGAGACGGGGGAAACCAAGACAACAAAATGAGAACAAAGCCAAAACAGAACTAAGACACAGGTTTACTGACACACACTGATACAAACATCAGTCCATTTATCAGTTGAGCTTATTATATATGTAGAATATTACATCAGACCATCTGTTTTAGTACTTTCCATCCTGTATATAAAACTAAACAATCAGCTTTCATGGCAAACTTTAGTACTTCATGTATAAGCCATGAGATCTTAATTTTTTTCTTCAGCTAGCCTACATGGTTTAATGTTACCATCTAGCAAAACCACTCAACAAGCTCTGTCCATGTTTTCAGTAGCCATTTCAGCTAAAGTATTGCACAGGAAGTTTACAGTGTTGCAAGTAACATCACTTATTTAAAATATTATATCCTCCCTCTATTGCTCTTTCTAATTCTCTGAAGTCACATGATTACTCCCGATTTTTCACATCTTAAAACAGCTTGTTTTCACATGGTTACACTTATGCTTTGTGGTAAAACAGTGATATCGAAGTATAAACTCAGTGAAGTTTCTATGAAGGCTACTGCACAGTGCTGGCATGAAGTCTGTGGGATGAGTGGGGCTGTGATCAGTAGGGGTGAGTGGGGCTGTGGTCAGTGGGGGTGAGTGGGGCTGTGGTCAGTGGAGATGAGTTGGGCTGTGATCAGTAGGGGTGAGTAGGGCTGTGATAAGTGGGAGTGAGTGGGGCTGTGATCAGTGTGGATGAGTGGAGCATGTTGTAGATGTAGATCACTTACCTGGGGTATAAGTGCATGTTGTAGATGTAGATCACTTACCTGGGGTATAAGTGCATGTTGTAAATGTTGATCACTTACCTGGGGTATAAGTGCATGTTGTATATGTAGATCACTTACCTGGGGTATAAGTGCATGTTGTAGATGTAGATCACTTACCTGGGGTATAAGTGACTGATATAAATGTTTATACGTGGCCTTTGGTCCTAACGTGCTGCCTCACACCCACACAGCTACTGAAGCACAGTGGGGATGGGGGGGTGGGGGTAGGGGGGGTGTGCACACTGAGCATGCTCTGTCCCACTGCACTGACAGCTGCGGCAGCGTTCTCTACGCCCCTCTGCCGCCGCGCATCCGACATCCGCAATCTGGGCTAAATGTGCCGCCACATCCGCGTCTGTTACCCTCTGAGAGGGAATCCATCAGAGAGCCTGAGCACCCTGCATCTCCTTCCCTGCTCTGAGAGTCGAGTCGCAGTGGTAGCCTCTGTGTCAGGCTCTCAGGCAGGATAGAGCCGGGACCGTTCTTATCGCTCCCCCTCAGCCAGCAATAAGCTAATACGCACCTATTCTCCCTACCACAGTTAAATACACTGCTTCTGTTGTCTCCTGGAAATAATATGCTTGAGGAAAAGAGGAGATTAAATCTACATTTGACACTCAGGGGAGGTATTGTGTGGCAGTTGATACGTAGTACTCTGAAGACTGCGGTTTAATGACCACGTTTCTTCATCTTTTTTTCTCAGACTGCAGTCTCAGTCGACCCCGCAGGCCTCAGTTTGAGTGATTCATAAAAGTTCCCAAAAGCATCTCACAAAATCGAGCAGATGACAATGAAACTTCTAAGTAATGATCACAGAGACACTGGCAACTTAACATTGCCTTGCAATCCAATGAATCTTTGAATGTAAAGCAGATTTTTATATTTCAAGAGCACTGAAGAAAATTGCCTGAAAGAGTTTTGTATGATACATACAATCAAACTTACCATTTAAATTATAAGAAATGAATAGGCAACAAAGCAAGACAAAATTCTCTACCATGAAACATAGTTCACATAGTTTAAAACTCATGCAAATTATTCAGCAAACAGGTCTGCAGCACAGGCTCTATTTTTAAAAACGACTACCATCATGCCCTAATTGCAAACGGAAATTGCACTTGATAATTATAATGGTTCACCATAAAACAAAACCTCCTGGTAGATATTCCTAGCAACTGATTCAAAATTAGGAAGCAAAACATAATCATTACATGTATAAAAGTACGTGCAGAAACACTTTGACAGTGATTTTGCAAATATTTGAGAACATTAGCTGAATATGATGGGATGCCTGCAGTGATGTAACTGACACATTTCAGACCAGCAGGGGTGCGATGCTAAGCTCACCCAGGACTCTCCAGGTAATACCCTGCACCCACCTTGGCCAGTGACACTGCCAGAGCCCAAAGCCAATCAGATGTCCCCAGGAGCCATAGCCAATCATCTGTCAGTGATTCCCACCAGCCCTCTGGATACACCAAATACGGTTAGAAATAGTGCTTTAAAAAAAACTGAAACACAGTTATAATCCCACATGAGCCAGCAGTTTTGTAGCTTGCGTTGGCAGCCTTACCTTTGGCAAACTGTGCCGAGGGAAAGCAGCATCTTTCACAGAACAGAGAATGGAATATCGAGCAGAATCTGAGCTGCACCTGTATGGGAAGCATAGAAGCGCTGGAGGGTGATTGTCCAGAGGTGGGGAGCTGGGGGTTGGGGGTTGGGGGTTGGGAGGGGAGGCAGAGGCGGTTTATTTGGGAAGGAGGGGTAGTTGGTAGACCCCTCCCCCCTTTGCAAAGCACAGTGTGGGGCTCGGACAGATATGCACTGCACTGAAGTTCACCATGCCACTGGCAACCTTCCCACAGTTCAATGGGCCACACAAAAGAGTGGGATAAAGAGGTGTAAATGAATATAATCAGGAGGAAGAAAAGCAAAGGGCGTTCCCCTGTTTTAATGTTATATTCATTATGACGGAGGTAAAGTTGCCACTCTGCCTCTCTCTCCTTATCAAACTGCAAAGCACGTCCTGGAATTTAGGCAGTGGAGAGACCCTTGATCGTAATCAAGTAAACCAATCGGTTGTGTTTTTCTACAGTGCTCTTTACACTAAAAAGGGCCTTGTGATTGGCCTGCTCTTGGATGCTGAACAGTTAAAATAATTTACAAAATACAAAAGCAAGGCCCAATTCAGTCAATTCAGTATATGAGAAGTAAAGCATTGTCTTCAGTTACGATTTGAAAGTAGCAATTGTTTCAGCCTTTTCAATCTTAATTTAAGGACACCATGTTCAATTGTGTTGAAGGATGTTAATTCATCCTGAGGCTCCACCTGGCCTCCACCAATAATTCATCACATGCTGGTAAAACAAAGGGGTCGAATATTGCAGAGGTCATGAAAATGCCCTCTCCCATGTAAGGCCTTAGATGCAATCATTGCTACCTTCAAATCAACATCTTTTTTCCTTTCTTTTCTTGATGCTTTTCAGATCTGAAAGGCATTTGACGTTGTCTCCTGTTTAAATACAGCTCATCCTCTTACAGGAAAAATCGAAATGAGTCCTTGTTCTCGCTGCCAGTCATGTTTGTTTCATTTCCATCCTGGAGACAATGCTAAGCAAGGACAGAGTCATTCCCCACCGGGTGAAGTTTAAGGAGGGGTGCAATTACGAGCCCCCTGTCAGAAATGCGTGATCCTGGTCTGCAAACGCCGCTCGCTGTGGAGTGACAGCCTGTCATCAGGAGTGTCTGGCAAACAGGCTGAGATGCAGGCCTAAGAGTCCACGGCTGTCAGGCCTACATCATCCCAGGAAGTCTGGGAAGAGGTCCAAGACAGAGAGAAGATGAGTGGGTCTCATTTGCATGTTAGTCATTTGCGAAAATATCTTGAGATTTTGACATTCTAGATAACTCCAAAAATCACCACAAAGTGAAAAAAAAAGAGTTAGCCTAAGCTTCAGGGCTTCCATATCTGACCGCTGTCCAAAGTTCAACTGAATTTTTCTTCATTTTCTTTTCCTGAGCACTACATCTGATAGATACTTGAATTTGTAAGATCTGAATTTGAAAAGCATATCAATTTAGAATGTTCTCATAGAAATTAATCTCATGTAATCAAATTTCAAGTTATGCTGATGCTAATCTTTTCCCATATTAAACAGGCTAGAACACAGAATAATGCTCTAGGTCTCTGACAAGAAAAGAAAAGAAAAGAAAGGGACAAGAAAAGGTAAAGGTAATTTTGTCTGAGTAAGACAAGTCCTTGTCCAAAGTCATGCCAAAGTTTTTATGAGTTCGGGATGAAGGCACCCTTGTGCTACCAAAGGGTGATTGAGAGGTCCATCAGTGAAGAGGGTGCAGGCAGGAAGTACAGAAGTTCAGCTTGGAGAGATTTAGTTTAAGACGATGGCTAGTCACCTAGGCAGAGGCTTCTGATAGACAGTACTGTCTGCATAGCAGTATTGTCTGCATAGCAGTGACCAGAAAAGCTGAGGGATAAGATAATGGAGCCGAGGGGTTTAGTGTAGATGGAGAACAGTAGAGGACCAAGGACCAAACCTTGAGGGACTCCTGCTGTGAGGCCAACTGATTTTGAGACAGAGCCATGCCAACCTACTTAATATGAGCATTCTGAGAGATAGAAAACAAATCATTTATTAGTAGATCCTGAGGTCTACCAAGCCGCTGAGAGGTTATGGACGATCAAGACTGAGAATAGGGGTGCAGATTTTGCCGTCTGGAGGTTGATTGGTTGGTCTTGAAGCCTGAAGTCACTGCGTTTTCTGCTTATGCAATTTCAAAAAGGTCAGACAAGTAATTTTTACATCAATTTAGACAAATCATAAACACTGATGACAAATAGCGATCGGCCACAAATTCTTACCAGTCCCTGCGAATCCTTCAACATCCACCCTCATCACCGTCAAGTTCCAGCATCATCCCTGCTCCTCAGTGACAACAGAAGGATCTGCATTCTACTGTCACAATAGTGGAATTAATGCAAACTAACTGATGAACAAGTGCTCCTATTCATTGAGAACTGCTGTTGCTATCTTGGCAAATGTGGCAATTCCCAGACATGTATCGATAGAAGGATCTGGAAGATAAGACCAGGGGTGTAGCTAGGAATTCTGAGCCTATTAAAAGATTATTGCACTGGATGCCCCTTTTAAAATTCATATGGAATTTGAAAACTGGATTTTGTGGGTGTTCTTCAGCTGTGGGGCCCTAGAATCATATAACCTTTCACCCTCTTAGCAATGACAGTGGATATGACTGCAGTAAGAAATCAGTAAGCAATCAGTAATTGTAACGCATTCCTTGAGCTTAATATCAATCTACTTTGATTTTTAAAAAATGGCCATTTCCCCCCATTGCAGGTATCAAGAGATAAAGAGACACATTCTATTTTGGACCTGGCTCCTCTGCTGTTTTTTCCATTTGGTTGGCTCAATCTGTGCAATACCCCATCCACTTAAATTAGAAGATGTTTTATGAAGCGGAAAATGTGGAGTTTTCATCTAAAAATAAAGCTTGAAAGTCCTGGTCTCTTGGAGAGCTGACTAGCGAGCTGGCATTGTAATGCCGGAGTGATGTCAGGGTCATATTAATCCAAAGGGCTTTATGGCCTGCAGCCCCTGGCCTCCACCTCCAGGGGGTGCTAGCAAAGGAAAATTTGGACTTTATTAAGTTGATTTAAAAATGTTGTATTTCTGAGATGCTTTTGTGCTCTCAGCATACCCATAAAACTGGCACAGTCATTAAGGGAAGTGATTGAGCACATTTTAAAGTGGTGCAGTGTTGATATCATTTCATCTTTCTCAAGTACACCTTTGTCTTGTGCACAGCCTGCAAGAATGCTAAATAGTCCAGCTACTTGAACAGATAAAAGTGGTCACAAAAGTTTGAATATCGGCAGCTAAACCTTGCCAAAAAAATTATGTTTGATGAGAGGGATTGCCAATTTATTCATGGAAATTACCTTAAAAGTAAACCAGGAAAGAGGTGTAAGACAATGTCAGTGAGAATGAAGAACAGCCTGGTAACCCTGCTAGCAAATGAGACTTGGATTTCAGTGAGCTCACTCACACATTGCCTCATAGCAGTAATGCTAACTTCTGCTTAGCACTAATAATGTGTATTTATTATGGTACATGGTCTGTCTACCTGAAGCCTCTACCACTGTGACATTATTCATCTACCCAGCGTGATGCTGCTTTCTGACTGATTATTTCCCAGACTGCACACATTTGCGAGAATGTTCCCTTTATAGGAGTCTATCTTCTCAGTGTTTTTCCCCACTGTTACAGTAGAAGTCAGTGCTAGGATAGCCTAGTCCCATTTGGTATGTTTTTACTGTTGTGCAGCAGGGAAAAAAGATAGACCTAAGTGTGAAGCTGTGGTTTTAGATAGCTTTCCATTAATCATGCAGAAAAACGGATAAAATTAGTGCTTTATCTCATTGTTCAAGGCACCTGCGAGCTCTATATAGCTCTATATAGCTATAGCTCTATATTTCAACTCAAAAGCCCACACAAGGCAAAACCTTGCTGTTGTGTTTTAATCAGCATGTTACAATATTTGCTGTACCTGAAACCATGAGAAAATGAAAAAATTATAAATATCTTATGACAGTTATACTGTTTATTTGGAACATGGCCTTGTCTTGAAATTCCCTCACTGCCATTACTGCTGCATCTGCAAAAAAAACTTCATTTTTAATGAAAAATATATGACAATAAAATAGTGTATTTCTGGTGGGCATCAATTACAGAGACCACAAAGGGAAGAAGTTAATTTTGTAAAGAAAACAGCACCACTTTTATCATTGAACAGCAAGCAGAGAATATTTTACTTCTGTATTTGTTTTAAGAACTGGAAGTCTTGTAATGAAAATTTCAGTTTACTTATTGAAGATATTTTATAAATAAATAAAATAATATAATAATATAATAATAGATATAATTAAAAATGACAAGAAATGAACAGTGAATTATAATCACTACGTACATGTATAATCATCTTATTTTTTTATATGAATACCTGGATATATATTTAAAATACTTATCAGAGCCATATTACCATGTACAATGATTGTATAATCTCCACTTAAAAATACACATTTTTGTAATATTGTGTTATTCCTGATATTATGGTGTGTCTTATCGGCCTTTGCTACTTCCCTATGGGGGTTTATGACCTTTGTAGATAATACCATGGGACTGCTACAGTCTTGGCCTTTATGGTTATACCGGATATCATAGAGGAAGTGAGGTCAGAGACAGGTCCTGGTCAGACATCGGCGAGAGCTTTGAAAATGGTACGGTTTTTTTGACCTTACCCTCATATGATATCAACATTTGTTATGTAATCATTACTAATGATTACTATTGCTGCTTTTTTATTCTTGATGCATTAAGACCGTTTTATAATAATTTTTATTGTTTAATTGAGAGAATTTGTATACCTACTTTTTCGGCATGGAAACTTAAAATGAAGATTGTGTTGGGTGAAGTGTGAGTCAAAATCCCTCAGACATTAACTACATGTAGAAATACAGATGTATGCCTGTGTAGTAAATATTGGCAGTGCTGGTAGAGGGTGTGTGTGTGTGTGTGTGTGTGTGTGTGTTTTGTTGCTTCTTTTCAATAAATGCAAAGCTTACAAGTCTGCATATGAATGCATCCATGTTGTGAGAGCATAGGTTTGGGGTGAATGTAACTTGACGTGCAGGTCAGCTGACCATGAAATTCCAGGAAATTCCATTTCCAGATTGTGCTGTTTCCATAATTAGGCTGCTTGCGCATTGACCAGCGGTCGGCATCTCAGGGCACAGCTGTTATGACATCACTCACACGGTGTCCAGTGGTCGGCATCTCAAACCACAGCTCCTTTATAATATCACTCACGCGGTGTCCAGTGGTCGGCATCTCAAACCACAGCTCTGTTATGACATCACTCATGCAGTGTCCAACGGTCAGCATCTCAGAGCACAGCTGTTATGACATCACTCACCCAGCATCCAGAGGTCAGCATCTCAGAGCACAGCTCTGTTATGACGTCGCTGTGCCTCTGCTTAACTGATGTAAATATGCTGTTTTCTGCTTGTTTTGTCCCATGACACAGAAGCACAAAGTGGACCTCTTCTATAAGCTGCGGCACGTGATGAATGAGCTCATAGACCTGCGACGGCAGATGCTGTCTGGTCACCTGACCCAGGACCAGATCCGTGATGTCAAGAGACATGTCACCATTCGGCTGGACTGGGGGAACGAGTGAGTAACTGCTGCCAGTTTCTCCCTTCTGTTCTTTCCTTTCTATTCTCATCAAGACTGGGACCCAATCAGACAGACTGTAGACATTTTAAGGACATATGCAATTCAATCAAAGCAGACATTAGTATCTTTAAGAATATATGCAATTCAATCAAAGCAGACATTAGTATCTTTAAGAATATATGCAATTCAAACAAAGCAGACATTAGTATCTTTAAGGACATGTAATTCAATCAAAACAGACATTAGTACCTTTAAGAATATATGCAATTCAATCAAAGCAGACATTAGTATCTTTAAGAATATATGCAATTCAAACAAAGTAGACATTAGTATCTTTAAGGACATGTAATTCAATCAAAACAGACATTAGTACCTTTAAGAATATATGCAATTCAATCAAAGCAGACATTAGTATCTTTAAGAATATATGCAATTCAGTCAAAACAGACATTAGTATCTTTAAGAATATATGCAATTCAGTCAAAACAGACATTAGTATCTTTAAGGACATATGTAATTTAATCAAAGCAGACATTAGTATCTTTTATGACATATTTATGCTATTCTGTTGTAGAATAACAAGAACACATTTTCAAGGCACATTTCTCCTTAAAGAAATGTATTTTGTCGTGCAGAGCCTGTTTTGACTGAATTACATATGCCCTCAAAGAGACTAGGTTCATTTGACTGGGTCCCGGCCAGTGTCTTTTCCATGAGGCCAAGTGATAAAATGCCCTACAACCATAACACCTCACACCCTTTCTCTTTGTGTTTTTCATTCCTTTACATCTTTCTGTCCTAAAGAATGGTGTTTTTAAGGTGGGTTTTGCCTCAGGATGATGTGCTGAAAGCTGGCATGTGTCTCTGCATATGTTCTTCAGCTACGCTCTCACAGCTACTCCCTCTGTCCCACAGATACATTGAGACTCAGAGTCTTTAACAGGACGTGGTGCCCTTGTACACACACACACAGTCATACTACACACACACATACACTCACACTCACAGTCATACCACGCACACAAACACACGCACACACACACACACACACACACACACACACAGTCATTCCTTACAGACACACACACACACACACACACACACACACACACACACACTGTCATACCACACACAAACACACACGCACACACACACACACAGTCATTCCTACACACACACACACACACACACACACACACACACACACACTGCCATACCACACACACACACACACACACACACACACACACACACACACACACACACACACACACACACACACACAATCCTCAGAGTAATGTTCTACAGAGAACTTGTGAGTGAAATCCATATCAAAGAAGAACCTTTAAGGGTTCCCCCAGCAGGACAAGTAAAGAACCGTTGAACCTTTTTTCCTGTGGTTCCCTGGATGAACATCCATGGAGCTGGCTGAAGCACTCACAGAGTGTCCCACCAACAGTCTGATTCGTTGCTCCCAGCCTGACACACTTGAAGACCAGCGGCCTGAGTATTCTTTAAAACAGCGCGCTTTGAGATGAGGCAGTAAATAATGACAGCGGTGGCCCAGAGGTTACCCTGAGTAATACTGTACTCCTATCTGGTGCTCTTTTAAGATCCTAAAGTCCCTGCATTCAGTGCGTCTCTCACGTGCTGCAGAGGTTACCCTGAGAAATAGTGTACTCCTGAATGAAGATAAAATGGAAATTCTTGTAATTGGCACAAATGCACAGAGAGAAAAGATATTAAGGTGAAGGAGCCTCCTGTTCTCTAAACCTATTTTTATAATCTTGCTTTTATCATAAAAGGTTAATTCCACCTTTTTCATTTTTATACCATTGTTATTATTTCACATTTCTTTTATATTTCTGATACTTGTTTTATATTTCTTGTACTTGTTTTATGCTTTTTATATCTTAGGATTGTTTTATCATTATCAGTTTATTATTATTATTATTATTATTATTATTATTAATAATAATCTTATTTTCACCTTTTTAAGATTTTTTTGTGTTTCATTGTTTTTATTTTCCCTTGTACAATTCGCTGCTTGCGTCTTTTGTTTTAATACATGTTATTGGTTTCTGTTGTTTCTCTTGTAAAGCACTTTGAGCTGCACTTCATGGTATAGAAGGTGCCACATAAATAAAGATTATTATTATTATTATCATTATTATTACTGTTATTGCTCCTGTCTAGTGACCTTTTAAAAGCACAAAGGGCCTACATTCAGTGCTGAGCGCATTTCTAAATGAGTAGCTCTACTGACCGCCATTTGACCTCCACTTTTGCCTCAGGATGGACTTGACAGTAGCCAGCCTTCCTAATTTGAACATTTTTGCCCTTTTGAACATGCAGTTTTTTTTATCAGAGGACACCAACACCAACGTCTTAGCTGATTGTTCAATGTCAGCAATAGTGAGTGATGTTTTAAGAAGGGCGGGAAATCAAAGCTTTGTTCTGTTAGGGTATGTGCTGTAGTTTCAGGGCTACCCTCCAAAAAACCATGCGAAAGAGCCACTATGTTTTCAGTGGTGGGGAGGCTAGAGTGACCTGGTTTTCATATCACTTCTCTCATAGCTTGTGTTTAAACTTAATGATGATTTCAACTCACTGTCAGCTTAATGAAGAATTCACTTTTTTCTTTTTCATAGTCTGTCATTTTGTAATTTCCACACAGTGTATTAATCAGGCATGACAGTGTGCTCAACTTAATTTGCTGACAATAGGCAGTAGGTGGTATTTTAAGTAGGGCATTTTTGTTGGTACTATTAACTGAGTAATTCAACTCAGAGGACGTTGGAATAATTTACTGGTACCTAACAAACTCCCACACACATGTATGCTTACAGTCACAGTTCCCTGTTTTCCCAGGCCTGTTTCCCAAGCTTCAGTACATAAGGGAAACAGAGGTATGGGAGAACTCAATCACATATGTTTATTTTACCGTATATGACCAACAGCAGAGTGAAAGTGTTTTTCTGCTTATGAGGCTATGGGTGTATGCTAAAGGAGAATATATCCATAAACTCTGCCCTCATTTAGGTGATTATCCCATGATTACATAACGGATATTTTATATGCAAAAGGCATTCGTGTTGTTGGCTTCTGTCTGTACATGTCATATATTTTAGCTGATCTTTGTGAATCAGTATCAGGAAAATAATACAGTATATATGTGGAAAAATCATATGATAGAGCTGGAACAGTACGGAGGCTGCTGTTTCAGCACTGTTTCTATGAATTATTTATTGGAATACAGTGAAAACCCAATTTAACCCCGATTTAACACAAATTCGCAATGAGATATAACGCAATGAGTCATTGGACCCCTTTTTCATAGACCTCAGAGGAATAAAAGTATGCTTGGATATAGTAGATATTCTACAAAAGAACTCAGGAAATGAATGTTATAGGATTTTATTTCAGTATCTCAGACAAACTAATTTGATTAGAAAGATATGATTAATGAACAGAGTACATACACGTGGACCAGAATTTGCAGGTTTGTTCAGTTCATTCATTTCTCAGATCTCTTAGTCCATTGGTCCATGCAATACTCTTGGCCTGTAACTCAGTCCACCAACCAGTAAATGGATAAGTGCATACCCCATACCATAAATAAGAAATAACAATCTTTATCTTTCAGCAGTCAATTTTCCTTATATAGACAACCAAAAAAAGAACCATCAAAATGAATGTTTTCTGAAGCATTTTTCAGTAAACAACTAAGGTTCTTCATACCACATGTATATGATCAACAATCATAAATGTTAACTCATTCATTTAAGCAGCGGCAATCAAACCATGCGCACAATATCGTTTTCATTTTCAACACATAAACATTAAACAAAAACTGATAAACATTCAAAAGTTCAGTCGAGTTCGCTGGACGTATACAGGTCACAACCCCAGGTAAACCTCGTTTCCAGGATCTCAGTTGTCAATTTAATATCTTTAATAGTCAAAGGAGTCGTGATTCTTCTCGCTTGTGTTAACATAGTTTTTGCAGGGTTTAACTCCCTGTATGCTACGCCACATTCATTTTTACTCCAGCTCACAACCAACTCACACCGGGCTCACCTTTCACTACTTAGTTAGAAGGGGTGCGGCTTTCACAAGTGCAGGCTGGGTACCTGAGGGCATGACAGGAGCATCACAATGTGCAAAAAACGGATCAAATAGGGTGTAAACAGAGGTGTTTTAGGATGTTAGGTCAACATTGGGTCAGTTTGAACGCTGATTTTCTTGATCCCTGATTTAGCGCAACAAAGGGTTGTGGTTTACACAACCTCAGAACCCTTTCTTATACTAATAAGTACCTTGTACCAACAAATGCGTTACACTGTACTTGCACTGTATCTATTACCATATAAGTACATAGTAGTACATAGTGCACGTGTGTAAACAACAACGCTTTGTTGCGCCTGGGGTTTACCTGGGGTTGTGACCTGATATACATCCAGCTAACCTGACGGAACCTTTTAAAGTTTATCAATTACTGTTTAATGTTCATGTGATGAAAATGAAAACGATACCGTGCACATGGTTTGAGTGCCGCTGCTTAAATGAATGAGTTAACATTTATGATTGTTAATCATATTCACGCGGTATGAAGAACCTTCGCCGTTAACTGAAAATTCTTCACGTTAATTTTGACAGCTGAGCTGTTTAACAGTGAAGTACAGGAGCGCAGTGGAGCTGTTTAACAGTGAAGTGTGGGGCAAACACTTGTTCCTCTGGGACAGCACTGAACAGCTGTGCCTTGCTGTGCACTTTGGCCAGCTGAATGCGTGTGATTCATTTTTTCAATGCTTCTAAATCTGGTCTGGCAAAGAACTGATCGTACAGGTTTGGGCAACGTTTGATGAGCATTGTACCGGACCTGCTGCATTTTGCCTCTCCTCGTTTCTGCACTACTTGACAATATCTGAATAACATCTGTATTGTTTGAGAAGCATTGCGCTGGACTTTGTATTTAACAGTGTTTGAATAGTATCTCACGGTTTCTGTCACATATAACAATGTTATAATAGTAGCAAACTAGTTTCTGCTGTATTTAACTGTGTTTTCATAGTAGCACACTGGTTTCTGTCATATTTAACAGTGTTTGCATATTCGTAGCACATTTCCGCTGTGTTTGAATGGCATGGTATTAGTTTGTGTAGTGTCTGAATAGTGTCACGCTGGTTTGTACCTCACTGTGGCTGGGCAGCCCTATTAAATGACTGAGGTTGTCCCACATGAGCCAGCTGGCAGTGGCCAGTGCAGTGGTCTGTAAGTGGTGCACCCTGCGAAAGGACAAAAGGGGATCCATCCCAACACTGACTGACAGGTGGACACAATAAAGCTTTAGAAGCACCTGTCACTGAGCTGGAATCAGGCAAGGCGGTTTACCCCTGCACACATATAAATGTTTTCCTTCCTCTCTCTCTCTCTCTCTCTCTCCCCTCCTCTCTGTCTCTCTTCCTTTCTCATAGACACCTGGGCCTGGACCTCGTCCCTAGAAAAGAGTTTGAGATGGTGGACGCGGATCAGATCAGTGTATCAGATCTCTACAAAATGGTAGGTGACCCTTGGCTGAGTGGAACTGTTAGTGTGGTCCTGGAGCGTGTATGTGTAAGTGTGTGTGTGTACGTGTGTATGTTTTTGTGCATTGTGTGTGTGTGCTTGTATGTGTATGCGTGTGTTTGTGTACACGCATGTGCATCTGAATGTGCATGCGAGTGCATGTGTGCATGTGCGTGTCGGTCTGCATGCATGCACACGTGTGCGTTTGCGTATGTTTGTGTCTGTGTGTTGAGGCAGCTATGTGTGTGTGAGTGAGTGTTTGTGCATGTGTGTGTGTGTGTCTGTGGGTGAGCACATACATGTGTGGGTGTATGTGTGTGTCTTACTGTACCTAACTAACTGTATCATGGCCAACAAAAGGTAGCCATACCTGATTAAACTTGTTGAAGTAGAACACAGTGAAACACCGTCCTAAGAGAGGGACTATAAAACATAGAGAGCAGAACAGACAGCTGAAAATACCGGACGGAAGTCCATATATGGTCGTGCTAAAAGTGATGGCCACAGCACAATTACTGCAATTTTAAGGATTTCTAGTGGCGCTCTTTTGTTGCCTAGTGACTGTATCTGCCTGCAATATTTAGCTTAAATGGCTGTTTCTTCCCCAAAAATATATTATGAGCTTTAAGTCTGCAAAAAAACATTGTACATTAAATTTAGAAGTTTAATCAACAAGCTCTACAGCAATATATATATATATATATATATATATATATATATATATATATATATATATATATATATATATATATACACACACATACACATATATATATATTTAGTACATATATTCAGCACACAGTACATATAGTTATGCTATATCCACATAAGAGTCAGCATAAACAATATACTCAACATTAACAATAAATTGGAAATGACTAAAAAGAAAATATTGACTTGGTAAGCACTCAAGGTATGCTCTTCCTTGAATCACCTCTCCTTCCTCGCAGTGTTTATTCTCACCTCCACATCCTTACAAGGGGACATCCTGTTCAATTTTGGCTTTTGACAAGCTCTGCTAGTTTTTGATCTAAAGACTTCGGCATGACGTTGGACAGCCAATGGTACACACACTGCAGGAGTCTTCCTGTGTTGCTGCTCCACATTGTTTGTTCTCTGCAGGGGGAAACCGATTTAAAACACTTTGCCCATTAGAAGAAATTCAGCAATGAGAGATTCAGTCAAATTTAATCTGTCTCAGACCTGAATTATTGTTGTCCTGATCTTTTATTTTAGGTAACGTAAACCACAATAAAGAGAGGAGGGACAGGGACATCGAAATGTTCCATTGATCAAAGACATGCAGATCTGTATCTGTTTTTCCATCTCTCTGCTCCATTAGAGGATGTTTTTTTTGTCAGAGATAGATAAAGATGGAATCCTGAAATATGGTATATAATTCAAAGGCGTGTGTTTGCTTGTTTGTTTGCACCCACACACACATGCACACACATATATGTATGAATGTGGGCACCCTGGTAGCGGCCCAGGTTCAAATCAGCCCTAGCCCCCCCCTGCATGCCCCCCCACCACAACCACCAAACAAATTGGAAAATGCCTTAAAAAACATGTATGTACACCTGTTTTTGTGGGTATGTGCTTGCCTATATGTGGACGCATGTAAACCCATGTGTGAATTTATGCATGCATGCAGGTGTGCGTGTGTCCAAGTGTATGTTTGTTTGCGTGTGAACATGACCTCAATAATTTACAAGCTCATTTTTTATATAGGAACGCGCAATTCATTCTGCCATGTTGAAAATGTCTGTCTGCTTGGATCCCTTCAACTGAAAACATACGTGACGCATGTGGTGTGAACTCTGTGTGTTTTGTAGCCTTCACACATATAAATGCCAGATACTGATCACACATTGGAACAGACAGGGTTGATTAGCTGACTACATAGTCGTCATCACTCATGCGTTTGGACGGTTTCAGGAAGGGGTCAAAAGGGTGTGTTTGTTCCTTAGAGAAAACAATACCATATAACCTCCTGGATCTTACCCTAAAGATTTTATTTAGTGGGTCTCACAAATGGATAAGAATTGCTGAACCAGAATTACATTTCAGCTGAACAAATGGCAGATGTAGCTTTGACCCAAATCGATAGGGCTTTAATAACTGTACGTCAGAATGGATAATTATGTGCAAATGGATGCTTATTATACATTCTGTAACAAATTAGCATTTTTTTCATTACTCAGAGAATGCAAACCACTCATTCAGCTGTTTTTACTTGTTCCACTTTGCTAGACAATTGTTTAGTCCGTAGGTACTCATGGAAACAGTGGAAGAATGGAGACATGTTGGGTGCTGCCGAAATGCCTGTGATCCTGTCAGTGAAAGCAGGGAGTAGGGATAGCCTTGGCCAGGCAGGTGTATAACAGGAGGAGAGGAGCCAGGCCAGGCAAAGCAGAGACAGGGGGAAGCTGTGTTTATTTAAACCTTTCTGCTTATCAGTTAGATAATATGGCTGCTGCAGTGTCCCCCCACCTCTGAGCCTCACAGCCCCCCTGCCTCTTAGCCTTACGAACCCTCTGCCTTCCTGCCTCTTAGCCTCTTAGCATCCCTGTCTCTTTGCCTATTAGCCTCCCTGCCTCTTAGCCTGTTGGCCTCCCTGCCCCTTACTTCTTAGCCCTCCTGCTCTTTACCTCTTAGCCTCCCTGCCTCTTCACCTCTTAGCCTATTAGCCTCTCTTAGCTTCCCTTCACCACAGCCTTCCTACCCCATGCCTCCCAGCCTCTATGCAGCAGACTCCTCACAGATTCAGGGCCTCTTGGTGTTTGATGTGGGGGTGGCATTCTCACATGGGATTCTGGCAGGGCTTGGAATTTCAGCCCATATCCAATCATATCTTAGCCCCACAGACAAACTCAAACACTGGCTAATGCAATGTATTTGTGGCGAGATCCACTGAAAAACAGCTGAAACGTCTTTCAGGCAGGAACATACACAGGCAGTGGTGATATCTGAGGCAGTGAGAAGTAGGGGGCTGGTGCTGTCTCTGCCTGAGAGTTGGGTTCACATGTGTGGGAGGCCATGCGCTGCTGAAAAGCAGGGAGGCTTTAGAGTACTCTCTCTCTATGAAGAGTGAACGCTACTGCAGTCCTGCAGTCAGAGAAATGTGGCTAAAGTATCAAATCGTTGGTTAATCAACCGAAACAGATCCAGGATGTTTGATATATTTCAGCTCTTTTGTTTGTTTGACCCTCTGCATTAGCAACCAGTTGTCATAATTTTTCATTTCTGTTCTGCATCAGTAGTTGACACCTGTCCCATGTGTATTTGTTGTAGATACAGTAGTAAATGCATATGGGCTTTGGAGTTACAGTATGCCCACCTCCTCAGACTGTTGACCCACCTCCTCCTGGGAGCCCTAGTTTAAGCTTAGTTTTACAAAACCAGGTGCTGACGGATTTTACTGCATTTGAAGCATGTATTTGAGAAGCCTCTGCGCCGTATATTATCACCAGAATATCCTTGAAACCAAACACCATGCTTCTCCCCCAGCGCTGCTTTAGCTGTCTCTGTCTTCTCTCTTTCTCTTTTCCCACTGCCTTCATTCCTGGCAAACAAAGACCCTCTATCTGCCAGGAACACTTTGAGTACCATCTGCTAGTGTCTGAATCTTCTCCCTTTCCAACTAAGACACATCCAAGCCCGATGTTTCCAGGAAAAGCACAGTGAATTTGACTGTGTTGAACCGTCCCAAGGCTCTGTTTGATGTAGGGGGCTCATGGTCTTAGTGTCCAGGTGCATATTTTTAGTTGTGCACAACCACTGACAAGTAAGTCTTTCAGATCTATTGTTCTGCAGCAGATCCTCTCAAACTGGAGGACTGTGGGACTGAGCAACAGTGGGACTGGAAGAATGTGGGACTGAGAAACAGTGGGACAGGAGGACTGTAGTACTTTGGGAATTAAAGTTCTATCAATGAGTCTCAGAAAGACAGAGATAATCCTACGTAATGATTAAAATAGAGAACAGAAGAAAGGTATATATTTTCAGATTTTTTAATTAAGGTGGTAATTCACAGGTGAGCTTCTTAGCCTGCCCTGTACTAATCTAGGCCATCTCTGTACTAAAATAAACCCTGTCTGCCCTTTCTGTACTAAACTAGGCACTTTCTGCCCCACCTGTACTAAAGTAAACCCCTTCTGTACTAAACTAAACCCTCTCTGTGTTAAATTAAACCTTCTCTGCCCTTTCCATTCTAAACTAGGCCCTTTCTGCCCTCCCTGTACTAAATTAAATCCTCTCTGTACTAAACTAAACCCTTTCTGCCCTCCCTGTACTAAACTAAACCCCCTCTGTACTAAACTAAACCCTCTCTGTACTAAACTAAACCCCCTCTGTACTAAACTAAACTCTCTCTGTCCTTTCTGTACTAAACTAAACCCGCTCTGCACTAAACTAAACCATCTCTGCCCTCTCTGTATTAAACTTTACCCTCTCTGTCCTTTCTGTACTAAACTAAACCCCCTCTATACCAAACTAAACCCTCTCTGTACTAAACTAAACCCCCTCTGTACTAAACTAAACCCTCTCTGACCTTTCGTATTAAACTAAACCCTGTCTGCCCTTTCTGTTCTAAACTAGGCCCCCTCTGCACTAAACTAAACCCTCTCTGCCTTCTTTGTAATAAAGTAAGCCATCTCTGCCCTCTCTGAGCTAAACTAAAGCCCCTCTACACTAAACTAAATCTCCAGCAGTGTGTAGCTGTCCTGTACTATGTCCTTTATGAGACTTTGATCATTGACAGCGGTAGCAGCACCATAGCTGCGCGTTTACAATATGCACGTTAGATTCTTCCTGTGCATCATCAGCGGCAGCAGAATTTTTCACGGAGGCACGAAGAATACACACTCAGTGTATTCATTTTAATGGGAATCGTTCTCTTGAACTCAATGGGCCTTGTTTTTATGTTGGGGTGTTTTTTCCCCACACGCGCTATCTGCACTCTCTGTGGTGGTCCATCTGTGCGCTCAGAGCCCCCGTTCAGACCCATGTGGAACGCTCTCAGCTCTGTCAGCGAAGATTTATCTCCAACATCACTCTATTAATCTGCTGATGCACTTATGCCCATCTTCTCCATCTCATTGCACTTTCACTATTCATTCGCTTTGGTTTGGCGAACCATGACATTTATGAAGTATATATCGGAATTTAAGAACATTTAGTGGACCATTTAGTCTGATAATTAATTTGGCCATATATGTACATTAACAATCTTAAGTAGATTCATATACTTGGTGGCTACACGTTTTTATATCAAAGTGATACAAATGAAAAGGTATTGATAAGTAGTATGTAAAATTTTTGGTTTCAGTTTTAGTTCCTTGTTTCAAGTCCAGTTCGAAATCGGTTCTTTTTCTGCTCCTATGGAATAATTTCAGTGCCACATGGCATACACCACGAGGGCCCTTAATTAGGTACATCTCTCATTCCATTAAAATGAGTTAGAGACAGTACCACATGACTGTGCTACTGAAAGCAGGTAGGAAGTGACCTACAGATTTTGTTTGTGTCCTCACATTGATCTTCCTACCTTCCATTATTTGCACTGAATAGCTTTTCCAGTATGTAAAGGAGTCTATGGACTCCATGAGATTTCTCACAATAAATTCTCCTCTCTTCCATTGATTTAATTCAGGGGCTGAGTTTTTATCCAAATTTCTGTTGATTTTTATAACTTAAGAATGCAGAAAATGAATTTATACTAAGAAAACACATTTTTGTGCATTGTTTAACATCTTAATGCCCTTAATGTTAAGTGCCTTCATTAGACCCAAACTTTGATACAGAGTGACCCCCCCCCACCAACTCACACACACACACAGACCCAGCTAGAGAACTGCAGCTACAGGAGCTAGCTAACAGACCCACCAATTCACACACACACACACACACACACACACAAACTCAGCCTCATACTTATTGAGCTGCCTTAAGATAATTGCATTGGCACTTTGCAGATATGGATTCTGCTGTAGCCTCTTTCTGCACCAAGACACTAGCCACTGTGTAAGCAGAAACATGGGTTCAGAGCAGAGAAACACTGTAGGCCTACACACTGACAAAACCATTTGGCCTTCCAGAACCCCAACATAGATTTCTGAAAACACTCATCCAATCATATATTATGAGAGCCTACAGTGTGCCTATGTGTTGTGTTGCACATAGTCTGAATCATTTAAGTGGATAAATTAAATCAATCTTTTTTATTATTGTAGTTATTTTCACATAATTATCATTTTATGTCAATATGTCATACTGTAATGAAATGAAAATGAATGAAAATAAGTATTTTGTGTACTTGTTTTGTTTTGTCTAATTCTTTTGTATATATTCACATCTTAATATTGTGTAACTACTTTATACTGTTATTTTTCCATTAACAGAAGAGAGGTTAAAGAAATTCTAAATGGCACTTTGATATTTGAAAACGAAGGTCTTGGATTTTGTTTTTGACCTATAAAAAGCAACGGGAATACATTTTCATTGCACCAAGGTATTTTAATTTTATGAATTTCCTGGCAGTATACAATTCAGTAGCCAAGCATTTCTGCAACAGAATGCAAAATACTCAACACACTGTGTTCCTGTGTTCACTGTTACATATGTGTCCTTATACAGCTGTACTTTACCAACGTTTCCTGCTATTTTTAGTCCAAATACTTGAGTTCTGATTCCATGTCAGAATTTTTTTCTTTTGATTCTGAACAAACCATTTGTACAGTCTGTTCCTGGTCCAGGCTACAATCTATTCCTGTGGTAATCTCTCCTTAGCTATTTGTGTGTTCCATTCCAATGAAACATGACCTACTTGCTGTGCCCTGCTGTCTCCTGTTATCTGCAGAGCATGACTTGTGCTGCCCAAGGGCCATGTTTGCTGTGTGACCCTCGGACAGGTCTGACAGTGGACCAGTGGTTACGTGCAGCGCGCTAAGTGCACCTGACACGCATATTGTCCAGGTTTTTGGTATCAGGGAGGGCAGAGCCTAGACTAACTCAAACCTGTTTCTCTCTTTATCTCCTGTGTGTTGCAGCACCTGTCCAGCCGGCACACTGTCCAGCAAAGCACATCCCAGGTGCTGCTCTGTGTAAACTGTGTGTCTGTCTGTCTCTCTGTCTGTCTGTGTACACTGTGTGTCTGTCTGTCTCTCTGTCTGTCTGTGTGCACCTCTCAGACAGTCTATGCTCCTGTCTGTCTGTCCATCTGTTTCTCTCAGCATGTCTGTTTGTCTGTATGCAACTCTCTGTGCTCCTGTCTGGTTGTCTGTCTGTCTGTCTGTTAGTCTGTGTGCTTCTCTCAGTTTTTCTGTCTGTCTGTGTGTATCCACTTATCTAATTATCTTACATCTGTCCATCCATGTCTGCAAAGCCCCCACTTCAGTTAGGCTGAACTCGGTCAACTGTGAATATTGGACATTGCAAATTGTCGGATACCAACAATGTTTAAGTGCAAAAATTATCCCTCAATGGTAAGAATTGACCATTCTTAATGAAAAGAAACAATAAAAACATATAGATTCAATTATTTTTTATAAAAAAATAACTTTCCAAAACTTTTTAAATCAAGATAACAGAATCCACGTGACAACATGACAACGGAGGTGCAAGACAAGGCAAAACCCAAGTGGCAGTTAAACCCATACGTTTACAAGAGTGAATGAGTTTTTAACAGAACTTGAAAAGGGGTAGAAACTTTGGGTAGGTGAGGCAAAGACAGTCAGGGCTGAGATTTTCCAGGGACCGTCTATGGCCGTGGGATTTTGTTTTCCAGCTCCATTCAAAAACGGTAAGAAAGTCCAGCAAGTTAGTAATAGAGTTGCTAGAGTCTCTGTCTTTCTGTCTGTCTGTTTAAGGAGTCAATGATGATCTGACATAGGATGTCACTCATTCACTGTGTTTATACATTAACACAAGAGTATAAAAAAACAATTACGAGTTACTAGTACTTTCCATGATGAATGATTTAAGTTTCCCAGGCAAAAGCGTTTCACAGGTCACTTTGATGGAAATTTTTAGCTATGGTTTTTTTGTTTGTGTTTCCAGGGTGACAGCATACGTCAGCGCCATGGTGACGCATGTCGTATCCCTGTGCCACACCACCTGTTCATCAGCCTGAAGAGCTTCACCTATAACACGATCGGTGAAGACACAGACATCTTCTTCTCCCTCTATGACATGAGGGAAGGCAAGCAGATCAGGTGAGGGGGTTTTTGGGTAATCTCTCTTAGCTTACTAAGAGGGAAAACCCCATGCAGTCCATCTGTGGCCATGTTGCAGCTCAGTGGTTCCTATACCCAATTTAATATGATGAATCAAGATCTCTTTGGATTGGACACTCCCAACACCTAGCCAATGAAAGATGTGGCTGCTCTAACAGCCAGCCAATGAAATAGGTAACTGGTCAAACAGCCAGCCAATTAAAGATGTAGCTGCTCTAGCAGTCGACCAATTAAAGACTTGGCTGCTCTAACAGCCAGCCAATGAAATAGATGGCTGCTCTAACCGCCAGCCAATGAAAGAGGTGGCTGCTCTAAAATAGTGTAAATATAGCTGTTAAAGGATGCAAACTAATAGGTTCTGCTTGATTTATCTAACATGCAGTACAGCATTTATTCTCATAAAACACTGACATGTTCAAATCCTATAGGGATAGCATAGACTAAATCCTGTTGAAGAAACAACAAAATGAAATCATTAGTAACAGCAACAACAATCATAAGACAGCAAAATTAGGTTGCTACAAGGAGGACTAAGGCCAACTAGAGGAGCTAGGGAGGGATGGAGAGAGGTGCATCCTGAAGAGTGAGTCTTCAGTCTGCGTTTGGAGGTAGACAGATTATCGGAGGATGGCGGGAGCACCAGCCACGTTGATGATGCAGACTGGAGCATACTGGAAGGCGTGTAGGGTCTGACGATCTTTTGAAGATGGGGCCATCGCCTTGACAGCCAGGAATGACAGCCACTAATGTTTTAATCTGATACATACTATGGCAGGTAGCCAGTGGACGTTGGTGAGGAGGGGGATGACATGGAAGCGTCTGGGAAGGTTGAAGACCATATGGTAGCAGCATTCTCAATGAGCTGCAAGGGTCATTTACCAATGATTTGAGAAAAATTTTGGTTAGCTCATACTGAGAGGCCCAAAGTGCTTGTTGAAGAAGTACTCTATGTATCCAGAAATGAGTTCTCCTGTTCTCATTACCATTATTGGCCTAGTGCATAAAAATGGCATCATAAACTAGGCTCCTGTTGTAAACTTATAAACTTGTTAAACCGTTTTTCTATGCTGAACTTATCTCTGCTCTTTTGCAACGAATACATGTGTACATTTGGAAAGTCCAGGATTTAAAGCACCTAAACTGTAACAGTCATTTCCTTAAAAGCACAGACTGGGTTTTTTCAGGATGTTAGCATACGGTAGCCTCGCTCATAGCGTTGCAGCGCTCTGGGGAGCTTGTGCATGTGCAGTGCTGGGGACAGCACTGTGTGACGGTTTGTGGAGACATGTGGTTACAGCTGGCAGTGGGGGACTGTGGTGCCGCTCCCTGTCTATGAAAGTGGGGCGCAGGAAATGGGCCTCTGCAGGGGGTGGGGTGGGGGGAGGCTCATTATCTCACCCCCCTGGGTAGCAGGGAGGCAGGAGCTTCCCTCACCCTCATAGACCCCAACAGCAATGGAATTTGCTACCACCCGCCAGCCTCCTGACCTTAGCAACCCACATCGAGGGATAAGCGTGTGTATGGGATTATGTGTATATGTGTGTGAGTATATTTGTGCTTGGACATGTGTGTGTATGTGTGGTTGAGTATGCATGCATGTGTGCCCATGTGGGTGCATGTGAGTATGTGTATGTGTATGTGTATGAATGTGTATGTATGTGTGTACGTGCACATGGGTGTTTGTTTGTGGGTGTGCATTTGTGTGTGTGCATGCACATATATGTGTATTTTTGTGAGTGTGTGCATTGTAACAGTGTGTTTAAGTATATGCGTGTGTGTGTGTGTTGGTGGGTCTGTTAGCTGGCTCCTGTAGCTGCAGTTCTCTAGCTGGGTCTGTGTGTGTGTGTGTGTGTGTGTGTGTGTGTGTGTGTGTCTGTGTGCGTTGATGGGTCTGTTAGCTGGCTCCTGTAGCTGCAGTTCTCTAGCTGTCTGTCTGTGTGTGTGTGTGTTGGTGGGTCTGTTAGCTGGCTCCTGTAGCTGCAGTTCTCTAGCTGGGTCTGTGTGTGTGCGTGTGTGTGTGTGTGTCTGTGTGTGTTGATGGGTCTGTTAGCTGGCTCCTGTAGCTGCAGTTCTCTAGCTGGGTCTGTGTGTGTGTGTGTGTGTGTGTGTGTGTGTGTGTGTGTGTGTCTGTGTGTGTGTGTTGGTGGGTCTGTTAGCTGGCTCCTGTAGATGCAGTTCTCTAGCTGGGTCTGTCTGTGTGTGTGTGTTGGTGGGTCTGTTAGCTGGCTCCTGTAGCTGCAGTTCTCTAGCTGGGTCTGTGTGTGTGTGTTGGTGGGTCTGTTAGCTGGCTCCTGTAGCTGCAGTTCTCTAGCTGGGTCTGTGTGTGTATGTGTGTGTGTGTTGGTGGGTCTGTTAGCTGGCTCCTGTAGCTGCAGTTCTCTAGCTGGGTCTGTGTGTATGTGTGTGTGTGTTGGTGGGTCTGTTAGCTTGCTCCTGTAGCTGCAGTTCTCTAGCTGGTTCTGCTTGCTCACTCCCCCAGATCTGATTCTGTGCCATATTTTAGAGCCAATACAACTTCCACTGAATCTTCTGCCTGACCCCATGGACCCTGCATCACAAAATGAAAGACAGCATGCATGGAGTTATCGCTTTGCTTTTTCTCTGATCATCCTCTTCTCTCTCATTCTCACTTTGTCTCTTTCACACAAACACACATACATACACGCTCATATACAGTCACACACATATGCACACTTTGACTTTCTCTCACACATACACACATTTTTATGCCCATACTTATACTTATTATTCATCCCACTTGAAAGCTGTCCTGTCCTTGCCCCCATGTAGGCAGGGAGAGGTTACTTCAGACTGGAATTTCTTTTTTTACACCCACCTTCACTGTGGTAACGTGGGTTGTTATAGTAACATGCAGCCTGATAAAAGCGTTGAACTAAAACAAGCTCTGAACTATGATTCACTTGTCTATCCTCCCTACCCCGGACCACGCGCTCTTACACACACACACAAACACACACAAACACATACCTAGCCATTGCACCAGTGGAGACCAGCAGTACATCCACTATGCATGGTCTTTCCTGAGGTGCAGTTCGTCAGCACCCCAACCCCGGGCCACTTTCAATAAAGCAACTCAGAGTGGGAGTGCTGATCTAAGAGCAGTTTCCCTCTCCATATGCTAATGTATCCATCAAATGCATAAAGGCTAGCCTGATCCTAGATCAGATATCCTACTTTGAAAGTGTTTGGCAGGTGGTGGATTGATGTCCTCTGTGGGGCAAATAATCCCTGATCCACCGGGCTCCTGAATCATTACTACACACCCTTCAGCTGTGCTGTTCTGGGCTTTGCCTGAGTCAGGCTCACAAGCTAACCCAAAGAAGTGAGGAAGAAGCATTACACCATTAGGGCTGTGTTATTGTACCAAAGGGGCTGTGTGTTCTCAGTCATTACTACACACCCTTCAGCTGTGCTGTTCTGGGCTTTGCCTGAGTCAGGCTCACAAGCTAACCCAAAGAAGTGAGGAAGAAGCATTACACCATTAGGGCTGTGTTATTGTACCAAAGGGGCTGTGTGTTCTCAGTCATTACTACACACCCTTCAGCTGTGCTGTTCTGGGCTTTGCCTGAGTCAGGCTCACAAGCTAACCCAAAGAAGTGAGGAAGAAGCATTACACCATCAGGGCTGTGTTATTTTACCAAAGGGACTGTGTGTTATTATACCATAGGGACTGTGTGTTATTATACCATAGGGACTGTGTGTTATTATACCAAAGGGGCTGTGTGTTATTATACCAAAGGGGCTGTGTGTTATTATACCAAAGGGACTGTGTGTTATTATACCAAAGGGACTGTGTGTTATTATACCATAGAGACTGTGTGTTATTAAAACATAGGGACTGTGTGTTATTATACCATAGGGACTGTGTGTTATTATACTGTTGGGGCTGTGTGTTATTATACCAGAGGGACTTAGTGTCATTATACTATTGGGACTGTGTGTTATTATGCCATAAGGACAGTGTTTTATCATACGATCAGGGCCTTTTGTTATTATACTATAGGGACTGTGTGTTGTTATACCAAAGGGACTGTGTATTACTGTACCATTGGGGTCCTATGTTGTTATACCACAGCAACTGTGTGTGATACCATAGGGTCACATCTGAAATGGATGGACATGTGATAATGTCACAGAGGAAAATTTGTGCTGATCATTGGGTGACAGCATCGTCACCCGGCTGAATACTGTTATTGTCCCTTCACAGTCCAAAGTCCCTATACTCCTCTGTGCTAGCCAGGACCACTGCCCAGCCCACGTGGCTAACACTGTGCTGGCCAATACCACTGCATGTCCCATGGGGGTGGCTGGCAAATTAGCCCAGATTAGTCAGCACAGTGAGTCAATTGCAGAGCGTCTCGCGGTTGCTTCTAATTTTACTTGTGTTCTTTCTTTTAATGAGCATCAGAAACAAGTTGATTTGGATGTGAACAGGAGTCCTGTTTCTGTGAGTGAAAAACCATGATTCATTTTGCATAACTGAACATTTACAAGGCTTTCAAGTTTATCTCGAGGCACAAAAGAAGTGCAATCACTATTCGAGAGGGTAGGTTTAGGAGACAACATAGATTTACAATATTTTTGTATTCCTGAAACACGTTTGTCCAAGAAGAGTTCAGTGACCTGACTCTTTTGCAAAACTACAACTCACGGTTCCCAAGAACATGAGCAGCAACATCACCTATGAACCATGATTATAGAAATATAAACCATTCCCTGTGCTTTAATATATGTAATGTTGCAACTTATGATATATTTTGAACATATCCATCTAGAGGAGCTTACACACATATGCATACAAGCATATGCCTTCAAGCCCAATACATTTAAAGACCTATTATATAGCCACTGTATAGTGTACTGCTAATACAATTAGCCTAGGATTGCATTAGCCGAACAATAAGCTGTAGACTATTCATAGAATGCCAGCAGGCTCCCGTATGAAATAAAGGGGTGGAAATAATAACCTTTTGTGGGTTTGGTAAGGAATTAATGAGTGCCTGACACCATGGTGGGAAGGCTGCGTTTCAGCTTCGCAGATGGGTTGAGCCCGTTCTCCTGCTGGAGGGATGGGCTTGTGCTGTAAATCTCCAGTCTCCCCAGGGTGCACAATCATGTGAGTTGGTTTCTCCCTTAAGGCCTATCATTTTCCTGAAGAAACTGCACACCCAGACCCCACATGTGAGAATAGTCCGTGCATGGAGCACCTTCCTTTGGCTCAATGCTGACCGAGCAGAGTTATAGTGCTGCCTGCATTTACTGCTGCCAGCTGACGGAAATAAAGTTCCCCTTTGTGAGATGTTACCATCCCTGCTGCAGTCTTTTGCTCCAGATCCTGTGTGTGTAGAGGGTGTGTGAGGCACTGGTAGGGACTAGAGTAATGTGGGTTGCAATGTGTCAGAGTGAATTAAAGTTATAGGGCCAAAATCTCACGTTAAGTACAACAATGCTATCGTCCAAGTGCGTGCATTTTATAATGTACCATTCTGACTCTCAGGATTTCCTCATTGGGTGATATAATTTTCCACTAGGGGAAGCATATACGTATATAACATCCATGGGCTGCACAATTGCCTGGTTCACAGACCAAATCTGTAGAAGAGATATTGGTCTGGCCAGCTTCATTAGCCATTGATTTGGTTTAGTGGTGTCATTATTGGGCATACAAAAAAATAACTGTGAAGGTCAGTAGATCAACCAACAACCGATTAGCAACATCAATATAGCCACAAGCTCTGCTCTATGTATGACAGGTACGGACCAATAGTATACTATTCTTGAACAAATATTTGTTATGATTCTGCATCAACGTGAGCTTGGAGTCCATGTGAGCTAGCTTGCTAAACAAAATAATGTTTCGAGGGTTGTTCTTGTGTTTCTTTAAATATTTTATGCCACGTGCAAGAAAAAAGGGGGGCAGAGATATACCTAAGCAACACTGCATCTGATGGCATGGCTTCAGAGAAATGAGAAGCTATCCTTTGGTATCTAGCTAAGCAGTTTGTAAAGTAACTAGCCAGCTAACATTAGCTACTGTTGCTGTATCCATGGTAATGTTTAAGCCTTTTCTGTCAGTTATTTGACAGAGAGGACTAGCTGTAGGCATCATCTAAACCACCCACATACATAGATAAAAGACACTGACTGGTCCAGACACTTGCTGTCCTAGCACAGTCAAAACTCTATGAATCTCACCCACACTGAAATCCAGCTCAGCAAACTCATGGGATTTTGGTGTGGGTAGCCAGGCTATATGGGCAAAATAATGTTAAAATTTTTTTTTTTAAAAAGTTAATTTTGGAATCAGACCTGAGTATTGCACTTTTAATGGGGTCATTTATCAACTTAAAGGTAATCAGTGTGCTCTCAGGTCACACACCAGCTCTAGATGCCTTGTGGAGCTGTCGCCACAGAATGCTGGTGGTCGTATGGTTTAATGATCTGCTGTCAGAACAGCTGCATCTCACCCCATAGTTAGCCTCAGAAAGATAAACCATCCTTTCAGACTCCACTTCAGTTCTTCCTTCTGAACCACCCATCCCCTCTCCCCACATCCCTATTTTAAAAATCGAAATTACTGCTGGCTAAAGTACAAGCTTCCCAGAAACTCCCAAAAAAAGACTACCTTAAACTGTCTTCCCCAAACTTCTGCTTTGAACTGTGTCTTTCCCAAACTTCTACCTAAAGCTGTGTCTTTCTCAAACTTCTACCTAAAGCTGTGTCTTTCCCAAACTTCAACCTAAAGCCGTGTCATTTGTCTTTCAGTGAGAAGTTCATGGTGAGGCTGAACAAGAATGGAGGCCCAAAGAACCCAGAGAAAGTTGATCGTCTGTGTGCTCTCTTCACGGTAAGTCCTTTGAACCTTCTCAAGCAACCCTAACTTTGATGCTGACTATCAGTTATTGCACTGATTTACAAATGCATACAGCCATTATGTGTCAATGGACCTTTTTTTGCCTCGCAGGATTTAAGTAACAAGGACATGAAGAGGGAGCTCTACGTAGTGTCTCACGTGATGAGAACCGGTAAGCTGGCCACCAATGAAAGTCAAATATATGTTCAGGGTGCTGTACCACATAGGTTATCTGTATCTATAGGTTAACTTTACTTAGTGTTATGGAGGCACAGGCTTATTCTTTTCATGAAACTAGGTCTAAATCAATTCAATGTGTTCAAAATACATGATCACAGTTAATAACTATGGGGTCGACTTAATGTGTGTGATGGGAAGGGCTGTGTGTGTTAAAATACAAAGTATGCAGATTTTTGGGGGTTAGCTTGAATGAATATGTAAAACTGGGTGTCTTTACATTAGTTGGAGAAATCATAGGAGGAGGTCATGCAAATAGATTACATGAATTACTCATCCAGGAAGCAATTCAACTGGATGTGCAATTTAGTGCCAATGAAAAGCACTTATTAACAGAGACAATCATTATGATGACAGCTGTTAGAAGAGATGTTCTGACAATCAAAGACCGCAATGTAGGGAGCAGGCACTTTGCATTCCTGCAAATCTCACAATGTCAGCAGGAAAACAATAAAAGATATATGTTGCCTAGGTTCTTAACCCTTTGGTTGCATATGGACACAGCGGTGCAGGAGCAAAAGTATGAAAACACAACTGTGTGGTGTCTATAACCGAATGCTCAAAGTGATTAGGTAACCATAGGAGCTTTTTGACTGGTGTGTTCTAGTAACACTCAAAACACACGAAAAGAGACTTTGTGGACTCAGATATCATGAATAAATTAATTCATTGTAATCATGAAGAAAATTGTGTCACAGACTACAAGAATAACTAGAAATGTAATCAAACAAGCAATAGTGTCTGTTATGAGTTGTAGTGATTTTATGTCACAATAATAGTTTGAGTAGCAACTATGGTTTTGAGTATTTCAGTCCTGAAATAATGTCTACTCCTGGCAAACACCCAGTGTAACAGTTAGTGCTTTCGGAAAGTAGAGATTCCTTCAAAACACACAAAATTCCCCTGTTAACATGGCCGTTTCGTGACAGAATCATTTACATATTGACTGTTACTTGAGCGCTTGCAAAGGGTGAAATAAGACCTGCAACTACTATGGGTGCACATGTGAAATAACATCTGATATTTGGGTGTTACCAACCCCATGTGTGTGTGAACTAAAACAACCTCTTACATATTTGTACCTCAGGATGATTACCCAGGCCAGCTAACTGGGTACGCTAGCTTTGTGGTGGATTGCCAGATCTGCTTGGCTGCCCTGTGTCTGGTGAAGTGGGATGAATGTGCGTCGGTGCTTCTCACCTACATGTTTCACACAACACTCACCGCACTGCGTCATTCGCACCTTGAGTTTGCAGTGCCTTAAATTCTTCCTGCTGAAGTGGATCAAATCTGGGTGAACGCAGGCGTTTAGGCTGTATATGACTACCTCGTTTTAGCAGCTGCTATGGCTGATGGGAGAACAAAACTTTCAGTTTCATCGAGCTTGTTAGCGCTGCCAATTCATTAGTGTGTTAGCTCTGCTAGACCCTTTAGCATTGTTGGACCCTTTAGCATGTGCAGATCTGTTACCACTGACCAATCTCTTATGCTGCTGTTGCCACCGTTGCTCCCTGTCAACCTTTTCTCCAGGTGTTGTGTGCTCTTGTCATGGTCCTCAAAGAAAAGCATTTTGGGGCTTTGGTGTCTAACTAATAATAACAACCCAGCCAGAGCTCTGTGAGTGAGGCTGTTGCACATGGATGAAGTACTTCGTAATGCAGTACTGGGTGGCCGACTCTTTTCAGGGCTCCAGTGATGGAGCAAGCAGAGGGGGGAGACCCGTTCGTTCCCCTGCATCCCGAGGCTCTCCGCACACCTACATTAACTCCTGAGTTTGGGTTTCATTCAGACAGCAGGGGTGGAGTGGGAGGGAGAGATACCACTGAAAAAACCATGAGACTGAGGAGCATTTAGAAATGTATATATATATACAGTTGTCTGGGAGACAATATATCCATGTATAAAAAGAAGGGTATTATAAGCTGTACAGGGGACACTGGAGCTCCTGCTTGCTGATGCTCTTTAAACAAAGCTGCTGATAGTTGGATATGCATAAAGAAGTTAGTATGCTGAAGTTAGCTTTTCCCAGGTAGTTACACCCCTTGCAAAAGGGTCACTTGTTGTATCTCTCAACACGCCACTGATAATTGGTGGAATGGTAGGTGCATCTCAAAAACCTGTGATGAGTCTGTCACAGGTTCCCTGTACTTTCACATAATCTCATCCCCACCCCTTTTTACACACAGTCCATACTTTTGTTAACCTGTCACATAGTTCTGTATCCAAACAGTTAGCCAGATCCACACAACTCTGATAAGATGGCTTGTCTAGTGTTGGACATACTGTGATATACCCTATCACTGTTATACCACCCAAACCTAGTATGGAGAATGGGGCCTTGGGGGTGGGGCCTTGGAGCTGGGGACAGCAGGGCAGGGGGCAGGCAGCCTGGGCATTGGGCTGGAGAATGGAGGCTAAGGGATAGGGGCTGGAGAATGGACGATAAGGGATGAGGGCTGGTGAATGGAGGCTAAGGGAGGGCTAAGGAGGCTATGGACTGTAGGATGTAGCAGCAGTGGTGGGGACTGGGAGCTAAGGGATGGGGCTGGGAATGGAGCTGGGGAATGGAGGCTAAGGGATGGTTAAGGGGGCTGTGGGCTGTAGGATGTACCAGCAGTGGTGGGGGCTGGGAGCTAAGGGATGGGGGCTGGGAATGGGGCTGGGGAACGGAGGCTAAGGGAAGGCTGAGGAGGCTATGGGCTGTAGGATGTAGCGGCAGTGGTAGGGGCTGGGGGCTGTAGCAGCAGTTGTAACCTGAGCGTGTTCCTGCAGGCCGGATGCTGCTGAACGACTCTAAGAAGGGCCCACCGCACGTTCAGTACCGCCGACCCTACGGCTGTGCGGTGCTGGCCATGAGTGATGTCCTGCAGACTATCTCTGAGCTCAAGGAGGAGAAAGACTTCGTCCTCAAAGTCTACACGTGCGTACCTGTTTACCTTTTACATGTATGTGAGGCCCAACATAAGTTCATGTGTTTCACATATAAACTATATTTAAGTTGCTTTTATGGTAAAAGCTGCAATAAGCCTGAAATGAGAAGAAATTCATGAAATTCACAAAGCTCTTTATTGACCTTTGTACTGACAAGGCTTTTCAGCAAATTCCATTAATGACTATAATGTTAGCTGTTGGGTTACTTAACGTAATATATGTTTACCTCTGATTGCTGAGGATTCAAGTTCTCACAGCCACATTCATACTCTCAGAGTGATAAAGGTCATGACTATGTTAAACCATCATGTTCATTAATGCAGTTTGCTTAAAATTCTTGCCATTGCAAAGGTCAATATGAAACTAGGGCAATACCATGACCTTCTCATACTCTGAGGCTATCGGCAGCTTTTAACACAAATTGAATTTGAAAAGAATTACCATACTTTTAAACCTGAAATGTCACTTCAATTTAAAGTAATGGTGCTACTCAAAATGATGACGTTAGTAATTGTGTGTTGCAAATCACTGTACAAAAGTTAACTATGGCCCTTCAGTGATGGCTTTGAATTCCTTGGTACATGTGGGACTTCCTGACTAACACGATGGTTGGGATTCAGTCATTGGTCACAATGCACAAATAAATGTTTTTGGTTTTCATTATTATCTTCGCCAACAAAGTTCAGCAGCCTGCTAACCACGCCTGCAAAATTTTCCATGGTTTCTACTGTTGGGGAGACTGAAAATAAAGACAAAGCTATTCTTTTGTTGCACTTTGTAACTGGTAGAAAGGACAAACCACTTTTCCAATATTCTTATTAGTCTCATTATTCTTATGAGTTGTAACCTAATATGGGCCCCCGATACCTTCATGCTCACACTGAGATTTATGTGCGATATCCATCACCAGCACAGCTATGATGAACGATAACACAGTTCACATACAGGAAACGGTAGTGCACAGATTTGTCATGATGATGGGCGATATGCGTGACCGTATATCAAGGAAAATAAACAGAAATGTCCCCTTTCTATCTGAAATGAAGACATGAACAATGTTACATCATACTGGACAGTTGAGTTTCACTTCGCTTTTCTCAATGTGCATCAATTTTTTCTACCAGCCCATTTAAGAAAAACATGCTGAAAAGGAAAAAAGCATTGATGGGGAACCCATTCGCTGCTGATGTTTCCATACTGATTTGAATATTCGTTGTGTTGCGTTTAGCGTTTAGTGCTGATGAAGCGAGAGAGGCAGCCACGGCTCTTGCTCGTTTTGTTCCTCCTCCTCATTTCCATGACAAGCCGGTGCTCTTTTTCGGCGGAGGCTTCTGATTAACATGGACATGCTCACACATGCGTTGCGTGGCGGCACCCACGCCCTGCAGCGAATGCCGATTCTGGGGTCTAAAATCTGTTAGCCGTAGAGCCCGGCCCCCTTCCACCCCCTCCCGGTTTTGTGATTGCCACTGTTTCCTCTTCGCTGCCATCCCATGCTCAGAGAGCTGTGATATGTTAATGTTGCCTTGGGAACCAAAGGGTCGGCGAAAACATTTGTCAAAATGGACGAGCATTCCTGCTGTAAGGGAAACATAGGAAATCAGGATCTCTGTCCATGCATCTGTATGCATAGGCCTGTACCAGGGTCAGTGCTCTGTGCCATTGTTGTGGAGTAGAGTAGGCCATTAAATCACAGGGTTATACTAGGGTCAGTGCTGCAAATTTGCTGGTCATTTCTTTGGTGAGTTGAAAGCATGTTTTCATAATAACAGGAAGTAACATGGTGTAATATGTAGGACAAGGGGATTGTGTACAAATCAATTGTGTATGATTTGACAAAATGTAAGCTTTGTAAGTTGGCCAGGGTCGGGTTGTCCACTGTGCTGTTGAGTGTGGATGAGGTTTCGGGGCTGTGTGCTGTAGTGCCTGGGTGAGGCGTTGGGGCTCTGTGCTGTAGAGTGTGGGTGAGGTGTTGGGGCTCAGTGCTGTAGTGTCTTGGTGAGGCGTTTGGGCTTTGTGCTGTAGTGTCTGGGTGAGGCGTTGTGGCTCTGTGCTGTAGAGTGTGGGTGAGGTGTTGGGGCTCTGTGTTGTAGAGTGTGGGTGAGGTGTTGGGGCTCTTTGCTGTAGTGTCTGGGTGAGGGGTTAGGGCTCTGTGCTGTGGAGTGTGGGTGAGGTGTTGGGCTCTGTGGTGTAGAGTGTGGGTGAGGTGTTGGGCTCTGTGGTGTAGAGTGTGGGTGAGGCGTAGGGGCTCTGTGGTGTAGAGTGAGATGTTTGGGCTCTGTGCTGTAGTGTCTAGGTGAGGTATTGGGGCTCTGTGCATTAGGGTATGGGTGAGGTGTTGTGGCTCTGTGCTGTAGATTGTGGGTGAGGTGTTGGGGCTCTGTGTTGTAGAGTGTGGGTGAGGTGTTGGGGGTCTGTGCTGCAGTGTCTAGGTGAGGCATTGGGGTTCTGTGCATTAGGGTATGGGTGAGGTGTTGGGGCTCTGTGCTGTAGTGTGTGGGGGGGAATTGGGGCTCTGTGCTGTAGGATGTGGTTGAATTGTTTGGGCTGTGTGCTGTAGTGTATGGGTGAGGCGTTGGGGCTCTGTGCTGTAGGGTGTGAGCCCCAACACCTTCACATAGCTTTTGTGAGCTCTGTGAGAGACAGAAACACAGAGAGACACATAACCAGTGGGTTCAATTCTGTAAAACACAGTACACATCCACTGGAACATACCATATACAGGGGTCCTCGACTTACGATCAAGTTCCGTTTCTACAACGTGTCGTAAGCTGATTTTCGACGTAAGTTGGAATTTTTACCTAAATTATACCTAAATTAACACCTTAAGTCACTCACACTGTACACACAGGACATGAAGGACATATAAAATACAGTAATTAAATTAAACAGTAATAAAAAAAGAGAGAACAATTCCTTACCTTTATTTCTGTGGTCGTATTTACGAACCAAACCACTTAGGTCGAAACTAGGTTTTTTGAGTCATTTATAGGAGTGTGTCGTAACCACGAAACAACGTAACTCAAAACCATCATAACCCAAGGACCTCCTGTGTGTGTGTGTGTGTGTGTGTGTGTATATATATATATATATATATATATATATATATTTAAGTTTTAAGAAAAGAGTATTACATTTTTTGATACATCTAAAGAAAAGGGAACCAAATGCCCTCACATATATAGCCTTTTCATCCCAAGAGCTATGACCCAATAGGAGTCCTCTCAGTCGGCTGGCACCGAAACTAATGAAATCAAAAAAAAAGATTCCTGTTTGGAACATAGGAAGATAATGAAAAAAACTTCAGAACAATCCCGAAAACTAGAAATGAGCAGAACATCTCTCCAGAGACAGATCCTTACTAAATACAGAGGAACTGCAGCATGTTCACTGAAATGGAACGACACCAACAAACCTGGCAACCCATGTGATCACAGTGAGGCAGATTAGGCTGAGATACACTCCCTATGCTACACTAAATATACAGAATGCCAGACCTTCTTTGAAAAATAAAAACAGTATCTTTTTTTTGTGAACTTTCTGCCTCGGAAACATTACCCATTTTACTTGGTGAAGAACACACAGCCCCAGAGTTGATTTATATGTAGCAACCTGTTATCACCACAGAAACACAACCATTCTGATGTTGCATACAAATTATATACACGTATGTGCATGTGTTTGTGTGTGGGTGTGTGTGTTTGGGTATTATTATGTGTGAATTTATACGTAAATATATTTTATTATATTGTGTGACATGAATATGTAACTAACATACATAGTAGTATGTATGTTAGTTACACATATATTAAGTAACAAGATATAGTAGGGTTAGGTATTGTTGTTGTTATTTCTGACATCAGCTTTTGCATGTCATGCCAATAAAACACCTGGAAATTAAAAAAAAAATAATTAAATTCGAGATGGAGAGAAGGAGAGAGAGAGAGAAGGAGAGAGTGAGTTTTTTTCCCACTGCAGCAGCTTGATTGAGTCTGTTGAGTCTGACATGATGCCACCTAGTGGTGATAAAAAGCAGTGCAGTACCTGCTGCACAAAGGCAGAATATCCCCTCTAACACTGCTGTGTAATACTGCTCACTTACACAGTAATCTCTAACAAACCCATCCACACTAAGAAACAAAGCTGTGGGGGTCAGATTTCCTGTGTAAATTAAACTCCATTGATAGCAAACATACAGGTAAGAATGAATGTACAGGTAAAGCAAATGCACAGGTAAGAGGTGTTGCATCAACCTTTCACAGCACCTGTCCCCATGAACAACAAAAACCAGCACATGAGATGGAGTCAGTAGAACACCACAATCGTTGGAAAACCCAACGCATTGCCCTCATCGTATATGTACAGAGGACAGAACACAGAACACATGGCATGCACAGTCTATCAATATGAATTATGTGTTCAGTTACTTATTAGAAACAGAGAGACAGAGGTATATGAGAACCCGAGAAACCGTGGAGAAATGTATGTGTTAAGCCAATGTGTCTTTGTGCATGGTGGGACAGTCTGCAGTGCAGATTAGCTGCATTAGCATAGATACTACTTACAAACAATCAGCAAATGCTTTCATAAACAGATGAGGAATCTCATGAGCTCTGTTGTTTATTTTGTTATGAAAAAATGAAAAACCCAGCACCAAAAGAGAAACAAAGTTACACTCAGAACTTATGATATAAAACATGCTGCTTTGTCATATACTTTGTTCAGCTTATTGTCACAAGGACCACTTTATTAAGTCTGAATTGTTTCCAGGCTCCATTCAGTATGAATTGTTTCCAATTGATCAAACTATCCACAGGGTCCTAATCACCCAGGGTTGAAGAGAATATTAAAGTGAGACTCTTCCTCTCAGACCTGATCAGTGCTCAAAGCTGTTCTATAATAATGAACAGAATGTTCTGTGATTGTGCTCAATTTTGTGTTCAGATGTAACCTTGGTAACAGCTGAACACAACTTGGTTTGTTCCCGGCAGCAGTGATTGGTTAAAGCCCCTCCCCCTGAATTTAGATGAGGTTTCCACGCATGCAGCACTTGTCATGCACTGGCTAATTAAACTGTCACCTGCATGGGGGGGAAACGTCGCCCCCAGTACGACACCATCAGGCGTTAAGCAGCTGGTCTGCACCCCATACGAAAATGCCTGTCAGACACTGATCTGAAGATGCTCATAGAAAACTCACTGAGAGAGAAAACAGTGCACACTGATCTGAGAACACGCAGTGCTCAGAGAAAACAGCGCGCACTGACCTGAGAACACACAGAGCTCAGAGAAAACAGCGCGCACTGACCTGAGAACATGCAGACCTCAGAGAAAACAGCACGCACTGACCTAAGAACACGCAAAACTCAGAGAAAACAGCATGCACTGACCTGAGAACACACAGAGCTCAGAGAAAATAGCGTGCACTGACCTGAGAACATGCAGAGCTCAGAGAAAACAGTGCGCACTGACCTGAGAACACGCAGAGCTCAGAGAAAACAGCGCACACTGACCTGAGAACACGCAGAGCTTAGAGAAAACGACGCACACTGATCTGAGAACACGCTGATCTGAGAACATGCAGAGCTCAGAGAAAACGGAGAGCCAACGGAGCGCAATGGTATAACACGCAGAGCTCAGACTGATCTGAGGACAAGCAGAGCACAGCGCATACTGATCTGAGAACACGCAGAGCTCAGAGAAACCAGAACACACTGATCTGAGAACATTCAGAGCTCCGAAAAAATGGCACACACTGATCTTAGAACACGCAGAGCTCAGAGAAACCGATACACACTGATCTCAGAACATTCAGAGCTCTGAAAAAATGTCACACACTGATCTGAGAACACGCAGAGCTCAGAGAAACCGGCACACACTGATCTGATAACACGCAGAGCTCAGAGAAAACGGCACACACTGATCTGAGAACACACAGATCTCAGAGAAAACCGTGCGCACTGACCAGAGAACACACAGAGGTCAGAGAAAACGGCACACACTTATCTGTGGGGCCTAACGGTACAATCCCTCTCGGGGTTAAACCACAAGCAAGCCCTCTCTCGAATCCGACTGTGTTCTGGTTCACGAATGGAGCTGATCTTGCCTGGAGCACTTCGAAGTTAATGGCGGCATCGCTCGCTAGGCTTTGGCGCCTACTTTTAGTCCCTCAGAGTGTTATGTCAGCGATGGCAATCACAGCGCTCACGAAGAGAAGTGTCCTCATCATCCTCCCTGTACAGGGGAACGGGACAGTCAAGTGGTGTTTGAGAATGCACTTTCCCTCTTCTGCACATGTCACTCACACATTCCATGATCACCAAGTGCCCCTCTTTTTCGCAGCAAAGTCTGAACAGGGAAATAGCTGAGGAAAAAGCCACTTCATTACCAGCCCCGCAATAAAAGAGGTCACAGGTGTTTATTTTACATGCAACACTTAATAAGCCCAAGATAAAATGACTGAACTAGCTTGCAACTGTATTCAAACCAAAACATATATCCTAACTGTGATGTTAGCGACATCCAAACTGATGGAATGCTATGTGTTGTTTCTGGGTCGGTGATGGATTTATTCGGACTTTGAGTTACATTAGGGCAAGGGGTCATCAGTCATGGTCCTGGATAGACACTGGGTGTGCCTGCTCAGTCCTCTGGGACCAGAGCCAAGGATCCCTGCATTATTCCCTCCCTTGCGGTGTGCGTTGGCGGCCCCAGGGCTCTCAATGTTCCCATTTCTGTGAGACTCTTAATATTTCTGTATAATTCTGAGGGCCTTCATAACAGTGAACTCCAACATTATATACATGTTTCTCCCGAAATTTTCATTCTCTTGTTCTGTATAATCATCAGCGCTTCTTCCCCTCTTTTTCAGGTGTAATAATGAGAACGAATGGTACATGATCCATGAAAACATCATCCGCAAGTCCAGCACCAAGTACACAGCTCCCAGCACCAACTACGGTAACTCCCTTACCTTTCAATTCCATTCACAGGTAGACGTGCCATTTTTATTTCCTGATGCAATTTTTGCAATTAAACGTGCAAGTTTAAATGTGCAATAGAAAAGAGAAATTAGCGATCAGAGTCAGGCCGGGCCTCCGTCACCACAGTAATTGGGTGACAGTTTTGAGCATGCCGAAGCATTCTGTCAATGTCTCTATTAGCCGTGACTCACCGCTTCTCTTATTGACAGATTAATTTGCGCCTTTTAATCCTGTTGTTTGAATAATGACTAGGAGCCGCGAATAAAAGAATTTGTTGTCTTTTTGTCAAAGGCCTGTTCTTTTTTTCATTGTTTTTGATTGAGCTTTCCCTATTCTGACGGGCTCCATGGACAGCATGCAAGTCCTCCCTGTCATTTAGACAGAGCAGAATGAGTCTGATGAAGGAAGGCTGCTGTCTGTGGGACTTTTTTCTTGGAGTACTGTTCCAAGGAACCATCTTCTGGGACCATACAACATTTATGAGGCATAAAACTCAGAATGGATACATTTAAATGATATGAATCACCTGGAGGTTTTCTTGGTTTAATTGACTGAAAAAGCCAGAGACTCACTGGCTACAGCAAAAAAATCCCCTTTAGCATTGAGAGAACACGTGCACCACAGAGACAGCTCCCACACGTGGCGCGTTATCGTACAGTAGCACTCCGTTTGTAACAGTGTGGGGCATTACAGTACAGTAACTCACCCTCTGTAACAGTGTGGGGCATTATAGTACATTAACTCACCCTCTGTAACTGTGTGGGGCATTATAGTACAGTAACTCACCCTCTGTAACTGTGTGGGGCATTATAGTACAGTAACTCACCCTCTCTAACAGTGGGGCATTACAGTACAGTAACTCGCCCTCTGTAACAGTGTGGGGCATTACAGTACAGTAACTCGCCCTCTGTAACAGTGTAGAGCATTACAGTACAGTAACTCGCCCTCTGTAACAGTGTGGGGCATTACAATACAGTAACTCACCCTTTGTAACAGAGTGGGGCATTACAGTACAGTAACTTGCCCTCTGTAATAGAGTGGGGCATTACAGTACAGTAACTCACCCTATGTAACAGTGTGGGGCATTACAGTACAGTAACTCACCCTCTGTAACAGTGTATAGCTCACCCTATGTAACAGTGTGGGGCATTACAGTATAGTAACTCACCCTATGTAACAGTGTGGGGCATTACAGTACAGTAACTCACCCTCTGTAACAGTGTATAGCTCACCCTATGCAACAGTGTGGGGCATTATAGTACAGAAACTACAGTACAATACATTAGTCACGTTTTGATCTGCATTTTAATGGTGATGGAATTTGGCCATCACCACCGAGCTGAAAGCCACTGCACCAGTCCAGCATCTCCAGCTGTATGTTTCTGTTCATTGTGGACAATGGTGACTGGAGTGTCAGCAGTATCGACTGTGTAACAGGGTCCAGAAACCTCCATACGTTTGGCACTTACAGTCTTTTCCCATCTTCTGTTATCTTGCCTCACTGTAAACCTATCGCTCCTGCAAACAGCCTACACCAGGCCTCTACCACCCTTTTCGCTTCTTCCTCTCGCTTCCTTTTTTTCCTCCTTTCCCCATTTTGTTTCTCCTCTGTCTTGGCAGGCCTGATCATATCCCTGCAGCTGCTGCGGGGTGAGATGGAGCAGATTCGCAGGGAGAACCCCCTGATCTTTAACCGGGGCGTGGCCATCACCCGAAAGCTGGGCTTCCCTGATGTCATCATGCCAGGTAAGGGCTGTGGGGCGGGAGCTCTGGGGCTGACAGGTGTACACTGACTGACACATGGTCAAACATCCTGCCAGGTAAGGGCTGCAGGGGCAGAGAGTAAGAGAGAGAGTGAGAGAGAAAGAAAGAAAGGAAATTTCACAGATATTACTCAGCCCTAACACTCAGTGACATGCAGTATGATGCAATATGATCTAACTCCACTACCCAGTTAGTGAAATAACAGATATTTACTATACATGTCATGATACAGTATGCCATGTCAGGTTGAATCAGATGTCATTTTAACATTTTTGTCTAGTGTCCAAGAAATAATTGATCAGTGTGGTTCTCCCAATCAAGATTAAGGGCTGTTTAGGTGTGTACAGTTCAGGTTTGTGTTCCCAGCTTGACCCTACCACACCCTCTAGCTCCCTCTGCTGGATACCAGTTACTAAACTCAGCTTTAGCCCAGCAAAGAAGACCACACTGTGAGTCATCAGTCCATTGGGAATTGTCGTGTAATATTACTGGTTGTACGAAAAGAGAGTTTCTGTTTTAGGGTTGTGAATCATCATTTATGAAACAGCACAGAGAGAAGGATCCTCATCCATTTCTCTGTCTCAGGCAATGTGGTTCCTCCCTGCCCTGAATTCACCTGCCAGCCGTATGTCCGGCTATATTTGTTCAAGGGCTGGTGGTTTTGTGACGCATCTGTAGAGTTGGTATCACTATTCCGTTCGTAATCCATTTTATCTCAACTCTTTTCTTTTTCAATTTAGCTCTGGCTCTCCGATGAATGTTTGGCTTCTCCTAGTAATGAAAAAACACAAAAATCCCTTGTTTGCTGAGTAAACTTATGTATGAATCAATGAGTAGGATGCGTTCGTGTCTCTCAGGCCATTTAGGATTCGTTGTATGCTTATGTGCTTGTGATGGTCTGTGGAGGCGATTTGACTGTGTGAAATGTCTCTCAGTTGTGAGTCAGTGGGGATTCAGCTTAATATCGCAGAGTCCTTGAGTCTGCAGGTTTCCATTCGAACACCATCACCTTCTCAGACAACCCTGGCATTTATTTCAGGGGAAATTCAATAAGCGCACTGTCACTTGGTCAATGGCCTGCCATTCATTCCACATCAGAAGACAATACCTAATCTTGAAAAGTGAAAAGATTTTCAGGCTAGCGAAGTCTCCCTCATGTCAGTGATTGGTTTCTCTCCCCCCCCCCCGCCCTCTCTGTTTCTCTAACTCTCTTTCTCTGTGTGCCTTTCTCTCTCTTTTTTGCCCTTTCTCTGTCTCACTGTTTCCTTCTTTCTCCCTCTCTTTATCTGTCTCTCTCTCTCCCTCTCTTCATCTCTCTTGCTTTTTTGCTCCGTCCCTCCGTCCCTCCTGTCCTGGTGCCCTCTGAGCGTTCTCTCTGTCCCTGCCTTACAGAGATGAAGACAGCAGGGTGTAAGTGCCATACATGCTTGAGCCTGAACCTGCATCGTTTCTGCTCTCCTCCCTCTGATATCTCTAACCATTGCTGTCTCTCATCAACAATCACAGTCCTAATCCGCCCTGCATACACCGTTTCCATAGCGTACTGACGCTTACCAGCGGGACCCCAGTCTCTAGGAAGCATGGAGCACCTTGCAGGAGTTACGATAGAAGAACCCTGACATGGGTTATGGTTCAATGAAGAGCTATTTGGCCATGCTCCTTATTTCTCTCCAGATTTTATTATGGAAAAATGAATGAGTGCATTTTCAATGAGCAATTTCTCAACAATGAAACCTTGAACCAGATGGATAATATGATTCTGTTACTCATTCATAAGTGTGACAACACAGTGATTAGGTTTACGCAGTGCAGTGTGAGTTTGTGTCTTCTTTATTGCACATCCTGAGAAGTTGCACCTTGCATTGTGAATGTGACATGGTTAACAACACATTCATGCAACTTACATTGCTACCAGTAACCACACTGCATGCACCCACACTGCACACTCACCAGGGTCATGGATTATGCAGTAATTGCAGTATATTATATCGTATAATGTATAATTGTGTACCTGACTACTCAAGAATGAGATGTCAATCCGGTGACAGCATCATGCAGTCAAGGGTAGAGTAGATATATGCGTCATAACTATAACCAAGTATCATAAATGATAGAATTAGTTCCTGCATCAACCATAGGTAAAGGTCAAAAAGTTTTCATGACGCAGTTCTATTATTCTGCGTATTAAAATAATCTATTCTTGAATGGTAAATTCAGAGTAGAACCAAGATGGCAACCGCTAGGGGTAGGGAAAGTAGTAGCTGTCAGCCAGTTGTCTGGTGATGTTAGGCTTATCTACATACTCACTACATGAAAATATACAACTTGAAATTATTTTGTCTGTCCCTCTTGTGTGTTTTCAGTGATCAAAACATCATTAATGTCTGGGGAGATTATTTGCTTCCACAATGAATTGCACAAGGCACATTCAGGACTGATGGTTATTTGATATATGAGGCCAGTGTTTATTCTGTTTCACATAACTTTACATCAAGCTGAAAGAACTGAGAGGAGCCAGATGTAAATATTGTACTTTCTGAAGACAAATGTATGTTTATAGCACATGCTACAGCTACAATAGGACAGGGTTGCCATGAGTTGCACCCCTATGTACAAATTCATTACTGAGTTTACATGTATGGTCTCCACTATGCCCCAGTCATAACTAGTTAAGTTTATAACTACTGCTAACTTAAATTGGGTTGATCAAAGCAAATGTACAGTATAATGTGAAATAATTTATTGAATAGGCTCTACACCTCCAGATACTGCTCAAGGCAGAAATCTGCATTTGTCACAGATAAAATGACCATTGAAATAAATGATGACTGATAACTTCATAAAGGTTTTTGCATGGTTTTGATGCCATCTAGCTTTGTTTCTATGTATTCAATAGGCAATAATATGAAACAATATTCATGTTCCAAAAACTACGTCAGCAACTTGCTCTAGAACTGTTCGTTTGTCATTCTAATGGTAAATTATATTTAATGCTGCTTTGTGGGTGAAACATGCCATAATAACTGCAAAAAATGAGACAGACTACTTAACACTGGTTTTGTTACCAGTTAGGGTGAATAGCTAGGTCGATGATGAAGGCTAGCTTAATAGCAATGGAAAACAAGGTGGAAGACAGATGCAGATTTGTTCTTTATGTCCTTTTCAGCTCTGTTTGAAAAAAACAGTAGCGAAACATTAAAGGAAACACTCGTTTAATTCACACGTTCATCTGTCTGGGCTGCCATCGTTGATGAGCTGAAGTGTTTATCCAGTGGAATGCTCATTCTAAAACTGTCAAAACTCAGAGGGACCCAAGCGCAGACGAAGATATGTAATAAACCAGGGTTTATTGAGCAGCGAAAAACAAAGTCCACAAATCCAAAATCAAAGTCGTGAATCAGGCAGAGGTCAAAACCAGAGAGACTCGGCAAAAGTACAGAAACACAATCCAGGGTGGTAGTCAAAAACAGGCAAAGAGTTCGTAACAGGCAGGCTCAGCAAAGGTACAAAATCACAAGGCGAAGAATCAAAACCAAAAAACAGACAGGGTAATAACAGGCAGGCAGATCAGAAACAGAAAGGCTTGTAGCGCAACAGGTACTAAACACACTGAGACGAACTCGCACAGAACAAACACAAGACAGGGTTTAAATGCACAGACTAACGAGCCAACGAGACACAGGTGCACAATAGGGCAGGTGAAACAAATGGGTAATCAAACAGGGAAGGTAACAAGGAGGGCGGGGCAGACACAAGGGGGAATGAAAACAAAAGCACATGGACAGGGAAAAACAAAAACACAGCATCAGACAGTATTACTGACAAAAACAGGGTCATTCTTTCCTTTTCTGGTAATAATGCGAAAGAGTTATGTTTTTTTTGACAGTGGGATTATATTACTAAGCAAATTTTATATTGTTATGGTATTTCATTCATGTATTAATAAGGACTGTTCATTTGTATTTGATTGCACTGCTATAACACTGTTTTTTATGCAGGCATCCAGCATTTCAGAAATGATTTTTGAAAAGAAATTTTCAGGATGACAGAAATTGTCATCCAGCTAATATATTTCTGATTGACTGGCCCAGGTGAGCCAGTGACTAAGTTCACATCAGATTCTTTAATGTGTTTGACATCGTCTTGGTATCCATGAGAACATTTGTATACATCTGATCACTGTCTTTTTTCACTCTTGAATTGAACTTATCACCTGTGATTTTCTGCTGCAGTCTCAGGAAGTAGCTCCTGTCCATTCATAAAAAAGCTTGCTCTCTCACTCACCTCTTGCTCCCACCCATCACATACTGCCAATGCTGTGAGAGGAGCATAAAGCCAACATACCCTCGGTTCATACAGCTGGCCTGGAGCAGTCGCTAGAGAGCAATGAGACCGATGATTTTATTGGCTCTATGCAAAATTCCCCTGGCAAGGCTGAGCCAATTGTCTCCCTTCCAGTCTGGACATCCCACCATAGCCACTGGCACGTCTGGGACTTGGACTCAACTCCTGAATGTTAAACCACCTTTTTGGCAAATTACGATTACGATTTGGTAATTACGATTGAAGCTTATTTGAGATGCATGTATTGAATTGATTTTAATTGCGATTTAGTTTCCAAAGACGGGAAAAAACGTAGGTAAGTTCAGTTTATCATCCGCGTGTGCTGAAGGAGTGAAAGTTCCAGGGTTGACATCTTGAACACGTAAGAGTAGCAGCAGGTTTTTAGGACATCTGGAAGGAAATGCATCTTACTGCCGATGATTACTCTCGGTATCTGAGTAGGCCAAGTGCGCTAAATTTGCAGACAAATTGCAAGTCAAACGTTCATAATTGATGATAATGAAAACCATCAGTCAGTCTCATCTGCATGAGCTGTGATTCAATTACCATTCCGTTTACCAGGGAAAAGGTCACATGCCAGAGGGGAGCGAGGGAAGGAGGAGAGAGAAAAGTGTGCAGATGTCGCAATATCCCCTCCATACATCTTTCATTTGCCAATCACGATGGCATACACCCAAACAATGGAAAACATTGGTTAGTAGCCACAAGGCAAGACTCACAAACAGGGATCGACAGATGCAAAACAACAGCTTGAAAAATCCCCATAGAATAGAACCCTACACCTCTGTGACAAAGTTTTGACAAAAATAATTAAATGATAGTCATTTAGCTGACACTTTTATCCAAAGTGACTTACAGTTGGATCAATGTGGGCCTTGCTCAAGGCCCTAGGTGTTGCTGTGTTGCTGTGGCTGGACTGGGGCTTGAACCACCAGCCTCCAGGGTCCCAGTCATGTACCTGAGTCACTAGGCTACAGGCCACCCTTCCAGGGCTTCACAAAGGTGATTTTAATGGTACAGCTACCATTCAGAAATGCTTGTAACCACAGTCAATGCAATGGCTGACTGAGTAATGGTTAACTTGGTGTAATAAGCACCAGACAGTGGAGCAGTGGAAGAAAGTGTGGATATTAGTTAATGAGAACAGATAATACAACTGTCAGTCTTAACAGCCTCATAGCAGTGGTATTGGGTATTAAAATATGACCACGCCCTTCTGAGTTGCTCACCTTAGAAGTGGCTTTCTTCCAATAACAGGGTATCAGCTAATGAATTTGAAATCAACAATAATAATTATGTATATACAAAATAATGTATAATAATTTGTAAAGAAAATACCAATGCACTTCTTTTGAGTTTATTTGGTCAGTGGAGTTTACTTTTCACAATAAAGAGACAACACAATTTGTAATAAAATGAATTTACAAACATTTTTATACAAAAGACTGAAAAATTACAGGAAAAGATATATGTTGTGACGCTGAACGAGGCGGGTCAGCAAGGTGGGGCGGCACAATGAGGCAACAAGCACCAGAGCTTTTCATTTACCAGGAGCGAAGCCTGCTTTAATAATCACCAAGTTGCAGTACAGCCAGCGGGTGAAACACAGCCCGCTATGAACACACTTAACTGGTACAAACAAATTAGGCAGTTTAGTTCTGAGGTAGTTTAGAGTCTGGAGCGGCACGGCAGGCGGCAGGCAACGTCCTCTGCTTGGCTCATCCTCGTCCTCTTTAACTGGAGTCTGTGGGAATAATAACACAGAACGTTAGTATGCCCCGAGAGTGGAGAAGACAAATCTCCCCGAGGCTGGGTCCGCGGCGGCTTTTGTAGGTCTTCAATCACCCTGGAGTAGCGGCAGCTGGGCCGATTGGGGATGTGCTGCAGGTGCACCTGGTTGGAGGTTGCGTGTAGCCCAGTGCCGCTCTCCAGGGTCCTGACACTCTGGCTGCATGCCCAGTGCTGTCCTGCGTGCTGACCACGCTTCCACAGTGGCGGTTTGGGACAGCTGTTCTGGGCGGAGCGGCGCTGGGCGGGGGCAACTCCTCTTGCCCTGCCACAATGTATATAATGGTCAGTGGTATCAGAAAATTGAATTTTGCCAACACAAGGTTCTACATGCACAACATTTCATGGTAAACAAAAGTACCTCCTGAAAAAAAACTGTTGATGTCTTGCTGTCTGGAAAAGGTTACCAAGTGTTTCCTATGGCTCTGGGGCTCCACTAAGCCTCAGTCAGCAGCCTATTGTCCAAACTGAAAAAATCTGGAAAAGTAGTGCAGACATTGTAAAATATATGATTCGTGGCAGAGGAGCAATGTGTAGACCATCGTTCATTACGCTCACTATGAGGAAAGGGAATGCTCATCTCAGGTGTGCCCGAAAGGATTGCGACTGCTTTTCAGGTGTAAAACGTAACGTCTCTACGTGTGAATTACTAAACAGCCTAAATAGGTGAAAATTGCCATTAAGATGAATTTGCAGAGCCTGAGTCACTTTGCTCCTTTCCTCTTGATACATAGTGAAATTGGTTCATGCATAATGTGTACATGGAGCGCAGGCGCTAAAACAGGGTGGAGATTTTGCAAATGAGGCCAATTCAGTATTCCGTCCAAACCTTGCAGCAACTGCGACTTCCGTCTTTGTATGGGAATTTTTATGACTTATGAAAGCAGGTGGACATTTTGCGCCGTCCAGGAATTACCCTCTGTCAGTTAATATACCAGAAAATACTGGTATGTTACGAACGGTTACACAGGTTACACATAAGTCACATGATAATCGCTCCGTATACATTTCGAATCTCCTTGCCATCTGGATGTGTAAGCATGTCATAGCTGACATTTTCCATGGGTGTCTCGTACCACAAAATTGCAACATGAGGACGCTTAATTGTTTGATTGCATAATTATGCCAAATATTAGTAAATCAGATGTTTATATTTCAGTGTTTGCGATCGCAAATGTATTGCTATATAGGGAATATTTTTGTGCTGCAACTATTCCTTTGTAAATTTGGCCATCAGTGTTGTGTATTAAATGGCGATTCAAGAAGTGACGCTTTCTGATGACATGAGCCCATTAAACAAACACTGCATGCCTGGCAAAAACCAAGCACTGCATTCCATAGTGAAAACTTCACACTAACACTCCAGCATGGTGGTGAGCATGTCATGGTTTGGGGTTTACTGCATCAGGACCTGGGTGACTTGCCATCTCTGAATTCTGCTCTCTATCAGACAATTCTACAGTAAAATGTCAGGCCTTCTGTCTTTGAGCTGGAGTGCAGCTAGGTCATACAGCAAGACAACAACCCAAAACACACAAGCAAGTCTAAATCAGAATGGTGTAAGAACAAGAAATAAAGGGCTGTTTTTTGCAAATGGATTAGGCTTAGTCCTAGAGTAAAAGAACACTTAAATGAAATGTTTGCCTTAAATGTTTTGGAACTAACTGAATTAATTCCAGACCTAAACCCTATTCATATGTTATGGCAGGACTTGAGATGAAAAAAACAACAAATGAGTTGCAGGCATTCTGCACGAAGGAGGAGGAGGACGACAACATTTCTCAGAATGTATTAAGTCATAGTTGTCGTTAAAGATGGCATAAACAGTCTCAGATGGTGATGACTCATGCAGAGGTTGGGTATTGCAGAGATGTTTTTACAAAATAAATTACATCAAAATATGCCCTTTGGCCTGTTAATCTAACATGAGGTTTTGGTTGAAGATCTGATAACATTCAGTGGCAATATATGCAGAATTGCAGAAAATCATAAAATATGATTTCATGGTGCTGTACATAGTGAGATTAATACTTTGTTAATCCCCAAAGGAGGGAATGATTTTGCTATTAACACATAACAGATAATACAATAAGTAAATTAGTAATGTACACAAATAATGAATAATGCAAAGAGATACATGAGATATAAATGTAATCTGTTCATTTTTTAGGCTCTCGTGTGTCAGAGTGAGATGAAAATGACATATGTGTGACATGTGTTACATGCTGCCCCAACCAAACAAGCAATAGCAGTGTCTACTCTGTCTACAAGATTGCTATGGTAAAGATAGCATGAACATTATAAATAAAGCAAATAGTGAAACAGCCTGTGGGCTTCCATTTATGTAGTTTGGCTGGTGCAAACTCCATGTCAACCAGCATGCTTGCTGCTTCACCGTAAAGCAGACATCCCACGCTCTTTGTTCTCCTCTTACGTCTTTAGATTTATTGGTTTTCTTTAAGCGCTGGTGGTGGTGTATGAGTTTGTGCAAGAACAAGTGGTGGGTTTTCGCAAGAACGTACATGCGGATCGTGTTATTCTCATGTGCTTCATCCAAAGAGAGAGTCCTTCCTCCTTGAAACATGGACTAAAACTGAATCTTCCACTGACTCCCAAGAAGCTTGTTTCTCCTTAGTCCCCATCACATGACAACTTTGGAGATGCCCTCACTCCAACCCACAAATGTTACAAATACACAAGCCAAGCAGCAGCACTAGTTATATGGTAGACATAATAATAACTACATAAAGAAAAAAGTGAGGAAGAGTGTTGTGGTTTGATCTTGTCCATAACACATGATAGCACTCACCAGGTCCCACCTTCCTAACCAGTGAAAAAGCAGCTGACAGAGTTAAACACAGAGCCTGACAGAGTTAAACACAGAGCCTGACAGAGTTAAACACAGAGTCTGACTGAGTTAAACAGAGTCTGACAGAGTTAAACACAGAGCCTGACAGAGTTAAACTCAGAGCCCAGTAATCCTGTGGCCCAGCATTTGACTGTTGCCTCTCTTTGTCTCTGTCATCCAGGTGACATCCGGAATGACCTCTATCTGACCCTGGATCGAGGGGAATTTGAGAGGGGGGGCAAAAGCGTGCAGAAGAACATCGAGGTCACTGTGTATGTGCTCTACGCTGATGGAGAGATACTCAAAGTAAGTGATGCACACGACTTTTGGACATGTTTGGTGTGCTGTATGATTCATTATTCAGTCACGTCCATCATTTATGATGACCTATTTAACATCGTTTTGTTAAGTCTGCATTTAAAATAGGCATGACTTGAGGTTCCCAGAATGCTACAGTGTAACGGCTTCTAGTTGTGTCTAGGGACCTGCTAGAAAGCAGACATCACTGCGATGAGTATTTGCGTGTGTCCGTTCGTATAAGTGTCTGCATGCCCATGCATGCATGAGTGAAAGCATGCAAGTGGGTGCACATACATGTGCGAACGCTTTCACGCGTGTGTATAAAAGCATGCCTGTGTTGTGTGAATCTGTGTGTGTCCCCTGCAGGACTGCATTAGCCTCGGCTCTGGGGAGCCCAGCATCAGTGAGCACCGTTCCTTCGTGCTCTATCACAACAACAGCCCCCGCTGGAGCGAGGTGGTCAAGCTGCCCATCCCCATCGACCGCTTCCGGGGGTCCCACCTGCGATTCGAGTTCCGCCACTGCTCAAGTGAGGACCAGAATCCCACATTCTGCCTTCTGTGCAGACCTGCAATAAACATTACAGGAAATATTTAAACTGCTAAGCTCTGGCTATGTTTGGAGTAATACAAGTGTCTATTTCATATACTTTGTTCTCATCTTGATCCGTGCTCACTCTCTTTGCCAAAGGACTTCATATGTAGCTCTGTTTTGTACTGCCAATTTGTCTGTGTCTTTATCCCTCTGTCAGTGTGTTGACCTGCTCCACTTTTCTGTTGACCCTTACCATAGTCACCTGACCTGCAGAGTGAAGTGAGGTGTGAGGGAGACCATGTGACCCTTACCATGGTCACCTGAGCTGCAGAGTACAGTAAGGTGTGAGGGAGACCATGTGACCCTTACCATGGTCACCTGAGCTGCAGAGTGCAGTAACGTGTGAGGGAGACCATGTGACCCTTACCATGGTCACCTGATCTGCAGAGTACAGTAAGGTGTGAGGGAGACCATGTGACCCTTACCATGGTCACCTGATCTGCAGAGTGCAGTAAGGTGTGAGGGAGACCATGTGACCCTTACCATGGTCACCTGATCTGCAGAGTACAGTAAGGTGTGAGGGAGACCATGTGACCCTTACCATGGTCACCTGATCTCCAGAGTACAGTAAGGTGTGAGGGAGACCATGTGACCCTTACCATGGTCACCTGATCTGCAGAGTACAGTAAGGTGTGAGGGAGACCATGTGACCCTTACTATGGTCACCTGATCTCCAGAGTATAGTAAGGTGTGAGGGAGACCATGTGACCCTTACCATGGTCACCTGAGCTGCAGAGTGCAGTAACGTGTGAGGGAGACCATGTGACCCTTACCATGGTCACCTGATCTGCAGAGTACAGTAAGGTGTGAGGTAGACCATGTGTGAATCCAGTGCCTCTGTGCCTCTCCACAGCCAAAGACAAAGGGGAGAAGAAGCTGTTTGGCTTTGCTTTCACTCCTCTGATGAGGGAGGATGGGACAACACTGTCAGACGAGAGCCACGAACTCTACATCTACAAGGTCTGCATTTTCTTTCTCTCAGAACCATCATCATCTTCATCACAGTGCCATAAGGCAGAAACTACTGTGCTGTAGTCAAAGATTTTGGCCCTTGTCCTAAATAGGACTTATAGATGCTCTGTCAAGGAAGATAAGAGTTTCATAATTTGATAACATGTATTAAAGGATTTATCGAGTAATACAGGATTTATAAAGGATTTATAAAGGATTTATAAAAAATATTTTTACAATGAATCAGGAACTACCATCCTCTCCTGTCTGTTACAGGGACCACATACACATTATTCTTTTGGTAAATATTTATTTCAGCCTTTTTCAATCACTGAGCCTGTACATGGTCAGGATCTATCTTTCTTTTATATCTCTAACAGAGAGATAATCAGAGGTGGTCTTTTTAGCTATCTTTTTTTGTGTTGTGGTTGCATCCTCCCAATATTCCTGAGAAGTGTTTGATTTGTGCAATAATTTAGCGTGATTATTATAGTGTGATGGTATGCGTGTGTATATGAAGGAGGTGTGTGCTTTGCGTTGTAGTGTTAATAAGTCCTTCAGACTGCAGTGTTGGTATCTGTAATGTGAAAAAGAGATTTATTTGAGGTGCATTCAGGATTTCCAGAATGTTCTCTTTAGATATGTGTTATCATTAGATTGCCTTGTTCAGCCATCTATGTTTCATTTTTTCAGAAATTTTAGTTGATATACTAATTTTTAGTTTTTCACAGTGTAGAATGCCCTTTGACCTTTGTTTCTGAAGTGTCAACATAGTACCCTTTGCTGACATCTGTTTTGTTACTTTTAGTCTCACACTTACACAGACAAATTCAAAGAGGCTTTGCAAACAAATATTTCTAAAATGTAACATGTAATTACCGTAGAGAAATAATTATTCATTAAACCAATGAACGTTCTCACCCTATAAATAAAATAATGGCATAGAACATTATTGTTCCATGGCCACAACTTCTGTAGTTTATTTTTTTGCTGTGTGTCTGATTAATGTATGTAATAATAGAATATTATTGGTGTACTTAGCTGGTTTCTGGTCTGGTCTCTGATGGTAATTGATAGTAATAATTAGTCTCTTGCTTTGTGTGTTTGTTCATCAGTGTGATGAGAACACTACCTTCAGTAACCACGCCCTGTACCTGGGCCTGCCCTGCTGCAAGGATGACTTCAACGGATGCCCCAACATCCCATCGAGCCTGATCTTCCAGCGGAGCACCAAGGAGACCCTGTGGATCTCCACACAGCTGTCCTCCACCAAGCTCACCCAGAATGGTAATGGTCACCTTAGCCATTAGGGGCAGCCTATAGTCTAGTTGCTAAGGTACATAACTGGGACCCCTAAGGTTTGTGGCTCAAGCCCCAGTCCAGCCACAGCAAGAACACCATTGGTGTTGAGCCCTCAACTCCACATTGCTCCCAGGGGGATTGGCCCCTGGCTAGCCCAATCAACCATAAGTCACTTTGGATAAAAGCATCAGCTAAATTATTGTAATGTAATGTAATGTTAGCCTTCCCCACATTTTTGGATTAGCACTACAGCAGCCCATGAAAAGTGGGTGGAAACAATGTCTCAAGTAACATGTGTGTCATTGAGTGGGTCACATTAAAGTAAACCCGATTGGCTAATGGTCATGCCTCCTGCTAGGTTACCTAGTGCTCTCCTCTTGAATATGTAGCTGCCTGTCATCTCTGTGATATTCTGTAGCTACATTCTGTAACATTTGTGAGTTTCAGCTCTTGTACTATACTAGTGAGTGCTCTAAATGTGAGTTCGAGACTTTTGTTAACATGGGTGCTTGTCGTAGTGATGGAGGAGTTAGGTTTCATTCAATCCAAACTTTGACGAGCTACCTTACATCAGTCAGTACTTGACAGCTGCACGTAGTTCATTACCCAATTAACATCTTCTGCAGAAGATTGATTAATCATTTAGAGCTGTCAGGGAGGAGCATTCCAGTTTATTTTTGTAATAAAAACTTTTGCACATTCCTGTACATGTACATTTCCAAATTTTAGCGCCATAATTTAGCATCAAATTTATCTGGAGTATTTTCTTTGGAACAAAGCATGTGTCAGACTCCTTTTTGTAAATTGTAATTGCATGATGCGCTAAATACCCTGAATCATTGCAGCGGTCTCTATTGCTCTAGATCAACTATAGCTATCGCCATGACATACGATAGCTAGCTACCAAACAAGCTGCCAAGGACATGAAAAAGATACCCTTTAGGGTTGCAAACTAGTGGAAACAATATATTTTTGTGCACATTTTATTACATCACAAATGGAAATGAAAGTTCATATAATCCTGTGTCTAATAAATAAATAAAATTTCAGTATTCTTTAAAAAATGTAACATTACGATATCTAGTTGGGTAACACATAACAACACATTTCAAGCTATTCTTCTGTTTTCTTCTGGGCTGAACAGTAGGAACATGGAAAGAATCTTCTGTTGCGACCTCAAATGTCAAAACTGATACGTTCCATTCATGTCTTCCCAAGTGGATCTGCTGGCCCTGCTGAAGTGGAAGGCCCACCCAGACCGAGTGATGGACATCCTGGGCAGACTGCGCCATGTCAGCGGAGAGGAGATTGTCAAGGTAAGTGGCACTGTGGGCATTCTGCCAGGTCATGCTGGGGTGAGAGGTGTTCTTTGGGCTGCCTGGTGTTCCTTTCCCATTTAAACAGTGTGTTCATAGGATAGCTGCTTCAGTCTGAAACTAGCAAAGACATAAGTTGTGCCAAGCATAAGATAGAGGCCTTAATGTCTCTAATACACAACCCTAACTAAGTGAGCCATGGCCCTTCACCATGTTTCATTCAAATAAATTTTTGTGGGTATCTGCACATTACTGTAAAGTTCTACACTGTGTTTCTATATAATGTTATAAATCAGCAACGTGTCAACTGGGAGAAGTGTTATTCCTAGATCCTTGTGGAATACCATAATTCACCTTTGAGTAATCAGATAATTATTAATTTAGTTAAGGGAAGTGATTGCTGCTGTACAAGTATGACCTGAACAAGCAGATTTCTTGTACACAGAGTCGGGTTCTATAATCTATACTCTACAGCATTTAACACTGTACTTATTTTATGCAGAACAAGAATCAACACAGTATTACAGTTTGATTAGTGGATTAGTCCAATGGCAGGGTTCAAATCCCGAATGCAAAGTTTCATGGATATGGTTCACATTGATATATATATACTTTTTCAGGTGTTTAAATGATATGATGTCTGATCTGTTTAATTTTGTCTTTACAGTTTCTACAGGATATCCTGGACACACTTTTTTCTATTCTGGATGACAACACTGATAAATACGGCCCTCTAGTGTTCCAGTCATTGGTAAGATACATTTCTGAAAGGCTGTGTGTTTTTTTCCATGACATCATCGGGCTGGACTGGACTGAACATTTTTCCATCCCAAAAACTGTTTCTGAACAGTTGGGTATATAACCTATAAAGCAAACACTCCACAAATTAGAGGAAGCAACAAAAGGAAAATAAAGGAAATTATTTTGAGCCGTTTTAACATTTATTCCCTGAGATTGACTCCTTTCAATTTCCATTCAGCCGTAGAGCAGGACCTCACGCCACAGAGCACTCTGGTCGTAGCTTTCTGTCCCCAGATATCACAGTGCAATGAACAGGGCTCAACACCTGTGACAGTGACAACTACAGGGTCTTCCCTAGTTCCTATTAACTAAGTGAGACTGAAAAAGGGCTTTTCTCACTCAGTATGTCTTTTCTGATTTTCTACACTGTGGTCAGCTTCTATAATATACCCTGGTAAGAAAGTCCTCCATCGGTTTTTTGTAACACCTCTCATCATCTCACCGAAGTGGGGGCTTGTGCCAAGACTTCCCCCAAACCATTTTTCCTCCTTGGTTGTCTTAACTCTGTCAGAACCATTCGCCCAGAAGTTAAAAAGCAAGACAGAACTGCTTTGTCTGTTACCATTTACTCCAAGATGGTTGTCAAGTGTTCAGAAAACTTGCTGACATGGCTGCAGGAAAATGAAAAATTTGAGAGAAACCTAAGAGAACCTAGGATAATTATTCTATGGAAGAAAAACACAAATGAATACAATAAAACTTGTTTACACCTCGCACTGGAATACAATCTGAACAGGAAACAAGGTATTGAATGAAGTAGTTACTGTGGAATTAGCATGTCAAGAGGTTAAATGAATATCAGGCCGGGTTAATAAATAGGATGCCAGGTTTAAATAAATAACATACTGGGTCAGATAAAAAAACAATGGGCTGAATAAATAACATGCCAGGTTAAATAAATAAAAGGGCAAGTCAAAAATGGATCTACAATATAGCTCACTTTTATACTGCAAAAACCCTCCAGCAGCTGAACTTATAGAGATAGTGGAGCATCCAACATATAGTGTTGACCTGACCCCTTCAGACTGTCACCCACTAAAGGACACCTTGGTCAGTTTGCTGTGGACCAAGAAGTGAAGGAAGATTTACAAGTGTGGTTCGTCTCTCAGCCAAAGAAAGTTTTTCCTTAGACCAGAAAGAAGCTCATGAAACACTGGACCAAGTGTGTTGAGAAAGGGGGGAACTATGCTGAAAAATGATGTCTGCTGCCTAGCTCTCTCAGCAGCTAGAACTTAGTAAGATCTCCACTCTGTCAACAACAATATATAAAATGCATAACTCCATACCTTAAATAATATACCATATTATTTTTAATATAATTTGATATATATGAGATAACTCAAAGAACACAGAAGGGCAGAATGTAAATGGAGGGTTAATGGTCTCCAGATGAACCCTTTGATTACATCATTCAGTAAAGAATTTTAAACAGCCAGAAAAGTCTGTCAGAGCAGACATTCTTGCCTATTTGTTATTTGTTGTTAAAAATATATTATAAATATCACTCCTTTCTTATCTTTTTGTCTGTGACAGGTGTTCATAATTAACCTGCTACGGGACAGCAAGTACTACCATTTTCGCCCTGTCATGGACACCTACATTCAGAAGCACTTTGCTGGAGCTCTGGCTTACAAGTGAGTTTCCCTCCTGTAACCATCCTCCTGTTATCTCCCTGAGAACAGCACCCCAGCTATACTGCTCTGAGATTTTACCATCCAGTTTCAGAGTCCCCAATTAACTGGCTTCCTTCCATCACATGGTCCAGTTTCCCCTGAGACACTGAACAATATAACAATATGAACAATATTTCATGTCTTCTAGTTGCTCTCTCACTGGCCCAGCTAGCCTGGCATACAGCTCAATGGTTACCTTCTGCCACAAGTGACCATATCCTCTCTTCCACCAGCTTCTCAGGCAATAAGCTTGTCCATCAATGCTGCAGGACCCACGCTGCTATAAACTCTTTCTGGCACTCTTGGCATGCCCTGGCCCAAACCCTAACCCCAATGACTGTTCTCATTGTACAAAACCCCCTTGGCTTAATATTTTCATCTCATGGCTCTTCCTACAGCTGCTATGAACAGATACACTGCTAAGTCTCTCCTTTCCACCCAGTGAGGTGGACGTAGCTACATGCATTGAAGCCTGCCCAGCTGATGTCTTGTCCTGAACAGCTGGCAGCCATCTTAAAATAAATTTGTCCAAAACCGAGCAGCTGTATTTTTTTAATCAGCTATTTCTTCCCTTCTCAAGGAACCTCCAGTTACTTGCAGTAATTCAATGGTGTCAGCATCAAAGACAAGGGAATCTTTTGTTTGTTCTATCCATAATATAACACTACTGTAATCCAGTCCTGTTGCTTTTCCCACTCTCACAATTGCGAAACCCATCCATTGGACCTGTTCTCTTCACATATTGTACCCTTTTCATTGTCCAGGCCCTTGTGTTGCCCTGACTGGACCTTTGCAGGTCTCTCCTCATATGTCTCCCTGCATATGTTGCAGAGCCTCTCCAACTTATATAGAATGCTGCTGTTCAACTTGTCTTTAATCAGCCAAAATATATGCCATGTCCCCTGGAATCCAGTAGTAGCCCCTGTAAAACACAAATCTTTACTTATTGCCTTTGGGGTAGAAAGAAGAAGTGCACCCAGCTACCTACAGTCTATTACCAAGCCTCACTCCAGCCAGACCACTCCTCCCTGCATCTTCTGGCCATCTGCCCCTCCATCCAGAATCCATCCATCTCCCTGGTCATGTCTTTTGCAATCTGGCCCTCTGATGCTATAATGGACATCCTGTTACAATGCTGGGATATCATCTCACGGTCACTATCATACAAGCGTACAGCCAAGCGTAATTTTTTTCTTTATTTTTTTAAATTTATACAGAAATGTATACATTTTTTGGTCGTATGTATGGATGGTCATAAGTCGCAGGTCTCTTAGTTCAGGTGTGGAATTTTCCACTGTGTTGCGTCATGTCGACACTCAAAAAGTTTTGGATTTTGGAGCATTTCAGATTTTGGATTAACGGATCAGGGATGCAAACTGTATTCTGTTTTGTGCCTATCTGTAGGGGGTTTTTAATGTAAGTATTATTTTTTGATCCTCTCTGTAGGGGGTTGATTATGTGGCATTATGTTTTTAGGGAGTTGATCCGCTGTCTGAAATGGTACATGGATCGTTCTGCTGAGGTTGTCCGACAGGACCACATCCAGGAGGCCATGAGGGTGAGGCAGGATAACTATGCTCAACATAAATAACCACAGATAACCACTTAAATGGAGATGATTGTTATCTTGACATTATTTTTGAGTTTCTCTTTTTCATTTTCCCTTTCTTGTTTTATTCCTATTTTTATATGCACGTTATTTACACTTACACAAAAAAGCATAACAAAATTTTAGAAATATCTTGTTCATAAGACCATGTAATAACAGGAAATTCAGCTCATCTTGGCTCCCCTGTCCAAATATGCAACATTTTCTGAATATATCCCAGCATCCTGTTTTGCCTTCTTCATTGACACAGTAAAATGTCTTGATCCTGCAAAGCTGTTGTAAACTGTTTCCCCCCAAGACTTCTTCAAATTAAACAGATACTAGTTTTGTTCCTCCCATGAAATACTCCATCCCCAAATCTCTCATTTAAAACATGGAGGACGTTCCATTTAACTACATCAAATGCCAATTGAATGTATGTTGAATTTGCCTCCATCCGCATCATACATGACCCTGATCTGATACACCTCCTCACAAAATCACTCTTTGCATTTTCCTGTTTAAGCAGGGTGCAGAGGAGGCCACAATGTAGCCTCATCAGGTTTGGATTATTTTTAATGTTTATTTAATACTATGGTGTACTGTTAACACCTGAGAAGCACAATCTGCCACACATCTTACTATAAGAATTACATAACGCCAAATGCAATATGTTGAACGATTACCCTGGAAAACACATTGAGTAGACAAGAACTGCTCAGAGACAATGCCAAATAAAACATGTATTAGCCTTGCTCATGGTGAATATTTCAGGGCTGCCTCTATAGATTAGTAATGGGGCTTGCACTGGGGGAAAGCAAACAGCTGAAGTTACAGCATGTCTGTGTCCATTGCGGTTGAGCACTAGTCTCAATTTGACAGTTAGCAAAAGCTAACTGTCAAATGAATAAATTAATTGACAGTTAGTTTGTTTGTGACTGCTCGCTAAATGATGTGCTGAGCGGAGAGCTGCTGATCCTGTAGTTTTCCAGTGCAGGGCATAAACAGCATGTCTGTTGCTGGCATAGCTGTAGACTGTGTTCTCATGTGTCTCTCTTCAGGCACTGGAGTACCTGTTCAAGTTCATTGTCCAGTCCCGTATCCTGTACTCACGAGCCACCTGTGGGATGGAGGAGGACCAGTTCCGCTCTAGCATCCAGGAGCTGTTCCAGTCCATCCGTTTCGTCCTGAGCCTGGACAGCCGCAGCTCTGAGACGCTCATCTTCACACAGGTCAGGGTGGGGTGGGGTCAGAGGCGGGGTCAGACATTGGGAGGGGTCAGGGGATTCACAGGGATGAGGCAAGGTTAAGGGTCAGGGGTCAGGGGTCAGGTGTGTGGCAGGCTCATGGGGATAAGACAAAGGGAACAGAGGCTAATCCAGACTGTCGTATCTGTTACAATATCAAATTTTTTAGCTGCAACCAGCAGCTCAAATTACTCTTTTGGCAGTTTGGTCAGTTTACCCACCCTTTAGTAGCCACAGTTTTCATCCTAGCAGGCTTAAATTTGGTGTGTGTGTGTGTGTGTATGTGTGTGTGTGTGTGAAGGTGTGTGTGAAGGTGTGTGTTTGTGGTCATGCTAATTGGCTGAAAGCGGGCATGGCAGTGGGAGTGGCCTGGTCGTAGCTATTGCAAATTTGCGCTTCTTAATATGTAATGCAGCAGCTAGCTAGCCAAGGCTATATCATACCTGCTACTGCTAGCTGGTATTGATGGCGGCAGCATTTGAAAAAAAAATCAAGGCTCAGTCAGGTATAAAAATCTCCACAATGCAGTTCAGAGCAGGAGTTCAGAGCTCCTTGTGAGGAAGTGTGCAACCCCCATAAGAAATAAAAGACTTCAGGTTATGGTCAGTCATTATCATATGTTGGAGTTTGTGTGAAAGAGCTATTATGACTTGGCCAAGCTCTGGGCTTTGGGCAGCTACCATCTTTTGTGGTCCATAGTGGGCTGCTTCCAGCTGTCATCATAGAGTCAATGAAAAAGTTTCTGTCAAATTTGTACCAAACTGTAGGGAAACCATTCATCTTTCACCCATAAACCAATGATAGGGCCTGCTCTTACCTGTTTTACCTTACTTTACCTTACCTTACCAAAGTGTACCAGCCTTACCTTACTTTACCTTAGCATACATACCTTATCTTAGCGTACTTACCTTACCTTACTTTACCTTAGTGTACCTACCTTACCTTATTTTGGCATACTTGCCTTACCTTACTTTACCCTAGTGTATATAGCTTACCTTGCCTCACCGTACCTGCTTTACCTTAGCATACCTGTCTTACCTTACTTTACCTTAGCACATATTGCTTACCTTATCTTACCTTATCATACCTGCCTTACTTTACCTTAGCATACCTGCCTTACCTTATAATACTTTGCTTTCATCCCCAGAATTCCCAGGGTTTCATGAGCCATCAAAATTGCTTCTAACTCAAATTTTTTTTGCTCTTTCAGCACTTGGAAAGCTAAGCATGGTCAACTACATGATCAGAATGAAATGTTAAATTGAGGTGGTGTGCAAATGTTTGTAATTGTCTGTGTTCTTAGTTCAGTTTCAAAAAAAAAAACCTAACTGGCTAAAACTGGTTTTTGAGTGTGCTTTTTTATTTTGTCCTGTAATAGCAGGCATGTTGGAAAGGGCTGACACATAAAGAGTCCCTGCTATGCATTCTCTTAGAGTGTAGGAGCCTCCCACAGGCCCTGTTAGGCTTAGGGTGTAGGAGAATCTCAACAGGGCCTATTAGGCTTAGGGTATAGGAGATTCCCAACAGGCCCTGTTAGGCTTAGGGTATAGGAGCCTCCCACAGGCCCTGTTAGGCTTGGCGTGTAGGAGCTTAAGGTAAGGCTTAAGGTATAGGAGCGTCCCCACAGGCCCTGTTAGGCTTAGGGTGTAGGAGAATCCCAACAGGCCCTGTTAGGCTTAGGGTATAGGAGCGTCCCAACAGGCCCTGTTAGGCTTAGGGTATAGGAGCGTCCCCACAGGCCCTGTTAGGCTTAGAGTGTAGGAGAGTCCCCACAGGCCCTGTTAGGCTTAGAGTGTAGGAGAGTCCCCACAGGCCCTGTTAGGTTTAGGGTGTAGGAGAGTCCCCACAGGCCCTGTTAGGCTTAGAGTGTAGGAGCTTCCCGCAGGCCCTGTTAGGCTTAAGGTGTCGGAGAGTCCCCAAAGGCCCTGTTAGGCTTAGGGATTCCCACAGGACCTGGGAATCATTTTGTTTCATTTGGAAGTGAGGGAGGAAAAGCACTGATGGAATTTGAGTTTTCGTCTGCACATAATGTATTGTGTTTTACAATGGCCAGAGAACAGGGGCTACTTTCCCTTGTATGATTCCCAGGTACTGGGGTCCAAGCGTAGTTTGGCATAGCCTAATTGATGATAACATTAACGGTTTTGGTGAAACTATTTCATGCACTTCATATTAATTTTACCTTTTTATGTTTCCGATGCATTGTTTGTTTTAGTTTAGATCCTTTTAAACAAAGCAATATGAGATGTTTGTAAAACTGTGAGATTACAACTGGATTTTGTGAATGTTTTTGTGACTCGTGGATGTTCCCATCTACCCATTCCTTTTATAATATCTCCATTTCAGCTGTATTTAACTCCAGGTTAACCCATAACAGTTTGATTTAAAGCATGGTAAATTGTGTTTGACCTTAGTCACTCCCTGATCATTTGGATGGTTCCAGTTGATCTTGAGTGACTTGCACATTACCCAAGATATTTGGGAACAGATAGCGAAGGCACAGAAGTCTCCCTGCAAATGGAATGACACCACCTCTCCCAAGAGGCTTATTTCGTTTGATCTATACCCTTTATGCCCTTAGTCACTATGTTTCTGACAAATGACTCCAGACTAAATGTGAGAAAGCACCTATGATACACTTTATATAAAACCTCTGATAGTAGCCCAATGTTTTATTTGCTATAACCAAAAAATTTAAACATAGTGAACAGTGTCTATACCAAGGCTAAAATACCCTTGTTTATGCAGTGAGTAGCAATACTATCATGGTGTGTTATATGCAGAAACTTAAGTATTTGTTTTGACCTTGTTTAGGTCTTTTCTGAGACTGGTGTTTATTTGCAACAGTAAAGGAGCGCTATTATTTTAAATGAGGCACTTATTGGAAGTTTTTCAGTATTCACGGATGTCAGGACATGTACCCAGTCACAAATTACAGAAAAAATCTAGAAACTGAATCTTTTGTCAAGCTGTCAGTTATGCACACTAAACGACACCATCACATCTGTAATAAAATTATGTAAATGAAAAACATAAGGAGAGTTAGTGGTCAACTCCTTTTATCTCTCTGCATATATGGTCTTGGTTCATATCTAGTTACTCATTGATTTCATTATAATTCCCATTCAATTGTTGACTACATTTGAAATCAGACCCAGATGCAGTTGAACCTCAGGTTCTGTTATGCCTAATTCATCCCCCTGAAGTGAAATTAATTAAACAGTCTTATTAACAATGTGAAGAACATCCTGAATTGACTATAACCCTACAAGACACTTTCTCTTTTTCTGAAAAACAGCGTCCTTCATTTAAACTTTATTTTTTAACTATACATATTTTTTACCCTTAAGTTTTTTTAATCTGTTTTATTTTATTTTCCCCTTTGACCTATGACCCCTTATTTATTTGTTGACTCCTCCTATTCCTCCCTTGATTGCCCCTCCCACAACTGTGTCCCAGGGCTCCCAGCCTCCTCCTGGACAGACCAGTGGATTGGTCAGCTGTACGCAGCCTTGGGGCTCCAATGCTCCTCGGCCCTCTCCTCTCTCAGTAAGTAACAGCGCCCCCTGCGTTGCACACCTGGTAACGCAACAGGTGTCTCCCTGCAAAGCTCCTCCCATCCAGCACCTCCAAACCACCAAACCCCCGTTTCCAAAGCAACAACCAGCCCACAACCGAGAGAAACTTCACCGTTTTTTTTCCTTTGATTTTATTTTTTCAATTAATTTCTCAACCTTTAATATCTTTTCCCACTGTCATGTTTGTCCACTTTCCATTCCCAAATCTCATTGCATCCTCAGTGATGCCGTGCCTGGAGACGGGACATCACTGCGCCAGGAATGGAGTGTATCACTGGGCTGCAGGTCCGCCAGTGTCCCACCGTCCCTGGCTGCAAGAGCATCATTCAAAAGCACATTATTTCAGGCCCAAATGGAGAGTGCATAGTGGGTGATGTAGCAGCCACTAGTGGTGAAACAACTATTTCATAGAACAAATAGAAACCTTTTAAATTTGTTAATATATAGGTGTCCATTTCATAATATCCATCTATCTGTCTAGCATGGCAGTAATGGTACTATTCAACTTACTTGGAAGATTACCAAGAACTCTCCATTTGCTGTCACATGATTCATTCCAGAACCCAAAATTGGCATATTTGATGATGTCCAATTGGAAACATGCAGTAGATGTGTCGGCGATGGGCTCTAGCGGCGTGGAGTCTGTGTGACGCCTGCAGACCCTGCAGTCCACCTGCAAAGCGCGAAATCCCGAACGGGGCATGGAATCCCCCCCGCGCCCCTGTGCTGCAGTGCATGGCACAAGAGAGACACTTTTCCCGCCTCTCTGCTCTGTCACAGGCCGCGCTCCTCAGCTCCTTCCCGGCCATCTTGATGAGCTGCTGCAGATGTTCACCGTTCAGGAGGTGGCTGAGTTCGTCCGGGGCACCCTGGGGAGCATGCCCAGCACCGTCCACATCGGACAGTCCATGGACGTGGTCAAGCTGCAGTCCATCGCCCGCACAGTGGACAGCAGGCTCTTTTCTTTCCCAGGTACCACCTGAAAACCACCAACCACACCACAGTAACACCCTGTAAGCAGTCAGGTAGCATCAGTATAGTGCTCGGGGGTCATAACCGTTTGAAGGTTTCGCACACAAGCTGGTGCTGAAAAACAGACAAGTTTGACTGCTTTTCTTGCGCCTTTTCCTTCATCTTTTTCTGTTTCCTCCCTTCTCTCTTTCCCTCCCTCTCAGAGTCTCGGAGGATCCTGCTTCCTGTAGTGCTGCACCATATCCACCTGCACCTGCGGCAGCAGAAGGAGCTGCTGATCTGCTCTGGGATTCTCAGCAGTATCTTCTCCATCATCAAAGCCAGCTCTCTGGTACCACACACACACACACACACACACACACACACACACACACACTGGGGTTGAACAGTGTGGGTGGGGTGTCAGGAAGCACAAGACCGGAGCATACGTGTCACAAAAAAAAAAACAAATTGGCGTAAGCCATTTTATTACGGTTCCACAAACAAGAATCGCAAGAACGAGAATAAATTTTAACAGAAAAGACACACTGGGGTATTCCACAAACTAAGGAAACTAGCAAAAAGAAAGAATTAGCTGCAGTCAGTCATTTTCTGTAAACAATTTGAGCCCGGCATCCCCCACTGGCACCGTGTACAGCAGGTGAGAGGGAACAGGATGCTTTGGGTACCTCAGGGTCAGCATTTCTCATGGTCACACGGAATCTGTGAGGAAGTCACGCAAACACGGTTCGTGGTGACACATCTTACAAAAGGAGACAGCCCTGTACAGCAGTGCCGGGCGCCTTTAAGCTGCCCCAGGCTCTGATTGTGAGCAGCCGCAGCTGTGGTGTCTGCATTCCTCATGCAAAATTCATTATCAATTGGCGGCCGATCCCCATGGTCCTGAAGCACTGGTAGCGTCGCTGTCCAAGGGGCTGTGGTGCTGAAGCCAGCTGGTAATGTGCCAATTTTTAGGGGCGATGCTGGCTCGGGCAGGCCCCCACCCAGCCCCCAGCCACAATACATATATAAACACACTCACACACACACATACATACACATATGCACAAACTCACACACACACACATGCATATACACACACGCACATACATATATACACATACACACACACTTACACACATGCATATATATACACATACACACACATACATATATACATATATATACACACACATACATACATTCAATAATACAAATTCTCATGCAACAGTGGTGCATTTAAAATTGATTTATTGATAAGGAATATTGATTTTGAGAGAATGTACTTCAGCTAGGAGTCTAAAGGGGGAGGAATAGTTCCTGTCCTTGTGGTGAGGGGAATGCCCCCAACCCCCTTTTAAGGTCACTGAAAGAATTTGGGAGAAAGTGTAGATTAGGTTGCCTTTTCTGAAGAAAGAGAAGGAGAGGGTGAGGGTAGAGAAGGGGAGGAGGAGGGATGCCGGAAATGCTAAGCATGATGGGAAAAGAGGTATGTGGTGTTTATGTTCCTGTATGAGACCGGAAGGTCAGATGGGATAGGTTGAGGGGTTGTCTGAGAACTCTTCTCCTGAACCTCTGTTTTAACAAAAACTCCAATATACACACACACACACACACACTTGTGTATATGATTATGACAGTAAACATAAATATAAGAAGCATAGGTGATGCACGTTTTCTCACTGCCTAATTTGCACTTAAATTATCATGAACAAGATTTTAGAAATATCGTGGAATAAAGACATCACCAAAATGTTCCACCATCTTCAAAGCCATTGTCATTTTCATTGTATTAAATATAAGTAGTCACGTGCTGTCACCAACTTGCAGGTTGTTTCAATGAGTTTAACGGAAAAGCCAAAATCATTAAAAATCAACAAGCATACATATGAACAAACAATCTTTAATAATGGTAATTGTCCCCATTTTGGTATACTTTCCATGACACAGGCACGAAGATTCTGTGACCTTGTAAAATGTGCCTGTCAAGCTCGCAACTGAGGCCAGCAAACCAAAAGTTCCTCACACGCTGTTCCACGCACCCAGCTCTGCGCATGCCATAGGTGTACAAATATGACTCTGCAGCATTTCTGAGGAAATAAAAATGTCTTTTGAAGTGCATTGTAAAAAACGGGCCAACTCCTGCAATATAATGGCTGGAGTATTCATTTCATTTTAAGCTAAGATTGAATATCGTGATAAGAGGATGAATATTTTTAATATGATGTCGAGAATTAATGGATTCCAATGGGAAAATAGTGTTTCAGCCTGCAACCTGGTGACACTTTTTCAGGTGCTCAGGTTGAGAGCTGAAAGCTGGTCCCATGGTACACCCACAAAAACACTCACACACACGAACATACACAATACAAATGTGCACATACATACACAAACACATATGTACATACTGTATGAGTTGGGTTGTCTTAATATTGTACATTGTATTATTTTTGGGCAAATACATTACAAATTACTGCTCTTGTGTTTGCTTTACTCCCAGTGCTACAGCAGCAACTTATTCCATGTCCATCAGCTATTTTTTTAAAAAAAATCAGCTGTTAATCATTTGATATTGATATCTTTCAAGTATGATTATTATATATAAAATTAAATTCTGGCAAAATACCAGTGTTATAAAAAGTCTGACATCCAACAAGACAATCAACAATCAACAACAAATCTTACAATTTCCCCAGCATCCCTCTGATAGACCCAAAACTTACTAAAGTAGCAATTATGGAATTCAGTTTTACACCTTTCTCAAATCTCTTATCATTCTTGTCCATTTTCAAAAAAACATTTAACGCCTAATCAGTGCCAAACAGCCGAGCACCCTGGAGACATGTGATATTAGGTAATCTATGCTTATGTGATAAAATGTTCCTCTTCCACAACCTGATGTAAAGTTGCTCGCTCGTATTGTAATTTTTCGTGAAATTATCATATATCAGCCTCTGTGCTTTCTCCACAAAGTCACACACTTTGCATTTGTCTTCCCTCTATTTTTACTGTGTTTCTGCAATTTCCCTCGGATTAAATAAAGTTTCTGTCTTTTATCTATCTATTTACCAATATGTACATTTTAACCTTTGTATTGTATTTTTTGGTAGTTTCAATAATGTCTGTTGGTTTGTTTTTTTTTATATTTGAGGATTTGTTGAACTGAGAAAAACCTGTAGCATGAGCGAATATTAATAAAGATTTAGTTAATGAACTGGTAAGTAGGTCAGTTTTTGCTTTATTTCAGTTCGCATATTTTGATTGGCAAGTGATATGTACTGCCAAACCCTAGACAACAAGCAGCTCCCTCTGTTTCATCTCCATTTTATGTCCCCTAACTGTGTTTCTCTCCTTTCTTCTGTCCCTCCTTCTCTCTCTCTCCCTCCCTCCCTGTCTCTCAGGAGACCTCCGTGCAGGAGGAGGTGGAGATGATGGTGGAGAGCCTGCTGGACGTGCTGCTCCAGACTCTGCTGGCCATCATGAGCAAGTCCCAGGCTCAGGAGGCGGTAAGGGGCCAGCGCTGCCCGCAGTGCACAGCTGAGATCACTGTTAGTAACTAACAATCTGTTTTTCTTCTTACCCCGTACCCGCACCACCCTCCCCCTCCCGCCATCTCACCCCCCCCACCTCACTGCCCTTCACTGCAGCTCCAGCATGCCCCCCTTCCCTATCCCCCTCCCCCCTCCCCCTTCCTCCTTCACCCCACCCTCCCATCATGATGCAACAGCTGCAAAGACTAAATAAACCCTGTTATAAGGATTGCGTAACATTTGTCGTAAACTGTTGATAGCTGGAAATTGATTTGAAACGCAACGTATGACAGCAGCTTTGACGTATGTCAAAAGTCTGCGACTGTCGTAATGGAAGCACTGATCACTATAAATCTGATATGTCTGTTCTGGATAATATTATGCATGAATTATGACACTGTAAAGATATTTGTCATAAGTTTTGATGGATCCTTCACTGGTTATGATCACATGATTATAACAGTGTTATGCACAATTTTTGGGGTCGGTGCAGCAAAGCAAAATTGTATTGGGCTCAACGTACCGTAGGGGATTTGCAACCCCGGTCATGGGGAGCCACAGATGTTTCTAGTTTTACTCCTCTCAAAACTGTAACTACATAATGTTATTAGCTTGTAAGTATCGGTCAGGCTGTCTGAATGCAGGTAATTGTGTGCTGGAATTGGAGGAAAGGTTTCACCACTCAGACTGAATGCTCAGGAACAGATATGCAATCGTTGTGCAGTCAAGAGCTCATAAGGAACAAAAACCGGAACCATCTCTGGCACTGAAGGACCAGGGCTGCCTTACCCTGGTACAACATATTATACAATGAAGGAATGCATTAAAACGTCCACTAATATATAAGATAGCTTAGCTTAGCTAGCACAGCATCACTGCATCCTGGCAGTGGAATTTAATGTTAAGTGGAAGAAATGCCCTGAAAGTATCTACCATAGTTGAAAGCATATTCAGGGGAGGTAACCATAGTGATAATATCATGACAGTATGATGCATATACTCACACAGCGCCCTCACACTGCATGCACATATTTGAAATGAAAAGTGATTAAAATTACGTTCCGGTCAATGGACCGTATAATTTACAACCCCATCCTTATTTCTCTCACTTTTTACTTAAATCTCCTGAGAGGGCAGCATTGCATTGTTTACCTTGAAAAATGTTTCTGTGGACTGTCCCTTGCATCTAAACATGGCCGTGAGGAGTATGCTAACTGTAACTGCATATTAATGCGTTAGAGTTGTGTAAATACTGTCATTTTCTCTCAGTAACCAAGTATATTGATCCAATTAATTATATTGTACTTAGAATGAGGTCTGTTGTTTATGCAGAGTGAACACTGGCGTTAACTCAATGAGATCAGTGCGAAATCATTGGAGATTGGTTGAGATAGTGTTATTGCTACAGTTACATTAGTTTTAACCACAGCAACCTAAACATTTTGCAAAACAGTGAGTATTGGGGACAGGTGTTTATCTGTTAAATTCTGAAGCATTTATTAGAAGTTTTACAGTAATCAGGATCTACTACATGTTCATTTTTTTATCCATATAATATGAATGTATATACATAAATATTACATAAATAATATTATAATCCTTTATATTGATTCATTTAATAAAGCCTAAAACCATTGCGTTTATCATTTCAGAACCCCTCCTCCATCCCCCTTCTCCCCACCCCCACCCCATGGACATTTTAATGATTGGTCATTGTGAGGTGCATCAGGCATTTTATTGGCTGATGTGTATCTGCCTGGTTTCTCATTGGCAGGGAGAGTATGTGTCATGCCTCCTGTCTCTGCTGCGGCAGATGTCAGACATACACTTCCAGCATCTGATGGACAACTTCCAGAGCAAAGAGGAGCTGAAGGTGAGTGATGGGCACAGCTCCATTAGAGGATACCTGACTGTCACGCCCCCATCATTAGCCATTTCCAGACAGTATTAGAGAAGTTTTTGTAGTCAAGAGGACATTTATTGTGATGATTGTAGTTGTCGTTAAAGGGGACAACTATGCTCAGGGGTTGTACTGACTAGTAGACTAGCTTGGCCACTAGTCAGTGCTGTTTCCAGGGGGCAGCTAGTCATTGCTCAAGTGATTACATCAATCTGTATTATAGCGACATCAACGAGAGCAGCAAACACAGCAGGACAAGCATTCGATGATTTTGTGCTGTTTAATATGTTAAACATGTTTGCACATACTTCTGTGGCTGTCTGTCAATGTTTTATGAATCCTACTAATTTTACTGATTTCCCTCTTAACCTTGTATCTCACAGCTAAGAGGGCTTAGTTGACTTTGTATTGACTAAATAATTACGAGTAACAGGAGTAGCTAAAGGACATGAAAGCATCATTACTCTCCAAAGTATCATATTTCTTATTCCTACAAAGCAAAAGAGCCTGCACTGCCCTACTACAGCATGTTTTAGCATTAATTTTTAGGATATTCTGATTCATTTCAGTGTGCTAAAAGAATATTGGTATGGTACCTAATTTGAAAGTCATACGTTGTAAGTCCTGATCAGTCATTGCTCAATTCTTGCAACATTCAATGTGAGGGGCAAACGCACAAAGCTATTTTCGTGGACACAAGTTCAAGGGAATCTGCAATGGGTGGAGTAATAAGGAGGAGGTCATATTAAGGCAGGAGTACCACTATTTGAAAAGTCATTGACAGTAACACCTTCTTCTTCTTGCAAATATGTATTCCATACTATTGAGATCAACAGCAAAACAGAGATGTTATATTCAGCCAAGATTAATAATCTGCATCCATCATGTTCCAAGCATTAAAAGAATATAAATTTAAAGAGCATGTGTCTCACATTTTCCTGGCTTCATCGGTTCTGTTAATGTAGATTGTGGGGAATTCAATTATTTTGACCATTATGGCCTTTCGGTAATATCTCCAAAGTCACATTATGACACCTGCTGGCCAAGTCAATGTACTACGATTTATTTGGCTACCTTTATGTTTTGTGCTCTGAATAGACCTGCTTTTGAAACCTGTAAAGTGCAAGGGTTTCACTTTGGATGAAAATTTCAATTCGGGCATTGCACCCCATAATTTGCATGGTACTCAAATTTGTTTTCAGAGAACACTCCCAGACATTGCACTTCTATGCCCCTTTATTACATCAGAGGCACACGTGGTTTTTGTCCATATTTTTCCTGTTGCACCGCTGGAATGTTGCCGAAAATAACTTTGCGGGTGTCATTGCGGTCATGGTGCGTTTTAAATAAGTTGTAGGACTGCACCTACTGCCGAAAATAGGGTGTATCACATGGTACAGCCAGAAACTGTGTATCGCATGGGTACAGCCAGAGACTGTGTATCACATGGTACAGCCAGAGACTGTGTATCACATGGTACAGCCAGAGACTGTGTATTACATGGTACAGGCAGAGACTGTGTATTACATGGTACAGGCAGAGACTGTGTATCACATGGTACAGCCAGAGACTGTGTATCACATGGTACAGGCAGAGACTTTGTATCACATGATACAGCCAGAGATTGTGTATCACATGGTACAGCCAGAGACTGTGTATCACATGGTGTAGCCAGCAGAGAGGGAAGCTCTATCCTGACTCTATGCATCTGTGTGCCCCATCCCAGGAGTTCCTGCTAAAGATCTTCTGTGTGTTCCGTAATCTAATGAAGCTGAGCATTTTCCCCAGAGACTGGAACGTGATGAGGCTGCTCACCAGCAAGTAAGACAGCCTGCTTTGTCCATGCCATTACAGTTTACATTTTCCAGCTCTCTCAGGATGGTGGGTACAGACAGACAGTGGCACCTGCTTGAGTGCTATGAAAAGCTATGGTGGGATCTATTAAAATCCATTAAGAACCTGCATCAGTTAACTGTAGTAACTCCTGTGTCATTATACTGCTATAACTCATGTGTCAGAGCACCAGTGTGATCCTCTGGACAGTTAAATTCTTAGTAATGTTTCATACACTGACATGTGTTTTTTTTGCCTCAATTCCAGCATAATCGTAACAACAGCCCAGTACCTGTCACCCGCTCTTCACAAAAACTTCACAGAGGCAGACTTCGATTTCAAGGTGGGTGGCTCACAGAGAGGGGGTGGGGTGGACTGGAAGGGGGTTGTGCTTTGGGGCTGTCCGTCACCCCAACTGCATGGTCGCTGTCTGGGAAACCATCACACAGATGAAGTCCCGGCCCTTGGTCCAAAGGCAGCCAATCAGAGGAGCCCCGTGCTCCCTAACACAGTTTATCATGAAGGGGTAACCTCAGCACACACACACTGCAGCACAGGGGAGAATACATTAGCCAGTATTCACCATTAGCATTTCACTCTGGCTCAATGTCATATTAAAAATAAAAGAGCAAGAGACATGGTTCCCTCTTTTTTACTTAAGGAGGGGTATGGAGCCTGGAAATTTTTTAAGATCCTAAAAACCAGTCAATCAACCAAGATTATCACTTATAATGTGCATAATTGATCTTATTTATTTTTATCATTTTTCCTTACAAAGAGAAGGATCAGCAAACCTGGCGCCAACTCAGTCAATAAAGCTATATTTGGTGTATGGTAGAATTATGACAAAGTGTACCCTGGAAAAGAGTCTACTACTCACCTTAAATAATTCTCAGATAGTATTTGATCTGTTCAATAGTATGTAGTGAAAAGGACATGTGCAGCAACTGCCATATTTAATAGAAGTAACTGATAAAAAGTAGGAAAATGGGCTTCCAGGCCAACACTGAAGGGGCTTGGACTCTCTCTGTGTTCCAGGTGTGGAACTCCTACTTCAGCCTTGCTGTTCTGTACATTAACCAGCCCAGCCTGCAGCTTGAGGCCCTCACTCCAGCCAAGAGGAAGAAGGTCCTGGACAAGTAAGGCCCCACCCCCTGCCTCCTCTCAGTGAATCCAACTCACCCCCTGCCTCCACTCACTGACTCCAACTCACCCCCTGCCTCCTCTCAGTGACTCCAACTCACCCCCTGCCTCCTCTCAGTGAATCCAACTCACCCCCTGCCTCCACTCACTGACTCCAACTCACCCCCTGACTCCACTCAGTGACTCCAACTCACCCCCTGCCTCCACTCAGTGACTCCAACTCACCCCCTGACTCCACTCAGTGACTCCAACTCACCCCTTGCTTCCACTCATTGACTCCAACTCACCCCCTGCCTCCACTCAGTGACTCCAACTCACCCCTTGCTTCCACTCATTGACTCCAACTCACCCCCTGCCTCCACTCAGTGACTCCAATTCACCCCCTGCCTCCACTCAGTGACTCCAACTCACCCCCTGCCTCCACTCAGTGAATCCAACTCACCCCCTGCCTCCACTCACTGACTCCAACTCACCCCCTGACTCCACTCAGTGAGTCCAACTCACCTCCAGCCTCCACTCAGTGACTCCAACTCACCCCCTGACTCCACTCAGTGAATCCAACTCACCCCCTGCCTTCACTCAGTGAATCCAACTCACCCCCTGCCTCCACTCAGTGAGTTCAACTCACCCCCTGCCTCCACTCAGAGACTCCAACTCACCCCCTGCCTTCACTCAGAGACTCCAACTCACCCCCTGCCTTCACTCAGTGAATCCAACTCACCCCCTGCCTCCACTCAGTGAGTTCAACTCACCCCCTGCCTCCACTCAGTGACTCCAACTCACCCCCTGACTCCACTCAGTGAGTCCAACTCACCTCCAGCCTCCACTCAGTGAGTCCAACTCACCCCCTGCCTTCACTCAGTGAATCCAACTCACCCCCTGCCTCCACTCATTGACTCAAACTCACTCTCTGCCTTGTTTCACTGTCTCTCCGAGCACAATCCCACCACAGATCTCAAATAGCTTCATCTCAATCAGCTTTCAGTCTTGGTCTCTGCGAGCTGTAGAGTGACACATGACTTTCAGTGCGGAGATACAGGAGATACATTGTGAAATAAAGTGTGATTTTTGACATTAGTTAATTCATCAGATATTAGCAATGAATTTCCACAGTGCCTTTTTATTTGTTACAGATAGAGTGATATACTTTATCAGTAACAGTAAGAGCAAAAAAAAAAACCAAAAAGCAGGGAAATTCAATTTTGAATTTATACTATACTCAAGTCGTAACAGTACTTCCTAAAAACGAGGCTTTTGAAACATGCTTGTGTAACATATATGTGGCCTAATTTCAGATAAAATTGCCTCCCGTCATGATTACTGCTGTACACATAGACACTGCATAAGGTGCAGCTATATGTGAAATTTGCATCTCAATGAATCACATCTATTCCTAGATTTTTAAAAAATGAATTCTCGAAAATGTCCTATATCGCATTAGTATCTCATCATCTCAATCACACTCCAGTTGAAAATCGGTGTGTCACCGAGTGCTCTGTTTGTGACCTAGTTATGCTTGCATGCTCAAAAATGCCCATGATCTAAGATGTGTTTTTCAGGAGGGCTTTCTGGGCCACTAACTCAGTATCCACAACTTAAGACGATTATCTTCATTGTTTTGGATATGAACAATGAATCACTTTGCTTCTGGCAAACTCATAGCTGCGCACATATGTGGGAAAACTAGATTTTCAAATTTTAAAAAAAAAAACATACATTTATAATAAATACTTACTTATAATCAAAGCCAAAATTGATACGGGCATTTTTTCCAAGTGAAATTTTGTCCACTAAATATTGTTAAAGTTGCCTTATAGATGGTATCATTCCCGCAGTGGTCAAAATAATGAGTGAATGTGTTTGGGTATGTCATGGGATGTGAGGTCACAGTCCATGGCTGAAGGGTTGTCTGTAATTGGGATCTTGTCATAGATTTGAACTACATCGAAGAGAAGCGCAGTGACAGTTTGGGGACAAAGAATATGTGCTACTACTCTGTTAGCATTCTGACCCTGTTTCTAATTGTTTAGCATGAATAATGAGTGGGCCAACATAGCAGCTCATCTATTAAATGTAATATCAACCTTTAATTGCTCCCTCTGTTAGATTATCAGTACACAAACCGCTGCAAGTTTTGAAACTAGTAACCTTATGACCAAACCCATTTAATGTACCTTAATATATTTGCTTCAATAAAAGCTGTTTTATGTAGGAATAGTAATATGGATCTGAATGTAACCACACTATAGTGACAGAACTTGCTGCTGATTGGCTCAAATTAGGAAGCTGGTCAAACAGTCAGAAACCAGTTCAGGTTAAAGGCATGTGGGATAGGCAGAGAGGGAGATAGAGAGAGGGCATGTGTGAGTGTGTGTATGCCTGTGTGTGTGTGTGTTCCTCATGGCAGAGGGCCATATACCCCTCATGAATCCAGAGATGATGCACACTGACATGCAAAGTTGTTGTTTGGCACTAATGCCTTACTTCTTTAGTATCCGGGCCATGCACACAAATAAGCCTCCCTGCGTCTCTACCTCTCTCACTCTCTACTCTGGTTAAATCAATTAATTGATTATCGTTTTATAAACTCACGCAGGATCTAGCCACTTTTTAAAAAGTATTGTGAAGAAGGTAGCGTTGTGTGCACTCATGGATGGGAATTTGCAATTTGCTCAATATTTATAAGATGTACTTTTCTACTTAATACACAGGTTCTATTATTTTTGATCTTGTCAAATGTTTTTGATTATATTGTAAAAAAAAAAAAGATTTTAAGATTCTAATTTTCCCTCTTTCTCTCACTCTCACGCATACACACACATACATCACTATGTACAATTGTTTCCCAGGAAAAATTCTGTGTGAAGTCTCATTTTTTTGATTGGTTTATGTTGTTGATTTGCCATTGAAATTGTGTGGTGCTCACAGTCATCTTTCAACAATTGGGGTCTGAGACCAGAGGTGCTTAGCCTGAGCTTCTCCTCCTTCACAGGTACGGAGACATGAGAGTGATGATGGCCTATGAGCTGTTCAGCATGTGGCAAAACCTGGGTGAGACTCAGCCTTACACACACACACACACACACACACACAAATACACACACACACACACACACACACTCACAGACAGACTCTCACATACACACAGAGACGCACACTCACACTCACTAACACATACACACGCAGACAGACTCTCATACACACACACACACACACTGACACACACAAATACACACATGCACACACACACACACAGATGCATACTCACACACACAGACGTACACTCACACACAAACACACACACTCACACACAGACACAGACTCACACTCACTGACACATACACACACAGGCACAGACTCTCACACACGCACACTCACACACACACACACACTCACACACACACACTCACACATGCACACACAAACAAACACACTGCAAACATACACTCACAGACAGACTCTCACACACACAGACGCACACTCACACTCACTAACACACACACACACACACACACACACTGTCTCACACACACAATTGACACACTGAGATACATGCACACAAACACAAAGCATCTTAAACACACAGAGACAGACAAACAGATACACACTCCAGTTTAAACATATTGAGACAGACACACATTTTTTTAATCACTTTATTAATAGTTGTAAATTTACATTTCAGTTTTTAGATGATTGTTTTCATCCACAACAAATTTCACAAATAAAAATTTATTTTTATATACCGTCTAGTTCTATAGCCTCATAGAATCGCTGAAGGGTTTGAGGTTAGCATGTGGTTGAATGGTATAATGATGTATGGCCAGTACTCTGACAATTACACTACTCTGCTGCCCATTAGTCAACAGCAGTCCTGGGGTTTTGGTATAATTGTAATGTAATGTTGTGTTAAAATGTTGATACATATTTTGTGGAGCTCCATGAATGGTGTGCTTGCTTTGACCAATCAGGCGAGAACAAGATCCACTTCATCCCTGGGATGATTGGGCCATTCCTGGGCGTGACTCTGGTGCCGCAGGCAGAGGTGCGCAACATCATGATCCCCATCTTCCACGACATGATGGACTGGGAGCAGCGCAAGAACGGCAACTTCAAGCAGGTCAGCTCCCTTTCCTAAGCTAAAATCCAGCTCTGGATGCAGGTCCTTTCTCCAGACTTACACTAGATGCAGTGTTATTCAATCAGGTCCTTTCTCCAGACTAAAACTAGATGCAGTGTTATTCAATCAGGTCCTTTCTTCCAGACTAACACTATATGCAGTGTTATTTCATCAGGTCCATTCTCTAGATTAACACTAGATATAGTGTTATTCAATCAAGACTATTCTACAGATTAACATTAGATACAAGTGTTATTGAATCAGGTCCTTTCTCCAGACTAACACTAGATGGAATTGTATTAAATCAAGTCCCTTATCCATTAACACTTGATACAGTGTTGTTTAAGCAGGACCATTCTACAGATTAACACTAGATACAGTGTTATTTAATCAGGTCCCTTTTCCAGATTAACACTACATACATTGTTGTTTAATCAGGACCATTATACCGATTAACACCAGATATAATGTTAACTGTATCTGTTACTGTTAACTTGATGTGATTGAGCAGGTGGAGGCAGAGCTGATCGATAAACTGGACAGCCTGGTTTCAGAAGGGAAAGGGGACGAGAACTACCGGGAACTCTTCAGTCTTCTGTGAGTCCACCTCAGACGTGCACACTTGGACCTATATACACACTCACACACACACACACACACACACACACACACACACACACACACACACACACACACACACACACACACACACACACACACACACACAACACTCTTTTCCCATGTTCTGGGCGTTGACAGCGGCAGCATTAACCTGGTCTCTGCTTGTGCTCTTACACTAACCTGTCTCTGTTCTGCTCTCTTCTGCGGGATTAGCACCCAGCTCTTTGGGCCTTACCCCAGGTAAGGTAACACTATTCCCCTCCTCAAGCCTGCACTAATGGTGCACTATCAGTCCCAGCCTGTTTATTCTGATCTCGTATGGATTCAGTGCTGCTTCTCATGGCGTTTCCTCTGTACTGACACCGCAGCTGTGCTTTTGCGTCCCCAGCCTCCTAGAGAAGATTGAGCAGGAGACCTGGAGGGAGACAGGAATATCGTTTGTCACCTCTGTCACTCGCCTCATGGAGCGACTGCTCGACTACAGGTCTGAACGATAATTGTGCCATTCTGCTTAACAATAAATGTATATTTAAAGTGATTATGGTTGAGCTCAGATATTCGTATAAAGTAGTGTCTGACTGCAGAATCCTGTCACTTGTGTCTGTATAGGGACTGCATGAAAGGAGAGGAGACTGAGAACAAGAAGATCGGCTGTACAGTTAACCTGCTGGTAAGAGATTTTTGTACCTTTGTTGGACCCCTTCTGTTGAGAAATTGATCTGAAAACAGCCTCAGGGCAAGAGCATCATGGGTAAAAATGGATAATACTGCCTTAGTCAGAGATAAGTCACAGCACTCCCTGAACTATATGCCTTTCTGCTTCTTTTCCCAGAACTTCTACAAGTCAGAGATCAATAAAGAGGAGATGTACATCCGCTACATTCACAAGTTGTGTGACATGCATCTGCAGGCAGAGAACTACACAGGTAAACAAGCTTTGTGACACACATGCAGAGATACACAGATAAACGGGCTGAGTGACACACACCAGCAGAACAATACAGGCAAGCTGTGAGACACACACATATGTAACTATGCAGACAGAGAACTACACAGGTAAACAAGCCTTGTGACACACATGCAGAGATACACAGGTAAACAAGCTTTTGTAATATTTGCATATACATCCATTCCCCGACATACATCCAAGATCTGTTCTGACCGACCGTTGTATCTCGAAACGTAAGTAATGTAGCACGTAGAAGATGTACACAATGCCGGAATTTTGCCTGATGGTATGCAGGCAGACATTTGCACTGGCGGATGCAAGACCCAGCGTAATTTTTATATTTCAATATATTTTTTCTTTTTTTATGTATACAGCTATGCATCGCTTAAAGTCCTGTGATTTGGATGTTGTGCGAACACAAACACTATATTATATACATACTTAACAAAGTTATATGAAATACTGTATAGCCAAGATACTGTGCATATACGGTACTGTATTTCAGCTAATGTATCTGGCAAGGTAATATATGGGTTAAATAGGTTGTGTCCGCTATGTCCCATTCTCTGATCGGGATTTTTGAACTCTATTATAAACTTCCTGTTTGAACTTGAAAGTGTTTTAACTTTTAATATGTGTAGATGGTATGGACACCTGGGGGCTGAGAACAAAAACAGACAGCCCAGAATTACAAACATGACCAGTAAAATTATTGGGAAAAAGCAGAAACTACTGGGATGTATATATAAAACACTGGTAAAACAAAAAGCAAGACAAATTGTGTCTGATCCTTTTCATCCCCATTTTAAAGAATTCATAAAACTGCCCTCAGGAAGACACTACAGATCCGCTACAGCAACCTAGACCATTTACAAAAAGTCTTCCATACCAAATGCAATAACTTGGCTAAATTCATAAACACCATTTACACTGGAATCATGTCCGTTACTGTTGTCTGTACTGTGCATGTTGTGTTATTTAGTACCGTATTTACTGTGATTTACCAACCTGTGTATTTCTACATTTGTGTGGACAATAAAGATTATTATTATTATTATTATTGGACCACGGACGTAGAGGTGGTCAGACGTTGCCCGAACAGATTTTATGCGGCGCATGAGTCAGGTGTGGAATTTTTCTTGTGGAGTCATGTCGGCACTCAAAACGTTTAGGATTTTGGAGCATTTCGGATTTCAGAATTTCGAATTAGGGAAGCTCAACCTGTATTGATGGAAACAAAGCCTAGCACTTGTGAGTGGGTGACAGAGGGCCTGTGAATTGTTTATAAGAACACTGCTTAAGAAGACTGTTAAAACAGTCCTGTGCAACACCAAAGCCCACCCGTCTCCTGAACCTCTGTTGAATCTGTGTATAAATTGTGACCTATGAACAACAGAGGCATTTTTTACCCTAATGCTGTGACCTATGACATATGACCTATGACCCACAGAGGCGGCGTTCACCCTTCTGCTGTACTGGGAGCTGCTCCAGTGGGAGGAGAGGCCGCTCAGAGAGTTCCTGCACTACCCCGCCCAGAGCGAGTGGCACCGTAAGGAGGGGCTGTGCCGTAAGGTCATCCACTACTTCAACAAGGGAAAGGTACCTATACCCGAATACGCATACGCATACACACACATATACGCACACACTCTACATACACACATCCATATGCTCACATGAAGGCATTCAAATGTATTTACATTTACATTAGCAGGATACTTTATGATAATATGCTCCAGTCCAAACACGCCCATGTATCTGTACCCTTTAAAGAGCGTGAGCTAATGATATGCATAAGTATATGAATTTCACCAATCAGTTGTCTACATCATGGGGGTCTGTCTCTGGTTATGGGGAGCCACAGTGTCTTTTTTAATGAAATAAGTGCAGAGCTACAGAAGCCAGCAGACTCAGTGGCTCTCAGTGACCGAGGCTGGCCTTGCCCAATCAGAACCTCAGGATTAGATTATTAGGGTAATAACTAACTATAATACTATAACTGACTATACAACTATAATGACTTTCCAAAGTCTTTAGTCATTTTGAAATGGAACACCTCCATGGGGGTTTCCGATAGTTTTAAGAAGTTAAGAAAAAAAATAATGAAACATTGAATTAAGTTGTTCGATACCAAAAATGGACGATACTGTAAGAATGAAGCGACAATTAACTAAAAAAATGCACGATAAGGAATAAGGAAAATAACAGATGAACAGCAACAACAATAGCAATTGAAAACTGTATGCCAGCTGGTGTTACAAATTACCAACTTCCATTCTAGTGAATGCCATTCTCAGTGGGCATATCCTTTACCCTCTGTGCTCTGAACACACTAATGTTGCCAGCAGATGTTGTTGTAGTCTAGAACAGGTTAATCATACAGACGGCTCCTACAGTATTAAAAGCAGTAGTCCAGCGCTACCCTGCTCATGTGGGTCAGTAAAACTGTTGAGTAGAACAGTGCTAAGCTGTTCATGAGGGTCTGACACGTCTTTGTTTCTGTGCAGTGCTGGGAGTTTGGGATACCCCTGTGCCGAGAGCTGGCCTTCCAATATGAAGCACTGTATGACTACCAGAGCCTGAGCTGGATACGGGTAAGTACAGGAGGTCCTCGGGTTACGACGGTCTCAAGTTAAGTCGTTTCGTGGTTACGACGCACTCCCATAAATTACTTAAAAAACCTACTTTCGACCTAAGCGGTTTGGTTTGAAAATACGACCACAGAAATAAAGATAAGAAATTGCTCTTTTTTTTATTAATGTTTCATTTAATTACTGTATTTTATATGTCCTTCATGTGTTGTGTGTACAGTGTGAGTGACTTATGGTGTTAATTTAGGTATAATTTAGGTATAAATTCCGACTTACATCAAAAATCGGCTTACAACAAGTCGTAGGAATGGAACTCATTCGTAAGTCGAGGATCCCCTGTATATCAATTCTTCATCCTGCATGTATCCTACTAATGGATTTATGTAATGTATAGAAATGTCCGACATTGATTCTGCGTGAGCCAAGTTGGTGCCAGGATTGGGGTCGAATCCATTTCATTCCTGTAAATTCAGGAGTGTACTTTAAACAGAGGCAATTAATTGAAAAATACCGAACATGAATCTCTCACATGGAATTCTTTGACTAGATGTAAGTGGCAAGTGACCCTGTCTTCCTGCTAGTTAAAAAGTTCAAGAACATTACACAAAAGTTAATACTGGAGTTCTGTCAGCAGAAATGGGGCATACATTTGAATTAGTTCAACATACATTTGCACTGATCTCGGGGCACCTTTTCTCACACGGATGATTGTACAGAGTAATTTGCCAGGTCAGGCAGTAGGGGCAGAGCTGCCTTGACTGTTATAGACCAGGATTGACTTCATAACCCTCTCTAGACAAAATGTGGCCTATTATCGAGAAGGCCCAAATGTGACCTTGATGTTCTAGAAGGCCTGTTTCCGTTATCAGCAATTATTATGTTGTCAAAGCAGACGATCATTTCGTTTTTTGATAATGATTGAGTATCCATCTGCTGTCTGTCACAGCATGGTTGTAAAATGGTGGCTGTATACCTGATGCATGTCCTATTTCTTTTAGAAAATGGAAGCAGCGTACTATGACAATATCATGGAGCAGCAGCGACTGGAGCCAGAGTTTTTCAGGGTCGGGTTCTATGGCAGAAAGTTCCCTTTCTTCCTCAGGGTGAGTGAAGCCCTCCCCTCCCCTCACTCTGCATCTCCCGCATGTGTCACAGAGTGGGAGTGGGGTTGGGTGTAGTTATCGGAGCTCTCGGGAAAGGCGATGGTATTGATGTGGCAGTCGGTAGCAGAGCTTCGTGGTCCACAAAGGACCCAGTGTCTGATCCTGGTGGACCATGGGGGACTCAATCTCACTCTGTTACTCAGCACTTCATTGATGCGATTTTACTCACTCCCTGGGTCTAAACTAGTCACTGTTTTGAAGGTAAAAACTAAATCCTAAAGAATGTCCCATAGGATGACAACATCAAGGCATCAAGGTCCAGACTCAGTATAGATAGATAGATAGATAGATAGATAGATAGATAGATAGATAGATAGTGTTTGGTTTTCTAACTGGGTTATTGGTATCCCTTCTTCACAGAACAAAGAGTTTGTTTGCCGGGGACACGACTATGAAAGGCTTGAAGCCTTCCAGCAAAGGATGCTGGGAGAATTCCCGCAAGCCATTGCCATGCAACATCCCAATCAACCAGATGAGTCCATTTTACAGTGCGATGCACAATGTATCCTTCAGAGGGCGCCACTCCTGTTTGTGTGTGTGTGTGTGTGTGTGTGCATGTTATATAGTGTGATACTAACTGTATCAGTGTTCAGTATGTGAGTGTTAGTGCATGAATGTGTGCTGTGTTGGTGCTTGTATACGTTTGAGTGTGCACATATGAGTTTTTGTGCACATTCGAGGTTCTGTGTGCAGTTATGAGTTTTTGCATGCACATGTGAGCCTGTGTGTGCAGTTGTGCAGGTAGACATTTGCATCCACGGTGGTTTGTTCCTTAACGTCGCACACCTAGACCTGCAGATCTATGCTGTCACACCTGTTCCAGAGAGTGCCGACGTTCTCCAAATGGACCGTGTCCCTGACCGCATTAAGAGCTTCTACCGCGTCAACAACGTGCGCCGCTTCCGCTATGATCGGCCCTTCCACAAGGGCCTCAAGGACAGAGAGAACGAGTTCAAGGTGATTTGGCCCTGCTGAGATGTCCCCAGGCCCGTGTGAATGTGGGCAGAGCCCAGAGGGGCTGCAGGTCCTCATGAGCATCTGGTCCTGTGTGTGATTTCAGAGCCTGTGGATCGAGAGGACTACTCTGATCCTCACCCACCCCCTGCCCGGAATCTCCCGCTGGTTTGAGGTGGACAAGAGAGAGTTGGTGAGAAACTCCTGCATGGTGCACAAAATCTCTGTGCACCCTGTTTCTGTTGTCATACATTCATACATTTACCACAGTCATGGCTCATCTGACAGCCACTCTAATACATAAAAACCTATACAGCTCACATTTTTATGCACCATCCTTTTTATACAAGTGTATATTTACTAAATCAAAACATTTTTAAGAAAGGTGTAACATAACAGTATATTGTGTATGTTTTTGTGTTGTCTGTCCTAAGAGAATACAAATTTGCAGTATGTGAATGGTACCATTCAGGGCAACGCTCCACCTGCCTCCTCTGAGTCTCCCACCTATTACACTACATCATCCTATTACATTACACCACCCTGACTATTACACCACACCATCCTATTACACTACACCACCCTCACTATTACACCACTCCATCCTATTACACTACACTATCCTATTGTAGCACACCACCCTGATCATTATACTACACCATCCTGACTATTACACCACTCCATCCGATTACATTACGCTATCCTATTACACTACACCACCTTGAATATTACACCACACAATCCTATCACACTACACCATGCTATTACAGTACACCACCCTGACTATTACACTACTCCATCCTGTTACACTACACCACCCTGACTATGACACCACACCATCCCATTACATTATCCACCCTAATACTCAACATCATCCTATTACACCACACCACCTATTACACTACACCCTCCTAATATACGACACCACCTTGACCATTACACTACTCCATCCTATTAAACTACACCACTCTGACTATTATCCGACACCATCCCATTACATTACACCACCCTACTACACTACACCATCCAATTACATTGCAACACTCTGACTATTACAACACACCACCCTATTAAACTACAGCATCATATTACACTGTACCACCCTGACTATTATACACACCACTGCCATGTACTCATACGTTCTTACATTCCTTGTTATTTGATGGATGCCCGGTTCACTCATTCGTGCTCGATGTGTTTATGTGTGTTACAGGTGGAGGTGAGCCCCTTAGAGAACGCCATCTCTGTGGTGGAGAACAAAAATCATGAGCTGCGCACTCTCATCAGCCAGTATCAGCACAAGCAGCTGCACGGCAACATCAACCTGCTCAGTATGTGTCTGAACGGGGTGATCGACGCTGCCGTCAATGGGGGCATCGCCCGGTACCAGGAGGTGAGTCTGTGACTGTCGTCCCACAGCACTATCCAAGCCGCCTCCATTATGTCTGTCTCACCGCACTCTAAAATATGTCTGTCTTTTTTACCACATTCTAATATCTGTATGTCTGTCTGTCTCACCACATTCAAACATATTTCTGTCTGTCTTACCACATTCTAATGTTAGTCTGTCCATCTCTCCACATTTAAACATTTGTGACAATAACATTGTGCACTGTCTCCTTGTTGAAGGTATTTCTGTGAATGAAGCAACACTGGGTCAAATTTGTGCGTGATTATTGTTAAACCCTGAAACTCATGGTTCTCTCTCTCTAAAACATGACTTTCTTGAACAGGCAATGACATTTTAATTGAAGTTTAAAGCTGATGTAAACATTGAGTGATTGATCAGAATGACAGGTAATGGTGAGGGTGGAGGCTGAACTGTGTTTGTAGAGTGAGGGTGGAGGCTGAGCTGTGTTTGTAGAGTGAGGGTGGAGGTTGCAGACTGACCTGTGTTTTTAGCATGAAAGAATATGGAGGTGTTCCTGTAACTAGCTGTTCCAACCTGCCCAGGCCTTCTTTGATAAGGACTACATCAGTGGACACCCAGAGGATACAGAGAAGATCACCCAGCTCAAAGACCTGATGCAGGAGCAGGTAAGGGCAAAAACTGCCCACAAGCCTGTGTCACTCTTTCATGAAGGGTTCATACCTTCAAATTTGGGCAAAAACTATAGCCCATTTCCATGGATTGTTTGGGATTTTATGCATTTTAACATTGGTCACCATAATCAAATCTCATATCAACTCTGAGTTGGAATATATATTTTTAATCCTAAGTGGCATCACTTGACAGTATGTAGTTTGACAGTTCTAAACAGGATTTAAGCATGTTTCCATTGGGACTGTTGTTACAGGTACACATCCTGGGAGTGGGCCTGGCTGTGCATGAGAAGCTGGTGCACCCAGAAATGCGTCCCCTGCACAAGAAGCTGATAGATCAGTTCCAGATGATGAGGAGCAGCCTGTGCCATGTGAGTGGGTCCGGCAGCAGTGATGCCAGCTGCTCTGTACGGGCTTCGGGCAATTTTATCTGTCGGTCCTTAACCACCATGCAGAGCACTCCGTCAATCAGCTGTTTCACCAAACAATGGAAAGAAAAAATCGTTTGCTTTTGAGAAGGTTCAGTTTTTAACAGTCCAATCACACATCTGTGTCTGCACACTGCAGGACCTGCTCTGCTGTCTCGTAGTAGGCTACTGTTCTTCCACATTCTGTTTCAGGTCACTGCTTTTCACTGCAGGAGTGTCATTCAAATATTTTCTTAGTGTTACACTAGACTGCTCTCTGCCTGGTTTAAATTCCCAATGAAATCGTCTTGACATCGGCCACAGCGCTTTAATATGGCTGATCGGTTTTGATCGAGTGACTGTCCGTCCCCGGTGTCATTTCTAATGGGCCAAACCCTAGTCTGGAGGATATCATAGATAGAGATAGGAGTGCTCAAGCCAAAGGCAGATTTTGCTCTGTGAGCTTAACTGTACACAATGTGCACACAGTGAGTGATACAGCGAATGTAACAGTGAGTGACACAGTGAATGACACAGTGTGAATATTCAGAGCAGTGTTTCTATGTGGCCCTGCAGGGCCTTCCTGGCCTGGACAAACTGAGCTCAGCCTGTTCTGGTACCAGCACCCCACGAGGAATCCTGGCATCACACAGTCCAATGAGCCCAGAGAGTGTCAAACTAATGCACAGACACAGGTGAGTCTGCCTCTCTCACACACACACATTCACACACACACTTACACTTGTACACACACACACAGTCCCATGAGCCCAGAGAGTGTCAAACTAATGCACAGACACAGGTGAGTCTGCCTAATTCACACACAAACACAAAAACATGCATACACAATCACACACAGACACACACAATCAGAATTCTGTTACACAAGCTTGTTTGTATTGGTAACTGTTTGTATTGGGTGATTTGGGCATTCTTCAGGAAGAAAGTCATCAAATTCTTTTAGGGATAAAGGAGATAGAAATTCAATCTGTACTCTATGTTCCAGAACTTCCCATAAAAGTTAAATGATGTTTATATTTGGTGATTGTGGAGGGTATGTAAGGAATCTGAATTAATACATGATGGTTCATGAAACCATCCTTGAACTTGTTTAGCGGTGTGAATGGTGGCACTATCACCTTCTAACATGAAAACATCGTGAGGGAAGAGTGTTTGTGCCACAGGATGCATCTGGTCTTGTGAAATAGCCTCATATTTCCGTGACTCCCATGAGATGGCTGCTCATAGCATTACAGATCCAGCACTGCGTTAATCAGCTGGAATCAGGCAATATGTGCTGGCTTCTCAAAACCTAATCCATTTGTCCACGTATCCAGTTGTCCCAGTGGTTATTTCTCTGGGTAGGGCTGGTTCTTTCTCTGTGTAAAGTTAGTTCTCTCTCTGGTAGAACTGGTTATCCCTCTGGGTAGAGCTGGTTCTTCCTCTGGTACAGCTAGTTCTTTCACTGGGTAGAGTTGATTTTCTCTCTGGGTATAGCTGGTACAAATTTGAATGTGCTTTATAGATAATCGTGTTTTGCTAAAGCATAAAATACAAAAGACAAAGAACAGTGAACAAAGATAATAACAACACTCTTTTTGTGGCGACCTGTTTCAACTGCAAGGCCGTGTTTGCTGAGTCTGTACATTGTTTCGGGTCTCTCACTTTGATGAGGTATTTTGCTAGGGCATATTCTCTGTTTAGAGCCTGGTATATTTAAAATGTATTGTTTGATTTTGTTTCCTTAAGCCATTTACGAATGTACATATTTTTATACAATGAGTGTATCAAATTTTTTGTATACAGTGGTGATAATTTTTTGTTGTGCACAATTTTAATTGGTTCTCTCTCTGGGTAGTATATCAATGCAGATACTGGCTCATGAAAAAATGATAACTTCCAAGCCACCAAGCTAGTCATGCGTACGTAGCCTGTAGCTAAAACATGCAGTGATATTATGTATCATATGAAAATATGTACTAATTTTGAGCAAGCTAGCTAGTGATATGTACCTAACGCTTCTGATTTATAGCAAAAATGTAAGATGTCACAAGTTATACTGTATTACTTTTGGTTTCTCTCCTTCTATTGTTGCAACTGTAGCTATTGTGGTGCTGGACAGGGAGTGTCCGCATGGTGGAATGACACAAAGAGGTAAAAGGCAGCAGAGCGTAGAGGCGAAGGGCTCGCAGCCTGTTTTAATGACAAACTCAAAGCGAAAGTACAGCAAAACGAGCCACACAATGCTTGCCGTTTACTTGCTCAAAACCAAAATCACAGACAAAATACAGCTTAGACAACGGGAAAAAGGCAAACTGAGGTGGCAGGAAAGCTTAGCACTGGCACTCACCCATCTCAGCAGGAGTCTCTGGAGATAAACAGAGAGAATTAGTTGCGCCCAAGAGTGGAGAAAGCAGTTCTCCCCGAAAGTGCGAACGTGGCAGCTTTTTACTGTTGTTAATCAATTTGGAGTAGCAGCAGCGGGGCTTAATGGCGATGTTGCTCAGGTGTGTGCCGTTGCTGACATTCCTACTAATAAGTGCCGCTCTCCGTGGTCCTGATGCCCTGGCTACATGCCTGCTGCTGTCCAGGGTTCTGATGGGTCTTCACCGGTGGCGGTTTGGGACTGCTGCTCCAGGCGGGGTGCTGCTGTGTGTGGGTCCTTCCCTTCCCCCCGCCATACAATACACACCATTAGTTGCTAAGTAGCTTTTGAACGGAATTGTAGTCATTATTAACCAGCAATACTTACAATGCAATAATACATACAATAATACAGGCGACATTAAAACAACGTGTAAATAGTAGTCCAATACAAATATTCCTGATAGGACTAATTGTTTTTTTTTACAGACGGCTGTTTATTTACAGCTGTTTATTAACTTACAAAAGCAAGCTAGAGGACAAGCTCTTAGCAATAAGTTACCTTGCGTAATTTTCCATTTTAGCATCCAGCCAAAAACGGGTATTGATAACCTCAATTGTCTCAATAATGCAATTCTGATCCAATATTAGTTGTATCCCAGGTACATTTTATATACGTTTCATGTGGGCTTACATGAAATTGATATTTGAAATGTTATTTATTTATAATTATATATCTTTATTGTACATTATGTTACCTGTAAAACACTAAGGGCCCGATTCACTGAAGGATTGTGTCTGCTTTTCAGGCATAAAAGCAGCCACTAAAACCTCAGTATTTATATGCAGATTACAGGCCTTTACAGTGACAATGGGTGAAAATCGCTATAAAAAGGAAATGTGTGGTGACTACATCACTTAACAAATTTCCTCTTGATACATAGTTAAATCTGTTCATGCATATGTATACCTGGGGTGAAGCCAGCAAAACAGGGTGGAGATTTTGCAAAAGAGGCCAATTAAGTATTCCGTCCAATTTACTAAACCTTGCAGTCGCTGTGACTCACGTCTTTGTGTGGGAACTTTTATGACTTATGAAAGCATGTGGAAATTTTTGCCCCACAGAATTTCCATCTGTCAGTTATCATAACAGCAAATACTGACGTGATATTACACTGGTTACACAGTCACAGGATAATGGCATGACAGGATGAACTTGAGCCATGTACCCAAATTCTCTGTCGGTTGTGGTGAAGCCAGACCTTTTACATTACAGTCATTTAGCTAATGCTTTTATCCAAAGTGACTTACAGTTGATTACGATTACCAATCTCCCCTGGCAGTAATGGGGGTTAAAGGCCTTGCTCAAGGGCCTAACAGCAGTGGCTGGCCTGGGGCTTGAACCGTCCCAGTCATGTACCTTAACCACTAGACTACAGGTTGCTCCCATGCCTTTGTTGAAGGAAGCAGAAGTAGGGGGAGTCGACAGTGCAAGGGGCATAGTTATACTGTGTTAGTTTTTGTTATGTTTTTATTTTATTTATCGATTTCATCTTTGTGGATTGTTCTTTTCGTCTGCTTTTAAACAGAAAATTGGTATGGCATTATAGATAGGGTTTTAACTTTTGTCTTGGAGTTATTGGTTTTATAGGTCTGTATTTGGCTTTATGGCGTTTTATTGGGTTTTATTTATTTTTAATGAATCTACTTTTCTCACTTTTCAGCTTCTTTTAGGACCATTTTAATGGATGAATTGAGGGTTATTGTATTTGTCTCGACAGTCGCTTTTTTGTATTGTTAAATAATGGGGACTGATACCTCTCCGCCTCCGCCCCCCCAGCCCTCTGAACCTCCTGGGCTCAGCTCGGCACTCCTCGTCCTCCCTGTCCTCACACACCTCGAGTGAGCCGGGGAACCTGGTGATCCTGACTGATGGCATGGTGGTGGAGCACCCAGAGGAGCTCTACCGTATGCAGGTGTGTGTTCCTGCGTAGGTGTGTGTGTGTGTGTTTGTATGTGTGCCTGCACAGGTGTGTGTGTGTGTGTGTGTAGGTGTGCATTCGTGTGCATACACATGCAGGTGTCTGTGTGTGTGTGTGTGTGTGTGTGTGTGTGTGTGTCTGTGTGTGTGTGTGTGTGTGTGTGCATGTGTGCACTAGCATGCAGGTGTGTGTATGTGAGTGTACAAGTGTGCATGTGAGTTTGTGTATGTGCAGCTGTGCGTGTGGGTGTGTACGTGAATGCATGCACTTGCATTCAGGTGTGTGTGTGAGCATACAGGCGTGCATGTGAGTGTGTGTATGCGAAGGTGTGTGTGTTTGTGTGTGCTGCCCACTGTCTACCTGTGGGACCTGAGGACCATGTCTAATCCATGTGGGCAGTGTATTTTTATAGTCCTTCTGTAGGACTTACTGCACTTGTGCTGAAAGAGTATACACTCTGTGTTTTTAAGTCATGTAAGGGATTTGTTCCCCTCTGTTCTGCAGCCTAGCCCCTCGTCCTCCAGCCTCAGCTCCACCCACTCTGCTCCCTCCCAGATGATGAACTCCGCCCCCCCCAGTGCCAGAGGTAAGTGCCAGCTCTGCTGCTGCCATCCCACAATCCTCAGCTCATTTAGTGGGCCACAGAAACGAGTCAGTCCTTGCTCAAATCATTATGAAACACTCAACACCTTAGAGACCAGTGGAATATCACCATTGTAAAACGAATGGTGATTTTAAACCAATCAAAATTGCTTCATATTATTAAGTTGGATATGAATTATGAAGATATTATGAAGTTTTGTAATATGCTCTGTTGAAAATGATCGGTGATGTTGTAGAGTTTTGTCATTTTCTAGCCTTTGAGAGTGCATGTTTCAGGAGCTTTACCTGGCCATGCATGCTGCATTTCGACTGCATGTTTTGATACTCTGTGCCGCCGTGCACATCTGCCTCTGTGATAGGCTCCCCGTCGCTCCCAGACAAGTACAGACACAGCCGGGAGATGCTGATGCTCCTCCCCCCTCACCGGGAGCGGCCCAGCAGTGCCATGTATCCTGCCATGGCTGAGAACGGACAGGTAAGCTCCACCCCCCGTGTCCCGCCTCTGCTGGACTCACACTATGCTAAACTCAGCCCGTGTGTGACTCTGATTGTCTCTGTTCACAGCCCACAAACTTCCAGCGCGCGCTCTTCCACCAGGTTATTGGCCCCTGCAAGCCCTGTAGTGACCCCAATCTGTCTGTCGCAGAAAAAGGTAAGGCAGAGTTTGTTAATATCTAATAACTTTCCTTGCTATCTATCAACCTTTCTTTTTCCATAAATGCGTTACTTTCTAGTTTAATGACTGGTTGTTCCTACTATTTGTGGTTATGTCTCTCAGTCATCGATAGGGGGCAGCACTGTGACTGTGGGTGGTTTTTTTTTCTGTCAGTCGTCAGTGGGGGGCAGCACTGTGACTGTGGGTGGTTGTGTCTCTCAGTTGTCAGTAGGGGGCAGCACTGTGGCAGTGGGTGGTTGTGTCTCTCAGTTGTCAGTAGGGGGCGGCACTGTGACGGTGGGTGGTTTTTTTCTCTCTTAGTCCTCAGTGCCCCCAGCAGCTGGAGTCTGGACAGCGGCACACGGGAGGCCCTGCCGTTCCTGTCCGCCCATGTGGGGAGTGTGATGGCCCCCCCAGTCCCACCCCGCACCTTGCCTCCTGGTAAGATCACGTGACACCAGACAAACAAAGGAGACAGGATGTTCTTAACACAACCCCCCTCCTTCAGCCAAAAAAGCGTAACCAGGTTTGTTTGTCATGCAGTCTAATGGATGAAAACAGAAACACCGGGGGATGTGGTTAGCTGGACGGACCTGATTCACACACTGGTCCGGGTTTGCTTTGGAAGTATCACTGTATATAACACAGCTTTATCCATTCAGTGAAACAGCTAGTCTCCCTAATCCATCGATATCATAAGACATGACAATGCAAGGTAGTGCCATTTTGGGTACCAGATATCACCTCTCAAGAAGAGGTGTCACAGGCTGTTTAAAAACTTATCTATCAGATAACACCACTTTTAGGCCAGAAGTTCCAAAAACCTGTGAATTCACCCCCTGTAGTTTCTAGTCAGCTATCAACAGTGTGTTAATATCACATTGCAAACCCAAATGCTACTCATTTATTTTCTATGCCAGCATAGCTAATGAAAGGTAGCTAAGTAACTGACATGCAACATCCATATTTAACAGCAAAATAATTTATACTAAGTTAAAATGAGACATTACTTGGAAAAAAAATCTGAAGTACATAACAGACATTGATAACCTTTACCATTACTAAGATATGCTAACATTACTGAGATATTGATATTTATTCATTAGTTAGCATACTGTAATATTGAGCTTGTAAGTGAGCACAAATGATACCACCAGTTCTTCATATTTTTTGTATTAATAATTCGTAAATGCCTTCAGCTTTCTGTGTCTGTCTGATTATTTGCTTTGCTTGCACTGTGTAATTGAAAACATTCACCTAGCACTAGCTCACAAGTGATGTTAGTGATTCTTGCATTGATAGTGGTATCTAAAAAAATAAAAACAAAGACCATGTTCCAGTTCCTGTGATGAAAAATACACGCTGTATGCCAGGTTCATTCATACACTCAGCCTTCAAGTCTTTTTGGCATCAGTGCTTTTGTAAGCTGGCTCTAACTCTTCAGAATATGAGCAAAGAATGGAACATTACGTCAGCAATTATTTACTGTCATTTAACATTTTCAATAGCCCCTACCGCAATTGAAATGATAATGGAAACAAACACAATTTTTTATATTTTTTTCTGTTGATTGCACCTGCTTCCTTGCATTTATTGAGTCCCCATCACTGACAGCTACTGTTGACTTGGGTATTATGGCTCCCAAAATGGCAGATCTAAGTCATGTGATTGATGTCTATGAGTAGTGCTTGTGCATTATCTGTGACTCACAATCTCTCTTTTGTGGAACAGATTGTGTGTGTGTACAGGTGTGAGAGAGAGAATGTGTATGTATGTCTACATGTGTGACTGAGAAATTGTGTCTGTGTGTGTCTGTGCGTGTGTTTGTGAGAGAGAGTGTGAGGTTACCTCTGTGCCAGGGTGGTGGTGCATGAGTAGGCGTGTATATGTGTATGAGACAGAGTTGTCTCATACACCAATACGTGTATGGGGGATTTGCTGTCATTGATTTATGCACTATGGATGAAGATGCACACCATGCACCAGAGGAGATTTAGCAAACATAGTGCAATTTATTTCATTCTCTGTTTTGTTATTATTACTGATATTCATTTAAGTCAACAGTCCCAAAAACAGATTCTCTGTGAGCCCGTTGTAATTGTGCATACCTAGAGGCAAGACTGATGAGAAGTGTTGATTCCAATGGCTCCAAATAAGGGCTAGGCTCTAGCTAGCCAAACTGTGTTGAAATGCTAGCAGCATCAAGGCAGGATTACATTGTTGATGTGAGCATGCTATTTTTGGCAGGTAGCCTGCTTGCTTGGGTAGGGAACACATGCTCTTTTATGGACTAAATCAACAGAAACATTAGTCATGAACAAATGCCTTATTTCGTCAATGATGACATCGCTGACAGGTCATTTAAATCTCAATTATTAAGGCAAATAGATTATTTTTTATTTTATTGTTTATTTTTACAGGGGCAATGCACAAAACATATTTGCACCAGAGTTAGCTATCAGCTAATCTGCATCTGTTGCACTGGGCAGGTAAATATAAGACAACTGAAATTATTGCTCCTTGATGTGAAATTATTTCCATCATGATTTATTGATGCCTTTATAAAAAATAAATGAATAGCAACCCAGAAAAAGTTATTTAAACCCACCACAGTTGTCCACAAACTATTTAATTTGTCCGAGCTACAGGCCCTCAAATATGGATTCAGAGGTTATCTTGCATGTTTAGTGAAATTCTGGCGATGTGGCATACAATGTAAATGCCATATAAAACCATTTATTGAATGTTGAATGCAGAAAACATTAATGCATCAACCTATGAACTTTTGTTTGATTAAACTTGTCCTCTCATTTTTAACCTGGCTTCCACAAGGTGTCGCCATTGCATCATTTCCTGTAACTGATTTCTTCTCTATATGTTCTGTAAGTGCTTGATTTTCTGCTGTTTTGCCACACACGTCAGGGTCGTTACCAATGTCATCGTTATTCACTGACCCACACTCTCTCCAGTAAAGAAGAGTAAGCATTGGTAACAGAACAGCCTGACCTTCTAGTCTCAGTAAGGTTCTAGTTACGTTCATACCAACTGGATTGAAATGACCTAACACTATCCTTTCCCGTGATCAAACAATCTGTTTCAAATCAGGCAAAGCTGGAGTCGGTTTTCCAGTCGTAGAAGTTCTAACTACTGTTGAAAATTTCAAGTGTTAAATACTTTCAGCCTTGACACGGTAACCTCAACCTTGATTTATTTAGAACTGGAGCAGACTGACATTAAAACTGCCATTCAAGGTCGAGCGGGAATATTCCTTGTCCTCATATACCCTGTACCACGTCACACACTCAACACAGCTTGTCTAGCTAGAGGCTAGCTTCCATTCAGAACCATTGGAATCCGTGCTTGCTGTCAAGGAATGGATAATTGCAAAGCACTCAGAGAGAAATTCTTTGAAATTTTGACATTTTGCTGACTTTATTTAAAAGGATGTCAATAATAACAAAATAGAGAATTAAATAAACTTTTGACATGTTTATATGGAGTCTCCTCGGGGTATTTGGCAGTTATTTGATTGTATTATTTCACTGAGGGCACGTCGTTGATCCATAGCCTGGTAAGCAAACCGAATGGTTCATATGATTGAAGAAAAAGTCCAAAATGTTGTCCAGTGAATATTGCATTTATGTGGAGAAGTTGCATCATGGGAAATGAGGATAGCCTTCCTTCACCTCAGGGAGGTGCCTGCTGTTTCTATGATTTCTCCGCTCAAAGACTTTTCACAGGAGCAGGTCTTCTTCCTCTGCAGTGAATCTACCTACTTCAGGTGCAGTGTCGTTAAAACAGCAATAAGCCAAGGCACGAACCGTTTGTGAAGGCGATGAAACATGACACTTTTGGTATAGCCTGTTGCACCCAAATCACATCCATGTTTAATTAAGCCCGTCCCCCACGTATACACTTAAGATGATGAGTGGTATAGCGTGTAAGACTGTCAATATAGGACTCAGAGTGTGTGCATGTGTGTGTGTGAGTGTGTGTGTGAACATGTGTGAGAGAGAGACAGTGTGCGTGGGTGTGTATATATACAGTCTGAGAAGGAATTTCCAATAACATGGAAACTAACATGGAAATAACATGGTGAAAAATTCTCTCAAGGGTTCATCTGGTTTTAAAGCACTGGTAGCTCCTTAAATCCCCACATTCTTGTCCTTCCCAAGAGAATTCTTAGATTTGTCTTTTTGTTTCTCTCAATGCATTCCCCACCAGCCCTTCCCCCATTTTCCCTCCACCGTTGAGGGGTTTGAGTGAGCCGGAGAAGAGTCTGGTGTCCAGCTCCAGATCTCATTTGGCCGTGTGTGTGTGTTTCTCCAACCCTTGCTCTGTCCTGCTGTGTGTTTCCCTTTAGGGCACTTCTCCATGCACTTTGACGCTTTCCACCACCAGATCAGCGACCTCCCTCCAGCTCTCCCTGCGCGCTCTTTACGAAAGGTATCCTATGCTGTGTGCTTTCTGTCTGTGCCCCACCCCACCCAGACAAGCCCTGCTCCAGCCGACTCCACCCTTGCCAGTGCAACTCCCGGGCTGTGGTCCAATCCATAAAATGATCCACCCTCGCGCATGTTCATTGGCCACTTCCATTTGGGGGAATCTCTTTGGAATTTGTGGCCACTGGAAGTTCACTGGCCACTTGAAGTGCGGTCCAATCTGAGAAGACCAGACGTTCGACCCTCAATTTAGCTCAAGGGAACGAGTCCACAAAGTCGCAGATGTGAGGCAGTGAAATTGTCTTAGCTTTCAGCCGTTGAGGGATGGAGAAGGCAATATGTAAATGTATAGAGCTCATTTTGAAGGACTGCTGAACTGAATGATAATATTGAATATGCCAATAAATATCATTAATTTGGCTCCGATATGTAAAAGCTTTAGAATTGATTTCCAGCTAATAATATATCTATTGCGATGTCACAATGAGTTTTAGGGGCTTACTTGATTGCTAACCTTAGCTAGCTTGCAGCTAATATACAAAAGCCAGCAAATGAGCTCACGAGCGATGTAGTAGTGAGGTCTAAAATTTTCGATTTGGGGATGTAATTGTCCCACCGTTTGGAATTTACAATCTCGTGCAATTTGCCATAAGGTTTTACACACATTTCTCATTGGTTTTCTTTGGTTTTATTTTAAAGGATCCAATTGGGAAACTGAACAGCTAATATAATTACAGAATGAAACTCTGTTCACAGACAAGAGAAATGCCTCCAAACTGGCATGGGAGTGAGAGTTTTAAACCAATAAAGTATCATTAATTATTTTAGTCCAATTATTTATTGCGCCATTATTGATAATCATGCTTAATAAATGTGATGATACAAAATAAACATTAACAACACTACTGCACCGTACCAAGTCCACAGTGTTTCTGGCAGTGGTTAAGGAGTGCTGTTTTGTTCTGGTCAATATCAGAATCAGAATGAACTGTAATACGCACACCAACACGCAACGACAACAGGCGTCTGCGTCTGCAAGGTTTCTCTCACTAACCTCCAAGCACAAATGCGGTCCGATTGAAAAATATCCCAATCCCACACTTGCTATTCCCCTGAGTTTTCGAGCGTCTTTTCCTGTTATTTTGCTTCTGTGTCACAAACCCCCTCCACCCCCCCCGAGGAAAGTTTGCGAGAGGAAGTGCCCAAGGGCAGATCATTTTACGGACCGGACCGCAGACCTGTTCTCAGCACGCTGACATGCTGTACTATGCTCTGCTCCTATAGACATGAGAAACAAACTCAGTTTCAGTTTGTGTCTGTGTGTTTCTTGCAGTGGACACCTGTTGCAGTCAGTCTAATGTGTGTGTATGTGTGTGTGTGCATTTAACCATTAACATGCAAAATAACCATTGGAAGTTGGAATGATTAATGTTTTTTTCTGTTTGTGTTGTTACTGTTGTGAATCATGCATGCTTTTTTCATTAAACATTGGTTATACTGTTCGATTAATAGCAAATTTTGCACTGATCAAATTTTTTTCTAGGTATTCCAGGGATGACTGTTAAAATGTAACTGAAGGTCACTCACAACCAGGAGGCCTGCCCACCAGCACTGTAACCTGGTTTATAAAAATACAAAGATCATGAGAGAAATGGCCAGCCATGCCCAAACTTCAAGGGAGTGATGACTGAGATCTGTAGTACTGATAAGATTCAAACTCCACAGGAGTGATGACTGATATCTGTAGTACTGATAGGATTCAAACTCCACAGGAGTGATGACAGATATCTGTAGTACTGATGAGATTCAAACCCCACAGGAGTGATGACTGATATCTGTAGTACTGATGAGATTCAAACCCCACAGGAGTGATGACGGATATCTGTAGTACTGATGAGATTCAAACCCCACAGGAGTGATGACTGATATCTGTAGTGCTGATAAGATTCAAACCCCACAGGAGTGATGACTGATATCTGTAGTACTGATGAGATTCAAACCCCACAGGAGTGAGTCAAAAATACTCCCCTGGACTTTCATTTAATCTGGGCTCAAATCCCAGCATGCTTTGGGCAAAAGGCAGGGAGACATCCTGGACAGGTTGCCAGTCCATTGTAGGACCAGACAGACAAACGCTTACTCACAGACCGATAAATAGTTTGGCAAGTACAATCCAGCAAACCTTCATGTCTTTGAAAGCTGGGAGGAAACAGAGAAAATATACACAAACACAGTAGAGCCACCATGCTTACTACTGAGCCATCCAATCATGATGCATGTTGTGCCTAAGCACCTCCCCATCAAAGCAATGTTACATTTGTTCAATGGATTTCTGAGAGCATCGTTAATGAGCAGAATGATTCTTAACCAGACCAGTATGTAGTTAGCAGGGCCTCACTATGTATCACTAGCCAAGACCATGTCCAAGCTACTATATTACTACTGTATTTATAACAAAACATCTTTCATTAAACAAATTCAAATGTCTAATAATGTTAACTAATTTATTTTTAAAAATAATTATTGTAAGATCATTTTTCTTGCTCTATTCTCTTGGTTCTCTTGAGCTGCTATTTTTTAACTACTCTGATTACCAATACTGTCTGAGGAAACTTCTTCATGACATGAAAGCTGTTAAACTCCCTGAAGACATGCAGACACAAAGCAAGAGAAGACAGGGCTAAAATGCAGCGTGAGAACACCATTCAAAGAGTAATGATCACAACTAATTAAAGCTAAATAAAAGCTCTTATGAGCTATCTGTTGCAGATATTTTGTTGTACCTAATTAAGTATCTGCAATTACAGTCTTGTGAAAAAGCATTTAAAATGGCAAACAACTGAGAAACAAACTTGTAAAAAGCCCATTCTCCTTCTTCTTACCAACTGCCATTTTAATGTGTTTGGATCCAATAGAACAACACCTGTTTCTAATGAATTCTTTCCAGGTGTTGACCATTTTGACCAATTAGCAAGTTAAGCACTAGGTCATTAATCTTAACACATTAGGGGAGAGCCACCCCTTCACAGTGGGTAAGCAGTAGGCAATCTAGGGCCAAACAGTTTTTGGGGACTTTTTTGGGAGGAACTACGCACTGGGGAGGTTCCCCAAGGACCCTTCAAGGACTATTTTCTGTTTGCATTCGCATTGCCAGGACTTAGAGTATATAAATATGTAGAGACAGTGACTCCAACATAGGTCAATGAAGACAACCTCAGAACCAAGAAGTGTAATTATGGCCACCCATTGCGGATGCGCAGTTGTCTGACAAATTTATATTTAGAGTAAATAAACAAGAATTTGTCTTACGGTGGAGATTAATGCAGAGTTTTTGTTCTTGCATGTGAAATCCATGATCAATATAAAATGCATTACTTCTTTTTTATTTACATACTTTTTATTATTTAAAAAAACAACAAAACAAAAAAGGACCATTACGTCACCAAATTACAATTACAATATGAAAAGGAAAAAAAGAGGAAACAAGAAAAACATCCTTAATTTAACCCCCATCCTCTTAATCAACCAACATATTTTTAGAACTAGTAGATACTATACAAAAAAGATAAAAAATAATAAAAATAAATAATTTAAATTAAATTAATAAATAAAACTAAATACATTAGAAACAGTCACCAAAAGGAAAACATGAAACAATGTTTTGCTAATGGAAGTCCTGAAGCCTTTTATAAAGGAAAAGTCATATGTGGTATGAATAGCAGACTAGGAGTGTATAAGGTGGGGGTTACTCAAATCGGCATAAAGGCCAGCATCAAAGATATTAAAGTCATATTAAAGTGTTTTATAAGCACAAGGGATTGCAAAGGAAGGGGGTGCAAGAAATTAGCTTCAATTTGAACCCATAAGAAGTCTTGTCTATCCAGTGACCATGACAATAAATTATGTAATTGAGCTGACCAATAATAATACTGGAGATTAGGGAGACCAAGACCCCACATAGATTCTGGCTTCAAAAGTGTTGATCATTTAATTCTTGGTTTTTTGTTGCACTATATAAATTTTGAAGCCTGCTAATTCAAAGATTTAAAACAAGATGTTGGTAGATAACATGGCAACATCTGAAAAAGAAAATTAAATGAAAAATTATCTTCTTCAGTGCCCAGGTTGTTTTTAAAACAAGAACAGTGTATAAAGTTCTCAGAGACGGTATGACAGGCTGAAACAGCAGAGAGGAGTGTGAGGGCAGTGTGGTTCAGGTGGTTTCGGTGTTCTTCAGCCCCCTCCTGCTGGATGTGACACTCTCTCCTGTCTCTGCCTGCCCCCCTCCACAGTCGCCTTTGCACCCCATTCCTGCCTCGCCCACGAGCCCACAGTCCGGCCTGGATGGCAGTAACTCTACACTGTCCGGCAGTGCCAGCAGCGGAGTGTCCTCTCTGAGCGAGAGCAACTTTGGCCAGCCCTCCGACCCGCCCCCCCGGGCTGACACCAGCGACTCTACCCCCAGCCAGCCCTGGACCGGCACCGAGGAGGACGGCGAGTCACCCTACCTGCCCGTCCGCTACAGCATCTCTGAGCCCGACGTGTTGGACTCTGCCAAGCCCCCGCCCTGCCGCAGCCACTCTGCCCCAGGGGGGGTCGTCCCCACCCCCACGGAGGGCCTGCCGCACCACCACACTCACATCCACTACCCCCACGAGCCGCCCCCAGCCCTGCCGCCCAAGCCCTACCTGAGAGAGGGGTGCATTCCGGAGGAGGACCTGCGGCCCGTGCCTCGGCCCATGCCCCGCAAAATCTCCCAGCCCCTCATCAGCAACAAGGAGGAGCAGGCTAAGGTGGCCTGGGAGCACGGCGTCACAGAGGAGTAGGGCAGTGCTCCCCCAGGGTTCGGGAGGGAGGGGAGGGACACCGATCAGCCCAAAAGAGCAAGATGGAGATGGCTTTTCCTCAACTTCTCTGAGTTTGCCGTCTGGCACCCCCTAACTGCTCACCACATTCCAAAAATCTCCAAACGTTCCAAGAAACCTTTTGCTCTTAAAAAGAAGAGGGTGAAATCTGTGGTCGATGGCAGTCAATTATGTAGTAATTACCATTTGAGCTTTTTTTCTGGTTTGGTTTTTACCCCAATCTGTGTGTGAATGAGGAATTACGGTGGTGAAAATCGGGTCATTTCATAATTACCGCTGAAGCATCACAGAGCTAATCGGATTGGTCCGTGGAAATGGCCAGAATGATCAAGCACTTCTGATTCATGTCTTATGTTACACTCAAGGATAACTCCAAGGTCTGATAAAATGTCACTGATACTGGACATTTAAGAAAAGTCAAAGTATTGGTTATCAGAAGCTATACTTTGATGGGCACCGTAACTGACAGGGCATTCTCTTTGGTTCTTCCTTGTTGTCATGTTCCCAGAGAAAGCATGTTCTAGCACTATGTTCATAAACATCAAACACATTTACTACTCCTACGTAATTATTAAAATATGATAAGCTTAAAGAAGAAGAGGAAGTAAGTATGAGTGTCAGTATGAGTGTCTGCAGATAGGAAGTGTCAAGTGTCAAACGTTTTGACTTTTGATACTTGAAAGAACGAAAGACTGACTTTATATTTTTTAGTAGATTGAACCAAACAGTCTAATAATACAGTGCGTGAATGACTTGGTCTTCCACACTGTGAAATCAAGCCTGTGTTTTTAGTTTTTTGATGTAATCACAACTCACAAACATGTGGGTATGCACCTTTGACATGCACACAGCACAGTTCTGTACAGCAGGTCTGTACACCTTTACAGGTCCTCAGGCCGCAGTGCTGTACAGCAGGTCTGTACACCTTTACAGGTCCTCAGGCCACAGTGCTGTACGGCAGGTCTGTGCACCTTTACAGGTCCTCAGGCCACAGTGCTGTACAGGAGGTCTGTACACCTTTACAGGTCCTCAGGCCACAGTGCTGTACAGGAGGTCTGTACACCTTTACAGGTCCTCAGGCCACAGTGCTGTACGGCAGGTCTGCACACCTTTACAGGTCCTCAGGCCACAGTGCTGTACAGGAGGTCTGCACACCTTTACAGGTCCTCAGGCCACAGTGCTGTACAGGTGGTCTGTACACCTTTACAGGTCCTCAGGCCACAGTGCTGTACAGGTGGTCTGTACACCTTTACAGGTCCTCAGGCCGCAGTGCTGTATGGCAGATCTGCACACCTTTACAGGTCCTCAGGCCACTGAAGGCTTCTTGGGGTGGAGCCTCGCAGTCACCCGCTTCATCACTTCCTTTATCACCATGCTTAAAAGCATCAGATCATCCAATCAAATATGTTTAAAAGCATCAGATAATCCAATCAGATCATCCAGCCATCAAATATATAATTTTAATAGCACAAAGCTGAAGAGACTGCTGAGAAAATTGTTTTGGGAAAGAGTCCATTTCTATCAGTTCTATTGCCATTTTTAATAGAGGGCAGAACATTAAGGAAAATATATATTTTTCAAAGAGAATAGAAAATATAGACCTCCACAAGTTTATCATTTACACATAGCACAGATATATAGAGTAAAGAGTAAACTCCTGGTTCTTGGATTAAGGCGGAGGTTTGCTTTCCAGGTGACGGTTATGCAAGAGAACGGCCCTGTAAACCCCATCACCACTGAACAGTGGGGACACAGGACAAATATTTTAGGACGAATATTATTTTAGAAAAAAACACTAACCTGTAAATGTGTTTATTTCTAGTATAACTCATTTGATCTTTTTGTACAACGCATGTTTTTTTTTTCTTTGAGCGAAGACAGAATGATAACTCAACACTGCCCTCTGGTCTCACGGCCCGTCCCAGGAAAGAGGGGAATTGAAGAAACTGTAAAGAACTAGCGTTTTTAATCACGTGACACGTGTCAGTTCCGCAGCTTCACAAACAAACGCTTGGGACGCCGCGCTGTAGGCGAGCGCCATGGGCGCGCGTGGGTTTTTTTTTTCTGACAAAATGCTCGTTGCCTGATCGCCCCTCCGGTGGACGCTGAGCTGCTCGTTGCCTGATCGCCCCTCCAGCGGAACGCTGAGCGCCAGCTGTTCATGCTGCTTCCTCCAGCTTCTGGTCCCAGTGGCGTATTCGTGCGGTGACCGTGGCTCTACGCTCTCCATGTCAGCCCAACACTGGCCTGTGCCTGGCAGCAACGCACACTGCTCACATTTACCAATCCCGTTTCTATTATTTGCAAGCTTGGCATCTTTGCATATATATAATATATATACTTTCCTATTATATTATGTGTCATAGTGTATAACAAACCTTGCATAGTGTTTTTATTCTCATAATAGTGTGCTTATTTATTGAAGATGACCTGTGCTGACACTGAAACCTTAAAAAAGAGTCACTTTTTTCCCAAGGGCATTATTACAAATAAAAAATCAGTTCTCAGATGTGGTCTCAATTCACCCAACACTATCTTATGGTAACTGCATATATTGTATGTTTACCATAGCTCAGACTATTGTTTTTATCTATTGTTTTTTATATACAAATAACAGGTACAACTTATGTGGGTCTTTCTGTGAGAAATCAGCCAATGGTCCACAACTCCCACCTCCCCCTTTGATTTTCTTGATTTTTTTTGTACATTTATTACTCCATATATGATGCACATATCAATATAAAGATTGCTATGTGGGATTTGACTAGGTGTTCAAACAGCATTGAAAATTCTTTTTCACTGTAACTCTCCACCTGCATTATGCATTCTATATATTCATTATTCATTCTATTCCATATGCATATATCTGTAAGTAATAATGCTGGTTCACTGGTTTGTAAAAATTTAATATGGCAACCAATCCAAGATTATAGTCCCCTGTATTGGTATTAAAAAAAATGCTAACCCATAGCCTTAAGCCTAGCCATAGAATTTTCTAGATGTCACCCATTATAATAAATCCAGATAAATCTATTTTTTTTTCACAGATTAACTTTTTGAAGGCCTATTGGAACCCATCAGCATGTTGGTTATGTTCAAAATTGTTGGTTATGTTAAAAAAAAGGTTATGTTATCATTTCCAAACTAAAAACTGCACTCCTAACCGCAAAAATTGTTAGCTAGATATTTGCTTAGCCATTGCGTACAAACTTTTTTATCCGCAGATTTAACATTAGCTACTGCTTTGGTCAGTGGCAGCTGGAATTGGAGTATCTCTGATGGCAAAATCAGAGAGTTAATTTGGATCAGTGATTAAGCCTGCCTCATGAGTATACAGGTATACACAAACTTAATGATCGGTGGAGTGTGGTACATAAATATATGTGCCAACTTTTGGGCAGAAAAAAAAATCAATTTGAGGTACTTAAAGTCAGTATTAGGAAAATTATCAGCATTATTACAGCACAGAAAATGTTTATTTTTCATCAATATTCTTGCATTTGGCAGTCTTGTTACTGACAATAAGGACAGTGAGGAAACACTCTTTTCTTGTGATATGATGAATGGACAAATTTTCTATTCACTCGTAAGGTAGAGAAAATCTTTGATAAATGTGGAGCCACATTTAGAGTAGCCCTTTTATTTTTATAGCACTTTATCCACCTGTAAATATTAACCCCAAAATATGACACAAAATTTTATTTTCCCTGATTCGGACATGTCAAATGTCAGAAAAAAACTGCAACTTCAAACCAGATCATTTTTACATGTTCCTTTGTTCATTTTGGGTTTTATTGGGATTTATTTTATTTGCTGTGGTCAGTATGAGTGTAAATTCAATAATCAAATGTCTGTACCTTTAGCTAAAAAAACCTATAAAATGTATGACATGGCCTCATATAGTGAAATGAACTTTAGTTTATTTTATTAAGTAAAACAACCTGAACCACTGTTTCGGTGCTACAATGTAATGGATTAACCTGTCAGAAAATGAGCGCTCACGGTTCAAAAATTTCAATCACTAAAATCGTGCCGAAATTGAGCATTCAGGGGTGCATTACAGGAAAGACAGTAATGGTAAAGCCTTAAAATGTTGTATTGTTTGATCATATTTGATCTTATATGCAGTGCTTACTGTGTCAGAGGGCTGGGGCATTGGTGATTTCACATGGAATTACCTCCATATAAAGGTGGGAAAAATAGTGGAAATACCAAATGAAGAACATTTTTAATTAAATTGCTAGAAGGAGTCCACTTAAAGTTTCTCCAACTTTACATTTGGTTGTGGCGTGCTCATCCGGTAGCTCATCCAGTAGAGCACATGCCATGTAAGGCCAAGGCCCCACTGCAGTGTCCCAGCCTCAAATCCAGCCAGGGCCCCCCACCGCATGCCTGCACTCCCCACCCGCCCGCAAAATAATCTTAAAAAAAAAAACTTTTACATTTGTTTTACAGCGACACTGTGGATGTAAAAAAAATTAACAGAGATCCAATAGTTGGTGCCACAGACAAAGAGGAATTTGACAAGGCTGATACTTATGGTTTGGTTCACCATTCAGAAGATGTTTGTAATGAAGCGATAGTTCATACTAGCCCTAACCCCAAGCTTGTCTTTTACCCTTTTTCCAACATTTGGGCAGGTTTTATGTTTTGACAAAGCCACAGCACGCCTGTGACCCACACTGCCTGTTAATCAACAGTTAAAGATAGCGCTGGATCTCCTATTGGCAGCCATCTTGTGGAAGTCAGTGGATCCGATTTTCATGGTAGAAATATACACACAAAATAAAAGGGCATTTTGGGCAGACAGATTCTCTGTATGATGTAAAAACTGTTCCGTTATGATATCCTTATTTTTAAAGATGATAAGGGTACTCTTAAACACTTTTGAGTAATGCCTTCCATGGTCATCACAATCACTTAACCTTTACAGGAAGTCCAATAATGTAGGGTTCAGAGCAGATATTGTCTTCCTTCGGCTTTCAATGATCTACGGGTTTCCCCTCTTGAGGAATTCTCAAATATCCTTGTACAGCGTACACACAGTTCAAGATTAGTGCAACAGCATTCCCACCAAACTTATGCTGTTCTGAAGGAAAGGGTAGGCCAACTCCTTATTGGTCTAGAAGATCTGCATTGTTTGGTGTTTCCACTGTTTCTACATGTCCTTTATATTTATTTAACATTAATTTTCACACATGTAAGTATTCAAAACAATATTAATCAATTCACAGTTAGTTATAATTAATCTTAATATACTTGAAGACTGTACAAGCAGTTGGGTTTTTGACATTAATCATTGTTTTTTTTTTTTTTTGTGTATCTAAGTGATGATTGTTCTGTATGTTAAATCGCTGAAGGCAGTGTAATGGTTGTACTTGCTGTAAGACGCAGGAGCTGCCTGTGGGTTCCGGTTCTGGAGGAGGACCGCTGAGAGGCTGGCTGCTGGGGGGGTCCTGTCCCTGAAATCCCCCTCACAGGAGGCAGGTCTCCTCTGACACCCAAAAAAACAGTGCCCTGTTACACAACCACAGGGTTTCAGACATTACTCCTATTCCACCATGTCTCCGCATTCCTGTAAAACGATTTGATGGGGAACAGGAGGGGAGGTTTCTCCATAAGACAGACAGAGATGTTTCCGGAAGCAAGCACTGAATCTCATATTCTGTTTTGCTGTATTTTCTTTTAAAGCTGAACTAAAATGATTAAATTTCTTGATTGCAAATTTAAAGGTAGTTAAATCTTTCTTCTGTCAAATGAAACTCTGCACGGTGCTTTGGAAGCGTGAAGCAGTCAATAACCAGAGGTGTTCTTATATTTACGTTATTTTCTGTATACATAAAAAGTCTATAACAGGATTAGATTAACCAAAAGCATTCATACCGAAGGTCCTATTCAACATTGGCATGTCCTGTTCCCAGTTTTACATAATTTATTATAAGCCTAATTTTGTTTCTATTGAATTCTCATTTAATAGGGATTGATTGAGTTTAATAAAAATGTCAGAAACTGTGATGTAACAGCAGGATTGAGGTACAGATTGTTTGTTTGTCATTTCTTAAATCACTTTAAAATAATGAATTCGGACTATACATGTTAGGAATAATGAGGTGTTAAATTGGCCTTGAGAAATTAATTGAGTTAACTGAACTGACTGCCGCTACAAATTTGTTTAAGGCACAAATGTTAACCTAACAAAAAGTTGTTTGGTTGTGTCACAATATAAAATGAACAGCAGAAATAATATCTATATAAATTATATTTCTGTCACAGAGAACTTACACAAGGAGTGATGGGGGCTTTTTGGTTGTGTGAAATTTTACCATGGCAGGATGTTGTGGAGTGGCCCAGAGGGTCTGCTATATGGCAGACATCTGTAATAAGCCCGCACTCAAATGCAGAAAAGCATTATTATTGTAAAGATGTGTTGCATTTTTGCAACAATGTTTGGTTTCAAGCAGAATGTTAACATGAAACAGAATTTTTAACCCGCTTGAGGGTACTCTGGAATAATGATGAGAGAATTTACAAACGACTATAATCAACATCCTCTCAACAGACTGAGAATCAGTGCTCCTTTCAGTATGACATTAACTTCTTGACTGACTCCAATTAAAAGAGAGTTCAGCAGAAATGGAAACCAACATCTCCTCTGGGTCTCTAATAGGATGAGGAACACAGTCCAACTATTATTGGTTATATAGTCTATTGGTTATATGGCCTAACCATTACTGACCATTTTATTAAATAATTAAGCTGTAGCGCAACAGTTTTACCATTCATGACTTCAGTGGAAAGTCTCAGTTTTCTGTATTATATGTAGAGATTTTCAGAATCATGTTTACCATAATCCTTCATATTTTGTGAAAAGAACAAAACTGCGAAAGTGTGCACAACAGAGCAGGGTGAAACTTCTGTTGAATAGAAGATTTTATTGCTGTTGATATTTGTTTGACTGCTGCTTTGAAACAAGTTTGGCGAAGTTTAGAACATCGGTCTTGCGTCTTATTCTTACCACTGAGGAGATAACATTAATAAATATGTTTCCTTAATTTAAATTTGTACATAATTGAATGTTTTGTGTACATGCATGAAAAGCGGAGGTTTAGGGAACTGTTTCCATTCCGTCAACAGTGTCAAGAGCATTAACTATTTCGTGACAAATATATTTTGATCATTGACATGAAAAAAGTCTTAATTTCACATTGTAAGTCTGCAGGCATTTCACAGCAGATAAATATAAAATTTAAGACCATGCAAAATCATTGTACATCACATAGTAAACCATAAACATACGGAAAGGCCATTGGTCAGTTTCATTTACGGCTTTCTTCGCACAGTATGTCAGTAGTTCGGAGACGGTAGTTGAAGTGTTGCATTGCAGTTACACTGTTCCTAAATTCCTTGCGGTAGAGGCCAGTATGAACTGGATGTCGGTTTACTCAACGCAAAAGCTGACAGATAACCCTGTACAGACGAAAAGCTGTTTGCGGCTTAGATGAGGGCTCCTCAGAAAACAAACAACCTCTATTTAACATGCATACATAATGCAGTTTTCATTCTCTTTAATATACATCCACAATACAGTTTTCAATATGCTTAAATAACCCTTCTTTACTTAAAGAAGAACAAATGGAGAAGCAGAGATTGGCGTCGGTGTGTAACGTGGGGAATGGGGGTTTGGATCGTTTGAGACCCTCAAACCAGACTCATTTTCAATATCAGTGTAAATATGAAATATCCTGTAGAACTTTGGAGTGAAATCAGCCTCTTGAGAATCATTGCCGTCCTGTTTTGCTTTTTTTCTGTGTAAATAATCCTTCCGACAGCTATGTATTTATACAGATTAAGAAGGGCAAATCATGTATAGATTGTGATTGTCTGCCTTGTACTTTAAAATGTGTTTTTAAAACTAAAAAAACAGACAAAAGCTAAAAAACCACGTGATTCTTTCAAGTACCTAATCACTGCTGTTATTTTGTGTATTTTGCGCTGAAACAAAAATCTAAGGGACAGGCAAAGTCTGGCATTAAAAAACATTTTTACAGGTATTCTAAAATACTTCCTTGTATATATTGTGTTAGCATGACTAAACTGTGATGTGGATTTTAGATGTAAATACATTTTTCCTACTCACTTAACTGCTGTGATGTGGAATTCATTAATAATGCCTAAAATTAAAGATGATGTTTTATTGAACTTCTGCCAGTTGTTGAGTTCTTTGTTTTTATTTCCATGGCTTGCCTTGAATAACTTTACACTATTTCAGCATACAGATGAAAGCATGGCAATGTGCAATACATTTAATTTATTGTGCAATTGTGAAATCTTGATTTTTGCAGTGCAACTACTGTACAGCAGAGTGAGTGAACGAGAGCATGATGAATGCATAAGTGATTAAAATCTTTGTTCTAATTTTCTTACATTTTCCTAATACTGTCATGAACTTCTATTCTCCCTCACGATACTGTGATAACTTATTGAACAACTACATTACAGTTTTTTCCCCTATTTTTCACTCACCTGAACTCAGTGGAGCTGTTTAGCCTCCCCACCAAACTGCGGGGAGAAAGGCATGAAGCCATTGGTGATGAAAGCTACTGCACATGTGCCTTGAACATAATAAAATAAATTTGTTTTTATCAATTGCTAACACTAAAAAATGACAAACGCTGCACAATTATTGAAACTGACAATCAGAGAGCAAAACCTCACACAAGTCTAAAACTCTAAACACATTCAGAACCTCACACTTTTTGCTAAACACTACACGCAGTGGACACTAAACACACCTCTCTACATTAGGAATCTAACATGATGTCAATTTCAAGGCACTACCTTGAACAATTGATTGCCTCTATGAACAACTGATCAAACACGACCGTCAGGTGTACAGATACTTAGGGGCTTAACTGTAAACCCACCAATCAGGCCTTAGCACTATAAAAAGGCAACAGGTAAGTGTACTGTCTTCAACAAAAATGGAAGGCAACGTTGCAGAAAGAGGAAGAGGGAGAGTGAGGATGAGAGGGGGAGCCTGTGGAGGAAGAGGGGTAGGGAGAGGAAGAGGTCGAAGTAGATCTGGAGGAGGACACGGACAAAGAAGACAAGGACCAAATTCATCAGATGAGATTTCAGCAACCATGGGTTGACTTTGAGAGAGGCTGGACAAAGAGTTCAGCCCAACCTCAGCAGATATGCTGTTGCGGCAGTAATTCGGACATTTCGACAAGAGCACAGATGAAAAACAACATTTCTCTACTGTGAAGTCTTAGCTTCCCCTTTGCCACAAAGTGGGCCAAAGTAGACCATTTCACAAAGGTAATTAATGTGTAAAAAAAAATATTTTTACAATAAATATATATTTCATGTTTAATATGTTATATGGACCATACCTGAATAAATATACATTTCCTTTGTTTGTCAAAAATATTAAGGGACAAAAAATATATATATTTTATCCAAGCTAGTAACAACGTTTATGTTGGTGGTCAATTTGACCCCAGAGAAAACAAACTAATACAATAAAATAAAATGAATCCAAATAGACTACTAATCTGTCCAACGACTTCTTCAACTGGCAAAAAAACAATGTGCAAACTTCCAGTGTATAACAGGATTCCTAGATATTGACCAGTGTTCCTTTCAACCAAGCCACAAAACACAACCAAAACGTCCATAGCCCTAGAGGGCTCAAACACAAAATATGTACAAATTTACAAAATATGCACATCCCCAGACAAACAGGACTGCAGGATGCAGACCCCTATTCCCCCAAACCCTGCCAAAAGATTCTACAACAATCAATAGCCCTGCAAGACGCAAAGTCTGGAGGGTTGGATGCAGCAATGAAGTTTGCACATTGAGTCAGGCAGAATTTGAGTCTCCCTCACACTAGATCAGGGGTGGGCAATCCTGGTCCTTGAGTGCCAGAGCCGTTTCGGGATTTCGTTCTGCCCGAGTTCTCAAGTACAGTTTGAGTAAGTATGAAGTGCCTAATCCTGAATGGTGAAGCTCCTCTTCCAGCTCCAGCACATGGTCAACTGCAGTCATTAAAGCCTGATAATTAACTCTGTTTGTTAATTAACCCCTGTCTGATTACGCTGTCAGGGGTTTGGCTTGTGTGAAAACCAGACAACCAGGACCAGGGTTGCCCACCCCTGCACTAGATGCAGCTGGTTATGCCATCTAGATATGAGGCTTCAAGGAGCTCTTTGGTGTGTGCCTGCACATTTATCAGAATTATTTGGTATACTGGGGTTATACTGAGTCAACTATACCTTTAACACGTTCGTAAGCAGTTGTCATGAAATGAGGAAAAGTCTTGAGGTATCAAGCTGATAAAACAATGTTAAGTATATTTTTTGAGCTGTTAAACAGGCTCTGGGGTGTCACAGACCCCAAACAGAAGATGAGGGTTAATGGGAGCCTGTTTAGACTTGAATGAATATTATCTTTCAACAGAACTAAGTGTTTGTTTATTGGATGTCGGGATGGACTGACTGGACGGACTGAGAGGCTAATTACAGCGAAGTATGAGGAATTCCAAATATAAGCGGAAACTCTGTTAACCTTACATTCCATATCCAACATTGATATTTGTGATAAATCAGTTTGTTGGTGCTACTGAAACTTCACAAATGGGAATATAAAATTTATTGTATTGCACAATTAAATTAATAGTATAAATACTAGAATGTGGTCTTGACAAATCATTTAGTCATGTGTCATGCGTGACCCTACACTCACACATCTGCAGAATTTGTGCTTCGCGTTACGCAAGTAAGAGCGCAAAAAAAAAAAAATGTCACGCATGGCAAAAAATTCACGATCGCTGAATGGGACTGTTTTGCAGTGGACATGTAACTACATAATGACAAAAGGTACAGCTGACTGTCAAATAATTATTATCAATATATTTAGATGGCTAACTAAGCTAGGCCCCCATGACCATAACAAGCAAGTTAGCTAGCACCAGTTAGCTAAATACAACATAACTATTCGGTTAAATGACAAAATATGTAATTACTAGTTTTTTGTCAGTATTATGTTACAACCTTAATTTAATATCATACAATTCAAGGTATCATTCAACCACAAGAATGAACAAGTACCTTTTTAATATCAGATGTGTTCAAATTTTAACCCCACATTTTCTCATCAAAGGAAAGCTTCCCATCAACATAAAAAAATTGCAGTGTTCTATTTGTTTTTACATCCAATGCAATGCAGGGGTTGGCGAATGGGAAAAGTTCAGCATTAGCGGAAAAACTCTCAGTGAGATAGTCACTGAATGGGAATAACCAGCTGTAGTGTGGAATGCAGAGCAGAAATTCCACAGACATGTGAATGTAGGGTTACTATCTACGCAGAAAAAAATGCTGAGCGCTACCAAGTCAGACTTCTCCCCTAATTTACTATTGCAGTCATGGGGTTTCCGGTCGGGTCATGGATTTTGTGTCAATGAGTCAGGTAGGCTTGCAGGAACAAATCGGCTATGTGCAGATTCCAGGTCGGGTGCGTGTTGGAACATCACAGGGCTGGGCCTTGAAAATCAGTGTATCCATGTTGCTTGGTGGTTCCCCTGTATTTCTACGATCACCTGTTAATGTGACATCACAGCTGCTTATCCGAACAACAAACAGTAGACGCAAAGAGAATTTAATCTTCATTACAACACAATGCAACGCTGGGAAAAGCAGAGTGCAGCAACACCCCACTACACTGCTGTGTGTACTGGCCCAGCTCTGCAAATGGCCATTTTGTCAACTTTGTATGAACAAACAGAATCGGACTGACCAGAAGTCTTTGCAGATTTTGCATAAGAGGTATCAGCCACTATTAAGCATAAGGTGTAAGGACATCGCCATTTTAGGGCCCTCGGGTGGCTCAAGCTGTGAAGATGCTTGTTCTGACAAGCTTGAGTCCAGTTTTTGTCCTAGGGAGCAGGTCTTGGTCATGCCAATGTCAGCTTTGGGAAAAAGGTCTGCATCGTCAAGACAAAAACTGGCCCAGCCTTGACAGGGAATGATATGGGGTAAGCCGGCTAGTGTCTTTGTTCTTGTTACTCTCCAATTGCCAAACCTGGTGAAGCCAGGTGCCTGCAGATGCATGAACTGAGAACATGCTGGCCTACTGGGTTGAATTTTATGAAACAGCAAAATTACAGTGAGTAAATCCAGAAAAATCGCTCACTAAATATGGTTTCCGACTGCCCACGTGGAATTCCAGTAATATTGTCCTGCTCAAATGATCTGCTGCTCAGTTTTGCCTATAAACTCAATTCAACGGTCACAAGATTCCACTCCTCACTGAAAATAAATCTGAAGAAAGCTAACATATTGAATTTTCTGCAATTTTGCACTAAAAAGACCTCTCCCCTCTAGGGTATAAACATGAAATTTTCAGAGTTGTGTTATTTGGCATCTCCTTTTAAGTACATCCATACTACAGAAAGTTTCTGGATGATATAAAGTTAGGCAATAAGGAACCGTTAAGAGTTTTTCCCCCCACAGAATTACATATAATCAAAAACAATTTCAAATATTTAAAATCCACAATGGAAATCATGCATATTCCTGTGAAAATGCCTTACATTACATTAAAAATAATCACACTTTGAGAGCGGTAAGAATGATGTACAGAAAGAAACATTTACTGAGATGCAAAAGCTGTGTCACTTCCAATAAAATTTATATTCTTTTATATTTCTCAATTAACAGAGTATCTCATTTCATCTCGCAGAATGTCTGACAAGACTGAACAGACTAAACAACTATTAAGAGCTTTAAACTAAAGTCAGGTCCTGTCACTTTCCTTCAGAACCCCCCTCTCCGCATTGAAACCGGACAAAGTCCAGAATGCGGGCTCCCTCCTCAGCCAGGTACTGGGCCACAGTCCGGCTGGGGTCCAACAGGAAGCTCTGTGGCAAAAGACGAGTCTCAGAGTCTCCGCAAGGCAGGTCATCGGCGTTGCCCAGGGAGATGGGCGCCTCGCCCACCACATGCTGTCCCAGCTTCCGCCCGAGGGCTTCTACGTCCCCCCGTCCCCCCTGGAACACCACTAGGGCACCGTACCGGCCCATGGGGGAGCCTGTGGCCCTCACCACTGAGCTGTGGATGTAGGATCCAATCCGCCATTCCGGTGGGACGCCAAGCATCACCGCCCTCTTTAGGGCGATGTTCTCTCCCAGTCGACCTGCACAAGAAAACAAAACAATTGCTGTTCTCATCAGACGAAAGCACACCAGAAAATTACATTTTCCTGGTCTCACATGAAAGTTGTCAAAGAAACTTTTTCAGCAGCTGACTAACGGCATGCTTTTGTTAAAGTGACAGTGGATATGCATGTTTTTTTTCCAATACTGCCAATGCAACTGAAATCAGTCAGTAGTGAAATTATGGTCTCGCAAATTGAGTTTTGAAAAACCACAAGCAGAATTAGTCTTTACCAACCTTGTCTCTCCTCCCTCTCACTCTCTCCCTCACTCAGTGTGCAATATGTATAGCTCCTCTTTCTCCACCAGTAGTGTTAATTTTACGTGTACTGAGTTTGAGCTTAAGTTGGGTTGGTGGAGAAGGTCGCAGAGTTAGAGGCATGCATCCGCGCGTTATACAGGATTACAGCTTAGTGGAGAGTTTGAGTCTTTTTTTGTATGGGATGGGTCGGGTAGTCTTTCCCCTAGCTCAGCCCCGGTAGAGAATTCGCAGCAAGGTAAGTGGGTTACGATTTGGGAAAATAGACTAAAACGTAAGTCCCCAGTGCGCCACCGACCCCCGATTCACATTTCAAACAGGTTCTTCCCCCTCAGTAACCTCCCCAAATTGATATCCTATGTTGAACTGAAACTTAGCTTAAACCAAATGATTTCATTGCCTTAAATATAACAACCCTTCCTAGCTACAATAACACTCAGGTCCCCTGGTCTACTGGTAGCGATGGTGGTATTGCTGCTGTGCGAAGCTCTGTGCAACCTTTAAACCTCATCTTACCTTCAATTCATTTGAACTGTTAGTAATTAGCTTTGTGCATCCTGACAAGACAGCAGTTCATCTGTTTTCCCTTGAAATAGTTGATTGGCCTCCTAGTCTTTATACCTTCTTCTTATCAGAATTTGCAGACTTTTTGTCCAGGTTGTTTGTCATTATAGATATATATATATATATATATATAGATATATATAGATATAGAAGGCCGTGATAGATGGTGATTTTTATATTGTCATATGGGCAATGAACTTGAAAGAAAATGGTGTTTGACTAAATTGCAAGTCTTTTTCTGGCATGGAAATACAGCCGCCTTAGCTATAAGGGTGCCCTCTCAGCTGCACAAACAGAGGAAAATAAAGGGCCACTGTCCAATGGAAAAATGTACCCACTGAACCACCGATCCACGTGTTGGCATGGATCATAGATTATCTGGTGGACTGAATGATCATTGCTGTCTGTACGTCATGGAATAGAGACTGTGTTAAGCTGCTCTGCCATGGTCTGGCGTTGACTGCCTTAGGATCATTCTCATGACTGTGCAGACCCCATGCACTAGGTATCACATCTAGGTACCATATCTCTTAGGTATGCTGCTATAGTGCTAGTCTGCTGCTGTTTTGTCCTTATTGCACATGGGCACCTCTTTTCCCCCTCTCCTGTCCTGCTTCTCTCACCATTTACTAAGTAATGCTTTCATTTGCTGTTATCACCCTACTCTGGGCTCCTGTCTGGAGCTGAAGCTCAAACCCTACCACCCGGCTCTGGCTCAGCTATCTCCCTATCCTGCCTGTACTGCCCTCTCTGTGCCAAGAATCGGAACCTACTAAAATCTATTTGTATCAATACTATTTATCGATTTATTTAACATTAATTGTTATTGTTGTTATTTTTTTAATCACTATTTGAGTCAGTATGATTCATGTAAACCATTTTCTTCACATACAATACAATATGGCATTTACTCTTTTGTTTAACTCTTTGTCCACTTGGTGCTGACCGGAAGCAGATGGGCTCCCCCTCTGAGGCGGGTTCTGCTCAAGTTTTATTCCTGTTAATGAGAGTTTTTCCTTGCCACTGTTGCCTTGGCTTGCTCTGAGGGGGTTTCTGCTTTTTCCCCCTCATGCCTGGGATAAATTGTAAAACTGCTTAAAGACAACTCGCTATAAACAAAATTGAATTGGCTTGAATTTAAACCTACAGTGTTCCCAAATCTTTTGTACAATAACAGAGTCATGCATTGGAATCATACCTAGCTAGCACTACAAGTGGATATGCTAGCTAACAAACAAACTAACAAAATGGCAACTCAGAAATGAGGGGCTGAGATACTCATTATATTTGCAACCTACTAAACTGATTTAGACGAGTTCTGTTTATTGTGTTACACAGGCAATGTTAATGCCTCAAATAACATTTCAGTATTAGCGAACCCAGTGACACATATTAACCAGTTATCAATAGCTATGGTAGCTCAGTTCACTAGCTATCCAGCTCGGCTACTAGTAGCCAACGTCAAGCTATTATGTTCTGTCTACCTAATTTAACCAATAAAAATATGTGGACTATCTTCCATGTCTAGATAGCAAATACACAAGATGTAATATGGTTTGTGAGGCTATCAATAGCTAGCTATTACAATCATTCTAAATCTCCAAGAAAAACACAGAAAATGTCATCCATTTAAATCGGAACCATGAGTCTCCAACCTCTAAACATGAGACCAATGAAAACCACATGGAAAAAAAAAAAAAAAAAAAAAAGACTTCACTTCCACCTCACCTCTCAGAACAGGTCTTGGGAGGTGAGAGGCCTGAGAGGTAAGCCTGCAGACAGACTCTCTTGAAATAAAGCAAATACATTTTTGTGAAACTGGCGCACAAACAAGCTTTTGGATCCTTAGATGGGCATGTAAATTTAAAAAAAAAACTGAAAATTGTGTTTCACAATTTTGCTTAATCCTGGAAAATTGAATGCTAGTTATTTTTTATACCTCAATTCACTTTAAGGCCTTTCCGAGCCAGTGTCTTGGACAGCAGTACTAACTTGTACATAAATGTTATTTCCAACCAAAAGCCTGAAATGTGATCCGTGATTAAATGCGATTGGATTGAAAAACTGTTTTCACATGCTAATAACTGTTATGCAATAAAGACAGTGATATTGAAGCCAAAAATATGTACTTTAAGGAATTAATTTATTGAACCCTAGCATGGGTATCGGTAAAGGTTACTGGCAGCCAGTCGGGCCACAAACTCACCTATAGTCAGGGCCAACAAATCAGCAAGAGAGGTTCCTTCTGAGACGCTCAATGCAGCAAGATCTCCTCCAATCAACTGGCTCTGCGGAACACAGGGAAATCCAATGACACGCACTAACAGGAAATCCTGTATCACGCCCCCTGACACCATTTCAATCGTGAGTACTCCATAAAAAAATAAGAGAGAAAGAAGTGGATTGGATCCATTCAGGCAAGAAAATCATGGTGGTCTTCCTGAGGATCTTAGTGGCAGTGGATTGGTTGATACCTTAACATATCCTGACTGGCCCTTGATCTTCCTGTGGTGGTGAGCCATAGCAGCCAATGCCACGTCCTGCACCAGCTGCTGAAAGTGCTCGTTACGCGCCACAAAATCCGTCTCACAGTTCACCTGCGGACAACATTACAAAACCAAATTCACAGTTGAAGTGAGAACATTGCAAAACCATTGCACAGTTTACTTTTGTACATTACAAAAGCCCATCTTGTGGCTTACCTGTGAACATGTCAAAACCTTTACCTTACAGCTTAACTGTGAACAAGAATGTGAACATATGCCATGGAGCTTTCTTCAAATCGACAGATGAAGCTCCAATAAAAAGTTTGAACTGGCCAGCAATTCCAGCGGAAAACTGCTTTACATACAAGGGGAGGATTGTTGATTTCCAGGATTTTAATCGTTTGTATAGTGACTCTCAATACTGAGGTGGGCCTAATGCACAAGAACAAGGGGCTGACCTGCTGAATGCGCGTGTGTGTTGTATCTCACCGACTGCGTATGTCGGCATTCAAATCTCACTGACTGTGCATGTCAGCATTTAAAGTAATGGCCAACTAAAATATTTTATTTTCAATTTGAATGGATATTTTTCGCCATCTTGGTGTATGATAAGAATAAGAAAACTTTTAGGAAGTTGTGTTACTAAATTACAAGAAAGTCAAGTTAGATCTTCACCGAGAAAATTTATTTTGAAGCCCATTTTGTTTTTCTCTATTGATCACACCCCGCAGAAATTTGCAATGGTAAAATTTCTGAAGCATTTATTTCAGCTTTAAGCTGCAGTGCTGTTAACGAGCGATTCCTTTGGCTAACAACTCTAATATACTTGCCATCTGTAACAGAGGTGACGCGTGGTCTTCATCTCCTGGGGCTACCCTCATAAGAGCTAGTTTCATTGTAGCGTTTGATGGCTTTTTGCGATTTTCCTGACTGATTGGCAATCCTTTCTTGTAGGAATTACGGACTGACGTTCCTATTGGCAAAGTTCAGCCGTTCTTGCTGTATTATTGATTATTACAACAAAAAACGAAAGCTTTCTACAAAATAGGTCCCTTTGTATCCATTCTACCTTGTCACGATGTAAATGATTATCTCAGGTGTTTAGACAAGGTGTTTTCTTTTTTTGTTTTGGAAAAATATTTTGCATGGACATAAACTTCACTATTTATATTTACGTAATAAACTCATTTCTGTTATTTTAACATAACCCTTTAGGTGAAAATGGCTATAAGAAAGAGAAATACATGATATGTCACGAGGACAGGTCATCATATAATATGACCTGTCCTCGTCATATTATGTTGTTATGTTCTTAGATGCATTTAAATCTTACTGAATGCATATGTTAACATTTAAATCCAGTTTGGTAAATGAAACTTTATAAAAAAAAAAAAAAAAAAAAAAAAACACTTGGAGGAAGATTTATTTTCCAACAGTGAACTTGAAAGTTGAGTTTTTTTCTGAGGCTCTACAATGTTTAGGCAATGGTGCTAGGCTGTCACACTGACCTCCACCATTACAGCATTCCTCTCCCCCAGCAGCTGACAGATCAGGCCCTCCTTAGCCTGCCGCCCCTCTAGTCGTGTCACTTTGGTCCATCCTTCTTTCTGGGCTTCTTCATGTAACCAGCTCTCTGCCTGAGATTAAACACATACACAAATCAACCCACACTGCACTGAAGAACTCTCCAAGGTCAACCACAAGCACACACACACTCATGCACACACTCATGCGTGCATGCACATACACACACACGCGCATAAAAATCCTCAGGCACACATTCACACTCAGGCTCACAAATGCACACATAATTGTCCACTGATCAAATCCTTGGTGTAATAACAGGTTCGCTTTAGTTTTAAAACAGCAGTTTGATAGCTTCCTGACCTTAAAGGAAAATAAGCATAGACAAAACGGAACAGGTTCATTAGCATCAGAGTTAGGATACCTGTGTTTACTCACACCTAGAATACACAACCCTAACAACTCCGCTAACACCTGTTGTGTCTGCTTTTGTCTTTTTGAGGGAATTTGTGACATGGTTGCTGGGATGACGTCGGCTGTGCAGATCTGTGTTTCTGGGGCCAGACATAACAATTGACCAGATGATGGCCAGTCTGTTATTCTGTGCTTGATCGACAGCACCTATTGAAGTGTGAGTCTGAAAAACTGAGACATAAACTCACTGCAGAAAATGCCAAAGTAAAAATCATTAGACTCTCTGTTACAAGAGGAGAAAAGGAAAAAAGACAGGCTTCCAGCTGAAAACAAAAGATTGACAAACTCAATCTCTACACAGCTAAAAACAAAAGGCTGTGATAAAACAGAAGCTTCTCCTGCCACACATGGAGAAGAAGCCAAGCAAAGGAAGCCAGAACCGCTCTGCCCCTTCGAAGAGCTGAAAGCCATTGACAATCAACAACGCCACCGACAGCTGGAGGAACTGCCACATGAACATGACAACACCTCCGCTGCCTCTGAAGGTGAGGAATTACCCAGTGATGGACCTCTTCCTCCACCCGTGACAAAGGACCGCAGTTCACACATTAAATCCACCTCCACTACAAGTACTAACACTTCAGATGTTAGACTTGCTCTTGTGGTAATTAAACACCACAGAACTGAGGTGGAAGCATTCCCAACTAAAACACGGAACAGCAGCTCACACAGCCAAAACATTGGTTAAGGACATCACTCCTCAATGGGGTCTGCCCAATCAGCATAGATTCGAGCAAAGGAACATATTCCAGCCAGGAAGGAATCGCTTAGCCCAACGCTCTTCCCATAGTGCTCTGCAGCATACGCACAACAAATAACAAGGAAACTGGACTGAGCCCTTTCAAAGTCATCACAGGGCATGCCCCTACCTGGAATCCTGGATCTGCACAAAGCCGCAGTGATCTAACTTCAGACAGCCTGATCCATAACTGCAAAAAAGCTTAGCCTCACGGTACAGTGCGCTGAGACGCAAGTTAAGAATGCATGTTAACCTCTTCCGGAGGGGGGGACACAGTCTAGTGCCTGGTCAGTGGGTAATGATTCATAAACCTCAAAGGGTAGCATCCAACAAATGCCATTCATACCTGATATTAATTTAGTTATTTAATAACTAGTTATGTGGTTTTAAACAGTACCAGTTACTTTGTCTTAATGGGTAAGCCACAAGTACATCGAGAGCAACGAAGAAACCATGGCTATATTACAGCAGGAACGCAGGCTTAAGAAAAAAATGTGTCATTGAATTAGTCATGTATGCTACAAGTATACAACAAATACCCTTCAATGAATGCTGTATAAACTATTCATTATGGTTTTTAATTATTATTTGGTCACTGCACCTACAACATAACAAGACTAATAGATACTGAAGGAACTGCAGTCTGGTAGAACAAATATAAGCAACATTTCTGTCTTGCTGGAATTACAACTGAATGAAAGAATGCTAAAGCCAAATGAACAAATCTTTACAACAAAAGGAGCCAAAAGAGCCAGCTCACAAAAACGAGGGTTCCCATCACTACAGCACACAGAAGACACTGCATGCATGTGGAAAACTCACAGCACACACAGCAAGCGCACACACCGAACACACATGCAGAACACAGCACACACATACAGCACACAAGTGGACACTGCATGCAAACGGAACACTCACAACACACACACACACACAGTATGCAGAACACAGCACACAACAGACACACACAAACACAGAGAACACATACAGCACACAGGAAAACAACAGCTAGGTTTACCAACTGACATCTAGACAAATGTAGACACAAAGTCTGTCACCTGTTTTATGTCATTATCAAACTTTTCCAGCGCTTTCTTGCAGTTGATGAAGGTGTAGCCAGTGGTCTTGCGCAGTTTTAGAAGAAGGGCTTTCTCTGCAGCAAGAAGATGGCTGTTTGTATGGAGTGCCTTAAAATTCTGGGAATGACAGACCTAAAACACACATCACATCATGTTGGCTACAAAGTTAATAATCGTGTTAGTAAATGTCTGCCTAAAGTCACTTATAACACCAGCGTCCGGATGACATCTCACAAACAAAACGTAACAGCAAATTTAAATCCAGGGTACCCATTCACAAACTGATCTACACACAAATTCATGTTAAAACGCACCCATTTTCTAAAGACACTAAACAGAAAACAAACAGTTCTAACCCCATGTCTGCCTCACGTTTACAACGTTTGATACACACGTCATTTGCCATTTAGCTAGCCAAGCACTTGCACAACCATAAGAAATAACGTTAATTAAAACTATCGGATGCATACAGTATATATTAGGAAGTTACCATTAAAGTCAGCAACATTACCTTGTTAAAATTAGCTCGGAAAAACCTCGGTATAGAACAAAAAGCCATCACAATTACACGTTAAACTACAGTGGGATTCACTAAGATGTTACACAAGCGGCAATGTCATTGAACCACGCTGTCTACGGAAAGCAAGGAAAGTCAAATTACACAACATTTCGCGTTCTCAAATTTTCCGGGATGCGGGGGAAGAGGAGGGGCCTGGTGAAGTTGATTTGATATTCGATATTCGCAAACGGAATCTTTTGCGAAATGTTCGTAATCTGACGTGTAATATTCTTCTGCAGCTTTTGCTTTTGTTATCCACCTCTCACAGTTTTTTTTTTGGTTTCCCTGTTAACCATTATGAAAGCTTTAAAATCAGTTGTATAATATGCATACGATGACTGGTGAAATTTCAGCTCCTAAATAAAAGCCCCGTCAGATTGAATTTCAAATGAATAGAGGACTAAAAAACTCCACATGCAGTAGAACGTCTATAACAGCTTTCATATTGTCAATTTACGTTGTCACCACCTACTTACATTTTTCACAGGTATGAAATAATGCTGTCTAATATTGGCTGTATCCCTGTTCCTGTCGAAGTGCTTCAGTGTGTACAGATGAAACATGACCCTTAAAAATTAAACAGACATAATTTTCATATTTATTGCAAGCTACAAAGCTTAGTTGATCACAGAAGGAATGGGGAGGGGATGGCTGTGCTGTTTTTGAGTTTCCATCCTATTTCGTATTTATTCCATTTCTTGTGTTTCCTTTTCTCCCAAAAGGGGTACATAAATGGCCTTTGGCCCCTTTTTGTTGAACGTTTGTTGTTTCCTCTTCTGCGCACCACCCAGCCCAGTGGCCACACCTGGTACTGCGCCACATTATTTATTTATTTACTAATTATATTTCACATTACTCCAGTATTTAAGTTTTATTTCTGTCCTTATTTATTTACGTCTGTTTGATGTTCTGTACGGTTGTCTGGGGTGGGGGCATTGTATGTTCTGTTTGCTTAAACTCAATAAAAACTATTTCCAAAAAACGTAACTGTACTGACCCAAGAGACTTTAAGGAGAAGAGCAAAGAGATGGCAGCCCAGTTTGCTTAGTGGGGTTACTCCCCACTGCATAACATCGGCATTCCAGCGAGCCAAAAGTACCCCTCGTGCTAATCTCTTATTAGACAAAATCAAGGAAGAACCAAAACAGGATTTGTTTTGTTACTTAGTTGAACCATTATTCAAACAAAATCAAGAAAAGTATTTGATGACATCGGCCAATTCTCAGGGCAGAACTACCCCTCATGAACATACCTCCGCCTCTTGTTACTTTTAGGTGATCTATAAAAGATGTTGTTATGAAGACACATGTCACCAACAAAAAACCACTTGGCTCTCCACCGTAGGAATGTATAGACGTAACAATTGTGCATGTTGCAACAATACACTCAATACAAAATATCCCCACTTTGTACCCCCTTAACTGGGTGCAAAATTCCTATACGTCAATTTATAAATTCCAAATCATTACATGTTATATATATGCTGACTTGTCATCGTGGACAAGCGTATGTTGGTCAAACTAAAAGGTGTTTGAAACTACTGATTGCTGAGCACAAAACTGCAATTATAACTGCTAACTTAGATTATTCTATGGCAAAACATTATGTTGAGGCCAACCATGGCTCATACACTTCAGTTGAGAGAAGTACCCCAGCTCCAAGAGGGGGGGATATTCCCAAAAAACTATTCCAAAGAGAAATGTATTGGATTAATTCAGTCAACACCTATGATCAGTCTGAATGACGACTTTAGTCTGAGGTGTTTTTTATAGTGGATGTTTGTGTATAGATGTATTACTGATTATGGCTAATTCCTTTGATATTTTGAATGTACAACTATTGTAAGTTGGCCATTCAATATCTGAGTACTTTTTCTGTAATGAATTGATCTATTGATAGGTGTTTATTGAGGTGGGACTACTGTAGTTCCAATGTTGTAATTTATCAGTGATATGTATTCTAATGAATGTCGACTGATCCCTGTGATATTTTGTATGTGCCACCATTGGTACTTGGTTGTGTCTATGTGATTTTAGCAATGAAATGATTATTTAACTAGGACTTGTAATTGACTGTGGGTCTGTCGTAATTGGTTGCAGTTGTGCACAATGCATATATTTGTTTCTTTTGCTCACATGCACTGATGAAGGCTTGGTTCAGCTGAAACCTGTTTGCATTTTGATAGGTGTTGGGCTACAAATGAATGGTGAAATAGCGATCTCTCTACTTTTTATTATTGGATATGTGAAATTATTAGTTTCCATGAATAACTAAATATGATACAGTATTGTACAAAGAATTATGAATATTGAACTATGCTGCCATCTGCTGACTGTAATAGTTCCTGCATTTTTTTCCAAACATCTTTGTTTTTGTATTCCACATTTTGTAATCGGTATCTGTGTCAGAGTGCACAAGTGTAGGATTATCTGCAGGGTGTGTTTGTGTGTCAGTGAGTGTGTGTGTGAGGTATGCCTCTTCAAGACATCCACACCAAGGCATCCGGCTCTTTAAGCGACCATGCCCGGCACTTCCTGTGGGGGTCTGAGTCTGGGCGCAGGGGCTCAGTCAGGTTGTACAACCAATCGCCCAGACGGCCCACATTCCCCACCACCTCCTGGGGCTGGCATCCACTGTGGATGCTTCTTTTTCAGCTTCCCTTTCCTCACTTGCAGAATGTTTTTACGCTGTACATCCAGAATAATCGTTTCAAATATGTTCCACATTTCTTTCATGGTTTTACTATCTAGAATATGTAGCAAGTTTATATTCCTTGTATAATCACGCATCTTAATAAAGTCAGCTCGTCTAAAGTTGAAAATTCTAGCATTGGAGGGTGTAGACTTAACTAGCCAAAAAACTTCAAATGTAACTGCACTATGGTCCCTTGTTCTGAGTGGCTCCCCTAGCTCAGTACTGCACATTCTATCAGGATTATTACACACAACCAGATCTAGAATTATGTTCTCTCTTGTAGGTACTCGATAAATTTCAAAAACTTAAACGAATAAGGCAGCAGGCCCTGATGGAATATATCCAAGAGCTCTCAGGGAACTAGCGGAAGAGGTCTACAAGCCTCTGACAGTTATTTTTAAGCAATCTCTTAAAACAGGAGAAATACCAGATGACTGGAAGCATAGCAGTGCACTACCTATCTACAAGAAAGGAGACCGTACTGGTCCAAGAAATTACAGGCCTGTCTTCTATCAAATGCAAACTTCTATCAAATGCAAATTACTGGAATCCATCATTAGGGACAATTTGGAACTATTCCTTGAACAAAATGGTATCCGAAATGATAGCCAGAATGGTTTTTGCAGAGGGAGGTCATGCTTAACAAATCCTCCTTTTTGAGGAAGCTACAGCGTGTTTAGATGCAAACAAAGCTTATGATATTATCTATTTAGACTTCGAAAAGGCATTTGACAAAGTTCCACATGAGAGGCTCACAGTGAATAGGAAATCTGCAGGAATTACTGGAGCTATCACTGAGTGGGTTCGAAGTTGGCTGTCTTGTAATAAGCAGAGTGTAACTGTGGGGGTAATTTATCAGAGCAGGGTCCTGTATGAAGAGGAGTCCCACAGGGATCGGTGTTAGGGGCCTTTGCTATTCCTTATACAGTGGCACCTCGGCCCATAAACTTAATTCGTTCGTTGACTCCGTTCGCGATATAATGTTTCCCATTGAAATTAATGTAAATCCAATTAATCCGTTCTGCAGCCCCAGAAACACCTTTTTAAAACTTTTTTATGGGTTTATGTGTGGCAAAAAATACATAAAGTCATTAAAGATAACCTTAATTATAGAAAAACACATTAATACAAAAGTAAAACATAATAATTGTACACTTTACCTTGGTGATGGAGGAGGAAGAGAGAGGGAGGAGGAAGTAGCACTTTTTACTTTCTTGGGAGCCATAATGAGGGCAAATTTAATGCTAATAGCACAAAAAGAACGCGTATCAAAGGAGAACACAACGACGAACGACGTAAACAATGCTGAGTACTAAGCACAGCTGACGCTATCCACTACGCGCTACGGCGGGAAGCCCGCGAGTTTGTATTTGTGCGTTCGTGCACCGAGGGCTTGTTCATGGGCCGAGTGAAAAATTTGTTCGGAAAGTGTGTTCGTGGGCCGATTTGTTCGTGAGTAGGGGCGTTCGCGGACCGAGGTTCCACTGTATACATAAACACATCTTGATGCAGGAGTTAGTAGTAAAATAGTAAAATTTGCAGATGACACAAAACTATGGGGTCTAGCCAACAGTATAGAATCAACTAAGATAATACAGGAAGACCTAAACAAGCATCCAAAAGTGGGCAGATACCTCAATAATAACTCACGAATAACTTTGTGATTGGTTTTCCTCAAAGATTAAACTATGAAGCAGCGTTTCTTTGTTTAAAGATTGTGTAATGGAAAAAGTGCTGCGGTGGCACACCTTTACATACATCCATACAGATGCCAGAAAAAAACGCGAATGCCTGGTCAGCAATTGCTAACAAAATAAAAACTACTCGTAAGTATCTCTCACATCTATCTCGTAAGGTTTTGCTTAAAGCTCTACTCAGCTAACTTACATAGCTAATGTTAGTCAAAATAGATAAGCAGGCTAACTAACGGACCTGCTTAGTGATTCACAACTGAGTGCTTACTTCTTGCCACACCCCTGTATTAAAAGTGGAATTAAACGCTGCATTTTTGTTTTACTGTTTTCTGTAGTGTGGCTTGGACTTTTTGTTTAAACTGTTACGTAGCTAGCCACCTCTTATTTTGTTATAGGTTTGGTTTGGTTATTTTCTTTTATTTGGCAGCGTCACTACGACCTTTTTGTTCTCCCCTTCCCTGCATGTTGAAAATAGTCTTTGTAAATATTGAATATAGCGTATTCCTGTAAATCACTGTGTAAAAAGAAAATATATATTCACGCTTGCAAGCATTCCGGTGTTCCCTGGCTATTTCTTCCCCGAGCGCTATTCTTTAACATCAATCCTATCGTCCTCTGGACGTAACAGCAGGAAAGATTGAAAGGAGCTGTTTGCAGCACAAGATTTCATGTCAATCTTGAATCAACAACATGTGCGGTAACCGTTATGTAGTCATCAATAGCGTGCGAGGGCCATGAGTCAGAGCAATGCCTTTCGCCTGCTTAAGTTTTTCATGCAAAGCGGACTTAGTTTTCTCGTACAGGTTTTTCAAGAGAACGTTTGTGAACCTTGTACTCGAAAGCATACTTCGTAAAAAAAAAATAGGGCTCCCTACCTAGTTGAGCGGTTGTAGATCACCGATGATAAATTTGGCCACACACACACATTTTGTTAGCTTTTGAGACTGTGGCGAATGCATGGCTTACAGTTGCCCTTTGTTCAATGCTTCCGAAACAGTGGGATAGTATAGATAGATAGAATAGTTGCACTGTCAACCCAGAATACAAAATATATCCAGACATCGCTTCTCTTTTCCTTTCCCCAAAGCTCTCCAATAGTTTTGTGATCCATTCATGATCCATGACCCACCCATCTTTCGCTAACACAACCATGGCCGACCTTTGTAGAAACTCAGTTGAATAAAGAAAGAATTTATAGAAACTTTGTCTATAAATGACAAAATGACACAATCATTTTAAAATAATCAAGGAAAACAACAATGGGTTTAACAGAAACAGGAGGGCTACATACATTTGGAGTGCACATTCAGTTGAACATAACTGGATTAATCTAGATTTAACCGTTTACTAAACTGTTGGATTGCCATGCTTAGGTTAGCAGGACCTAATCGATTGATATATTTAGGCCCACTGGAAGAAAGTGAGAGTTTGGGAGTCATCTTGCTAAGATTTTCCGATCAGATGTGAAATGCACACTGGGAATCATATCTACCCTATAGCAGCCCTGTACTGAGGGTGGGGGTACAGTCCTAACTCAGGATACAAAAGCAAACCTCAGGAGTTTGTTTACACATCAAGTACCTCAGCAGCATCAAGTCATAGTTTGACTCTGATTTTTAAAAATAAAATCTGTAGTGTTATGGTGTCAAGAAAGATGATGATAAGATCATCAGACCCTACACCCCTGCCAGACCCCTCCGCTCTGCAACCTCTGGTCTCCGCTCCTGCACTTCCAGGTCACGTCTGCTGTCCGTCTTGGCCCCCCGGTGGTGGAATGATCTTCCCGTGGAGGTCAGAACAGCGGAGACACTGGCCACCTTCAAGTGCAGACTGAAGACTCACCTCTACAGGCTGCACCTCTCCCCTCCCATCCCTTGCTCTTTGTAATGTGTCTATTATTTGCTCTTTAAACTGTGATTTGTTTTAAACTAGGCTGTTTACTTTCTCTTAGTCTGTAGGGGAGTCCTGGTCTGTTCGATCACCTTTGGCACTTGGGACTTTACTCCTCTCTAGGGTTATCTTTGCACTTTTTGTACCATTCTTATGCACTTTGCCTTGTAAGTCGCTCTGGATAAGAGCGTCTAACAAATGCCCTTAATGTAATGTAATGTAATGCAATAAGAAAGATTTTACAGCAACAATACAATGTAAATAAATGTTACTCAAATACGGATAATTCTTAAAAATTCGGATAAAGCCGATAATTTGGTGGAAGTTAACAAATTAAAAATGCATGTTCCACAGTGGCCATACTGTCCATGTCCATGTGTATTTCATTGCAAACAGACCAGCTGTATGTTTCCCTGATGGTGCAATGCTGGCACTCTCACTGAGGAGCCCCCTTCCCATCCTGTCTTGAATGAGCTTTGAGTTCCACCCGTATTTTGGTCTACGTTTAAAAACGTGCACACTCAGGTTCTGGACAGGCACTTCCTCTCCCATGTTCTTCATGCATTTGCGCTGGTGATGCAGGCTCTTTGTCCGCTAGGTCAGCTGCCTTGCTAATGGAGTGGTGACATCATCACTCCTGGAGGTCTGACTGCTCAACACACCTTGTTTACATCTGGTTGGAGGTTCTATCTTAAACTTAACCTGCCACGGAGCTGGTTAGCCATGTAGCTAAGGTGTTAATCCCACTTCATAATACATCTCCCGGTCAGCCAGGTGCCTATCAACGCACAAACTGATCATATACCTGACCTTGTTACCCACTGATGACATAGGCAGCATGTGATTGGTGGTACATTTACATTGTGGGAGTTTAAGTTTTTAATTACTGGTCATAATCTGTTTATTAGAGAGAGTGTCGGTGTATCCAAATTGACTGACTAAGGATAACAGGCAATGAAAGACACAGACACCACCGTTGATATCATAACATTTTATCTGCGGTCTCCCACCACCCCCAACTATTGATGTAAATAGGAACATTTCTTTTTTTTTGACTTATTCTGTTTTCTTAATTGAGCCAATTACAAACTCAGGATGATGCAAACAATGCACAACTATGACAGAGAAAAGGCAGGTCCCTGCTCATTGCATCAATCATCACGGTTAACACAGAAATCGTAATATATATCGTTAGCCATTTAAAAAACAATAAATAGAAAATAAACACAGACAAACTTTTTTTTTCACAAGGTTCACGCAACATAAACACTGAAAACCCAAACCTCTCATTCCTTAGGATATATATCATGAGAGGAGTTTGAATACCAGCAAGCAGCATAACAGCTGTCTGTGCACATGTGAATGTGACCATTGCTTCTGTGTGCTGTCTTCAAAACTGTCTCTGCAGATGAAGTGGTTGAGTTTACACAAGGGGAACTTAAGGTAACCAAGTTACAACTGGTAGTCATACATAGTAAGTCTCACGGTTTACATTGTATGGAAAAAGCTAAAATAAAATATCAGAATACACATGCTTATGCAAAGAAAGAAAAAGAAATGTATATATATATATAATTACATTGACAACAATGTCAAGGAGGTACTGATAAGAGAACATGGCTGGTTGGCAATATAAAAAGAGTATAGATATTTTTTTTTTCTGCACAGACCATGACAAAAGGTCCTCTCAGTGCCTCTGGATTCATTTTATTCTGCACAGACACAAACTTTTGTGTTCCTTCATATGAAAAAATATAATGTTGGCTGCATAAGGGCATATCGATTCGCTCACACACACTTTTGCACACAAGTAAAATTACACGTAAAATTAAGAACGTCAAATTAAAATTAGCAGATTTCTTCATCACAAGTTTTTTGGGAAAAGAAAGGCAAGTGAAATGGCATATGGAAAATAACTGTTTCATGACCATGATTTCAGTGAGAGAACTGCATTTCATGTGCACTGATGCAAAAAGAACTTTCCAGTCAGGCTGTGTAACAACATTTGAAGGTGTTGTTATACTGATTTCGTTAACCATTCAAATGAGTGTAAACTTAATAATAACCAGTTATATTACCTATATATCACTGTTTCTTGAATTGGAGTACAACATTTGAGTTCAGTTTGAAGATACATATGCTAACCAGCTTTGAAAAAGCTGATCATCTGCACAACCCAGGTAACATTTTTTGGTTGGCATAACACTATCAGAACATTAGTGCAAATGGTCCCAGGACGTACATTTTGTCCATCAAATTTGACCTAAGTTTTCCCCAATGTTATAGGAACATTTTCCGTTAGCTGGAAAAGGTCTCGCCATAACATATAAAGCTATCCAATTTTTTCCAAAAAATTAAAAACTCTTTTTTCACCTCAAAACTTGAATAAACTTTGTAACATTTTAAAAAGCTTAGAATTACATTTTTAACAGCTTAACCATGCTCTGTAGTATTTCAAAGTTTCGTTTGTTGCTTAATTCACATGTCACTGACAAAGTTGACAACAAAATTAGCTCAGCATCGTACAACAACTGAACTGGGGGCGATTAGACAATGGATGGGTCGATCATGACCATTACCTAAAATGCATAACACTGACGGCAAGTGAATTATTGATGTGCAACTCAAAACAAAGCCATTATGATGCTGAAAAAAGTATTGCAATTATAATACATTCAAGTCTATTATAAACCAGAATATTCAGGGAAACAGAGAATGTGTCAATTCTGTAAGCCTCAGGTCACATCAAATTTACCCAGCAACTCCAGGGGCTGTATTCACAAAACATTTATGGCTAAAAGTTGCTCCCAACGAGCTGATTTAGGAGAAACTATTCATAAAATGCTTTGTAAATACAGCTCCAGAACTCTTATCAAGTAGTATAATTCCAAACAACTATTGGTTGATCTGCTATTAAAAAAAGTAGAAAAAAAAACAGAAAACCTGATATAAAATAGGCAGCCAAATTGTTCTCCGAGTAAGGGGACAGGGACCACATATTCATGAAACATATTGAAGGGACAGATCTGTACATAAAAATAACACTTAACATTGCTTTTGCTTTTAGCTTTATGTTCAGCTGATATCCATACGTAGACATTCTAGAGGTTTAAGCTCTTTTTAGGCCATTATGAAACTGGTCTACAGGGGTCAGGACAGGAGATTTTTGGGATATGCCAGGGTACAATATTCAAAGTATTTGAAAAAAAGTTTAAGACAAACTACGCCAAACATATAGCCCCTTCAGTTTCATTAGGCCCACTGGGCTGGGTATTCTGTATTTAGCAGTCAGCTAAATCACATAAGTTACTGTGTACTGGTAACTTGAAAAGTGAATTATGTTCATGATCAGAGTTAGGTTTTCCTTTTTTGAGTCTTTGAGACTCAAAGACTTTAAGTCATTTTAATATCATTTGTACATAGCTTAACTTGTATCAATAATACAGAATGGATAACATTAAAAAATGTGTTTATTATTCAACAGTTTGCAACTCAATTTACAACTATCTAGAGCTACTTTCTAAATATTTCTATCTTAAAAGCTGAAGGAGAGATGTTGCAAAAATAGTGATAGGAATAATAAAGAAAGAAGATAAACAACTATAGGTTGGCTTTTAAAGCCACCCAAATGATGACAGACACTATTCCCTTTTACTTTCAGAGGTAATGGGTCATTACTGATATGTTGAAAGACATCATTATAGCCAGGTTTGGTAAACAACCAGGCCAGATCCGGGCCCCTGTTGTCTGATATAAACCTGACTCACTTTAGCCATTACCATCACATAGCACACATGAATTATAGGCATATCATGCCAACAAAAGACATTCCCAAGACCTTCCGAAAAAAAATAGTTGATCAGTCTGGGAAGACTTAAAAATCTATTTCTTAGGCTTTGGGACTCCACTGAAGCACAGTCACAGTCATACCATCCAAATAGAGAAAGTCTGGGACAGTGCTGAAGCAGGAGTGGCTGTCCTGCTAAAATTTAGGCCCAAAAATCTTGCAGCGAAACAAACCCTTTAACTACCCTAATGTTAAACCCATACTACACATCTAACCATTAAAATTACAATAGAACATTAGGGATGAACATTCGCGATTCCAGTCATACTACTTTATTATCACTGTCACAAAAAGGTAAGCATTAAAAATTCAAAATACTATAAATAATTACGCAGATGGGCATGTCAAAATTTTTTGTGAAGGAAACAAATGTGAGAAAGTCAGTGGTATTTGGCAAAAGAGCAGTAACAAAATCAAACACTTTTCAAGATGCCAAAGACAGAGTATGGTTTAAAAAGGGGCGTATATTTAAGATAGTTACGAATGTGTCCGTTTCTGTTGTGTGCTGTGATGAGGAACCATAAATGTGTTATAAAACAAATTGAAAGAAGAGATCTTTTTAAAGCAGGGACAGAGTATCAGACAGGATGGCAAGGAGTGGTATCTGTAACGTGGAAATTTTTCTGCATTCCCAAATCATGTGTATGGAGGTGCCAGAAAACCCTGAGGGCGAAATAAGGGGATGGACCAGTTTTGTATAAAATGCTTTCCAAAATTTCAAATATAATATGAGCAAAATTACAGAGGATCATCTAATTATTTGGTTTTTAGATATCAGTAACATATTACACCTTTCACCCAGTAAATCTATGACACTTTTGAAAAGGGGCGGCACACTGTAGAAATGAAACCCTTGGTTTTGATCTAAAAATCTTACGCCGTGGATTACCCCTCCCCCAGGGTAGTCCCGGATCATGTGAAGGCTCTTCACCCCCCTGTACTGGGAAGTCAACTACTCACATTCTTACTGAGTGTGAAATCACTCGCTTAATGAAAGTGAAATCACCAGATGACTGTGAAATCACTTCTTTACTGAAAGTGAAATCATCTGATGACTGAATGTGAAATCACTCGCCTACTGAATGTTAAATCACCTGATGACTGAATATGAAATCATCTGCTGTGATTAAGTTCAACCCAGCTGGAGCGGAATCTCAGACACCAGGTTTTTAGGTTTGGCCCAATGACACACATGCTGAGGCTTTTGCAGAAACCCAACACACGTAACTTGCACTCTTCCAATGCAAAAAAATGACCAATCATCTGAAGTTCTTCTCAGAAGCAATTCCAATTGGCCACATTTCAAAGAAGTAAAACGATTATCATTTGTAATACTACTATTGTTTTTTCACAATTATTTTAAGTGCTTTTAAGGTCCAGGAATTCCATTTAAGGCTGTATACAAGCCCTTCACTTTTCCAGTCTCCAAAAACACATCAAAAAGCAGGAAGGTTTAAGGAATTTTAAAAAATATTTTCAAAGCACTTCTTCCCCAACTACAGATAACTCTGAACAGTGAATACCTGCTTCTTCCCTTTCCTGCATTACTGACTGAAATGTGTTTTATAATTTTGTTTTCTCATCTTTTCATTCCACAGGACAGAGAGAGAGCGAGAGAGAGAGAGAAAGGGAGAGAGAGAGAGAGAGAGCGCAAGAAACATGAGAGTGCCACCTTAAGAATGGTGGAACTGCTGATACAAACACACTGAACATGTATCTGTTTCCACTCCAGCATCCATTTGCACTAAAATGCAAATTACCTTCATCAATCCTGATTTAGGACAGACCTCTCATTTGATTTTGACTTGTGTTGTATTCAGTCCAACTATCTTTTGTGTCGATACATAGAGCATTCTGGATTATATCTAAAAAATGATACCAAGTTGACCAATATCCTTTAGTGGTGTAGGATGGTAACTAAAGGATACTGGTCAATGTGAAAAGATGTCACTTACGTCCAAGTACTGGCAGAGACACCAACCAATGTCTGTGTCTTATGCTGGATTACTGCAATGCTGGATCACAACTAATGCTGGATCACTGCTAGTGCTTGATTACTGCTAATTCTGGGTCATAGCAGATGCTGGATCACTGCTAGTGCTAGGTCACTGCTAATCAATGCTAATTTTGTATCATAGCTAATGTTGGACAACTGCTAATGCTGGATCACTGCTAATGTGTATTACTGTTAGTGCTGGACCATTGTTGGGTAAAATGGAAGGAAACCCTAGGCCAATGATTAATACTAACATTTATACTTTTTGCAAACATAAATCATTTCTTCAATTTAAAAGCCAGAAAACGTACATGCAGAGGACTATGACTTGTTGAAATCAATCCGTTTTTTTATTGCCGTGGGTAGGGCCGAGGATGTAATGTGATATTTTCTCAGACTGATCTCTATTCCCAGGCGAAAGGGGAAGAGGATGATTTAAGCAAATTATGTTGTTCCCTTCATGTGTTCATTAGTCCTGTTTTCGCTGATTCTTCCATTTAGAGGGCAATGGGTTTCAAGCTCTGTTCGTTCTTCCCAATCATATAATTTAGTCCATCTTTTCAATAATCGGGTTAAGTCTTGTGCCTCTTCTTACTCTCCTCTCACTGTCTATCTATGTTACAGTTCAGTCTCCATCTCTCTCTCTTTGCATCTTCCTGTCTCACTCCTCACTGAGTTGGGGGGATAGGAGGGGTGGAGTGAAGCCCATCAGGGGGTGTGCTAGAATCTGGATTTGACAAAAAAAAATAAGGTGGGAAATAAGTAAATTAGTTTAAAAGCCAGAGAACTGTGAACAGATACAAAGTACAATATTGTGAAACAGAGACACAGGTTCAAATGACTTTGATGAGGTCATCAAGGTCAAATTATGGAAGTCAAATGATGGTATTTATTGATGGATAATAAAATAATGATGGAATAAGGTAATTCTCAACTTTCAGTACGTTGGTACATGCAATTGTTATGAATGTAATGAATTTTACAAATCAGAGGTAATACCATTATTTTTCATTTAGCCAAGGGTCTTTAGCGCAGAGACTCACCATGGAGTGCTAGAGTCGGGGCCGGGGGCTGGCCTGGGGGGGCAGTGGGCGGGGTTTGGGGAGCGGATGCAGGGCCAGGCTCTGTGGGCGTTCCAGAAGGGGGGGCCTGTGGCAGCACTGGACTGGGGGCCGGTGGGGGTCCCGGTGTGCTCGGGGCCTGCTGAGGGCCAGTCATACCCTGGGGAGGCGGCAGTGGGGCGGAGGGGTGCTGGGGCGGGGTCTGGCTGTGCTGTTGGTGCTGAATCTGCTGGAAGTGCTGCTGCCGGGCCCTCATCTCTGCATACTTCAGCTGCTCCATGTGGAAGGACTGCCGGTCTGCCAGAAGCTGCTGCCGCTGGTACTCCAGCTATGGGGGACAGGGGAGTTTCTCAGTACCCTGATGGGGTGTGTCCCAGCCCATAGTAAAACGTGTTGCCTCATGGGGTATTAAATAGTACCATTAAAAAGTATTTGCCCCCTTCTTAATTTCCTCTGTTATCAAATTTTTTTCACTTCATGGTTTCAGATCGTCAAATAAAATATAATATTAGACAAACCCAAGCAAACATAAAACATTGTTTTTACATCATTGTTTAATGTGTTCAATAGAGATAGTCACCAATTACCCATATTGCCCTTGTGAAAAGCATAATTGAACAAATTTCAACAAATTTTTCATTTAAATTTAGATTCAAATGACTGAACACAGTCAGACTTGATTGCAACAAGCCCTGTTGAGTTTAAATGGCAGATATATTGAACCTTACCATCAGAGAAGAGTAGTCACCTCAAAGTTTCTACAAGCACACAATACCACAATCAAAGGAGATCCTAGTGTGTGCACCATTATCTCCAGATCAAGAAGAATTTGAACAAGGGTGAATCTTCCTAGGAATAGTCAACCTGACAAAATTTCTACCAATGAACTGACTCCCTGGATATACATCATCAACTGGAAGCCATGAGTGTTACAGGTTTTATTACGTTTGCTGTATTGGATCTTCTAAAATGTATTCATATACTCCTGATATATACCACATGCACCACAGTTTAATATCTTTTACAAGTTATAAAAAAATGAAATCACCATGCTAAAAACATGCCCATGGTAAAACTATGACCTTCTTGAATTCCATACCGCTTGTCAATAAGGGATGCAACTTGGAATGTACACTGGATGTACAAGGAATTCAAGACTGACACAAAATAATAAGGCATGCAAACACACATACACTTCTCAAAACCCTGAGAAATTCCCAAAAACACACTGCACCTAGATCCAAAAACAAACAGTGCCCAAACCCAAACACATCAACAACTGCATCCACTCAAAAACACTGAGCATCCACTCTCACAGCCAATGAAGGGTGAAGCTGTAGGGGCTGTAGGTTAATGCAGGGTGAGGCTGTAGGGTAATGTAGGGTGAGGCTGTAGGAGCTGTAGGGTAATGAAGGATGAGGCTGTAGGGGCTGTAGGGTAATGTAGGGTGAGGCTGTAGGGGCTGTAGGGTAATGAAGGATGAGGCTGTAGGGGCTGTAGGGTAATGTAGGGTGAGGCTGTAGGGGCTGTAGGGTAATGAAGGATGAGGCTGTAGGGGCTGTAGGATAATGTAGGGTGAGGCTGTAGGGGCTGTAGGTTAATGCAGGGTGAGGCTGTAGGGTAATGTAGGGTGAGGCTGTAGGAGCTGTAGGGTAATGAAGGATGAGGCTGTAGGGGCTGTAGGGTAATGTAGGGTGAGGCTGTAGGAGCTGTAGGGTAATGAAGGATGAGGCTGTAGGGGCTGTAGGGTAATGTAGGGTGAGGCTGTAGGGGCTGTAGGGTAATGAAGGGTGAGGCTTTAGGGGCTGTGGGGTAATGCAGGGTGAGGCTGTAGGGTAATGCAGGGTGAGGCTGTAGGGTAATGTAGTGTGAGGCTGTAGGGTAATGCAGGGTGAGGCTGTAGGGTAATGAAGGGTGAGGCTTTAGGGGCTGTGGGGTAATGCAGGGTGAGGCTGTAGGGTAATGCAGGGTGAGGCTGTAGGGTAATGAAGGGTGAAGCTGAGGGGCTGTAGGGTAATGAAGGGTGAGGCTTTAGGGGCTGAGGCTTTAGGGGCTGTAGGGTAATGCAGGGTGAGGCTGTAGGGTAATGTAGGGTGAGGCTGAGGGGCTGTAGGGTAATGCAGGGTGAGGCGGTAGGGTAATGTTGGGTGAGGCTGTAGGGTAATGAAGGGTGAAGCTGAGGGGCTGTAGGGTAATGTAGGGTGAGGCTGTAGGGTGAGGCTGTAGGGTAATGAAGGGTGAGGCTGAGGGGCTGTAGGGTAATGAAGGGTGAGGCTGTAGGGGCTGTAGGGTAATGAAGGATGAGGCTGTAGGGGCTGTAGGGTAATGAAGGATGAGGCTGTAAGGGCTGTTGGGTAATGTAGGGTGAGGCTGTAGGGGCTGTAGGGTAATGAAGGGTGAGGCTGTAGGGGCTGTAGGGTAATGAAGGGTGAGGCTGTATAGATGGTAAAGGTGTTCTGACTTACCGCCTCCCTCTCTCTGTCCATGATGGTCTCCAACTCCTCAAAATGCCTCAATTTAATCTCCAGCTTCTTCATCTGTGTCTCAACCAGCAGCGCCACCAATGACTTTATTTTCCTCTCCTCCACTGCAGCTAGGTGCTAAGAGAGGGGGACACAAAGGAAACACAGGGGAATCAGATAAGAGGAGCTGCTGTCACGGCAGACATCATCTGATATTATATTTACATTTACAAATTTGGTACATAACCTTACTGACAGAGTCCATTTACAAATAAAACCAGTAAATCCACCATCTCTGCCTTTTTTGTGGGTATCTGTAACTTGAATATGAAGAACACCATGTTGGCTTTATCTATCTTATCTTTATTTTTTTGCAATATCAATAAAGCAAACTGAACTGCATGTTATACCATTGAAAAAGAGGTTGTAGGAAAAAGAAGGTTGAGGCTGTTGAGAAATGATATTATTTTGATAATATGGTATTCATCACATAGCACAAAGCTTTCCATGTTGAAAAAGTTTTGGCTAATCAATATAATTTTAAATATAAAAGGTCTTTTCATTGCTGTGTGTCTCTGAGTTTCTATGCACTTGTGTGCCCCAGTTCTATTAAGAAAATAAGAACATATTATGATGAGAACAGGCCATTCGGCCCAACAAAGCTCGCCATTACATTATTTAAAGAGTATCCAAAACTGCATCAAGTCTGGACTTGAACACAGCAAGGGTCTCTGCCTCAACTACATGACCTGGCAACCTATTCCATGTATTGATAACTCTTTGTGTGAAATAATACTTCCTTATATCAGTACAGAACTTACTCTTAACTAGTTTCCATTTATGTCCCCTTGTCCTACAGACTGAACTCATCTTAAAAAATTTATTGTAGGTAACCTTGTTGAGTCCTTTTATAATTTAAAAACCTCTATTAAATCACCCCCTAGTCTCCTCTTGCTGAGTCTAAATAGGTTAAGTAACTTTATTGGGTGTCTGTGATAGTGTGTGTCAGCATTACTGTCAGTCTGTGTTACTGTGTCCCTGTATATGTGTTACTATGTCCCTGTGCTACTGTGTGTCTCTGTGTTATTGTCTGCCTATGTGTTAGCGTGTGTCTCTGTGTTACTGTGTGCCGACGTGTTCAGCCAAACTGTGCTCATGGTAATTAATATCTGAGTTACTGAACTGTGTCAGTGTTGATGGACAGATAGACAGACAGACAGATGAGTGGACATGTTGGCTGAGACAGACAAACGGATACGTAGACAGCCAGGTGTGTATGTCCAGATCAAGGGTCAGACCTTGGCCTTGACAGCGGCGGCGGCCAATGCAGAGGCAGCTGCCGTGGCGAGATTCCCCTCCCCAACGTCCCGCTCGACTTTAGCCTTCCGCTCCCCCTCTCCGTCTCCTTCCCGGCGCCCCTCCTCCAATCCCTCTCTCCCTTCCTTCTCCTTCTCTCCATTACCTACAGAAGAAATAAAACACCCGCAGCAAAAGCAGGTATAGGATGACTGTCAGAAGCTAATTTGTCTTCCCACAGTGGTGCATGGATCATCTTAGTGAAGTGACAGCACTCACTTTATTGAAATTCATATTAACAAAGACATTAGCCCAAATATAGCAATTTCATGTTGTACACTATATCAAAATGACATTCATGTTTGTATGTGCCCTCCTGTATGTAAAAATCAGCGTGTGTTCATGTTGTGTACCTGCCTATGTAAGCATGCATCACTATATATAAGCTGCACCCTGAAAATAGTGAGAGGTAGTTTTTGTTGTACCTAAACCACACCTCACCTGAAAACACACACACCCATGTGGGTGCATCGACATGCTATTTAGGAGGTGCAATGTGCATAACGTGCATAATGTACATACAGCATAAGGCATAATGCCCATTGAGCCGAGTGCAAGATAGGGCCCAATGCTCTGCGATGTTTCTGCTTATGTCATTGGGTAATATATGCTTGCGCATGCTCTCTAGATCTGTTTCATTAAAGGCAACCATACATATGTACATATGTATATATCATTTTTTCATATGCACATGCTGGCTGACTGTAAACAAAACAACTTCACCTCTTTGTCTGCATCTGCCTCTAATCAACAGCAATCGGCCATCAGCTCTCCAGAGTAAATTGAACAAGTACACTACAAAAACTATTCTTGCAATTGGTCTGAGAACATTCAATCTTGTTGGGTGATTGAGTGAACAAGCAGCTTAGCTACAACAGCCAGGAGACTACAGCAAAAAAAATGTTATAAAATATATCATCTGTTTCTTTGCAAATCTGTACAATGCTTGCCACCAATTGGTTGGGTCCACATTTTCCATATTTTAATATTTTTAATCTTAAATATCTTTGTAATAGTATCTACCCAGGAGATGAAGCAAAAAACTTTGGTTCAGAAATACACTTGGGGAACTAAAATAGTTCCTGGCCCTCTGAATAATTCCTGCACTATGAAAGCACTCAAGCTCACGCAGCGTTGCTACTGGTCAAACAGCACGGTGCTGATGACAATACTTATTTCCTACTCATGTGTTATGTGTTGTGCAAATTCATCTATAAAGTTATATACAATTGACTGTGAGAAGTAAGTTTGTTTTTTCTTACCCATCTCTGAGTCTGTCTTCTCTCCCTCTCTTTCAGCTTCTCCCTCTCTCCCTCGTTCTTCTTCCTTTTTCCATTCTCACCCTGCTTCTCCTCTTCCTCGATGGCTCTATCTTTACTTTCCTGAGAAAGAGGGTTACTTTCATGAGGTCGGACTTTTGCTCACACTCACTGTTGAACACACAGAGTGCTCACTTACACACTCACACACACTGTATTCACTTATACACACATACACACATGCACACAGCACAAACAGTAACTCACACACACACACACACACACACACACTGTTCACTTATACACACATGGTTAAATGCACGCACAAACAAACACACGCCACCTGCAGATACACAGAGCCACAGCCACACACACACACCGATACACACAAGCGCACACCTTGCTTTCTCTCCGCTCCTCACTGGCTTGACTGTCACTCTTGGTCTCCTCATTGTTTTCTTCTGCAATACAAAAAGAGAGGTCAAAGGTCATTTTTTAATTCCCAACATCCAACACCTGGCTTTACCTCTCCTATTCTTCTCTCTTCTCAGCCTCGAGTCCTGCCCCTCCAGCACCTGGCCACTCCCCTCAGTACCTGGCCACTCCCCTTTGAACCTGGTCACTCCCCCATCACCTGGCAACACCCCCATCACCTGGCCACTCCCCAGAACCTGGTGACACCCCCAGCACTCGATGACACCCCACAGCACCTGGCCACTCCCCCAGTACTGGCCACTCCCCCCACCACCAAGCCACTCCCCCAGTACCTGGCCGCTCCCCCTCCTCCAGGTCAGTCCCTGCAATGCCACTGCCCTCCAGACCATACAGGGGGTCCTGTCTCCCGCTAACCCGGGCAGCCTCCTCCACCCTGCGTACATGGGCCTCCACCAATGCAGCTGGCACCTCCTCTTTCATCCGCGAGAACTCCTCTGTGCAGAGAGAGAGGGATTATCACAAAATGGGAACGCACAGAGAAGGGTTATTACACAGAGGGAACTCTCCATTGGGTAACAGAGTATGAGAGCCACGTGGAGTGGGGAGCGGAGTAGCTTTTTAAAAAAGTAGGGGTGTCCGTGTTCCCTCTTGCTCCATGACTGGTCCATGTCACAAGCGCAACATGTGTTGATGGCCCATAATGCCATTGAATGTGTAAACCATCAGTCATTTGGTATAGGTAGTACCTGTTAACTCTTTCCACCATAGTCTCCTAGAGAGTAATGTCTGCCTAGTTGTGTTACTCGTCCCATATGATTGTCAATATCTCAAAAACTATTCACTGCACACACATGGGTGGGTGCAAATAAAGAAGAGTCTTGTACCATGTAGAACTAATTTATATCAGAGTATATGCATATAGTTTAAAGAAAATCACATAAAAATACAAAACAATTTTCAAAACACCTAATAGTCTGACAGTTTAGCACTGCATATCTCAATGTCTAAGTCATGGAGGAAAGCTGAAATACTTATATATTTCTGCACAAACTTGATGCCAAATTGCATAAAAACTATGGTATAAATATATACAGGCTTTTAAATTCCATGTGAGTTTTGCACCCAGCCGTCCCTGAGTGTCTCAAAATTGTCCCACATACAGAATGAAAGAAAAACAAAGGGAAATTGTGTCCCTTTTCATTGACGTTTGCACAGAGGGTTTTTGTTACCATCTTAATGACTGATAGTTTAGCTGTATTGGTACTCCCTCTCTGTCCTGCCCCTCACACCCAATGCGCCCCTCTCACCCAGGGCAGACTTTGCAGCAGCAGATGCCACACGCGGGTCCACCACAGATGCCAGGAATGCCACGGTGCTCATGACTGGGTTTCCCGCCTGACTGAAGGGGACAGGCTGGAAGGCTAGGGGCCCGAGTGAAGACGAGCTGTCCTCCAGGTAGGGGTCCTCGATGGGCAACCGCAGGAAGTGCAGGATGCACTCGTCCTGTGTGCGACTGCCCACGTGCTCTGAAACCTTGTTCCAGTCATCCTTATACATCTCCAGAGCCTAGGGAGGGAAAGAGGGAGAAGGAGGAGAAGACACAATGGCGAGAAATTATCTTTCTAATTTAAATTTTGTATAAATTTGCATACACACTAATTCGATTTGTATGTACTGTGTTAAAATGCATTTAGTCAAGGTATAGAATTAATCTTAATCTAAAAATAAATCAACCACTGAACGGCCTGCACGTTGACACACTGTCTCTGGCCCTACACAGGATTAAACATCATTACCTCTGGGCATCCGATAAGGGCTTACTGGATCAGAAACTTAGGGCTCCTACACTAAATCATACCTCCAGGGACTCCAATTCAAGGACCCATAAAACCACACAATATACTGAATAATATTAAAATATTTAAAGTTACCGTCTTATTGCCTACAATTCAATATGAAAATACCTACAATACCCTTATATTTTATATGAAGTGAGGTCATTTTTTGCTTCATTTTGTAATCACTGTAATCTACAGGTGATTATGAAATTAATTAGTTAAAATGCCTCTGTCATACATTTTTTTGGAAATACAATGAACTTCCTGATGGCGTGTATGTCCAAATCTAAACCCTAAGCAGAACAAATACATTTGTATATTACCAGGTGGCATAATTTTCACATTTATCCGTAACATGTATTCTTTGAGTTAAAGAAAAAAATCATGATTGAGAGGCAACAATATTAATTTTTGATTTACAGTTTTCTTTATGCCTGGAAATTGTTTACATAATTTTTATTTATGCTTATTCCATTATATTTCTTAAATACAAAACAGTATGTTAAGAGTTTATAATTATCTTATTGAAAAACCATGTAAAGATGGTGGACTGCATTAAATACATAATGTTTCAGAGGAAGTTCTGCATAAAATTCCATTCCTTGGGAATCTGAATTATATTTATATAATTCAGATATATAAATCAAACATTCAAATATTTGTCTCCTCGTCCTCTACAGTATCTGCCTTATTCACCATTACGGATGTTACATAAGAAAGAGAGGGGGAAGGAGAGAGTGTGTGGGAGAGAGAGAGGGAAGGACAGTGAGAGTGATGGCGAGAGAGAAGGAGAGTGAGAGAGAATGAGCGAGAGAGATGGAAGGAGAGAGAAGGAGGGAGAGAGAGAGCGAGGGAAAGAGAGGGAAGGAGTAAGAGAGAGGGGAAGACAGATTGAGGGAGAGAGAATGAGGCAGGCGGTGCAATCGTTTACCTCCAGCAGCAGTAGCGTCTCCTGTTCTGTCCATTCTCGCGTGGCGCTGGCTGCACTTTTGCTCTAAGAAGAGAGAGGGAATAACTTCAGTGTGGTCTGATCTTCTTTGCTCTCAGAAGCTTTAGTCCCTTCACTCTGTACCTTAGTGTCCCCCTCCTCAGAACCTTTGCGTCACGGACTGATTCTGTGCCTTTAAATCGTATTCGTTACGCGTGATAATCATGCAAACGTGTATTTTGCCCTGATGCTGGCTTTTTCTCAACATCCAGGGTAGAATTGTTTGTGTAGCCATCTAGCGAGTTGTTAATTTGTGTAGTATTGTTTTTGTATGTATCGGTTAAGGCCTGCTGGTATGTTTTTGTAATGTTGCGTTTCTGCTTGTTGCTGTCTATTAGAATGCCTATCGCATAAATGTTCCTGTCTAATGTTTCTGAGGTTTGTACAGAATGTGATGAAGTGTAAATCTGCCATGTAATGTAAAACCTTGTTGGCAATTTTAATGCTTTAGATCTCTTACTCCCTTCTGTTTGTAGCTCCATGTACTGCCAAATCGAGCTGGGGAACAAACAAAAACAACTGCAGATGGGTGGATGGAAACTTTGGTGTGGGTCTTTAGGGGGAATTTGTTAGTTAATTTGTGATCCATTTTTATTCTTTATTTTCTTTTTTTGTGTTGCAGTTTATTCACTTAAATGGTACTATGATGCATCTTTATTGCTAATTTATGATGTTTTGTCTGATTTAATTTGATGTGGTTTAGGCTAGGCACGAGGAGCTACAGCATTAAAGTGGTGTGTATAGAGCTCCTCTAGATTAGTCAGTGCAAGCTTGAAATTGGGTCTTGTTAAGCATACCCAAATTTTCCTGCTTGTTATACTCTATACACAATTATTTATTTTGAATTATTTGTTTCCTTTGTTAGGAACAGTTTTCATTTTCATTGCATTTCTTTTTTTTGTGTCTTCTTCACTTGATAAATACATTTCACGGGATTCCACACTACCGTGCCGCCTCTTGCCTCGTATTGCCTCTTCTTCAGTACCTTAGAGCCCTCTCTCTCTGTACGTTTGTGTCCCCTCGCTGTGTATGTTAGCGTCCCCTCTAGCTTAGCCTTTGTGTCCCCTCCCTCAGTATCTTAGTGTCCTCTCTCTCTGTACCTTAGTGTCCCTTTTCTAAATACCTTTGCATCCCCTCTCTCTACCATGGCAGCCCCACTCTCAATACCTTGGTAGGCCCACTCTTCTTGTTGTAAATGTCAGTTCTTAGGCCAAAGTTCTGCAGATCGACTGGTTTCTCTTTCACCTTCTCTGGGAAGGACAGCATCTGTTGGGAGGCTGGCGTCTGGGAGGCACAGAGGGAAGGAAAGAGACACATGAGTTCATCCGGGAATCACACATTGACCTCTGTATATCTATTTAATACTTAGTAAATTAATACAGCAAAAATACACAACCATGCATTAATTACTTAAATACTTATTTTATCCTTTAAAACACAGTGTTGATGTTTACTTTGCTATTAATAGTAATATTACCAGGTACTACATTTTACATAATTATTGAGTTAATTCATATATGAATTGGATGTTGTAAGGTTTTCTTCTGTTTTAATTTTGCATTCATCATATTATTTCATATTTTGCAGAAATAATATGCTTGATGATTCATAAGTGCATATGCTGTGAATGGAAAGTGTGGTACCATTTTGGTTTAATTAAAAAAACCCTCAAAAAAGTTAAAAAAACTGAGCCACTGCAAACAAACATTTGAGTATATGACTGCTTGTATGTCCAACTTTTGTTTTGGCTTTCTCCACTATCTTTCTGCAACACAGAACTGCTACTCTTTTCTTTTTCCATTTTTGACATAATCAATGGCCACTAGGTGAGACTATTTGTAGTTAAAGTTTTGTAAATATTTGAGTTTCAATTGGCAGTTTTTAACCCATTTTTCTGGACTAAATGAGCAGGCTCACCTGCATAATCTTTTACCGATAACAAGATGGGTCCACAGTACAAAATCATTATTTCCATTATTAAACTTTCCCTGGTCAAGGTCAAGGTGGCTTGAATCCTTACATTTTGAAAAGAATGGTGTACGTGCCAGTTCTAAATTATGGTAAAAGAATCTGTCATGTGATTACTTTTGCAACCATGGACAGTATTTAACAGGAGGTGTGTTTTCATAGCTGTATCTTGCCTTGTGACACGACTGCTTTTACTTGAGCAAACACACAGCATACATTACATATTATTCAAAAGCTTATGAAGCCCTTCATAGTTCTCACTCTATGCTGTAGGCAATTTGACAGTTTCCTCCTTCACAAAAGTAGGAACAGCTGTTTATGTTTTTTACAGACCACTTCAGTACCACAGTGGAATGTCTGTGAAATAATCATTCAATTTATGCATTAATCTCAGAAATGATTTTTTAAGTAGACATGTTAGACACATCATCTGTATTACTTGAACTGCAAATAAGTAGCAACATGCTGATAAAACATATGTCAGTTTGAAATTGAAAATATAGACAGATCCATTGCTGCCTATGGTTAAACGCCTTGTTAAACACCTGTTTTTGCATGCTGTGTCAGAGGGTACCTGAGCAGCCTTCGGCTGGAGGGGCACCAGGCTAGAAGGCGTGTCGGCAAGCACGTGGAAATGGGAGGTTGGTGGCGGGCCCATTGGGGTGGGGCGGCTCTCTGCGTCGACCTGATAGTTAATCAAACCCCATTGCTCCAGGAACGCATGGACCCTAGAGGCAGGAACATTATAAAGTGAAGACGGACAATGTGGGATAGAAACATTAACACAGTCAGCAGAGACAGTGTGGGGCAGAAACATTAACACAGTGAGCAGAGACAAGGTGGGGCAAAAACATTTACACAGTCAGCAGAGACAGCATGGGGCAGAAATATTAACATAGTGAAGAGAGACAACGTGGGGCAGAAACATTAACACAGTGAGCAGAGACAATGTGGGGCAGAAACATTTGCACAGTCAGCAGAGACAGCGTGGGGCAGAAACATTTACTCAGTGAAGAGAGACAGTATGGGGCAGAAACATTAACACGGTAAAGAGAGACAGAGTGGGGCAGAAACATTAACACGGTAAAGAGAGACAGCGTGGGGCAGAAACATTCACACAGTGAGCAGAGACAGTGTGGGGCAGAAACATTCACACAGTGAGCAGAGACAGCGTGGGGCAGAAACATTTACACAGTCAATAGAGACAGCGTGGGGCAGAAACATTAACACAGTGAAGAGAGACAGTATGGGGCAGAAACATTAACACAGTGAAGAGAGATAGTGTGGGGCAGAAACATTAACACAGTGGAGACAGCCTGTATTGATTACTCAGCAAAGACAAAAAGAGCACACACTTTTTTTTTTTTCAAGTTTCCTCACCTCATGATAGCACACACATCTCCTGCCAAGTTTCTGCGGCAGGCCGTGGAGGTCAGGTACTCCTGTGGATTGAGGCGGTATGTGTCGATCATGAAGTTTCGGTAGGCCAGATAACTGCAGAGTGAGGAGAGACACAGATAACATGGCTGCCACAGATGATTCAATATTCAGCATTTTAAAAAATTATATTTAAAAATATTCTCATTTTCTGAGATTTATAAATATAAAGAAATAATACTTTAAAATCTTCTTCTCATGAAGTATGATCGACATGAAATAAGGTGTATAAGCTTGTACCAGTCTCTGCAAAGTTAGCAAAGGAGAAGTTTGTACTTCCAAAAGTCACCCTGCTACATGCAAATTAATCTGTACCATAAGTGATGACACATGCAAATGAGGCTATGTCAGTCATTGTATGGCTGATCAATCAAAGTTTGTGTGCTTTGAGACAATGCCATAACATAGATGTGTACCAAAATTGAGCTTGATTGGACATTGCTGCGATACACTTGGTAATGGGGTTTAAAATGCAGTAATTTACTCTTCCTGTCGGAAAATAATAATATCAGATTAGCCTTTCACATAAAATACATTTTCCAAACATTGTGATTGTGTGTATCCTGGCATAGATTTACACAATCGTGATTACGTGGCTATAATCATTACGATAATCAAAACATATAATCATGGATCTTTAAATCCACATATTCACTGAGAGTACATTTCATACACAATATAAAGGTAACATTCTCCATCTAGTGGACTGAATAATGTACTACCACATTAACAAATGGAACATGACATAAACATGTACATTGTACGTTTATGATGATCAGATAGCTTAAATTGTACATTATAAAGCGTGTTTCTATGTAACAAAGCATGAAGAAGCAACATTAAAAGTCACAGTTTCGAACATCTTGTCCCACAGTGACAACAGACATTCTATTCTGTCTTGATGGGGGGACTGGTGTGAAGTTTGTGGGATCCTAGGGTGGATTTTGCCCATTTATTTGCATTCCTCATTCCTCATTTGTTGTTGGGAGCTGCGTTTACTGAATATTATATGAACCATTTAAAATAAAAAAGATTACTTTGAGTGCAATCGAATACTTGTATCCAAAATACATGCACAGCCTGTACACCGTCATCTCTTACTGCAGTACGGCCTAGCAAGAAACACAAGTAGTGTTTTGACCATCATGCTGAGCAAAAGAACATATGATAACAGATTCATTGATTTTATCAAATTTCATTCCATAAACTTAGACAGGAGCGGATACATTATGACTCTCCTGTTCATTTATGTCCATTATATAGGCCTGCGACCTTAATTGCCACTTGTGTCTATATTTATAACCATTATTGCTATTATTACCTGTTTTATTTTTTTGCACATTTGAATATGAATGTATTTTTCTTTTTGAAAGACATAAGAACTAGACATGTGTTGCTTTCAGAAAAGGGCAGAACTCGTTGCTCTGTCAACAAGCCTTAAACAGTGATTAGGTTTCTTAAAACCTGTGTTTATTACATTTTAGATTATTTCCCTGTTTGCTTACTCTGTATATATATGCTTGTTGTTGTCAATTCAGAGCAATGAAATTATTTATTGCAATTTAACTATTGTATAAACTTGTTCATTGAGTGTGTTCAGTGTGTTGACTGATTTATTGGTTATCTACTGCTTGATTTTCTAATTGACTGTGGAAAAATATAAAAACACTTTTAAAATTTTTCAGCTTCATAATTCATTTATCAGTGTATTGTGTGTGCCATTTTGGTTATATTCATATTACCATATAATGCAGCAATCAAACATTTTGCTGAGGTGGGTCTTTGAAGGTCTAAACTCAAGACAATATAAATTATTATTTTGCATGTACATGTTAGAAAACATATTTTGTCAAATAGTGTGAATAATGAAATCCCTAATACCATGCAGAATACTACATGTGAAATGTCAACTCACATCTCTGGAGTCTTTGACTTATTCTTCCCATTGAAGAACTCTGGCAGAGCCCTGCGCTCTATGGCATGAACACTGCAAGAAAGAGAGAGAGAAAGAGACCATCACAGCCCTTTCTTTAAACTGTAGATAAAGAAGAGAGAGAAAGACAGACAGAGAGAAGGTGGGAGGGTATCTGTGTCTTTGTAACCTACTGTTGGTATTCTTTGTAACCTGTTCTTCGTATACTTCGTAACTGAAGGCAAGGGCCAAAAAGGGATTCTCACATCTTATCCAAGGATGAAATCTATAATTGGTATTTTGATCCATCTAGAGTGTCTGCAAGAGACCTGGAACTAAAAAGACAAGTATGGGTACAATAAGTGAATTCATAACCATATAGCTAATTAGCTTGCAAGGTTTATCTGTCACCTTCATAAATTTTTATTATGTCTCCAACTAAATGACATTTTATTGTAGATTTAGCTTCAATAGCTGCAGGAGTTTTTCAGATGAAATGAATAAATGAGCAAGTCTCCGGTGGAGTTTCAAAATGATTAGCCTCTAAGGAAACAGTGGCTAGCCCAGTTAACAAACTCCAAAACATTGTCTGAAAATATGAGTTTGTAACTTCTCAAGGAAGAGAAATTGAAGTTGTTAACACTTATAGATATTTGGGAACTTTAATTGATGGTCTCCTCTCTTTTAAGCTTCATATTCGACACCTGGTACAAAAGCTTAAGTTAAAACTTGGGTTTTATTTTAGGAACAAGAAGTCTTGTTTTTTTGTTGCCAGGCAGAGGCTGGTTGCTAGAACTTTTATGCCCATTCTTGATTATGGTGATTTGTTATATATGAATGCCTCAAGTCGTTGTCTTCATATGTTGGATACTGTTTATCATCGTTATTAATTGTAGAGTTCTCACTCATCATTGTCCATTATATTCAATTGTCCGGCTCTGTCTATACGAAGACTTAGTCACTGGCATGGTTTTATTTATAAGGCCATTTTAGGAAAACATCCCTGTTATTTATGTGGTTATATGTTACAAAAATGTGGAGCCACTTATAGGTTAAGGTCTCAGCTGTTCCTAAAGTTTGCACCAAGATTGGCAAGAAGGCCTTCATGTTGTCTGCACCCTTTGCTTGGAATAGCCTGCAAAAAAAAAGTTAAAACTTCAGGACTTGGTCACGCTTAGTGAATTTAAAACTATTGTTAAGAGTTTGGAAACAGAGTGTATTGGGAATTGCAAATGTTTGTTGGCAGGAAATTGATTGCCTTTGCACTTGGTTGTATTTTGCACTTCTACTAAGCTTTTTCACACTGCATATTCTTACCCCAGGGCTATCCTTAGCCCCGGGCTGAGAGTTGACCCTGGGACAACTTCGCCCCTTTTCACACACACATTGTTAACCGAGGGTTAACCTGAGTCCAGATCTATACGATTCACACTGCACTTCTACTAGTCCTGGGTTAAATGTCCGTTGGAACACACTACTAATGTTTAAATTTTAGAATTCTCAGCCCCATGTTTAGTCAATTTTTGGGGATAACCCTGCAAACTCAGGGTTAACCCTGCTCTGGAGCAGGGCCAGCAAGCCCTTGGCTAAAGTCGGGGTTAGCCCACTTTGGAATGTGCCAGTGTGAAAGCTGTCTTTGCCTGGGGCTAACAGCTCCCTTAGCCTGGGGCTAAGAAGATTCCTTGGGCTGAGTGCAGCATGAAAAGCCTATACTTTTCCTTGTTCTTTTTTTGTATTTTTTATGTTTAAGTTATTTTGTTTTGTCTGAAACTTGATGTGCTGCTTTTCTTGGCCAGGTCTCTCTTGTAAAAGAGATTTTAGTCTCAATGGGACAAACCTGGAGAAACAAAGGTTACATAAAAATAAAAATCATGGGTATGAAAAAGCCACATTGCTAATCTGTCCTTTGACAATCCTTCATCCAAAATGAAATAAAAAAGATATCAATATTTTATGATTTCAAAACCCTACCCAAACCCCTTCCCTAACTAGGTTACAAAGAATACCTACTAATGTAGAAAAATAATAATAGATGAACAAAATTGGATTAATTCATTCACATTCAGCTGGTGTTACAAAGAGTACCTGTTCTGCAAAGTTATTAAATAAAAAATGTAAAATGTGGCAAAAACTGTTGTTCTGTTTTGAATGTTGTCATTACATCATTGTCTTTCATAGCACCATAAGTTTGGGACATATTGTCACACAAAAAGTTTCCATGGGGTTATCCTCGCCTAAAGAAGGGATGCCAACCCTTCTTAAACCCTATGAAACATTAGTTTTGGTGAATTTGATTATTTATTAAATAAATGTATGCTTTTGATTGGTTGCATAGGGACATTAATAAACTACAGTGTTTTTCACATCTTTGCACTTTGAGTTTCTCTGTTTTTTCTATTGTATTATTACTGCACCTCCAGTTAGGGATGACAATAATTCTGGAGCCCACTGTTAATTATTTTTTTTTCAGTAAAATTCGATCAAAAAATTTTAATGTGCAGATAGTTGGGAAGAATTTAAATATATATAAGGGATAAAATGATACCCCCTAGACTGAAAACACATTCTTATTATGTAGTTTTTCATGTTTTATAAAATAGGGATTATTTGACATAACATATTTAATTGTCTATAAAATAAAGGTGTTTAAAGGTTTCATGAAAATATTTTTGGGGCATCACGAAACATAAAAAAATTAAAAATCAAGTGTCACACAAATATAAATAGCAAAGAGTTAACAGATGATATTCTTTAAAAGTAGGCTGCAAAAATGTCCAACATTAACTCTTTACATTTTGTAATCTACATTAGGTTATAATGAGATACATTTATAGAGCATACCTAAAAACAAATTTTTAGTTTTACTAAAAATAAATTAGTGTAGTACACAGTTATTTATTGAAATAAGACAAAATAACAGTTAAGTTAAAGGTTTAGACAGAAAAGGAAAGATTATGATATGCTAATCACAAAAGGAGGCCCAAGAAAAAGAGAAGAGAAAGAAAAAGGCCCAATAAGAGGACTAGAAGGGGATTTAAAGGACACATAGGACATAATATACATAGAACAAAACAGAAAAAGAAAGAAAGGATTGAATGGAACAGATCATATTCTAAACAACATAGATAGAAATCTAATAAGAATCAATTTAAAGGGGCCTTCACAGCAAAACCTGGGGTGAGCAACAGAACATCATAATTGATGAAAAATGTCATTTTGCTTTAAAACAGAAATCTTAGGAATCTAATTTACTAATTTACCATTTATGATATATCCAGGAGGATATTTTTATTCAATTCAATTCAATTCAATTCAAATCAGTTCACCTTGTAAAATAGTCTTCTCCCTTCCCATCCCCTTTGCTTTAATGGAATCGGCTATGCTATTTATCGCCTAATCGCGAAAAGATGAAACCTCAGCAATATTTAAACAGCTAACCTGTTCACTTGTGAGCAAACCAAAATGTGAGCTATCTAACGCATTTGTTTGCTTGAAACATATGATTGACTTTAGATTCTAATGAGAGGGTGACATATTGAATGTAAAAGGAATATTAAGCAGTAACTTGTATACAGTTAGTTGTTATAATGTCGAGGTATATGTTTTTGAAATCCTGCACTAGTAATATCATTGTTATTATATAAATAGAATAATATTGTGAATAATTGGATAGATTTTGATGGTTTTGTATTAATAATGAGTTACAAGTAAATTTTTTGTCTTTTTCTTATGATTATTATGCATGAATATAAAAAAAATGTTGGCATATACCATCATCCTTCCACTCCAAGGTTGACCATACCCCCTGAATTTTTTTTTTACAAATTGACCACTGCTTGAAACCTCATGTTAAAACAGTTACTGACTGAAAAAAAGACAGAAGAGCGTGAATGAGGACTAATGCCTTCCAATCACATTAATCATGATGGACACAGTGTGTGCTGGAGAAACTTTTGTTTAACCTTTAATCCATTGTGTCAGTGCTGCAAGTTTGACAAAACTGGCTTTATGTCTTCCAGCAAACTGTAAATAATGCTTCAAGAGTGACACAAAAGATGCCAAGACCTTAATATTTTGCATTGTTCCATCACACAACTGTACACAAAAATAAGAAACATCTGAGATGATTAGGTGTGAATGTTGGTTGGTTTTTATTATTATTAGCCAAATGGGGCAATCCTGTCACACTGACTCTGAGCCGAGGTTTCTGTGACACATGATTTTTCCAATTCATCAGTAGGCATCAGTAAGGGCCCTGAGAGAGAAATCAGACTAATGAATTTAACTGGCCTATCCTCCTATCTTTGTTGCTGTTGCCTCTCCAGTGCAGACTTCTGACATTTTCTTCCAGTCCTGCATGTTTGCAGTGAGGAGTAAAACACAGGTAAAGCTAGAGTAAGCTCTAGGCTTAGAGTCAGCACATGTCAGTCACTTGCCTGTTGTAGTCAAACCAGGCTGCGTAGCTGGGGATGATGATGTGGTGAGTCTGCTCCGTCACGTTGTCCTCATGGAGGTCAGAGCTCTTCACCGGCTCACCCTTGACGCTGGGGGAGCCTTCCTCCTCCTCCTGACACCGACAGACAAAGGACAAAAAAACAGAAAGATGCACAACAGACATGCATCACAGAGACATGATAATCTCCAGGACAGATTGCTACCCTTACAGAGAAACATAAATGAAGAACTATTGCAAAGTTTTCGAACATTGCCTTAAAGTAGATCAATGGTGCTTCAGTTGTATGGTACTACATTTATGGTACGGGTTGAGCATCCCTTTTCCGAAATCCAAAATGCTTCAAAATCTGAAATGAATCCAACATGAAGCCACAATTGGAAAATTTCACACCTGACCTATGTGTCTTACAACCACCCGTACATACGACCGAAAAAAAATGCTGTACAGGTATGTACCACATAACGTCCGTTCAGGCAACATCCAACAACATACACATCCATGGTCCAATAATAATAATAATAATAAATAATAATAATAATGGAAAATAAAAATAATGATAATAATAATTATTGTCCACACAAATGTGGAAAATTGCCTTCAGCTTTCCAGGTTGGTTAAACACATCACAGTAAATCGCAATAAATGGAATAATAATCTCAGTTGTTTCTGCTCTTTCCCAATAGATTTACTGGCCATTCTGGACAGTCTATTTTTGATGTGCCCATATCATGTAGCCTACAAGTATTAAAAGTTAAAACATTTTCAACTTCAAACCCAGGCATTTCGGATAAGGGACAGTCAACCTGTATATATAAATGCCTATTATGTGAGTGCTTTACTCACATTCGTTCAGCGCTAACGTTAGCAACCAAGCTAACGTTATGGCTTGGGTTAACCAACATTTACAAACATCAATCAATGCTAGACATTAACAGCCTGCTACCTAAATATCTTATGTTCAAATGTGTTTCTGCTCTCTTAGCAGTTTACCATGCTGGTAGTAACAGCTAAGTAACTAGCTTAAAAAATGTTAAATACTGAATTCTCACATAGCACAGATCAGGAACCACTGACTAACACACGTGTATCTGCAAAAAACACCTTTGTTTGAATGTTAATATGTACTGTTTGGGAATGATGCTGTTGAATAATGTCACTGTTTTCCCAATGTGAAAATGAAATGACGGATTAAAAACATATTTTTTGATCATAAAGCTCCTTGCTCTTCAATCTTACCTTCCCTACTGTTTCCATGGATTCATCCTCCTGCTCATCTGTTCAAAGAAAGACCAAGAGAAAGAGAGGGAGGTTATTTTATATGGACCCCATAGTACAGTTGTGATACATTTATATTACGCGGAGAGGAAAATGTCAAAAAACAAAAAGAGGAATCAAGGGAAAGGGGCGTATATGAAATATTTAGGTCAGTGTTGCAGTACTTGCTTGAATCCTAAACTAGAGTCTCACGTGAGTCACAATTTTCATTTTCTCTACTGATAACTCTGAGCTGAACTTGAATATTGATAACTCCGAGGGCCAGATGTACTAATGGACTAACACTGCTTTTCAGATGACTGCCTCACTTTCAGACCCTCCACATACATAGTAATGTCCATGCATATTATCACAAATGCTGTTGCAAGGCACCCTGGTTCACATCACAAGAGCTTCATTTTCAGGTACAGCTCTATCTACAGAAAGTGTGATGGCGGAACAAGCAAAACGTTAGCGCAGCTGTGTATTTTACCCAAATTATGTTTTAGGAAAGCTCAACATCATGCCAGCTTTCTTCAGTTTGTCTTGTTAGACCTAAGGAATTCATTTTGTATGTGATGCCACACCAATTTTTTTCATCTTCTCTGTTACTGTTGTATTCCCATGCTATAATACGGCATTATGAAGCTCTGCCTCTTGACCATTACCTTTCTTTCCTGATCTTTAAAAATAAGTTTTCTTTTTCTTATGGTTCCCTTGCTACTTGTGCCTGGTTGTTCCATATCCATTCCTTAGCAGCATGCCATATTTTTCGTTATTCTTTTTATGGGCCTGTCCCATTGCAAAATTGCAAATGCAGGTGTTTAATTTTTTTGATTGTGTAACTAGAGCTAGTCTTAGTAAAGCAGTAGTTAGAGTCAGTATCTGCAGCAGCAAAAGAGCCTCTATACAGCGAATGTTATTCCACAGCAACTGTTCCTTAGTAAATCTGGCCGTGAGTTGTCTGTCACATAAGGCTTTCTCGTTGTATGAATTTGGTCCTGTCGAGAGATACTTACTAAAACTGCTCTTGCAAATGAACCCTTCCCAGTTTTGACAGCTGTTGCTTTGTGTCATATCGGTAACATGTTCCAGTGATAACTAGCAAGTTACTGCACCAATGTCGAAAGAGTCCTCAGTTACAAATATTTCCATTAGGCAGTCACTGTGTTCACCACTTTGAATTAATGCAGAAGATGTCTTTAAGTACTTGAAGTGTGCAAGTTGAACAAAACAGAACTGAGTTTTAAACAAAAGAATAATAAAATTATCACTTTCATTCAGTGGCATGCTCAGGCTGTCTGAGGGGCAGGGGCAAAAAAAATAAAAAGGGCACCTCCTGCACACGGTGGGGCCCACTAGCCATGATGTGTGTTAGGCATCCAGGAAAGAACATCTAGAGGGCACATCATGTTTTTTCCACTTGAAGGGCACCCAGGAGGGCACTTCATGATGTTTTCTATCACATAGGGGCACCCAGGGGGGCTCTTTTTGCTGCATTTATTTTTTACCTAATGGGCACGGGGGTGGGGCATTGTCTCCCACTTCCCCGCCCTTGAGCATGCCAGCGCTTTTAATGGGTTTGGTTCCTTTCCAATAGGCATGTGGCATACTAAGGAGAGGAGACACTGTCAATTAAAAATAAGGTACTGCTACTGAAAACACAGATATAGGGATATTTGAATAGAAGAGAGATAAATGGTATGGTGAGATAGTGTCTCATGCCCAGCGTGAGAGTTAGCACCAGCAAGACTTACAAAAGTAATATAAATTCAAATTTTTGATTTAGGTGTTAGTTATGTCAATTTCAATATGAAAATCAAAATGAAAACAGGTCATTTAAATGTAATGTAATTTCTGCCATATATTATCATAATGTTTTGTCTTAGCTTTGTCTTAGCTTTCTTTTTATATTAAAGTCTGCAGATCAGAAGCAGATATTGTATCTGGCAGATGTTGGACACGTCAGTGCCGGTTTTTATGTGGCATGCAAGCAGTAACTGACCAAGGCGTATTAAAGACGTCTGCCTGTCACTGCTACACAAAGCTGTCAGCGCACTGAAAAGCTGTCTACCTGTCAGTGCACTGCAAAACATTTTGCCTACCAGTGCACTGCAAAGCTGTCTACCTGTCAGTGCACTGCAAAACATTTTGCCTACCAGTGCACTGCAAAGCTGTCTGCCCATTACTGCAATCAGAAACTTGTGTTGGGCACAGGGACTCAAACTGGAGTCCGGGAACCCCAAGATGGCTTAATTCGACCTTGGTGGCTTGGACATGAACTTGAGTACTGGGTACTAAAAACAGTCAAAACTCGACTCGACCTTGGTGACTTGGAGATGGCCTTAAACGCCGAGGAACTGGGCCTTGACTCCAGGTTTGATGACTCAACCACAACACTGATTTTAGGTGACAGACCATGAATCATGAAAAGATAAAGCTGACAAACCATGAAGGACTGACTCACCAAGGTCAGTCATAGTGCCGCCCTTTATCGGGGTAGTCTCAGAGTCTTTCTTAGTGTTGACTGTGGAGAAACATCAGAAAGCAGGCTGTTTGTAAAGTCTTAATGAAGCATTAATTGAAAAGTTATGAAGATATTTTTGCTGAACTGAGACAATTCTACACAAGGTGACATTAGGCATGTCCCCTGAATAGCATCTGTTAGGCTGGTTTATGGAGTGTGATGTAAATTGTGAATGATGAATATACAGTGTAAAGTTCAGTACCACAGCAGGTATCACATGAGCTGGAAAGCCTTGTGGCTTTTGCAGACTATTCACTTCCAACTAACAGACATTTTCCATTTTACAATACACAGTAAAACCACCAGCACCTTTTCTATGATGTAATCAATCAATCAATCAATGCAAATCTTCATAGATGCATGAATGCCAGACATAACAACCTAACGTGAGACAGAAATAATACGGAAATAACACTTATCATAAGAAATAACACTTTGCATAATTACACTCGACAGCAATGGTAATCCAGTAGTAAATTAAGTTATTCTTTATAATCCAACAATAGAGGTGTATGAATTCCAGAGTGATTTAGGAAACTATATATTTCTCTAGTTAATGTGCTATTTAATTTACTGCTAATGTGTAGCTGTGTTGTAATGGCTTTGTGGAGAAAGCAGTGAGCTGTGAACTTTTAGTATGAGAAGGCGAAAAATGTTACAGTAAAGCAGGTTTAATAGAAAGCACTGGTTCAGTTATCATGCGCAGTGTTAACCTGCCACTACATCTCTCTCACATGCAGACTAGGCAGTTTGCTTGCTTAGCTATGGCTTTAAGTCATCCAGCTTGTTTCCAAATTGAAACATTACATGCAAAACAATCTAACTTTAGTGGTATATAAAAATGTGAATGACAGATTCAAAGGGTAGTTCCTAAAACTGATGAACCAATAGGGTAACCCAACGTTAACTTGGGAACATTAGATAGTTACACCAACTGACGTTAAAAATACACAGCCAATACATATAATATAAAACAAAACCATCTCACTAGCTCTGGCTTTGGACAAGAAGCAAATAAGCTTGACAAAATAAACAGCTAAACTTACTCATAAGCAGGAGTGAACCATGACTCTTAAACCTTGGCCCTCTGACCCTCCTTCCCTCCTCAGGAAAAAAAGCAAGCTACCAGCCTAGCTTACTGTGTCTCTCCTATAGTCAGTGGTCAATTTGTAAAAAAAAATTCAAAGAGGATGGTCATCCTCAGAGTGGAAGGATGGATTACTAGAGCAGGATTTCAAAAACAGACCTCTACAATATCACAGCTGCATACAAGTTACTGCTTAATATACCTTTTTACATTCAATATGTCACCCTCTCATTAGAATCTAAACTCGGTCATTTTATTTCAAGTAAATAAATACATTAGATAGCTCACACGTTGGTTTGCTTACAAGTGAAAAGGTTAGCTACCAAGCAACATATATAACATGTTCACGAACACGTGAACATGTTATACATGACTCCATACCTATGACTCCAGCTCTGAAACAAAAATTAAGACACTGGTCCAGCCTTAGGAATGCAACAACCAAACAGCATGGAGAAAGAGTGAGTTATCACCTTAACAAAAAACAGCTAATTTCTTAAGCAAAATGCAAATCTTCCTTACAAATAATCACACCATCACAAAAGCTGTGTGTGCACGTCAGCGGAATATGGAGAGAATGGGCGGGGGTGAAAAACGCATGACAGCCACCCCCTCCTACCATACAAAACATTGGCAGATATGGCCAGATGTTCCATAACATGCCTAAGGATGATTGGCCAGATGTCCCCTAATGTGTCTAAAGAGCATTGGCCTGATGTCCACTAACATGCCCAATGAAAACACCAATCTGGTGCTATGGAAGCTGAGCAATGAGAACACATGATCAGATTGTCAAACCTAGCCTGAAATAAGGAAAATTCCAGGAAAAACTGTTATTTTGTATTAATCCTTTAATCCCAAACCAGAGTGGAATGGCTGCTTGACAATGCAAGCTTTATTTTAAATGCAAATTTTATTATAATTGTAAAATACTGCAAATTTGGGTCACAAACTCTTCATTAACCCCAAAAAATTAAATGACCTGATGGCAGTCAGACATGTTTGCTCCTGATTAAGTCTCTGGGAACAGACAGTGTCCGGGTTACGAACGTTCTCAAACTTGCGAATGGACTGTCATGAAGCCCGTTCTATGAAAAATTCGTAATAACGAATGCACACACTACTTTGTGACGCTCATGAAAACATTCCGCGGCTTCATTGGTTCATTGGCTCACGCCCTTAAGTGTTTAATTTGCAGAGGAAGGTAAAATATCTACTATAAACTAAGACAAACATTTGACTAACTGACACTAAATATGTACCTGTTTCAACTCACATACAAAATCGACTTAAAGACAGACTTCGGGACAGATCTCGTTCATAATCTGGGGACGGGCTGTACATATCTGTACAAATGGTTCTGGAAAAGGCACTTCCTTGTGACTTTGTATCAATATCTGAGTTTCCTGAGGATTCACCTAATGAAAATGTCATTCCCATGCACAAAAAGTTTCCAAAAATGTTTTTATACAAAATTCGATGCCAGTTGAAATGAACTGTGTACAAAATAATTAACCAATATTTATTAATATGTAATATTAAAGTATAATAGGTTACATTATTTGAGTGCTGTAAATATCAACACATCAATTTATTTCATGTTAATGATCATCATTCAGTAAAATTACTAATGTGTCCTAAATTGATCTGGGCATATTTGTGTATAATATAACGTGTGACGTGGAGGCACATTACTCTGACTCATAGTAAATGTGTGGGTGTGTGATGGAGACAGTGACCGGCTGGTATTTACTCATTGCATCATTGATAGCTAATGTGAGGATGTGTGTGATGGTAAGTTCTGGCTTCAGTACCAGTTTTTGGCAGGGCAACCTCTTCCACCGCTGGCACAGGAGAGGGCTCGTCCAGCTCTTTGGTCAGGTCCTCTTGCTCCTCCTCCCGATGTCCTCGCTTTGACTTGGTGTAGGGAGCTGTGGGTCTGGAGAGACATGCAAATAGTACATCTGGAGTGGCACTCTGAACACACATTTACGCAGGTTCCTCCAAAGGGAAAACCCAGGGCCACAGGGCAGAGATGACAGGGAAGAGGGCAGAGGTCAGAGGTCAGAGGACAGACAGCACAGGGCAGAGGTCAGTAGGCAGAGTGCACAGAACAAGGCTGGATGGAACATACCCCTTCTTGGTGTTCTTCTTCTTGCTGTCCTGGGGGGGTGGGGTTGGGGATGGCGACGGGGAACGCTTCCTCTTCTTGGTGCTGCCTGGTTTGCGGTCCCGGCGCTCATCGGGAGTGGACACCTCATCGGTGAGTGTCTTCGCTGAGATTCTCTTCCTCCTGGGTCCACTCTCGCCCACTTCGTAGTCCTCCTCATTCATCCACTCATTGAACTGGTCCAAGTCTAGGATCCACCTGGCATGCACCTGCAAGGGCAAAACAGTATTAGGACTAACTCCCAAGTTCTCCTGCTTTCCAGATGTTACCATATCTATAACACCTGGCAGCAGCTCCAACCAGGAGAGGACCAAAAAGGCACAGGGGTAGCCTGAACTCGGCTGGGGATAGTCAGGTTATGGGGACAGAAACTGGCTCAGTAACCTGTTCTGTATCCTTATGACAGCCACACCAACAAGATTAGCCATTTAGATTGGGCAACTACATATAATGGTTCACTAGTTTAGGACCCCACCCACTAACAGGGCACCCTCTGTGCCCTCCTCAGGGCTGGATAGGCAGACCCCCCCACACTGGGAGCTCTGCACCTTCCCACAGTGCTTAAAGATACAACAATTTATAAATGCACAATAACTAAGTGATCATTAAAAGAATGACCATTAAAAGAAGCTTGGTGGACGCTTGTGTCCATTCAAAATGGCTTTACAGTAGGTGTTACAATAAATGAAATATTCTTTTTCATAGTGAAAATTGTAAGCATGAAAAGTGGGTAACACTAAATCAAATAATAAAAACCTGACAAAGTTTGTAGTACTTAAAATGAAAAGGCAACAGACTGTAGGCGGTCACAGAAAAGTCGCTGTACATGAGGTGAACTGTACACTGTTTGGAAATTAAACACATTTTCTCGGCTTTGAGCATGTGTCTTAGAGTGAAGTACAGAATCAGACATGTAAGGAATAATGGACTCTGTTATATGACAGTATGTCGCAGACTATTTAAAGAACAACAAGGCCAAGTTGTACAACCATTTAACTCAGAGTGCATTAGACCTCTCACCTTAGATTAAAACATTTGTTCTGTCCAGTTGAAATTAATGTTTAAAAATATGTCCACACAAAAAAAAACATTTTTTTCAACTAGTTTTGGGGATAAATGTTTGTATGGCAACCGATCCAAGAATATTGAGTATCCTGTAATATTATTTATAAATAAAAAAAATAACTACATTGTAACCTAAGGCCTGCAAGCAGAGCTTGCTAAATTTCACCTGTTACAACTGAGGAATTTTCCATTCAAAACAGTTTATTCATTTATGAACTGACTTTGAGAAGTACTATGGCCACCAGTCAGTATGATAAATATTTTGTCAGTGCAGTAAGTCTTGATCAGTGTTTCTCAAAGGTAGGGTCATGGACTCGCAAATGGCGGGTTGCCACATGACAAAATAAATTCATAATTTGTAGGGCTGAATTCAGTGAGACAACTTTTGTGCATTTTTTGCTGTGATGAGTCCATGAAGAATGTGGGCCCATTCCACAGCTATGCTAATGCAACCACATGCTAGGGTGAAAACAAATATAGCAGCCTTGGTCTGAAATCCCCTTTTTCAGCTCCCTAATTGTTCTCTGTCTCAGAAAATCCACCTACATACCTGCAAAACTTCTCTTCCATTTTACTGCTACAAGGAGTTAAAGGGTGCCATTGTTTATAAAGCAAGCTGACATTTTTCCATGTGCACAGCTCATAATTAGGTCCCACGTCCCCCCACATGCTCTTGGCTGTGGCAAATCAACCAATGAGCAACTTGTGTCTTGAAATCCAATTAAAAGACTATATACACAGTCAGGGCATGAATCTACACATCAGTGAGCCTTTTCAGTAGTGAGACTTGATATATTAAGGTATTGCAATGATATTTTAACACAAAGAGACACCCACCTTTCTGGGTTTCTCAGTGCTGGGTGTGTCTTCCACTGCTGCCTCCACTTCACTGGCAGGAATCCAGGTATCATAGCTGTGAAACAGATCAAAGGTCAGCAGGTACAGCATGGTCACATCATACCATAATTGTGTAGCTAGGCAGGCAGAATGCACTATGTCAACACATCTCCAATACCTCTCTGCACCATGTCAATACATCTACCATAACTCTCTGCACCATGTCAATACATCTCCCATAACCCTCTGCACCATGTCAAACAAATCTCCCATTACCCTCTTCACTATGTCAACACATCTCCCATCAACCATCTGCACATGTAAACACATTTCCCATGGAGAGTTCATACATTATGACATTATAATTATCAATTTCAAGCTCTCATGCCAAAAGGAAATTTAACTGATTAAACTGAAATGCTACGGCACTTTCCATTATATGACAAACACAAAATACTATCATGAACTGTTTTTGAATAAAATGTTTCATTTTAGAAGACTAACACATTTGGGAGAAAAAGCCAGCTAGTAGTTAACCTGAAGATTAAATCCATTGAACGAATCAATGTTTGGAGGCAAATGATTGGCTAGAAAGCTAGATGGGTAAATAGTTTGAAGTATTGAAATTAGAAGTTTGAAAAACATCCCTTCTACCATTATTTGCACATTTAATTTCTTCCGACTTGGGAAGGCTACAGTTAAGTACTTGTATAGAGAAAATTTAAGGAATGTACCATGCAGCAACCATACAAACACATATTAAGACAGTTGAAAAATCCCCATGCAAACTGCTACCTCGTAACTGATTTCCACATTGGAATCCACTTTTCATCTAGTGTGATACAATGGAAGAAATCCAAGGGAAACTTACTTAATGAGCAGTGGGCTTTTACAAATAAACATAAAGTTGTCTCAATTTCACCTGTAACAGCAATATGGGAGCTGATATCTTATCCCTTTTATTTTTTCAAAAAGCTTGAAAGGCCACCTTTAAAAAAACACATTATATATTTAATTAGATCCATAACCCTGGGATGGTCCATTACATGCAAAGAGAATTGCCAAGGCATTATGTAGTTGATCCATTTTTCCAATATTTTTTCAAGCTTTTCCTGTTGCAGTTTTATGGAGAAGGCTACTACTTCCATGGTGTAAGTACCATAACTTACGTCAGTCGAATCATCAATTGTTGGTGCATCTTTCCCATAAAACCATCATTTCATACCAATGATTTTTCTTGCTTGCTTCACACAAACTTCTACATAAATATTTGGTGTTAAAATCCAAAGTCCGAAAGTCAAGGCTCCCAGAGGTTTTACCCCTTTTACCCAACTGCTATAAAACACCATCCTGGGTGGGCTGGGTACCACCACCACCGTAGGACACCATCCAACCTCTGAATGGAAGTAAAGGAATCATTTGTCACCAAGAAGTCTTGCAAGAAACATCTCATGATGGGTAGAGGCATAGAGCTCTCCCAAGACCTTCGCAACAAGATTGTTGAGCAGCACAGTAATGGCACTGGTTACCGACAGATTTCTAAACTCCTAAATGTTCCTATAAGCACCATTCGGGCCATTATACGCAAGTGGAAGGAACATCGCTCCACCATCAACCGGCCACACACAGGAGCTCTTCGCAAGATTTCTGACCGGGCAGTCAGAAAGTTAGTCAGAAGAGTAGCCCAAGAGCCAAGGACCACTCGAGCAAAGCTCCAGAAAGACCTGGAAGCAGCGGGTACAGTTGTCACAAAGAAAACAACTGGCAATGCACTCCACCGCCACGGTCTCCATTCACGATCACCCCAGAAGACTCCATTACTGAAAAAAAGGCATGTTAAAGCTCGTTTGAAGTTTGCTACAGAACATTTGGAGAAGCCTGTAGATTACTGGCAGAATATAGTCTGGTCAGACGAGACAAAAATCAATCTTTTTGGCAACAATACAACACGCCATGTTTGGAGGAGAAATGGCTCTGCATAAGATCCTAAAAATACCATACCTACCATGAAGTTCCGAGGAGGAAACATCATGGTATTGGGCTGTTTCTCTTCACATGGTGTTGGTGGAATCCAAATTATCGAAGGGAAGATGAATGGAGCCATGTACCGGGAAATTCTTGAGAATAATCTGTTGCCATCCACCAGAATGATGAGGATGAGACGTGGGTGGATCTTCCAGCAGGACAATGATCCAAAACATACTGCAAAGGAGACTCTCAATTGGCTCAAGAGGAAGAAAATAAAGGTGTTGGACTGGCCTAGTCAATCGCCAGACTTAAATCCTATAGAAAATTTGTGGAAGGAACTGAAGATCAAGATTCACCAGCGGGCCCCTCGGAATCTTCAAGATTTAAAGACTGTCTGTGTTGAAGAATGGGCCAAAATCCCACATGATCACTGTGAGAGATTAGTTTTTTCTTTAAGTATTAAATAAATTTCAGTTAGCGTGTTCAATACTGTTTTCCTGTGTCATTCCCCTTTATTGCACATAACTTTTTTTTTACAATTTCTTTAGTCGTGTAGTTTTATTGAGTTAATACCAATGTCTGGTCTAAATTTCATGTGAATAGCTGCAATGGAAATATGTTGAACTGAAAAATTGTTGATGTGTTCAATACTTATTTCCCCCACTGTATTTTTCCAGTGATATGAGATCAGTGGTTAAGGATATCTACTCTCTAAAAGGAAGTTCATCTTCAACCCATTTGGTCATTGAAGTATTATCTCAAAAAGACACGTAACTGGACTGGCCTGTACTTTTTGATTACCGATGAAATACTGTTTCTTTCAAACAACAGCCAAAATCTTTGTATTGGTGTACATTCCCAGAGGAGATGGATCAAAGTAACAAGGATGTTTTTGGACATAAACAGTTTGGACTTCTCCATTTGGTGAACTTACTGTACCCATACGGTGGGATGTGTTCTTGATTCAGTATATTGAACAGCATTTCCCTGTACCTGTTGCAAACTGAGAACTTAGTCAACTGAGAATTCAATTATCTATTACAGTGAAGACCTGAGGATTTCATGGGCAGAGATTGCAAGAGATAATTCAGATACAGGGGTATTTTCTAGTACTTTAATATCTGTTTAGATATTAAACTGTATTAAAAATGTATTAAAATGTATTAACTGTGTGCAAAGCTTTTCCAATGATCTGGGGGTGGGTTTGTAGATCAGATCCAGCAAGTTACCAAGAGCTATTTTATGATAAAGCTCTATTTCAGTTTCGACCCAAGTTGAGTCCGGTTGTTTGTGTATCCAATCCAAATTCTAGCTTGTATCGAAATATCATACTGTTTAGTGGTTATCATTGGTATAGCTCATTGAGTTAGATACATGCTTTATTGTTTTCTTATTTGGCCTCAGACCCCTGAGTTCTGTATAAATTAATAATTTAAAGGTATTATTCATTTTCTTATTATTAATAATCTGCATTCCGTTTTTGTCTTTGATAGCAGGAATAAAACCCACATTAGGTACTATGTGGGTCTGTTTCCCCTTTCAAAAAGGCCTTCTCTGGCAAATAGTATGTCACTCTCAACTTTCTTCAATCGAGCTAATTGTTTAACAGCAACCTAGTAGATTTAAGGTCATTCAATCTGTTCATAATTTGAGCTACATAATTGTGTCTCAAATTGGAAGATTTCCTTGTCCAGTTCAAGCTGCTTTGTGAGTTGGTCTTATTTCCTTTTACTGGTGTATGAAATAATAAGTCCTCTTAAAAAAGCTTCAAAAGTATCCCAGATGACCCTGGGCTCAGTCTGTTCTGTGTCATATTTAATATAATATTTAATATATACTACCTGTACATTTCATAAATGCATTATCCAATAAGTAGAGAGGGTTTAGCCTCCATAATAGGGTGCGTTGCTACAGTAAGTGCGTCATGGTCTGACTGGACATAAATATACAATCTATACGTGAGGCAGTTTGGTGTGGATGAGAAAAAAATTAAAATATTTACAGTAACAGTGCATTCAGAAAGAATAAAAACCCTTCACTTTGTCACAATTTGTGAAGTCACAACCTTATGCTGAAATTGTTTAAATAAATTTTTCCCTCATCAATCTACACTCAATACCCCATAATGACAATAAGCAAAAAGTTTACCAAATTTATTAAAAATGCGAAAAACATGGAAACAGCACATTTGCATGAGTTTTCAGACCTTTTACTCAGTACTTAATTGAAGCACCATTGTTAGCAATTACATCCTCCAGTCTTCTTGGGTATCATGCAATAAGCTTTGCACACCTGGATCTGCTATTCTTCTCTGCAGATCCTCTCATGCTCTCTTAGGTTGGATGGGGATCGTTGGTGGAAAGCTATTTTCATGTCTCTCCAGAAATCTTTGATTGGGTTCAAGTGTGGGCTCTGGTTGGGCCACTGTAGGAAATTCGCAGAGTTGTCCCTGAGCTGCCCCTGCATTGTCTTGGCTTTGTAATTAGGATTATTGTCCTGTTGGAAGGTGAACCTCCAGCCCAGTCTGAGGTCCTGGCTTTCGTTAACGATATCCCTGCACTTTGCTCCATTCACGTTTCCCTTGACCATGACTGCTCTCCCAGTCCCTGCTGCTGAAAAACACACCCACAGCATGATGTTACCACCACCATGCTTCACTGTTGGGATGGTAATTGCGCTGAGCAGTGCCTGGTCTCCTACAGATGTGACACAGAAGCGAGTCCAAACAGTTCAATCTTGGTTTCATCAGACCAGATCATCTTTTTCTTATTGTCTGAGAGTCCTTTAGGTACTTTTTGGCAAAATCCAAGTAGGATTTCATGTGTCTTTTACTGAGGAGTAGCTTCCATCCAGGCCACTCTGCCATAAGGCCAAAATCGGTGGAGTGTTGCAGTGATGGCTGTCCTTGTGGAGGTTTCTCCCATCACCACAGAGGATCTCTGGAGCCAGAGTGAGCAACAGGTTCTTGGTCACCTCTCTTAGCAAGACTCATCTCCCCCAATTGCTTAGTTTGGACAGGCAGCCAACTCTTGGCTGTTCCAAACTTCTTCCATTTAAGAATGATGGGGGCCACTGTGTTCTTTGGAACTGTCAATACTGCAGAATTTTTTTTGGAGCCTTCCCCATATCTGTGCCTTGGCAAAATCAGCCTCTGAGCTTTAAAGGCAATTTCTTCAACCTCATATCTTGGTTTTTGCTCTAATATACATACATTGTCAACTGAGGGACCTTATATAGACAGGTGTGTGCCTATATATACAATGTCCAATCAACTGAATTTATCACAAGTGCACTCCAAACAAGGTGTAGAAACATCTCAAAGATGGGCTAAAAAATGGCCAAAATTTCTAAAATCCTGTTTCTCTTTGTCATAGTGTGGTATTAAGTATAGATTTTGCGGAACTAAAAATTAATTTAGCACAAGGCTGTAATAAAATAAAAAGAAAAAATGAATGGGTCTGAATACTATCTGAATGCACTGTAGGGTTATGAAATCTCCAAACAACTATAAGATTATGCCCCTGGCAAGCCTCTGTCAATACCTTGGTTATTTTAGATGGGGGTATCTGTCGGATTTATCCACGGTTCAGTTAAAAAAAATCCACCCAAAATAACATTATTTCAGTTTAAGACTGCTATTTGGCTACATACATGAGGAAAAATTCCCTAACCATACTCATTTGGAGCATAGATTTCCCATCACCATCTTCACACCATAGTCAGCCTTTTCCCATCATGACTTGACCCTATTCATCAGTGTCAGAGTGTCTAGATGTTAAGGTCAGTGGGAGATTTTTGTGAATTAGCATAGCATCACCACACCCCTAAAACATGAGGAAAAATGCACTTGACCCATCCATTCTCTGCTGTTTTTGGTGTTCTGCATCATTCATCTCATGTAAACAATCTATTTAGATAATCTGTTTTCAAGACATTAAATATAGTCTTGCATATCTTGATGTTTATGTTACTTTTACTACCCATTATAAAAATATAAAGTAACACCAAGTGTAGCATAAGCGACAGACATCATTGTAATTTCAGTAATTATGAGGAAACCCTATGAGCAATACGAACATGCCAGTGTCTGCATTTGAATACAGTAGCAGTATTGGTAGTAAACTAAGCACATCTTTCACTGTAAAAAGAATATATTTTTGGTAAAGGTAACAAAAAAGGTCAAGCAGTACAATGTAGCTAGCCTATAATGTAGATCAGAGGTAGCCGACCAGTCCACCGCGATCGACAGGTCGATATCAGAGCTAGCGCAGAGGCCTAATCTTGGATTAGCTATCTACTGGCAAAACATTAGAAGCTTTTCATGGATGGTTAATTTCTCAAGGAAGCAAAGGTGCTAGCTACGGACACTTTATTCAGAGACATATTATTCAGAGACAAAGACGAAATCACAACAGCCACCAAGAACTGGACGATACTACGGTTGGAAAGAAGGGTGGATTCCCTTTCTGAGAACGTGGTTCAGCAAATTCACCAAGATCTTGCGGAGCGTGAATATTTCTCCTTGCAGTCTGACAAATCATTGGACATAACTGATACTGCGCAATTAATTGTTTTCGTTCTCATGGCATTCAAAGATTCAACAATGAAGGAAGACTTCATTCAACTGGCCACGATATCTACACCAAATACATACAAACATATGTTAGAGAGAAAAACACTCTTGTTTTGAAACACAAACTTGATTCAATCACTACTAAGGGTGCACCTGCTATGCAAGTTTATGCCGGGTTTATTGGACTGTGCAGAGATGACTCAGAATTCCCTCCTTTTGTAAACTACCATTGCGTTATACACCAACAAGCACTCGCTAGCAAAGTCATTGACTTCCCCCATGTAATGTCAATCGTTGTCAACATCATTAACTTTATCTGTGCCAAAGCGCTGCAACATCGGCTGTTCAAAGCATTGTTCTATGACCTTGATGCTGCATAATTCCTAATTCTGCATGCAGATGTAAGACGGTTGAGTAGAGGTTAAGTTCTTAAGAGATTTTTAGACCTCCTCCCTGAAACAGAAACTTTTCTAAAGTAAAAAATGAGGTGTATAGCCAGTTGTCAAATGATGCTTTGTTGGTAGACCTGGCCTTACTTACAGACATAACATCCAAATTCAACGAGTTGAACTGCAGGGGAGGGACAGAGACTTGTCTCATATGATCCATGCAATCAATTCATTTAAGTCTACACTGGCCCTGAGGTCATCCCAGCTGAAAAAGAACAACATTGTTCACTTTCCAAATCTGCAGAAAGTTCAGCAACAGGTCACATAGAAAGGACTCCATCGCAAACAATTCTGTGAGCACCTAAAGAAATTGGAACATAAATTTTATCGATGTCTGCAGGAGGTGGACATGTTGCAAAATATAGTCATGTTTATCTCAAATCCATTCTTTAAATGGATATTGGAGAATTGACACAACATGTCAGCAGGTGTTTGAACACAGCAGTGGACCTTCCCCTCTGTGCCTTCTTTCAAACCTAAAATTCTGAGATTTTGCAAGTAACTCTTCAAGTCGAACCTGTGCATTCTAAAGGGAAGATTCCAGTGCAGCAATACAATTTTTAACTGTTGTGCTGTTGCCTTCCAGGTCAAAACCCTCTGCTTGACCTCACCCATTTTTTGTATTAACGTGTCTAGTTTGTACATTTCTGAAAATTGGGACATGCATGGTTTTTAACTCCGAGTCCAGCATTCCTCCAACCTTGCCAATGATGCTGGACACTGTATCTACCATGAAAGCATTGTCTTCGGGCAACTTTCTGTGCCATCGTCATCTTGTCCAGGTTCATGGTTAGCAGCTCCTTTGGTGTTGTGGGCTGTTCTTCGTGGTTTCAGCCATGAGTAAGACAACTGGTTTCCTTAACTGGCCGAGGGACATTCTGCTTTATGTAAACTAGCTATATATTATGTGCAAATTAAGTGTTGAACACTTTAGCAAAAGTTCAACAAGTTCTACTCAACTTCACAAAATCACGATTTGACCTTGTTGCTATTTTTTCTTTTGACTCATGCTACAGCTTCACCTTTTATACCTCTGCTAGCTAGATAGTTGAAACTGACACCAACCTGCTATGCAATACTGCTACCAATCTAGTGATAGCCAGCTTAAAAGACAGGCGCCAAACTGCAACTGTTCCCATAAGTTAAAAATAACTTTCGCTTGCCAGCATTTGACACCAACAATGTATGGCAAATGTATGTTTTTACACTATCAAGACTGAAAAATGCAGCATCAGCTGACCAAGTGGCTACAGCAAACAAACAAATGTTTAGTTGGACAATGTTAGTTATAACATAATTTAATTGATTGCTACCATGGTATCATCTTAGGCTTCTCAGCTAGTGCATAATAGGTAATAGGTAGAGTGAGCTACCATAGCATACACGACCGAGCTTGCCAACTAAAATTAAAAAACAAGCTCATTCAGAATAGTACAAACTTAACTTCCAAAAATAACTGGTAGCATTTCACAACTTCTCAAACAATTAACTGGTCACTGGTATAATTAGGTAATTATAAATTGCTTTTGTCTGAATGGGGAGAAAGACAACATTGTATTGTTGTAGTGTATATAACATAATACATAATAATACAATACTTTTCCTCCAGCCTCCCTCTTTGCCTTCTATCAATGCATGCCTAAGTCTGCCTGATTCTGGCATTAAATATTTACCATTAGCCATTAGGCGGCAAACATTAACAGGTTGCGTTAACAAGACAGATGAAGAAGCAGTGCATGGGCACACCCATACGTGTGCACATGGTCATGTGATCATGATGACAGTACCACTGCCTCATTTTGAGCCGGGGGAGTTTTCCCATTTACCTGCGCTACAGTCGCAGGAATAGACAGCAGTGAAGTCAATGCTGACACATTTGCTACAGAGTATGTGAGTGGAATGGAGTGGAAGCAATTCCCCACTCAAAGCTTACTGTATGGGCTTCAGATTTTCTATTTACCGCTCCTCTCATTCCCCAATCACACAAGAGAAAACCCTCTCCAGGTTCTCCTCTATTCAATGCACTCTGTTGCATTCTTACAACATATTTTATATATTTTTAACATCCATGCAGGGCACCATACCCTGAATAAAATAAATTAAAGGTGTAATAAACAAAAAAGATATGTTATTAAAAACAGACATAAAATGAGAACATTGGCTAACCCGAACCCTTACATTTCTACAAACGAAAATAATGCATGTGTGCTATTCGGCTGTTTTAATACCTTTCTTGATCTATTTTAAATGTATATTTAAATGTATTTGGGAGGGCTGTGCATTACAAATTTTGAATATAGGCCTACTTATCTTTAGAGGGTAAAGGGAAACAAACGTTAAATTATCCTACCCACCTTTTGAATTCTTTCCAATTGTGCATGGAGAACTGCACTTCAGAACTATTTTGGGGACACATGTCTTGCTAGATTCCATTACGTATTTTGTTGTAGTGTGTTGGGCCATCAATATGTGTTGTGCTTATGAGATGGAGCGATTTTGGAGAGAACAGGAGCGAGAGAGAACACGTTTAAAAAGCCGCTCCTCGCTCCAAGCAAAATTGCGCCACTGCACTACCACTCCGCACCGCTCAATGATTTGATTCGCAACATTAAGGCATTTACATTCAGACAACAAAATCATAAAAAGATAAGGTAAAAAGATACATAAGGTATAACACGAAATCAATATAATATCATGCGGACTTAAGAGTAAGAGGGAAAGAAAGACGACACAATCCATATCACATGACAGTCAGACTAGTGGAGCCACTAGAGAAGTACTCCCAAAGCTGAGGAACTACTCATACCCTCTATGACCTACCCCAGACAATACCTGGTTGTATGTCAAAAACTGTCAATAATCAAAAACTGGCTTGATGGTAACAGCCGCATACTAAAGACATATCAAAGAAAACAGTTGTTTGAAGCACATGTGTGTGTGTGTGTGTGTGTGTGTGTGGTAGGGCTAGAGGCCTGGGAAGGGAAGTGGTCATGCCATGTGAGTGCCCCCTCCTTGAAGGTGTCTGTACTCAGTCCCAGGAATATTTATTATATATAAATATATAAATACAGGGGGTCCTCAACTTACGAACGATTTCCATTCCTACGACTTGTCGTAAGCCGATTTTCAACGTAAGTCGGAATTTATACCTAAATTATACCTAAATTAACACCTTAAGTCACTCAAACTTTACACACAACATATGAAGGACATACAAAATACAGTAATTAAATTAAACATTAATAAAAAAAAAAAAAAGAGAGAACAATTTCTTATCTTTACTTCTGTGGTCGTATTTACGAACCAAACCGCTTAGGTAGAAACTAGGTTTTTTAAGTAATTTATGGGAGTGCGTTGTAACCACAGAACGACGTAACTCGAGACCATCATAACCCAAGGACCTTCTGTATATTCCTTCACTCCTGGGTGGCCCATCTGTTAGTCAGGGATACCCAGGTCACAAAACGATATGCCAGGAGGGAAGAGAAGCCTGTAAGAGCAAACATGCTACTCCACCCCCCAAAGTGGGAGAGAGCAGGCAATACTGTACCTGTCAGGTGAGTATCCCCAGTGAAGCAGAACCTGTTTGTCCCTCTTCATCACTGGGCGCACCCACTCCTCTGAGGAAGAAAACTCTGTCACACTTTCACACAGGAACACGCATTTAAATAAACACACACACTTTCACACACACGCACTTATATACAGAGCCACTAAGCACACACACTTATACCCAGCAACATATCACACACAATTTCACACACACAGAACTTTATATACAAAACTATAACATACACTGCAATAAGGTATACATACATTATCATTGTGATCATGATTTGTCCAAATATACAGATAAAACAATCAAAACCATTTATTCCTTTTGAGTAACCAAAATGTAATGACTGGTTGGACTGTTGGGCAGCCTGCTCTAACAGTATGAATGGGGCCCTGCACCCATGAAATTACACAGTATTTACCTACAGAATATCTCAATCCATTCTATAAAACAATCATTGTCAAGGTGTTAAGAATATTCCCTATGGTGTGAAGTAATCAGAAGTAAACAAAAATAAGGACCCCCATCATTGCTCTCTTCACTCAGTCGTGTGTGTTCAATCGATTCATTGACCTGGTCTTCAGGCTTTATCTCCCATATTGTTTACAAATAGCAGTTTGTACTTCTGATGAGCAAAAGGTCGGAAAAAATGTCAGGCCCAAATCTGCACAATGACAAAGGATAGGGTTATATGGAAAACAGTATGGGAGACTGTGTCTAAACTGGATTTTTGCCATAATCAGGAACAAAAGGAGCCAAAAAATTTTAGTAATAATTTTTGGGCTAATCGCTAATAATTAATGGGCTAATAGTAGACAAAATTTTAAATGTGTGAGAGACAGTATGATGAGTCCTATATTTACCTGTGACAGATGAAAGGTGTAAACAGACAAACCAGGGAGGTCAAACTAAGAGCAGATTTAACCTCCCATCAGACAGAAATACTCTGCTGCACCCCAAAGCACATTATAAATATTAATCTGCCTGTTATACTTTATAGAAAAAATGTATATTGTTTGGCAAGGCAGGAATAACGCATTACATAGGCAGCTCACAGACAGCACTTGCCTGCCACATTTTAACTGTATGCACAAGCCAATCAAGACAAAGAGCTTCATTAAGAAACATGGTGATGGAGACATTAAGAAACCTTTTGATGGAGGATAGACAGCTACATTAACAAACCTTTTGATGGAGAATAACAGCTACATTTGAAACCTTTTGATGGAGGATTAAGAAACTTTTGATGGAGCATCCATGAAGAAACATGGTGATGGAGGACAGACAGCTACATTAAGAAACCTTTTGATGGAGGATAGACAGCTACATTAAGAAACATGGTGATGGAGAATAGACAGCTACATTAAGAAACTTTTTGATGGAGCATAGACAGCTCAATTAAGAAACATGGTGATGGAGAATAGACAGCTACATTAAGAAACATGGTGATGGAGAATAGAGAGTTTCATTAAGAAACATGGTGATGATTGACAGTTTCATTAAGAAACATGGTGATGGAGAATAGAGAGCTCCATTAAGAAACATGGTGATGGAGGACAGACAGCTCCATTAAGAAACATGGTGATGGAGGATAGACAGCTCCATTAAGAAACATGGTGATGGAGGATAGACAGCTACATTAAGAAACATGGTAAGAAACCTGGTGATGGAGGATAGACAGCTCAATTAAGAAACATGGTGATGGAGAATAGACAGCTACATTAAGAAACATGTTGATGGAGAACAGAGAGTTTCATTAAGAAACATGGTGATGGAGAATAGAGAGCTCCATTAAGAAACATGGTGATGGAAGAAACATGGTGATGGAGAATAGAGAGTTTCATTAAGAAACATGGTGATGGAGGATAGACAGCTCAATTATAACACATTCTAAACATCTGGGACTGTCACTCATAATCATGTAAGCGAGCATTCTGCAGGCCCTGGGGTTTGATCTGACCTTAGACCAATCCAAACTTCTTTCACATCACCACCCACAAGTACACCAAGGGCCAGATTTACAAAAGGATTGCTACTGCTTTTTTACGTGTAAAAGCAGCTGCTAAAATGTTGCAGTATGTACGGGCAAGTTATTAAACAGTTGCAATGGTTAAAAATCTTGATTAAGATGGAATGTGCAGGGATTACACGAGTTTGTGACTTTAGTAAAATCTATGGGGTGAAGCTGCTAAAACAGGATGGAGATGTTGCAAATGGGGCCAATCATGTATTCCGTCTAATTAACTAAACCTTGCAGTAATTGTGATTTTTTTGTGTGACAGTTTTATGACTCGTGAAAGCAGATGTAATATATTGCACGGATATAGCCTAGACAAATGTTTTTAAGGTCATGACACAAAATTTGGTAAATGGTGTGTTGCCATATAGCAAAGTAAATCTATAATTATTTAGGGCTGGATTCAGACCAGCATTTGTCACTGTGATGAGTCTTGGATGATTGAGACTGTGAAGAGCAACGCCAAGAACCTTTAAGAGTCCTACTCAACACTCTTTGCTTTAGTTTGTGGGGTGAGAATCTGTCTTGAAAATCTGATGTGATGATTGTGACTGGAGAGAGGAGGTACATAAGGTCCGGTGAAGAACACCTAAAGAATGATGGTGAACTAAACTTGTTTTGGGTGCTGGCTGTTACATCCTACTTTCCCGGTTTCCTGCTAACAGTTTAGTAGCTTGGCTCTTCAAGTCTCTATGGTAGCTCGTCCAATTATTTTTTGCTCATTACTTGAGAGATTGTGAAGATAAAATGCCTCTGAATGAACTTGTTATTGATCTAGCTTCCTTTGTATTGAAGAAGAATTACTTTAAAATGTACTTTGATTTCTCTTACAAATTAAAGGCATTGCTATGGGATCAAATTTTGCTCCAGGTATTAACTAGTCGTATGTTGGCCTCCTAGAAGATAATTATGTCTTCAATCAACCAAATAACATTTAATATCACACTTCTGTGAGTATGTGGGTGATAAAATCACCAGGATATATAAGATAGAGGTTGCGAAAATACAGTGTATTCGCATTTTACGCGAAGATGTGGTCCTGAAAAGGCTCACGTAAAGCAAAATCGCATAATTCAAGTCTAATATCCCCATTTAAATTAATGGAAATGCTCAAGATGCATATCTTGGGCGAGTTCGAGATGCAAGTTCGGGCGTAACGCCGACGAACTTCCTCAGAAAATTCTTTAAAAAAAGTAGCGAGAACTAATGGGAATCTATGAAAGAGAGCAATATCGTATTGGTAAAGGGGATATTGGATAATGCTAATGGTACAGTATATAATTACATTTCTGCTAAATAGATGCTGTACACTACTTTAAATACCACTCGTAATTTCCTTTGCCAATTCAAATATTATTAAATTAACATTAAATAATATTAGTGAAAAAATACCACTTGTATTAAAGTGCATAATGTCATGTAAAGTGACAATTTTTGAATCGTGTTTCAAGGGGCATTAAAACAAATTTGCCTATTTTAAGTTCGCGTAAGAAACGAATGCACTGTACTAAGCTTTTATCCGATAGATTCCACCCATCAAATCTGAAAAAAGCTTACCAAAGAGTCAGTTATATGGGTTATGCTGCATTTACAAGAAGTCATCCAACTCATCAATAGATTTTCCAAAATTTCCAACTACTCTATTAACTGGACCAAATCTACAATGTTACCACTATGGCCAGATAAATGGAATGCGGCAGCCCAGCCACCCACCATCCCCTTACTCACAGATGACATGAGATATCTTGGCATTAACATTTCCCCCAAGCCTGTCAGATTTGCTCCATCTGAATTTCAACCCCCTGCTCCAATCACTGGGAGACAACCTAAATCGATGGACAAATCTCCCGCTGTCACTCATGGGCTGAACAGCTTCAGTTAAAATGAGTTTTACCAAAAATCAATTACCTCTTTGCAATGAACCCAATCCATCCCAAATGTATGTGGTTTAAATCATTCAATTTAGTCATATCCACATTTTACTGGAAAAATAAAACACCATGAATTAAGTTGACCACTTCACAAAAATGCAACGCCCAAGGAGGCTTGGAACATCGAACCGTCATGATTACTTTCTAGCAACCCTATAACAAAATATCATCAAATGGATCAACCCCAACCATCTAGACATCACATAGATTGATGTAGAACAATCAGAGTGTCATGAAATCTTACTATCTGATATACCATTTATCAGTTCCACCATTAAAATTCATAATTGCTTTCAAAACCTATCAATTGCAACAACTATGACAGCCTGGTGTACAGCCCACAAAATCACTAACTCCACCCTGCAAACTCCACCCTTTTACACCCTGCAAACTCACCCCAGTCTGACTCAACCCTGATTTCTGGCTAAACAAGACACCATTAAACTTTACTACTTGGACACAAAAAGGCATCACACATCTTCACCACATCTTCAAGAATAATGTACTTATGAGATTCAGTCACCTGGTCCAGAAGTACGGCATTGCAAACAAACAATTCCTTCAATTCCACCAACTAAAATCAGATATCGAGTCCCAAATCAATACAACAAATAATAATTTACAGCCATCGAAGATAACCAGTGAAATTACCAACATCACCACTCCTAAGAAAGCTCTGTCCAAGATATATAACATACTTTACTATGCAGACACCACAATATCAAATCCAATTAATAAATGGGAACAAGCTTATCAATTACCCCCAATGCCGACTTCTTGACCAAAATTTGCAAAAATACCTTCACCTTGACCAACAATACTAACATTCAACTTATTCAACATAAGGTGATTCATATAATCATTTTACTCAATGAAGGATGTTTCAAATGTGATTTGCTGACTCAGAAATTAGCTCTCTTAACACCCCAGACAACTATCTTCATGCCACCTGGCTCTGCCCTCCAATACACCATTTCTAGCACACAGTTACTAATACATTAGATACCCTATTCCAATGTCCCTTCCCCTGTGATTTTACAAGATCTCTCACAAATCCAACTACCATGCAAACTGACCAATATTGCATTCTCCAATTGTACTATTGCCAAGAAAACAATATTAACGAATTGGAAATAAAAATAACAATAACTGTAACACAATGGAAAAACCTCTTCATTGACCACATTATCAAATAAATGTACGAAAACAAACAGCTCCCTTCACCCAGAAAAAAAATCGTCTTATGTGTCCCATTCCCAGTGGCTTTAGGAAATGTGGCCATTGTAGTTATTGTTATAATGCATTAACAAGTAATCGCTTTTCTCACCCTGTTATCACTGACGTGCACTCAGTGTAATCAAATAATTGCCACATACCCTAAAGAGATTCCATATAAACACAAGTGTACTTCATTCTTTGTTTTATTATTACTGATATCCGTTTAAATGTACAGTCCCCAAAATGTTGAATTTTCAAAAAATTTCTCTCTGAATGCGTGTGTGTGATGTAGTACGGAGTATGAGAGGAACGGTAGTGAATGTATTCTCCATTGGCCTTGAATGGCAGTTTAACGTAAATCTGCGCATGCATACTTCGCTTTCACAATCACCCTTATGTACGCAAATAATTGCTGATTATTGCATACCAAACTGAAATTTGGACAGTCTTACGTTCTGTTATGTGTGCATACATAAACGTAAAATGCACAAATATATCACCTGTGGTATAGCACATCACCATTTCTCAGTCTATCAAGATGGAGGCTACCGTGTCAAGTTTTAAACACCGTTTAAATTTTCAACAGAAGTTAGAACTTCTTTCGCTTGGATACCAACACTGATTTATTACGTGGCCAAATGAGAGGTCCGGTTTAAAACCAAGAAGTTACAGTTAGTCCCAACTGACATCCAAATCTCTGGTAGATCGTATATTTAAATGTAGGCTAAGCCTGAAAGCCATTATTTTGTTTTTCAATTAGTGATGGTCGTTATATCAGTTTATCTACTTGCCTTAATAATTTATATTTAAACGCCCCGACAGTGATTATATCACGGACAAAATAATGCGTTTGTTCATGACTAATGTTTATGTTGAGTTACCCCATAAAAGAGCGTGTGTTCTTTAACCAAGCAAGCAGGCTACCTGTTGAAAATAGCTTGCTCTCCTCAACAATGTAATCCCATCTTGGTGCTGCAAGAGTCTCAACACATTTCGGCTACCTAAATGCTAGTTTCTATTCGGACCCATTGCAATCAGCGCTTTTCATCAGTCTTGCGGCTAGGTAAAGGCAATTACAATGCATGCACAGAGAAATGTATACGTTTTTGGGACTGTTTACTTAAATGAATATCAGTAATAACAAAAAAAGGAATGAAATAAATTGCATTGAAAATCTTCTCATTGTGCATAAATCAATGACAACAACTCCACTGCTTCGCTACCCAAACCAATTCCTCCACTGGTTATCTGAGGAAGGACAAGCAACTAAAACAGTGTGTATAGGTAACATTACAATTAATGTAATTAAATACATTACTTACATTAATTACATGCACAGCCTGACTCGCCATCCATATTTGATGTATCTGAGTGAAATATGTCATGCTAGACAGTGGTTACTGTAGGCTATATTCATTTTTTATATGTTGTTTGATGTTGCTTAATATAACACGGGTTTTAGCAATATTAAGCGATGTATCGTATCACACTGAGCATGGAATGAGAGGAATGAAAATATACGATGATCATCACATATCTAAAAATCATATATTTAATAATTGGACATGTGTGCTCTATCCCTTCCCATTCTGCCGGTGGCGAGTGTGTCACATGACTGGAGACAAGTAACTGTCAATTTTACCAGCAGTTTTTGCTGTTTTTTGCCTGGTTCAATAAACTGCTGAAACCCAATGATCTTGTCCGTGGCAACACGAACCAGTATGTCTGTCTCCTCTGGTGTGAAGCGCACGTTCCTTTGCCTTTGGTCATTATCTCTTGCAAGAGCCTGGATGCACGTGATTTTATTGCATGTAACGCTCACTATCATTGGGTGAAACATGCAACACCATGCCAAGCCCTCTAACTGATATCAACACATTACTCCACCCATTGTGGATTGCGCCATGTGAAGGGACCTCCTATTGCGGGTAGCACCATGGACTGGACCTACCCAATCTGACACATTGCCTTGGACTTGAGTCCATGAAAATAGGGCTGCGTTCCAATCCGAAAAAATGCTTGCTTCTTTGTGGTCACTTGCCCTTCAATTGAGGTGGGAATCGCCAAAAGTCCCATATGTAAGATGGCTGCCACCATGAGGAAGATTCCATTCCAGATTTGTTGAGGGAAAGGCGAATTTTCATTTGCTCAAGCCCTCGGTTTTACTCCCTCCAACAGAGCCAAAAATCATCCCTCCAAGCGTTGATATTGCCCAGAATCCACTACGATGCTTGACTTCGCTTTCCCACGTGTTAAACTTTTTATTTGAATATTATGCTCTTGCTACCAAAGAACAAGCAAATGTAAAAACAAACTTTACCAAGTTCAAAGACCTCCATTGCCGACTGATTATACAATTTATTCGCTAAAAGGCTATGTTGCTGGTGGTGGGAGTTATTTAATTTAATACAGATTCAAAAGAAATGCCCAACACTCAATAGCAGCTTATCAAGTTAATTGGTAGTCGAAAAAAAAACATATATGTTTTAGCCATGAAGTTTTAACAGCTCTCATAAGCTGGTGGAGGATAGCTGCCGTAGCCATGCATTTTGTCAAGAATAACCTACATTTTTGAATCTTGAAATGTAACAATTATGCTACCCTTAGCTTCAATCATCCACACAGCAGGAAATAGAATCTTCTGTTGAGCACGTATTGTTTTTAAATCGCCATTTAAACATACCAGTATAATTGCCTACATGTATCGCAGCATAATTTCGGGTTAATTCTTCTGATATTGATTTTTATTTTTTGCTTCATCTTTTTACCTGTCTCTACACTTATGTACTTTTACACCCTGTTACACTTCATTTTTATTTATCATTAGTTGGTTTACCAATCTGTTTTACCATATTTAATCGTTACCAATTTTATTAATTATCTTTACTTGTCTATGCAAATCACTTTGGGATTCACCCTGCTCAAAAGGTGCTAAACAAATAATTATAGTAACTATTGTTATGATTGTGATAATTATTTAATATGATTATTAAATTGTGCATACAAATAAGTGGCTTCACATCGGAAAAGCTTGGCAACTTTATTGAAAATAACATCACATCAATTAATAGTAAATTAAAACATTGATTTAAAATGATTTTATGCTCATGGAAAATATAAGGATTTTGGCATGGGGAATTAACATGTAGGCATATCTAGCTAACATGCATCTTCACTGTCTAACTATATTGCTGGTTAAGTTACATAACATAGCCTAGAGAGAACTTTCTCCATCTTTACATTGGTTATGCGGTGGAGAGTTGAACTGGAACAGGTACTACAGCCTGCAAGGAATACATCTCAGCAATCCAGTCCTTGCAAAGGAATGCAAAGTGAGGAAGAACCACAAGGGTCATTCCATTTTGAACAGCCACAGCCCCTCCCCTCCATCGCTCCCCCTCGCTCGGTAAGGGCTCCCTCGCCTGTTACGTCACTGGAGGGCTCACTCAATTGAAGGGAAGAAGTGAAGGGAGCATTTTATTTGGATTGGAACGCAGCCCATGAAAATAGGTTTGCGGGTTTGCCCTCCCATCGAGTGTTGCGTGAATCGGGCAATGACTGATTTTTGACTTACTACGTATGAATTTGAAAATGTCCATCACACAACAAACACATATTCAGAAATAGAAAACACACATATCCCATGAGGTTGTGTGTGATGCAAAACAAATAATCACAAATGTTGCAGTTCATGTCATGGCAGCTTTATTTTCAGAAATAGCTGTACAAAAAGCAAGAGGGTGAAACAAGTGAGATGTGTTAGATGCGTTGCAATAACCTTATTTAAGTCTGTGTAATTGTTCTTTTCTTTGCTGGACCACCAGCTGTGTTTTTTTACCCATTTTATTTTGTAGGAAAAATTTTTTTAAGTCACCCAACATTATGCAATCTTTTCTTTGTGCCTTGTTGGCCATTATATCTATTACCTGATCAGTAAATTTAAGTTTTATTTTTCTTGTAGTCCCCTAACTCCTTGCGCCTCGTTGCTCAGTGTCCATTTTGCAGTGCCTTTTAGTCTGGATGTGTAAGCATGCCATACCTGACCCTTTCTATGGTCATCTCCTACCGCAAAATTACTAAATTAGGGTGTTTAATTTTTTTATTGTGTGATTAGAGCTAGTCTTGGTAAATCAGTCATTAATAAATTTGCATAGTGAATTTTTTTGCAATTGACAATTCCTTTGTAAATCTAGCCATGAGAGTATTACACAAACACACGGCTCCACCAGTTGCAATCAAACGACATTCATACAGCTGTTGGTGAAGGCGACCACAAAGTTCACAAAGTGTTTCTTCTTACCCTCCTCCAGATTGGCTGGTATAGGGACAACCACATGGGAGCTCGCCGCCCTGTCCTCTGTCACTGAACCCTGGAGAAGGGAGAGGCCATAGGAACAACACAGTAAACTACATATCCTGTTCACTGTTACAACACTACTGTAGACACATCTTTAGACTATAAGATCCCATCAGCCAAGGATGAGTAAAGCCTGTCAGAAATCTGCCAGGCTTGAATACACTTGAATCGCGGCCACTGAAAATGATTAAATTGTGCCTCATCGTGTCTTTGGAGGGTGTGCATGGATCTCTTGTTTTTCAACTAGCAACAAATAGGAATCTGCTAACATGTCTCTCATTGGAAAATTTAACACTAAGCTCCTCCCTCTCTCTCTCTCTGCATCATAAACTCTGGAGTGATTGCATCATAAACATATGATCAATTTCAGCTGATTGTACGATAAATTTTTGATCAATTAGGAAAGATCAGCTGTCAATCAAAGGTTGAAGTTTGATTGCTCTCAGGTGGCCTCATATGGCCACCTGAGAGACGTTCTCATATGAAATAAACCGTCTGTCGAGTAATTTGATAAATACATGGTGAGCTACATGTTTATCCTGCTGAACGACCACAATGGGAGATCTCAGTTTCACTTACAGTCAGAGGTCGATTTGTAAAAAAAAATTGAAGGGGGATGGTCAACCTTGGAGTGGAAGAATGGTAGTGTATGCCTACTTTTTTTTTTTAAATATTCATGCAGATAAGAGTAATAATACAGTGGCATCCACAGACATTCAGAGGGGCAGTGACCAAAAAGAGGGACAATTTAATGTTTTTTTAGGCAATCCCAGCTATCAAAATCCTTCAGGGGGGCAGGTTCATTGAACTGAAATCAATCTGCAGTGATGCTCCCGGCCATCTGTCCACTGGGGCCGTTTGCATAACATGGGCAGTTTTTTTTCATTCGATTTTCATTTCATTTTTTTCATTTAAGTGAAATGTGCATGCATGCTATGCCAGGCATTTAGTTACATTTTTATTTAGTTAAATATTATTTATTTTCACAGGGCTACAATGAGGTGTTGGATCCAGGACAAATTAACTCTTAGTGCTAATACTAAGATGTAAAGTAATGGCCTATTGGGTACTGTTAATAAACAACCAATAAACATGTAATTACATGAGTTAAAGGGTTTATGTATGACCCAGCTTGCTTAATAATGTACCTGAAATTTTGTGTATGTATATATACTATAGAATTTCATTTAGTATTTTTTCTTCTAGAAACTAGTATTGTCTGGAATCTCAATGGGATTTCAAATATGTATTTTAGTTGTTACATCAAACTGTGGTCACTATGCAACATGCAGTCCTGGAGTTCTTGAAGCCAATCAGATGCAATAACATATACTACACAGGAGTCAATGAGTTGCAAATACATATGGTATATAACAGCCAATGAGATGCAAACACGTATGCTCTACAGTGGCCAATCAGATGCAAATTCATATGTTACACAGGAACCAATGAGATGCTCCTGTATTGACGGTGTTAACTGGCGTATTCATACAGCTTGTTCATTTACACACTTTTTTAGGATATTTATAATAAAATAATAAAACTATGAATGACTTTAGAAAAAGGTTCATTCATGACCACATTTAATGCACTGTGGTGCCGGGAGAGGTGGAGGGAGGAGCAAGCTCCTTGGCTCCTCCCCTTGTACTGCTGTCAGTATCCTGGTTCCCTCTGTCAGCCTGGAGAGCTAAGTGTTTCATGTGACACAGAGACAGACCGATGCACATATGTGTGATTTCACATTGATGCACAGATGAATACACAAACATACACAGACAGACAGACAGGCATACCTGGTGCCGTTTGATTATATCCTTTAGTTTCCCCAGCAGCTTAGGTTCAATGTCTGAGCTGAGATAGATGACTGGACGACTGAGACAGTTATTCTGAGCGGCAGGAAAAAGAAAAACAGAAACTCAGTCTCAGAGTGCAATGATGCAAATGACCAAAATAGTGACTCATGTCTCAGAACACACCTGTACAAGCGATTTCTCAATGTTCATGAACATCTCCACGTTACGGTCCATGCGGGACGGGTTTTGAAAATCAAACCTGCGCCTGCAAAACCAGTCGGAAAAAGCCTCAGTTAGTCGGTCACAACATCAGCCACAATATCAGTCAGACAGTTTGCAAAATTTTGAAAGTTTATCAGAATTTATTGGAATTAGCTCTCAGTGCTGACTGCCTTTTACTATTTCATTTTCTCAGAACAAAATTTGAGAAAAAAATTATATACACCATGTGTAAATTGAAAAAAAAATAATGTGACTGTCCTCAGATACAAATCAGAAATGTGTGCATGTTTGTGTGGCTTGTATTGTGTGTGGCTTGTGGCGTATGTATGTTTGTGTGTTTTGTCAAAAGTCTACTTGGATGCCTGTATTAGCTTTTGCTAATACAGGTATCCATACATATAATGTATGGGAATACTGGCAGAAAAAAACCACCGATGATGGATTCAACCCAATGTATTCGTCATATCTCTAATATGTGTATGTATAGGATAACTCTCCCCCTCTATATTCTAAGACTATTAGTCCCCTTCATATTAATAAAAAAGGCAGGGAAACTTAATAGTCACAAGTGCATCTCATTACAACCACAAAACAATTAATTCCCTTAATCATCCGTTTCTCTGCCTCAACTCTCCTCCTTTAACCTTGAATGTATAAATTTCTGTTGTCATTGTGATGCTCATAAAAATATGAGCTGATTATGAAAATATTAATGTGGAATGGATGTCTTGTGTTTCAGGTTGTTGAAAGTTTAACTATTAAATTAAGCCATGAATAAACTTTAAAGTACTCCCCCACCATAAAATGAAGTATGCGTGGACCAGGGACCAAGCTGGGTTTGGAAACAGGCCACAGTGCTCAGTCCATAGATTCACATCTCAGTCTTCACAACTCCTTCAGTTCTTCTGTAAGTCTGCCACATTTGGATTTACTTCTTGTTTTTGTGTTCGGATGCAACTGTGGGCAACTGCTTTGTCTTTCCAAAAAGAAGAAAAGTAATTGGCTGGGTAATTTCCATTTCATTCATCCACTTTGTGATCCTTCATATTCCAGTTTGTCCTGCCTTGTCTGCATCACTTTTCTTTGGTATTCAAAGAGCCTGGCATTAAACAAGGTTTTAACTGCTAGAGCCTACTGGATTCATTGAATTGTTATCTTTTATAAAATTTTTACTTTCCCACCAGCGTTGTGTGCATGTGTACTGGTGTGTAGGGTTCGTTGTGTGTGTCTCTGGGTGTGCGTGTTGTATGTGTGTTTGCATGGCTCACCAGCCCTGGTCACTCTTGAACTTGTAAGCAGCAGCCAGGATATGACACAGTGCCCCTCCTGATTTAAAATCCAGGAAAGTCTTCATCTGCAGAGAGGGCCGGACAGGGGACACACAGATACATTTTAAATTTGAAGAGACTTATTCAGAAAATTTTCTTAAATCTACACGGTATAGTAATCGAACCAAGAATCCTAATGCCTTTAAGTGGCTATTTTATTTCAGAAGTCTGACAACAGAACTTCATTAAGCCCATAAGAAGCATGTATGGCTGATGTTAGTATAAAGATGTCTCTCTGGAAGCAGGTTATATTTTGCAGAAGAAAGACCAGCAAAAGGCTACACCTTATGGAGTGTGTCCACTGCAGCTTAGCAAATTCACCCCCCAGAGCAAAGAAGGGTTGATTTTGCTTTGCTGAAGTGGACACATACTGTTATACATCCATTTACATCCAGCACTTCACACACACACACATATCAAACACTTTACACACACATATCACACACATTATATATAGTGGCGCCGGGGGTGGGGCTGTCTTGAACTGCTATCAGTTTCTGGTCCCTCTTTCAGCCTGGTGAGACTGCAGGAGCTTGAACAGCAGTGGCCTCATGAACAGGCAGGCTGAGGATGATTGCTAATCAACCCAGGTGCTAGCACTTGCCTTCAATTAGGCCACTTATTTAAGCACAGCCCTCAAGGCTGAAGGGAACTTTTTTAGACTGGGTTGTTGGGTTTTGTATTGCAGTTTTGCTGTCTTTTTGTTGGACCTTGTACTTTTGTGTTTATTCTTTGTTTTGTACTCGTCAATAATAAAAAGGAGTGATGGCGAAACAGAGGCTTCTGAAACAGTTGAAGCCTGAATTGAAGCAATTGCTTCAAAAATGTATTGAAGCTCCGACGCTTCACCCAGATGTGTGTTACATGTGGGTGTTACATCACCATGATCAAATATACGCATAATACACCCCAAAAACTGGAGTTTCCTGTGGTTCTTTGAAAAGACTCTGTGGCTGTTTTTCACCACAAAGGATGTTTGAATCTGGCTCTAATCTGGGTAGCTTTTTGAAATTACACTTTCCACATGTATTTTCTGAATAAATCAGAAAATAAATTTGTATGCATTCTCTTTGCAAATCTATTTGAGAATGCAGAGCATGAGAATAATAGTGACATCCGACATGGCTGAATAGGCTTTCCCTGAGAAGTGACGTGTTTCAAAAGAGTCTTAGTTGTTCTGAGGCACCAGCTGTGCCAACATTTGAAACAATCTGAGTTTCAAAACAATTAAGACTGTTTGGAAATTTGTACCACAGCTGTATCTTTCAAACAACTATGATTTGTTTTAGTTATGACTAAGTAATGATGCTTAGGAACAATTCAGGCCATTTGCAAAAAGCTGGCACAGTTGATACTTTTGAAAAATGAACAGATTTTAAAAAAAAAAAAACACACACATGGGGCTTCCGAACAAATGAGACTGTCTGGAAATAGTAACGCAGCTGACTCAACAATTAAGAGTGCTTCGAAACACTGCCATGTTATCTTGACACTGAAACAATTAAAACTGTTTCGAAACACTGCACAGTTAATTGACACTTTGAAACAATTAGGACTGTCTCGAAATACGGCCACGTCATCTGACACTTTGAAACAAAACTGTTTCAAAACGCTGCACCGTTAATTGACACTTTGAAACAATTTGGACTGTCTCAAAATATGGCCACGTCATCTGACACTTTGAAACAAAACTGTTTCGAAACGCTGCACCGTTAATTGACACTTTGAAACAATTTGGACTGTCTCGAAATACGGCCACGTCATCTGACACTTTGAAACAAAACTGTTTCGAAACACTGCACCGTTAATTGACACAAAGCATTTGGAAACAGTCCTGATTGTTTCAAAGTGTCAGCTCTGGTAGCATTTGAACACCTTAATTGTTTGAACGTCTAAATTGTAAGAAGAAAATTAATTATGCCATGTGTTAAAGCAGTGACTCTGTGTGGTTTTCTCTGTTTTTAGAAGTTCAGTTCCCCAGTGAATACAGAAAAGAGGTTAAAATCACAAAAACCATGTGTGGAGCTGGTGCTACATGTTACAAACACTACTAAAAGTAGCAAGTGCACACTGTCTGGAGTTTACAGCCTAATTAACATGCAATGGCTATGGCAATTATTCTCTCAACTTGTACAACATGTAAACCTCAATAAATAGAAGCTAATTAAATGACCTAGAAACTACTGTTCCGAAAAACTAATGATAGTGACATCTAGGGGTGATGAATGTCATAAATTAAATGTTACATCCTATTGACAACAGTGAAAAGACATTATAGTTTGGATTCGGAAAGTATAACATCGCTAAAAGTCACAAACAGAAACCCAGAGCTTTAGCCATCAGACTATTTTGACTGATAATCACGTCATGGGGGAAAATGCATGAAACCAATTGACAACGCTGATGCTTTGGAGTGGCTCAGATTGTTTTGAAACCTTAGCATAGCAGTTGCGTCAGAACAATTAAGACTGCTTTGTTAATTGATGCTTTGAAACAATTAGTAAGACTGTCTGGAAACACTGCACCATGAATTGACACTTTCCAACAATTAAGACTGTGTCAAAACACTGGCACATCATCTGACACTTTGAAATAATTACGGCTGTCTGAAACACTGCCAAGTATGCCGATGTTACAAATGTTTCAAAACACTACCACACATTTTTATTAAAAATAATGGGCAATGTCGCTTTAAGCTTATTCTTATAGAAAAACCAAAAACACAATGAAAACAACCAGTACAGTGCTACGCATTGCTTTACCTTTACTCATAATTACAATGCGCATTTAACATAGTTGTTCAATCAAGTTGTACAAAACAAACTACCAGTAGTTAACCAGTGTTAAATAACAACATTGAGATAAATGTAACTACCCCAGCTATAGCCTACCCATTCTGAAGTAAATGCGGTGCTACAAGTCAGGACAATAATTACTTAGTTAATGCACCTGTCACAATAGAGAGGTAGCCTATGTGTGTAGCTACTGCAAAATGCAGAGGTGATGTTTGATTTTCTAATGAGCAAGGATGCATTGAGCAGTTAGCTAGGTAATTAACATGATCTCTTTCCCCTCGACTTTAAATCATCACACAAAATCTATTCTAACAACTTGATTTGTTGAAGGATTTTTAAGGACATTTTCCAGCATGTTCCAAGGACTGGGTGCAATGCTGGCATAGCGCACTAGTCGGGTGACCAGATAAAAATGGTCCCAGATTCCATCATGCAAGCATCATCTTGTATGTATGATATTTTCCCCTCTCATTTCCACAATTAGATGTCAGAAATATTTTTTTTACTTTTCCCCACAAAGGTATGGTCCTGTCTTTCACTTTATGCAAACTTCTTAAATGTACAAATATGTTTCTAGGCAAGCGGAACTAATTTTATCTTATGGAATTAAACATTTAATTTCTGAAACAGAAATTAGTTCGAATTTTGCTGAAAATGTAAGTTCTCACGGATATGCAAGTTATTTGTAGTTATTTAATTACTTATGCAGTGTCTTATTCCTAGAATACCCTGGTCCCAGCTAATCGAAAATGGTCCCATAAGATGGGGGAAAATGTAGGTCATATTTCAGTGGGGTTTGACATAATGTTTCAATGTAAACATGCTGTTAATATTCTAATGTTCCACATGGTTCAGAACAAGTTATGTTACGGCCACAAGGAAACATTCCAGGTAAATAACGTGCAAGGAACATTAAGAAAATAGGTCAAGGTTTCTAGGAATATTTTATTTAAGGTTCTGACAATGTTCTGACAATTAACAACTGTTAGGTGGGTATAGCCTTCTAAGGGATATTTCACTCAAAGTTTTTGAGAGGTCCATTGATGTACAAAAAAACGTAACTAAAATTCAAGCTTCAGGAAGGCCAACAGCTGCAATTATTCAGATAGTATGTTTCAAATTACATCAAAAGCCTTTGTATATTATTAAGGCTATGAACTTCAGATAGCGTGTGCTTGACAGTTTGACAGCCTGTAACATGTAAAAAACAACTCCACATATAGTTTTCGTGATTTTATTCATCTTTTCTGTACTCACTGGGGAATTTATGAAACAAGATAAAACTGCAACAAACATGATAAACAAGAAATAAACATTGTCAGTTATGAGTCATTGATCAAACACAGAACATAATTAACTTTTTTTCTTCCATTGTAAACTGTCACCGTCAAGTAGGAAAACGTGATGATGATAAGAGTGTGCTTTGGTTGGGGCTTCGGAGCAGAGGGCCAAACCCAGCTGCTTCAAATGATTTGACACAGCTTCGGAGCACCATTTCATTCCGCCCATCTCTAATAAAAAGGCCACTGGCCACTTTTTGTTTCATTTTCTGTCTGTTTTCCTTCCTCTCACCACCCGGCTCAGTGGACACATCAAGCATTTACACATATCAAACACTTTGTACACACACATCTAGCGCTTTAGGCACACACCCATATCAAATACTTTACACACATTCATATCAAGCACTTTATACACACACACACACACACACACACACACAACAGACCCTTCAAACAAACACATATAAAACCCTTTACAAACACACACCCACACACACATAGAGCAATTCACACATACTCATATCAAATAACTTGCATACATCCAGCAAATTAATCAAACAAATAACTTGTCCTGTGTCATCAGACTGATGACTGTGGTTGGTATAGCACATGATTAAACAATATTACTGTGTACTGAAAAGATACCCATTGTTGCCGTTGGTTAAAATAAGATGAATACACCCCCCAACACTCCTCACACAGACAACATGTGTCCTCCTACGCAAGACATATTACAGTCCGCCCTCTCCCATCCACTTCCTTTTGCAGTCCAGCTGATAGCTGATCAAGCATGCTTTCACTGCACTTCCTGAAGGTAGACTGCAGGTGTCCACTCAACCGCAGTGGCTGATGGGAGATGATCAACAACCACAGCCCTCCCATCCCGGGGAGTAAAGCATTTATAAAGTATTGAAAAGACATGTACCGGTAGTTTGGTCAGTGGGGGGTTGCTGACGTGTCGCCCAAACACCTCCTCCTGAAACTGCAGCAGCTGGACCACTAGGCTGGATAGGGACTTGTTTGTGGGAGGCTCGGCTTGAATGTACTACGAGATGGGGGGGAGGGGAGAGAACAGAGGGGGTTAATTGATTAAAGAATTAAACATAAACAGGCAAAGACAAAAGTTACTAAAGACATTCCTATAATGCAGAATATATTCAAGGACAGAGCGTAGCTTCAGCTGGTCATCTTTTTAGTACCAGAGGAAATGGTTTCATCCCCAAGAATCTATCTAATGCAGTTCATTACCTCTTTCTTATAACAGCCAAGGAGAATTACATTTTAGCAAATAAGTGCCCATCTCTGTGTTTGAATCCCAGCCTTGCCATTATCAGCCATGATGTCCAGAGTGGCAAGGCAATGATCGGCCCAGCCTCACTGGGGAGTAGGGGTAGGGGTGTAGGCCCATTATAGGTTCATCGCTCCCTAGCACCCCCTCCTGGTTGGCTGGGCAACAGCTGGTGCATGAACTGAACAAACACTACTACGAAGGCATAGGTAGTGTGTGATTGGTGGTGCATACATGAAAACAAGTGATTGCCTGCCGTCACCAGACTTGGAGGAATCACGTGCCACAGTTTCCTCCTCCCAAGTCAGCAGGAGCAGCTTGGTGTGGCAGGCTAACCAGTCTGGCTGTGTATAGGGTGAGAAAAAAATCCCCCCCAAAAAAAAGAATAAATGCCCATCTCAATTCAACAAAGTGAAAGAAAAAATTTGTGAAGAAATTGCAGTAATACTACACTTACTATCATCGCAAAATCTCCAGAGCTTTTACTTTGATCTTAGCATTTTAAGGCAAGTGTTTGCCCTCTATAGCTATCAAACCTTATTCTCTACACATCACATTTGATTTAAACACCTGGCTATTGACAGAATATAACCATTCTGCATAGATGGTTATCTCTGCTTTTCTCAGCCCAGCTCAGCCAAGCAGTTCAGTCTCCCATACTAACCCTCCCGCTCAGGATAAGACAACCATGAACATGTCCCTCCAGTCCCCAAATGCGAAGTCTCTGACTTCTTTCCACACTGAAGATACACCACCAAGTACAGGCCGTACATACTGATATTCCTACCTTAATCATACTGCCTGAAATAATGAAATTAAATATAATAAAATATATAAAATGTTCAGCAAGTTCCAGTACTGGAAATTTAATCAAAGTAAGATCCATTGTAAAAATCAATGACTCTTGCAGCCAGTCACTCTTAGTTTTCTAAAAACCTAATGTGAAGTCTGACTGGCTCACCTCCACATAGGACCTATGCAGGTAAATGCTGGAGGATGGAAATGCAGTCAGAACATTTGTTCACCCTGAAGTGCTTTCACTACGTCCCAGAAACTGAAAACAATCTGGCCTCATTTACTAAAATAGATGCCAACACAACAGAATCCAGCCACAAAAGATCACGGCTGGAAAGTCTGGAAACACAGTACACTGAATGAAACCTCTACAAGAGCGTGGACTGGACATGAAGCGGGAGAACTGCATTTGGATTTGGTTGCAAAAAAAATAATATAAATACCTAGAATATGTCTACAGACAAAGAACATATTTAACTGGCAATTTTATTGTCCATATAGACATTGAACATGGTTCTTTCAGAAGAGCTTTTTGGTCCATTCTTGAATTGTCTCCATCAGATTATCCCAATTTGTAGACTAACCTACTATCACTGCAACCATATTTTGGATCTTGTCCTCACATTTGGTATTACAATCAACCATGTAGCAACTGTGTCTACAGTATCTGACCATTTTCTTGTCACTTTCAACTTACCCTTGACCTGTTATATATATACTCAGAATCCAAACTTTCTCTTTGGTGTACAAATAATGATACAAATAAAGCTTTAATTTATGTTCTCCCTGAATCATACAATCTGTACAATCACAAATGCCAAACCTAAAGTTCTAACCCAAATCTGGCTGATATTAATCAACATGATTAATTCCACTGAAATGCTGCTGTACTCCTTACAAAGCGGAAAATCCTGAACAAAAAGCACGCACCACGTTATAGTGACCAAACACTATCCCAAGCAAGCCACAAGGAAACATTGAAGGAAATGGCATTAAACTGAATTACAAGTGTTTTTCCTGCCCTGGAATTAAAGCTTCCTGTTATAAGCGGGGTTCCAGACAAAATGAACACCCAAAATATTTAGAAGCCAAATTAAATTTTAGAAGCCAAAATCTTCTGCCATGTAAAATGTTCAATACATTACACATATATATCTTGGTTTTTTTTTTTTTTTTCAGATTTATCAAACACACATAAACACAACATTTTTTCGTATTTTGTGCGTATGTTGACAAATACCAATCAATCATAAATGAGAAGCGCGTTCACTGAATTTTCAATTACACCCCTGAAATACCATATAAGAAGCTTGGAATCCCTTCCAAGCCGGGATAAACGGCAGAGAAAAGGCAAAAGAATAAAAAAACATTTCTGAAGCAGCAGTTTTGTTAACCTAAAATATAATCCAAAAAAAAAAAAAAAACCTTTGTCAGTAGTGTAAGTAGTGGAGTGTCGGAGTCGGAAAGGACCAAAGCCTGGCAAGAAATAACTGTTGCAGCAAATTTGGTGTCAAAAGTTCCGCATATGTTGCAAACAGGTTAAAAGAAAATGGTTCAACATGAAACTGGAGGCGAATTATTGGAGTGACGTCGTTGGCTGGAATTACCGTGGAGGGTGACAGCGATCTGTTTTCCAACATCTTGGATCAATCACCCTCCAACTCTGATGGTAAGTTTTTCTATACCAGCCTCATCATCACCATAAATCCTGGGGGCAGTTGCACCCAGGCCAGTGAGGAGGGGCATGATTAGTCAAAGTGGTAATGACACATGCAGTACATTGTTGGGACTGTCATGTTTTTCTAAAATCAACTTGGAAAAAATCCCAAGTAAAACACTTTGTTAACATTAGAACTATTTCATATTTAGGATCCTCTATAATAGTGTGCCCTCCCTTGCCTTTCTGCCCACCCTGCAGTCCCTTTCCTTTTCAAACACAAACTGAAACGTCATTTTACCTTGTATAAAAATAACGACAACAGTTGTAATATTTAGATTTATTTTTCAAAGACTGGAGAAAATGAGATGGCAAATTCCTACCCAGTAAATGGCCCAATCAGCTGGCTATATTAGTCCAATAATGTAAGAACATATGTCTGTTAAATAAAAACGTAAATGTATTCTGACAGTACTATTTCTGCGCTGATGCCCTCTAGTCCAGATGTGCAAATGCCTCCTTAAAGCCCTTGTAGCTAGTTCAAAATGCAGCTGCCCGAATCCTAAGTAAACATTTTCAGCATAATACTAACTTCTCTTCACTGGCTATCCATTAAATTTCGCTTTGATTTCAAAATACATCTCCTCATGTATAAGGCTTTAAATGGGCTTATATCTATCTTAAGGACCTCAAACATAGTTATATTCCCCAACAATCTCTTCCCTCCCAAAACGCAGGACTCTTTACTCAGACAGTGGGTGAGAGTACTACAGGTGGCCCCTCTCCTATGGAACAACATATATCCACTGTACTTTGGGGGAGCAGACTCTCTCTACCTTTAAGTCTGTGTTCATATCCTTCCCTTACAGGGACATGGTTTGGTGTTCACATGGATCATAGAGTCTGTGGTGGACTGAGTGGTCATTGCTGTCACTGCATCATGGAATGGGAACTCTGTGTTTAAGGTGCTCTACCCATGGTCTAAACTTTCCTAATTTAACATAAGCATCTCTTTCTCCATCCTCCTTTCCTGCTTATCTGTTTTTCTCCCTCCTCCTTTCCTGCTTATCTCTTTTTTATTCCTGCCATTTTTAACACTAATCAATGCTTTGATTTTTCTGTCTCCAGCCCCAGACTCCTGTCTAGAGCCATAGCTGAGGCACTATAATATGGCTTCTGGCTTAGCTGTCTGCCATCCTGCCTGTCCTGCTCTCCTTGTGCTAAGAACTGGATTCTATTTGTCTTTATTATTATTTATGTTTTTTTTAATTACCATTACTATTTGTGTAAGTATGATTCCTATTAATCATTATATTTTATATTATACTCCACTCTTTTGTTTAACTCTTTGTCTGCCCAGTGCCGGCCAGAAGCCGATGGGCTTACCCTCTCAGCTGGGTTCTGTTAAAAGGTTTCTTCCTGTTTGTCAAGGAGTTTTTTCTTGCCACTTTGTTTCCTTGTCAGGCCTGGGGTCAATTGTAAAGCTGCTGTTTGTTAACCTTTGTTGTAAAAAAATAAAAGGCTATATGCGTGAAATTTAACTGAATTGAACTGAGTGATTATGAGGAAACAAATGGCCTATATCAGTGAGTGCAAGAGAGAGTGTGAGAGTATAAACTACTGCGTGACACCAAAAACTTGCATAGATTTGAACTTTTTTTTGCCTCTCGCCTCTTTGCTCTCAACTGTATAATTAAGGTGTAACTCCTATAGGTTGTCTATCTTAACTTCTACCCATTTTCATGCCCTATTGTAGAAACCTTCATTAAAACGGAGAACCAGCACTAATTCAGTGGTAAAAACGCATAAGAAATTGAGTGGTTTCTTTCAAGTTGGCTATATTATCTCTCTCCTACAATATACCATACCACTTTAAATAGGCTATATCACAATTATCAGAAAAATATATATTTACATAGGCCTACAATGCAGGGTATTTCCTTAAGTGTTCAAAGGTTTTTATTGAAATCCTATGAACAAAGGTGTTAGCCCAGATGGAGGAATTTCATGTCAATTTCATGTCAGTTAAATGCTAGGGAAAATACCATAGGCAATACTAATTTATTGTCATTTGCCAAAAACTTAGCAAGACTTATAATAATATGATACAAATTATAATACAAAAATAGATACAAACTAATGTTTTATTCAATCTAAAATCCATTTTACCCATTTTCTGTATTGGAGGTTCTGGGGAAGGAGGAAGGACTTTGGCATATCCTGTTCTCCATTTCATTACTCTGCGTTTTCCTCTTTAAGCATGTCACGCCACACACAACTGAGCATGTCTGTTGGGCACAAATATTACACTCCCAGGTTCTTTAGTAATCCTCACAGACTACTGCTGGACACACTGTCTCTACATATTACAACTGTGACACAGCCGAGAACTACAGCTCTGACACTCACTTGCTACAGACGACCAAAGAGAGCGCATCTGACAGACAAGCTCTCAGTGTGTAGAACCATCGATGGCTTTAGCAATAAGCTGTGCTCCAGTGAGCATGCACCATAAGTCAGTTACCTGAACTGAATCCAACTGAACATGCATTTCAATTAAACTCAATTCAATTTTATTTGTATTGCGCTTTTCACAACAAGTTGTCACAGAGCAGCTTTCCTACACTAAAAAGAAAACTCAAATAGCAAATAGCCCTGAAGCAAGAAGAATGGCTCCAGTACTGGGCTGTCAGAGCATCACCAGAGAAGATACTCTCTTCAGCCGCGTTACTGTGGGTCACACACCTCAAGCAGTCACTGCATACAAAGGATATGCAACAAAGTACATGACTAATTTACATTACATTAATATGTCCTGAATATCATGGTGCCCTGAAAAGGGGGGGGCCCCACAATTCAACTCACTTTATAGAAATGGCACCACAAAGCTTTCAGTGATTTCATTATAATTTCTAAAAAAGTGACAGCTGAAAATGTATTAATGACCAGAAAGCAACCAAGCTTCAAATCTGTACAATATCCTCCTATTATATGAAATATTAAAAACATTTTTTAATACAGATAGTTTAACACTAATGATGTTAACTGAACAACTTTCTCAGATATTTCATTGCAATTTGCTTTTATACGAGTACTATGCCCTTGTGTTTGATTTATTGGTGTAGGTACAGTAATTTGTAAAACTGTATGTATATGTGTACTATTGCGTATATTTTACTATTAAATGTATATTTTACTATTGCGCCGAAGTGACTGGACATGTCCATTTAACATCATGAATTCTCGAAGACCTGCACAGGCAAAAGGGCAGGATGGAAATTATTTATTTTCTCCTCCTGATCAAGATCTCCCTCGTGTACAGAACAGAGTAAGATATAGTGATTGTAATGGCTAGCCAAATTTCATTTTGTGCTAGTTTTCTGGTTGATGTTAGCTACCGAGCTGTGCTATGTACCAGCGCTCTGGTTGACATTAGCCAGCGAGCTGTTCTTTGCACCTGTTGCCTTGTGCGTAACCTCAAAGTGATTGAGCAAGTACTGCAGCTGCAGCTATCCTGAGCTGCCATTCCTTCGCACAGGCAGGGCAAGCTGCTTATCGGCTTCCCCCTGGTCTGAGGCGCTGTGTGTGATCGTTCAGAAGCTGATCAACTTCTTTGTTACTAAATTCCTTAATCTGAGGTCATCCCGAAATGGACAAAACAGCATATATTTTTCTACAGCTACTCAATCACAGGTGGGCGCCCATATTATCTTGACAGGTGTATGTCCCATGGTAGATCATAGCTGTAGCTCACAGTGATACATACACAGCACCTACAGTATTTTATGAGCTAAATATATTTAAAAACTACATAATATTTGGTAGCTAGGATAGCTGCTCAAAAGTTGCAGCTCAAATTGCATGACTAATACATTGTAAAGTAGACAGAGTGTTTCATTTAGCGACCTGTCTAACATGGTGCTGACGGCATGCACATTTGCATGGAGTGTTCTTCTCTGATGTTGCAGGGAAGCACCCCATTCCCTGACACTGACCTGATCATCACAGCTTATTAAATATCCTGATGCTAAACTATCAAAAATTATTCTCAGTTGATACTTTTACTGAATAGTTTTTTGGCCCTTGTTCATATTCAAATTGCGGGAAATGTTAAATGTACTCAGGCATTCAAAGTCATACTGAAGCGCCATAATTTAAATTTTGACACACCCTGCAATCTGTGACACACTGTTATCACTGTTTATGATCTCCCTTTGGCATAACACCATTATTTTTCATTGAAATTACATTTTGGATTAAAAGTACAGAAATTATATATATGTTTGTTAGTGCCAAAAGCTGGAAAATTAATAAACAGGAAATTTATATTCATTTTTGAACTAACAGGTTTAGCCAAGTTGGTCTACTTCACGCAATACTTTCTCACAGCAGATTTCTGAAAATAAGACCTTTCACATGAGCAGCTGGATACTCTTCAGAGTGATGGAGGGCATAACTCTATTTACTGTATTTACTTACATGTGTGTTGTTTCTAGTAAGTGACTTAAAGAACTTTTCGCACAACAGCGTGTCAATGCACAGGAACATATTAATGAAAATGCAACGCACAAACTTAAGTCTAAAGCTTTTTCTAACTATATATGTTTGTATGTATATATGTATAGCTGGAGGTCTAAATGAAAAAAAGCAATGAAAATTTGCAATTAAACTTAGCAATGAAAAAAATAGCAATGAAATTTGTCATATGTGTAGCATTATTTTTTTGTCATGTCAGTGTGAGATATAAGTGTTCACAACTAGGTACAGGAAAAAAATCTTGATTGCATTTTCAAGTCCTGTCTTAATGCATTTTCCCAATAACTCATAACCTACTCCTACAGGGCATTTGCTCATGTTTCAACACAACGGTCTGTGGTTCTACAAGGGTCCATTGCTCATAATCTCATGTGAGTATCTTTGGTACTATATGGATCCCTTAACTATTTGTTGTATAATATTGAACCAACTGTTATATTGTACCAAATGGTTTGTTAATGGTTCTATTTAATACCAAAATTACATTATAACAAAATGATATCGTATGTTTCCATACATCTAAATAACCTTTTTGGAGACCTATTTACAACCTTTAAGAATGTACTCACAGCACCATTATGAGTAGGAATATGAGATGTAAAAAACGCAACCACGACATCCCTGACATTGTTATCCTGAGCACTGCTTCATTTTCATGCAGCACATTACGGTAACATTTTACAATACTGATACATTTCTCAGGCCCCTCTTCTAACGTGCGCGGTTTGGGTGTAAAAACAATGACAAGGTTATGCACAATCTGTACAAAATCTTACATAATCCCCCATAGCGTATCATTAATATAACACAATTGCACATGTGATTAACACAGCGATGAGCAACATCTGGAGCGCTGCACTCCCCATGGTTACGCGCACCCACCGAGGTGTGCAGATGTAATCGTTGCAAAAAAAAAAACCACTGTCTTTTAGCAAGGAAAAACCAGGCGCATAAAACTGAGCTTACAGCCAGCCGTTATTTGATAATTCTAGCTAGCTCAGATGTAATACCCAACTATATATATTTACATGATTTGCGCAGAGGTTAAATCCCCCTCTACCGATGTTAGCTGCCTGCTCTCTGAAGACGTTTCCTCGGCATCTTCTTTTGTTTCCGGCTCTCTTTGTACGTGGAACCAACAGCTGGAATGAATACCCAGTGCACACCCTCCTTCCCCTTCTCTCTCTCACGTTCATCCCCTACAGGACCATTTTCTTGCTCTGTGTAAGTGAAACATGTTCTCTGTAACAATCACATTGGATTTTCCAAAAAAAGAAAGGATACCTTTTTGTAATTCTTGCCCAACCAAACGCGGACATTGTCGAACTGCGAGACTGTGTCAGACGCCTCAAAATATTTTACATTCGGCCCGCCGTCTTTCTTCCGCACCGCCATCTTTGCCTGCAGAGAAAAGTCGACCTCGGCCGCCTTCTGGTGGGCGTTCCTAAGCACTACAAGTGCCTGGCCAGATTTAGATTTACATTTCATAGATTTCTAACAATAATACATTTGGCTTTTGAGCCAATATGTTGTTTAGAGTTGCAATGTCAGGATAGAGTTACAGTTCCATCACAAGTCCTCAAACTATACAATAGTGTTGTGAGGACATCCATATAAACGTTAATTTTATTACATGTACTTTTATATATGTGTATACACTATATGCTGTATATATGTGTTTATTAGGGGTTCAAGCAGCACTGCTGCTGAAACCCTGTTTTATTCGTTCACATTTTTAAAAATGGTTTATTTTTTTCCATCCCTAAAAGCGTTTGCACAGCAATAACTATAGAAGCTAGAGCTACCAAATTTGGTAGATAGGTTTCAATTTTCAACCACTAAAAAAAAATCCTGATTGGCCACATGATATAGTCAGCCACAACACTTTTTGGGCTATAACCATTGAACCATTTGAGGTAGAATCAAAATTCTTTATTGACCTGATTCCCTGGCTCCAGCTGAAAGCCTCTTGGAGCAAACTGATGCGCCACATTGGATTTCCGCCATTTTTGAATTTCCGCATTTTTGAATTTCCGCCATTTTGAATTTCCGCCATTTTTTTGTTAAAACATTTAAAATGTATCTCCTCCTAGGCCATTTGTTCAATTTGCAAGAAATTTGATATACAGAATCTTCTGACCAATGACTTTTAACCCAGTTTACAGAGAGTTTCTAAAAGTAGTGGCTGCAGTAAGTCAATGAATTGTGTGGGTTGATATATATGTCTTGGTCAAAGGTCCAACTAAATCCTATAAGGACAACATGAAAGTTGTAAAAACATGGTCCCCCTAACCCATTCAAATACCAGCTGAGCTGCTTGAACACTTAGACTTAGAGCATATAAACATGTAGAGACAGCGACTCCTAAATAAGTCAATGGAGACAACCCCAGAACCAGGAAGTGTAATTATGGCCACCCATACAAAATGATTCTCAGGTTTTAAAATGCAAATTTATAAAAACTAAATAAGCATATATAAAACAGTGGTCTCCTGTGTCACATGCTCAAAGTATTTCCCTACTCAATAGCCACAGCGTCTCGCCCAAACCTCATTGGTTTGCCCATTTTACGTAAAAATGGGCAAACTTCTGGAATATAATGTCTATCAACTTTATTTTGAGCTAAGTTTGAATATTATTATATGAGGATAAATATTTTTTAATATACTGCCAAAATAGGTTGAGAGCTGGAGGCTGGCCCCTTGCTTGAACCCTGTAGCTTGCTGCTATCTTGTGTATAGATATTTGTGTGTGTGTGTGTGTGTTCTTGAGAGATATACACCTTATTGTTTAGTATGGGTTATTATTATTATTACTATTATTCCATAGGAAAAAAATGTCTGTTGGACAAAAACAATGTGCCATATTTGATTTTCTGCCTATACAGTCTCACCAATTTGCACAAAATGTGGTGTTCAGCATCTATTCATGAGTTTTGAAAATCTAGAACATAATAAAATGATCTACATGAAAGTTCTTGGTTGCAGTTAGCTAATAAATTTTGTTGATAGAACAGAATTTAGTGTAAATCTGTCCAGCAAACAATTTGTCATAACCTCTAAACTAATCACCTGCTGAAATTTGAATTTGCACACAACTTAGTCAGAGATAAGGGGCCAACTCTCAGCTCTCAGCGCATAGGAATTGGAAGCTAAGTCGCCCTCTGGTGGTATCTGAGATGACTCTCAAAGGCATTCAATCACCATTCATTTCTAACAGTGTATTAAAAATATTTTCAGTTGTCAGTATATGTAGTATATGAAGGTTGTTTAATATATTTTAACAATACACAGACAAAGAAATCAACATTTTTATTTCCCAGAAAATGCTCTGATTTCACATCGTAACGTCTAGTGACATGTGCAGAGTAGGGGTGCAAGAAATGATTCTGAGCTCCTGCTTCTATCAACTTTAATCTACATTTTTCTGACCTCAGACTTTCATTTTTATATTTTTCTGATCCTTCTTTACTCCCTGACAATGTCAGGCAAAGAAGGTAGTGCTGTCACATCTGAAACATCACCAGGAACTTTGTGAGGTGCAAGATGGAAGCTTTTGTGACTGTGGTTATCCATCACAGAAACCACTGAGTGCTGGGTGGAGGTAATATACTATACAATATTACACTTGCAATACTATATTAATTCAGCATCCACTTATGAAGAGTCACTACTATATGCAAATAGATTAGCAGACATTAAACTTGCAGTAAATGATACATATACAACTCTTATTGTAGTGCGTGCATATCTACTCTGTGTCATACAGTCGAATGTGACTGCCCATTTGGTAGAGTAATTATGGTAAGCTGGAGAACACGTAATGAAGTTGAGTTGAGTGGACGCTCAGTGAACTGCTGAGGGAATCAAATCTAACATTGGTTAGCGCGACAGACATCTGCAGGGCCGCAGAGCGAATGTGCATAATGGGGACAGTGAAATGGGAGAGTGAAGTACACGCAATTGGCAATGCTGCAAAAGCAACGACTCACTCCAACCCCTAGCCATTCAAGTCAGCGTGTACACAGCGCAACGAAGAAAAGCATGGAGCGGTAAAAGTGTGTAACAGATGTGGAGCAACGCATGATCCGAAAGCATGTCCTGCATATGGAGCGAAAAGCAGAGCTTGCGGGAAAGACACTACACTAGAATGTGCAAGGCAGAACCTGTACAGACAGGTTGACTCACTTTTCTTGGACACTGTAGAATGCATACAAACAGATGCATTGAGTAGAGTTGGTGAAGCGTGGCACAAGACAATGACAGTAAGAGGGGCACCAATTAAATTCAAATTGGACACCAGTGCAGATGCACTGAAAGAGATCCATAAGCTCCTGGGTAGTGTGCGGCTAAGGGCGACAGAGACTGTGTTGGTAGCATATGGAGGAACAAGAAACAAACTGGCTGGCTGTGCTCACCTGAAATGCAATACTAACCGGTCAGGGTCCAAGCTGTCATTTTTTGTCACCAAGTGACCAACAAGTCCAATACTTGGGAGAGCCGCATGTGGGAAGTTGGACCTGGTCAGGTGTATTGACACTGTCAAGGTCAAGTCTCCTGCAACCAAAAAAGTTTCTGGAGGTATTCCAGGGACTTGGGCAATTTCCAGGTGAGGATGACATTAACATAGACACAAACATAACCGCAGTGATCCATGGATGCCAAAAGATTCCATTTGCATGGACAAGCTAAAGGAGACGTTAGGTCAGCTTGAAAACTTGATGTCATTACCTGAGTCACTGACCCAACCAAATGGGTCAATAGATTGGTCATAACTGACAAGAAGAATGGTACTCTTGGGCTGTGTCTGGGTAAAACTGGCTAACTGCAAACTGGCTGGTAAGACGCTGTTTACCATACTTGACAAGAAAGTCATCACTGTAAGTGTAACACTGACAAAGTGCAATACAAAGTCACTGAATTGAAATATGTGGGTCAGGTGATCAACCCCAAAGGCATCAAGTCTAACAAAAACAAAGTGGATGCGTACATGCCAGTGCCAGACGACCGCAAGAGTTTGCAAAGGTTTAGGCATGACAAAGTACCTGTCACAGTATACAGTATCCCCAAGAGGTGTGACTGCACCTCTGAGGCTGCTACTGAGAAAGGACATGCAATGGGTGAGGTCACATGACTAAACACAATCAAGTAAAGCACTAACTGAAGCTCCAGTGCTAAGGTTCTTTGAACCCACAAAGCCAATCATACTGCAAGCTGACATATCAAAGGATGGCCTAGGCCTGCTGCAGGAGGGACAACTGGTCACATATACATCGAGAGCTCTGACTGGTGCAGAGATCAAAAAGGAACTGCTCGCTGTAGTCTTTGCTACTCAAAAAAGACACCCTATCTATAGCGTTCAGAGATGTGGAAACACAAGATAAGTCCACAACTGTGGAGGAAAGAGTAATGTATGCGCTAGAAACTACTGTGGCAGTAGGAGAAGAAATGCATGAGGAACTGAGATTGGCTATGAGTGAAGATGCAAAACTACAAAAGCTGCTGAAAGCGCTCCAAGAATGGTCACAGCATAGAAAACAGGTGGATCCAGAGCTGCAGGTCTACTAGCCAATCAGGCACACCATCAGACTCAGTGGGGAGGTGCTAATGATGGGTGACAGATTCTTCATTCCCAGGAAGCTGAGACCAATGATGCTATAGAGGTTACACTTAGCCCATCAAGGAGTGCACGTACAAGAGAACAAGCACCCAAATACTTGAACTGGCCAGGTATGTTAGTCGAGGTAAACCAGATGGTAGGCAACTACCTGCTCTACCTGTCAACAGCACCTGCTGAAGAGCCTGAAAGAGCCACTGAAAACACATATAAAGTAGGGTGTACATTTTCGAATTAAATGGGAAGGCTTTTCCCCTCACACTACTTCTCAGAGTGTCCTGAAGTCGGGCAAATTCATGACAAGACGGCACACACAGTTATGGCAAACCTCAAAAGGTTGTTTGCACGGCACGGCGTTCCAAATGAAGCGGTCAGCGATCATGTGCCGTTTGCCAGTGCTGAAATGCGACAATTTGCCAGAGGTATGGGGGTGTAAAGTGGGCGTTCTCAAGTCCAGGCTATCCGAAATCCAATGGCATGGCAGAGAGGACAATCAGTACCATCAAACACATGCTAAATAAGGTGGAACAGACTAAGACAGATCCTCACCTCGCCCTGCTGACATTGAGAAATACTCCTGTGACTGGACTAGGGCTCTCACCAGCCGAGATGTTAATGGGCCGCATCCAAAGGAGTACTCTTCCAGTAGCCTCTGATGTGCTTAAACCTAAGCACCCCAAAAATGTCAAGCAAAGTTATTGAGACTGAAACAGAAGGAAGAACAGCACCATAATCAACATGCAAAATCCCTCTCTGTGCTCAAACTAGGAATGTCAGTAAACATGGAGACTCCACAAGAATGGAAACCTGTGCGAGTGGAGCGAAGCACATTTGCCGTGCAGGAGCATCTGTCCAGTCAATGGGAGTCAGTGGCTGCTGCTCTTTCCATCCTGGACACAAAGGTTGCTTCTTTGTTGAAAGAGCCAATACACATTCCAAGACACAGCAGCCCCAACACCATCCCCCTCCTGGTCAGCTTCAGCAGCTACAGGATCAACCTCTGCCATGGCAGAGGAACAACGTTACCTTAACAGCAGTACTGGGCCAGGAAATCCAACACCTACCCCTACCTGTTCCAGCTAGCACAGAAGTATCTGTGTATTCTTGCAGAATCTATGTCATGCCAGCGCATGATTTCCAAACCTGGAGACCTCGTAAATAAAAGGAGGAGCAGACTTAGTCCCAGGACAATTGGGAAAATTCTGTTACTTAATAAAAATGTTTTCGGCCAAGTACATGTGCACCATTTTCTGGGGAAGTCATGGCACAGGATGCATTGTAGGAAGAATACAAGCCAGTGGAGGGAGTGTAATGCTTTGGGCAACGTTCTGCTGGGAAACCCTGGATCCAGGCATTCATGTGGATGGCAATTTGACAAGCGCCACCTACCTAAACATCATTGCGGACCAGGTACACCCCTTCTTGGCTATAGTATTCCCCAATGGCAGTGGCCTCTTTCAGCAGGATAATGAACCCTGCCAAACTGCACACATTGGGCCTCATTTACCAAATGTGAAAGCCGAACGATTTTTGATTGTAAATCGTTTGCAAACGCATTCATGCAAACAATTTGGGATTTATCAAAGTTTTCATATATCAGTTTGTTCGTTTGATCGAAGAGATTTCACAAGTGCTCTAGACTGTTTGTGTTGTATGCGTAAATGGAAAAAATAAAAGATAAAATAAAATGTTTTTCTATTTTTGCTGTTATTCCATTCATTCATCTTTTATTTGGATTAAAAATGATTGGCAAATTATTTGGTAGTAATATAGTAATATTATAATGGTTCAAATTGTTATATAAAATCACTATTGGATTCAACATTAAAACAGGAGATGCTTCATTTGTGTAATCCTGATTAATCAAATTAATTCTTCATTTTAATTTTATGTGAATTCCATAAAACACGTGAACATGCCTGGTTCTTCTAAGAAAAACGTAAGCAGTCAACACATCTCTAAACAGTGCAGAAACAGGACTGTCATAATACAATTACTTTCTGATTTAATAAACATATTTTCTTATGTTATTGGACTAATATAGCCAGCTGATTGGGCCATTTACTGTGTAATAATTTGGGATCTAATTTTCTCTTGTCTTTCAAAAATAAATCTAAATGTTACAGTTGTTGTCATTATTTTTATTCAAGGTTTGTGTTTGAAAAGGAAAGGGACTGCAGAGTGGAAGATGCAGATGAGGGCACACTATTATAGAGGATCCTTAATACGTAATACGTATTCGTAATACCTAAATACGTAATACATAAATACTATAATAGTAGTAGTAATAGTTCTAATTTGAACCAATTATTTTACTTGTGATTACTTCTAAATTAATTTTGGAAAATGTTACAGTCCCAACAATGTATTGTATGTGCCATTACCACTTTGGCCAGCCATGCCCCCCCTCGTGGACCCGGGTGCGGCTGCCCCCCAGGATTTATGGCAACGATAAGGCTGGTATAGAAAAACTTACCTTCAGAGTTGGAGGGTGATTGATTCAAGATGAGGGAAATGGGATTCCAGGCTATTGCACTGTGGGGGCTAATAGCCTGGAGGCACAAGTAATGGCACAAATGTGCCCTTGTGGACTAGGCGTGTGAGGCACTTGCCTTACCTGACAAAAGCTACCTTTAATTCAAACACACTCTCTGAATACACACTCTCCTGCTCCACAAGGCAGAGAGAGGTCATTCAGAAGAGATAGGCGTTGAACATTCTCCTGATGTAATGTTTGCTCTCTGATTAGATTGGTTATAGCTGCCCGAGTGGGGAGAAATTCAGCCCTGATATAACAGCATTTGGGACAGCATGGGAAACACAGCAGATGGCTTGGATAACAGCCTGAAGAGATACATTTTGTGAAAAAAAAAAATTAACCCCCATTTATTAACACTGGATGAAAAATAGTGAGGGCCACATTTACTAACCCAGAAAAACAACCTAAACAAACAAGTTGTTTTTGAAAGTTCCTAACAAATCAGACAAGATGCTAAACCGGGCTCAGTTGAGCTGGTTCTTGCATGTCTGCTTGAGAGAATGTGCCCCTTGTTCATAATACACAATCTGTAAAATATAAATGAATCTGAACAAAGATAAAATAAATATAAAAATATGGGGAGTGTGTCTTTTAACCTTCCCCACACACACCATGAATAAACTTAAGTTATGACCAAGAACCCAACTGATTTATGCCTGTTTACTTTATATGGGCTATTTCTTATACAAAGTTATGATTATATGTGTCTGTTCAGAAGTTTAAAACATTCATTGAAATAATCTACATGTTGTGTAATTAGCAAAAAACAGTAGTGTAGGCTACATTACATTAAATTACCTTATAGACATTATACAGACACTCTTATCCCAGGTGTCTTACAACTCAAAGTGCAAGTAAGTCAAGGATGAAAGTGCTAAAAGTGAAATAGAGGGGTAAAAGTCCCAAGTGCCAGAAGGGATAGCATGAGCATTGACAACCATAAACACAACAGCAAAATTAGATCAGGAATAGCATTTTAGACGATAGCTAAATAGAAGAGCTAGGGCAGGATGGGGACAGTTGCATCTTCAGTCTATACTTGAAGGTGGACAGACTTTCTGCTGTTCTGATTGAGGACCCACCAGGCTTGTCGAAGACGCAGACTGGAGTGGGCAGGTGTGGGCGATTTTTTGGTGATCTCCTTCATGGGTTGCTTGTATCTGTTTGTCTTGTCTCCTTTATATCTCTGTATCTCCCTTGATTACTCCTCTTCCTGTGTAGACCTCTCAGTGATCACTCCTCTCCTTTGATTACTCCTCTCCCTGAGTAGAGCTCTCTGTGATCACTCCTCTCCCTTTATTACTCCTCTCCCTGAGTAGAACTCTCTGTGATCACTCCTCTCCTTTATTACTCCTCTCCCTGAGTAGAGCTCTCTGTGATCACTCCTCTCCCTTTATTACTCCTCTCCCTGAGTAGAACTCTCTGTGATCACTCCTCTCCCTTTATTATTCCTCTCCCTGAGTAGAGCTCTCTGTGATCACTCCTCTCCCTTTATTACTCCTCTCCTGTAGTTGTGCTCTCTGTGATCACTCCTCTCCTTTATTACTCCTCTCCCTGAGTAGAGCTCTCTGTGATCACTCCTCTCCTTTGATTACTCCTCTCCCTGAGTAGAGCTCTCTGTGATCACTCCTCTCCTTTATTACTCCTCTCCCTGAGTAGACTCTCTGTGATCACTCCTCTCCCTTTATTACTCCTCTCCCTGAGTAGAACTCTCTGTGATCACTCCTCTCCTTTGATTACTCCTCTCCCTGAGTAGAGCTCTCTGTGATCACTCCTCTCCCTTTATTACTCTTCTCCCTGAGTAGAGCTCTCTGTGATCACTCCTCTCCTTTGATTACTCCTCTCCCTGAGTAGAGCTCTCTGTGATCACTCCTCTCCTTTATTACTCCTCTCCTGAGTAGAAGCTCTCTGTGATCACTCCTCTCCTTTGATTACTCCTCTCCCTGAGTAGCTCTCTGTGATCACTCCTCTCCTTTATTACTCCTCTCCCTGAGTAGAGCTCTCTGTGATCACTCCTCTCCCTTTATTACTCCTCTCCCTGAGTAGAGCTCTCTGTGATCACTCCTCTCCTTTGATTACTCCTCTCCTGTAGTTGTGCTCTCTGTGATCACTCCTCTCCTTTATTACTCCTCTCCCTGAGTAGAGCTCTCTGTGATCACTCCTCTCCTTTGATTACTCCTCTCCTGTAGTTGTGCTCTCTGTGATCACTCCTCTCCTTTGATTACTCCTCTCCTGTAGTTGTGCTCTCTGTGATCACTCCTCTCCTTTGATTACTCCTCTCCTGTAGTTGTGCTGTCTGTGATCACTCCTCTCCTTTGATTACTCCTCTCCCTGAGTAGAGCTCTCTGTGATCCCTCCTCTCCTTTGATTACTCCTCTCCTGTAGTTGTGCTCTCTGTGGTCACTCCTCTCCTTTGATTACTCCTCTCCCTGAGTAGAGCTCTCTGTGATCACTCCTCTCCTTTGATTACTCCTCTCCCTGAGTAGAACTCTCTGTGATCACTCCTCTCCCTTTATTACTCCTCTCCCTGAGTAGAGCTCTCTGTGATCACTCCTCTCCCTTTATTACTCCTCTCCCTGAGTTGAGCTCTCTGTGATCACTCCTCTCCTTTGATTACTCCTCTCCCTGAGTAGAGCTCTCTGTGATCACTCCTCTCCCTTTATTACTCCTCTCCCTGAGTAGAGCTCTCTGTGATCACTCCTCTCCTTTGATTACTCCTCTCCTGTAGTTGTGCTCTCTGTGATCACTCCTCTCCTTTGATTACTCCTCTCCTGTAGTTGTGCTCTCTGTGATCACTCCTCTCCTTTGATTACTCCTCTCCTGTAGTTGTGCTGTCTGTGATCACTCCTCTCCTTTGATTACTCCTCTCCCTGAGTAGAGCTCTCTGTGATCCCTCCTCTCCTTTGATTACTCCTCTCCTGTAGTTGTGCTCTCTGTGGTCACTCCTCTCCTTTGATTACTCCTCTCCCTGAGTAGAGTTCTCTGTGATCACTCCTTTCCTTTATTACTCCTCTCCTGTAGTTGTGCTCTCAGTCATTACTCCTGTCCCTGAGTGCTTTCTATGAACAATCAGTGCTCCCTGATCCATGGAATTCTCCAATTATGGAAATACTATGGTTGTAGGTGACTATTTAGCAAGGCTATTATATCAGCTACATCATGCTAATATTTTTAGGCTGGCTGTAATCATACTGTAATCGTAATTGTTCTAAAAACATTTTCTAATGTATTTAAGACAATATATTTACAATTTTACAATATTAAAATGTAGTTCTGGATAGGTTATATTTAGTGTAGGTATAAATGAGAAAGATGATAATTCTGAAATGAGTGTCAGGTTTCTGTTGTATTTTATAATATTACAAATTTATATTCCAGCGGCTGACCAGCCACTATGCATATTTGTCAATGTAGATGGGCTACTATTACTGGCTAGACATCAAGCTTTCATCATTATGCTGGATTTTCAGAAACTTTAACCTGGTAATTATCAGGACAAATATGCAACTCGAACCATTATATTTATATATCTTAAATGTTAGTTTTCTTGTTCAGTTATATAAAAATAAAAATTTTGTGATGCAAGAATTTTTAAATATTTTTGAAAATATTTTTTCAATCTTTGAAAATTTTCTCTGTGAATTTGTGACACCACAGAAGTGTTTTTTGTAACTTTGACAGAGCTTGGGACAATGATTTTCACTGAATCTTCAGCCCAGGGTTCATTGCAGATTTAGACTCCATATTCCTTAATTTCTTTTTACGTTTTCAGAAAGAGTACAGGAACAGTCATGGTGATTAATGCTGCTGCAGCTGGCTGCATGACTCCAGGTTATTTTTATTTTCTTCAGAAGCGCTTTGATGAGCAGGTGCATATTTTCCCACTCTCCAGCCACGCTTTTGTTAGCTTTCTGTTAACCTGTTCTGCTGCTGTACTGTACCAGCACCAGAATGGAAAACAGGAAACATCTTGTACTGTAATAGTAATACACATCAGATTTCCCTAAAATTCTTAGCAATGCTCAGCATTGTTTGTTTTTCATCAGTCATTTTTAGATTGAAAAAAATTATCATGATTCATGTGCTGAAGCAGAATAATCAACTTAATACTGAACACAGCCCTGCTGCATATAATGTAATTCATATTGAACAAACTCTCATAAATTACACTGGACTGATTGGTTTGTTCACAATGCTAAAGAGTTACAAATCTCAACTGTCCACAAATGCAGGTGTTTATTGATCAGCGTGTGATCAAACACACAGAGAAGTTGGATCTCACACTGTGCATTGTCATGGCCCTCGTATTATGTCTGACTTCCACACAGGAGGCATTGTCTGGCATGTTTTTTACGACAAATCATTGTGTACCTTTTAAAAATATTTGTGTTTTTGCTTTTAGGATTATGGTTATAGGTTGCTCTTAAACAATTGTTTTTTTTTACAGTTTTTTTGATGTAAAATTCAAGCATTTTTCAATGTGAATTTCTAATATTTCTATCGTTTGTGTACTTCTGCTCATCCTTTTTGCTTCAGTGATGTATTTGATGGACTGCATGCCATTAGCACTGTGTATTCTTTTCTTGTGCCTGCCAAATCCCAAAAAACGGAAAAAATATAAATGAACAAATGAATAATAATGTTAATGATATAATAACATTTGGTATCCATATTTATTTTATTGTAACATGCTGGTGAGGCCCACGGATTGGATGCCTGCTGAAGTGGGTGGGGTGTATTGGGGCTGTATGGCTCGTGATTAGCCAGGGCAGCCCAATATAAAGCAGACAGTCCCACCGTGGGCTGTGCTGGTTTGGTGAAGCTACTCCATGATGAAAGCCGTCCTGCTCCTCTTAATCAGTGTGACCCTGCACACTCAGGGACACGGCAGTAAGTACTCCTGTCTTACTTTTACCCGTAAGGTTAGTGGACCTCCCTGGCGAAAACCAACAGACTACCCTGAGGGGTTTTTAAAACAAATTTTTCAACATTCATCCTGCAATTTTCTTTGATGTTGCTGTCTGATGCACGTTCATCTCATTGAGATCATTCTTACATGTGACTTGTATTTGTGTATTTTTTGTTAAGAATAATGATTGTTTGAAATATTGTGTGGATTGTGTGTCTCAATGTTAGTTGTACTATATGTGTGAGGACTCTGTATGTGTGAATTTTTTGAAGAGGAATAATTACATTATGACAATAAAGCCTGATGTAATCTGCACTCTTTCTCCACTGTGTGTAGACTCCTTGGACTCTTGCCAGTCTCGCTGTGGATATGGGACAGACCCAAACTATAGCTGCCAGTGTAACTCTCCTTGTGAACGATATGGAGATTGCTGCTCTGACTACTACACCCTCTGCAAAGGTTTGATTCTGCTACGTCTCATAAGTCTTATAGCTCCACATTTGTGTGACAATTTCGACCTTTCATTCACTCTGCACATATCAGCACATGTATCGGCATGTATGTACATTGTCTGGAAATCATGTCATTTTCCTCAGTGAAAGGGGTTGAATTAGTTGGTGCTTATCCTTCCCTTGGTTATACAACAGTTACATTTATCATGATAAATCAAGCCCTCCTTTCACTCCACAAAAGATCATTCTAGTTTGGTGAATGTGGTTAACCAGGTGTGTTCAGTTAAAAGTCAAAAGTAAAAAAAATTGCCATTTAATATCTGAATTACAATTAAAATCCAATGTATATCACTTTGAGCAATCCAATTTTAGACAGAAATAATAATAATAATAATAATAGTACAAGGGTCAGGCAAAAATAATACCCAAGTTTGACAAATATTAAATGGCTAGGTGTACTACAACTAGGCATGGATTTTTAAGGAGTTTTTTTTACAAAGTAAAATATTAGTAAGTATAATACAAGGTGACAGAAACCGATTTAGCTCATATCTCTATATGTATCCATATAGATACATATGTATCTCCATAATCAGGTACCCGGTCTCTGTAGGAGGGTGAAATGTTTGCACAGAGTTTTGAATGTCAGAACAGATTATTGTGAATGTTTTTCAATATTTATATCTATATAGCATCACCATGTAGTTTGATTTGGCTAATGTTTTAGGTTAATGTTCCTGCCATAGTACATAGTACGTTTCACTACTTTAAGTCAAATTGTTTGCTTGTGTGCATATTTATGAAAAGCCACGTCTAGTGCAATTTCATTGGCTTCTAATTCAGCCATCTTTTGAGATACCCAATAGAAAAAGAATTGGGCTTATCTCCAGGTGGCTCGCACATTAGGATGGGCATTTGGGGAGCCAGTGTGAGCCTTGTGACTGTGTGTTAAACTCTCAGCCGCACCATTACAGGCTATGGCCAGAGGTGTGCACTGGTATAGGCCTGTAGATGCACAGTCTAAGCATACACTAACATTGTACAACATAAGCAGTATGCAATTGTTGATCAGTCTGTAGTGTGGAAAGAAGTAAGACCTTGTCAAGTGATGAGAAGTGTTGTTTTAAAAGCTATTCAGAATATTCAAAAAACCAGAAAATCTAATATGGTGGACTTATAGGTCTTTGAGGCATAACCTGGAAATGAAGAGAGGGACCTGTGGGAAAATATGTTGTGTGTTTCTGTCCAAAGGGTCATGGGGGCTGGCTTTGTAGAAACCCAACTCGGAAAATGTTGGTACGATATGGAAAATGCAAAAAAAAAAGAAAGCAATGATTTGTAAATTTACTTTGACTTGTATTTCATTGCAGACAGTATGAACAAGATATTTCATGTTTTGTCTGGTCAACTTAATTTCATCTGTAAATATAAATCCATACCTGCCATTCAGGTCTGCAACAGATTCCAAAAAAAAGTTGGGACGGGAAAAGTTAGGCCTTGTAATGAGGTAAAACAATTAATTAATGATGTGATTTGAAACAGGTGATGTCAACACGTAATCGTAATCATGATTTGGTAAAAAAAAAAAAACAGGATCCAGGAAAGGCCTACTCCTTTAGGAGCAAAGATGGGCCGAAGATTGCCAGTTTGGGAACAAACACATGAGGAAACTATTCAAATGTTTAAAATCCAAGAAAGATAGGATGGATATTTCACCCTCTAGGGTGCACAACATAATTAAAATATTCAGGAATCCGGAGGAATTTCAGTGCGTAAAGGGAAAGGGCGCAAGCTGAATAACTGTGATCTCTGATCCCTCAGTCGGCACTGCATGAAGAGCTGTCATTCATCTTTAAGCGATATAACCACACAGTAACGCACTGGGCTCAGGGTTACTGTGCGAAACCTTTGTCAGAAACTACAATATGTAGTTACATGCGCAACTGCCAGTTAAAACTTTACTGTGCCAAAAGGAAGCCTTATGTTAACCATGTCCGGAAGCACCGTCTCTGGGCTTGGAGGCATCTGGGATGGACCATCACACAGTGGAAATGTATTTTGTTCAGACAAATCAGTATTTCAGGTCTTTTTTTGAAGGAATGGATGCTGTGTGCTCTGGATCAAAGGAGAAAAGGATCATCCAGACTGTTACCTAAGTCCAAAAGCTGTCTGTCATGGTAAGGGGTTGTGTCATTGCCCTTTGCAAAGGTATCTTACATTTCTGTGATGGCGCCATTAATGCCGAAAAATACGTCGAGATTTTGGAGCAACAAATGCTGCCTTCAAGATGACATATTTTCCAGGGACGTCCATGCGTATTTCAACAAGACAATACAAAACTACATTCTGCGCACGTTACAAAGGCATGGCTACGGAAGAAGGGTGTGCAGGTGCTGGACTGGCCTGCCTGCAGTTCCTACCTGTCCCCAATAAAGAATGTGTGGTGCATTTTAAAACGCAAAATGCAACAACGAAGACCCCGAACTGTTGCAAACCTTAAGACTTGTTTGCAAGAAGAATGGGGTAAAATTACACCTGAAACGCTTCATCGCTTTAAATCTTCAGTCCCTAAACGTTGTTTAAGTGTTGTGAAAAGAATGGCAACATGACAAAGTGGTAAGTGCTTTACTGTCCCAACTTTTTTTGAAATACGTTGCAAGAATCAAAATTGAAATGTGTTTATTTTGAAAAATTCTTGAGGAAAACATCAAATAATGTGCTGTTGTATTGCTTTCAACGTAATACAGGTCAAAGATCATTTACAAAGCACTTTTTCAGTTTTAATTTTGATTTAATAAACCATCCCAACTTTTTCTGATTTGGGTTTGTAAATGTCAACATATTGTCATGTGGACTGGAGCTTCACTAAGTGTCCAATCTACACACTATTAAAAGGGTCCAAGAGTTCAACAATCTAAACAAACCTGCCAAGTTTGATGTCTTGGACCTACCAGCAAAAATGAGAGATGAGAAAAAAATCATAATGAAAATAATTATAACAAAATTCATAACCATTGATGCTGGGACCCCAACTAAAATTAAAATTTCAAATAGTAGCAGGCATGTTTACCTGCTTAAACAACAGAACCCACCCTGCACTATTTAGAGACCTTTATATTATTATAAGAGGCCTTTTCTTATTTGATTTGACATAGCTGCACAATAGACATTCCCTCCATTCTGCACACATGCATGCATCCACAAAATCTCTTCTCTCTGTATTTATGTCACTTTGTCTTGTGTTTAGGAATAACCAATAACGATACTGGATGTGAGAACAGACAAAATTATGTACTGTGTCTGCACACTAAAAAGCCACCTCTTTAAAATCTCACCGATTGTATTCAGTTTCTACTGTATGAATGCAGCATAAGGAGAACATTTTTGTGAGCAAGTTACCTCAGGAGCAGTTCAGCCGGCAAAGCAGAACCGTAAAACATAAAAGTAATGTTAACAATTCTTCTTCATATTATTATTAGTAGTATTATTATTATGATTGAAAATGTACATACAGATAAAGATCAGTTGCTTCATATCTGCAAAACCAAGGCTATGTTGTGGAGAACACACATGCTTTTAATAGCACCTGAAAACATAATTTGAAAAATTGACTTTATGATCATGGAAAATATACATGTATGCATGTATAATATGAATACACTATGGCAGGGGTGATTAAAAAAAGAATATGTCTCCATATGTGGCACAGAGTTGAATTGAACTACCTGCATGTAAAAATAAATAAGCCATCTCCATGGTTACTGAAACATCCTTTTTCTGTGAGCGAACACGTGCTTAGGAACAGAAAATTCAGAAGAACGACGAGTCTGTTCTGATTCAAATAGCCACTTGTGATGGGCGGTTGGCGGATTATGAAATCTTTTTGACTGAATCTTTTAAATGAACTAGCTGAACTGGTTCATCTCTGTCAAAGGTTTCTTTGCTTGACTCTTTGCCCAAGCACCATTACTTCTATCTCCAGCACCCATTCCCCTCAACTGGTTATTGCTCAAGCCAAGTACAATTATTTTGGTTAATTACACAGTGGGCAACAACTTCTTGTCAATCCAGAATTTGGGTGACAGCTGGCTCAGAGGTCATTCAAACAGCTGCAAAAAAACAGCACGCTGTATATTTCAGTCTAGCCACATTGTATGTACACGTCATGTCATGAGCCATAGAGCCAATGAAAGAGAAGTTTATGTGAACCAACGAGCCAATGAACAAGAATGAACGAAAAGAGCTATGAACAAGAGAGCCATGAACAGGTCAGGACTGAACAACGTTAGGTGACAGTAGAGGGCACATTCTGTGACCAGTGAAAGAATACAGGTAGTACAGAGAATATTTTAATATTTAGGTCAGATGTGGTTCAACATAATTTTTGATAATACTAATATATATATACACACACACCCTATACATGTTCATAACTTCAATATTCTAGCATATGCTGTGTTCAGGAATTTCAAGAAATTTTCAAGAATATTCAAAACTTTTTCAAGAATATTCTGGATTTTTTAAAAAATATTTTCAAACCACTGTTTGTCAAAACTGCAGCCAACAGTATAAAATGAATTATGATTGAATTATGATTATTTTATAATACTAATTGTGTAGACAGTAAGATGTGGTGTGCAAATGCTTGTGTTAAAACAGCAACATGACACCATTAACAACTTTTGTCTCCAAGAACAATCCCAGCAGACAAATGCTGGGGGAACTGTGATATGGTCGGCGACCATACTCATATATTTTGAGACTGCCCGAAAATGCAAACATTTTGGAATGTCAAAGAAGAATGGAAAAAAAAATGGACCTTCCTATGGACAGTTTGTTATTTTTATTAGATGTGTTTTTTGACCACAGAACAATGTTATATATTACATGCTTTGTTGATGATTGAAAGAAAAATTATTACTATTAATTGGATGAAGCCAAACCCCCCCATGATCGCTCAGTGGTTACAGAAAGTAAAACATGTCTACATGATGGAATATATGACTGCCCAGTTACAGCTAAAAGTACCTGTTTTTATTATTTTAAATATCCTTTTGTGGAGTACAGAACTAGATAAGATATGTGCTATACCTTTTACAGTGCTATCTCTGTGTGACAGATGAGACCCAATCTCAAGATGAAAATTCTCTTTTTTTTGTTTTGTTTTGTTTTCCTCTGTGATGTTAATTGCTTATTTATGTGCATTAAAGGCAATAAGGTTAAAAAAAAACAACATAAAAGTGAAAGCTTTTTAGACACTGTGAGAGGATATGACTCCACATTGATTGATTTTGATTATTAATTTAAGGTTTTTCATAATTCATTTCTTTATGCAATGTCAATTTTTCCATCATTATGCCATGTCCTTGTGAGGCAGTTTAGGGTATTGGGGCAGCCTATAGTCTAGTGGCTAAGGTACATGACTAGGACCCCTGAGTTTGGTGGCTCAAGTCCCAGTCCAGCCACACCATTGCTGTTGGGCCCTTGAGCAAGGCCCTTAACCCCACATTGCTCCCAGGGGGGATTGGCCCTTGGTTAGCCTAATCTACTGTAAGTTGCTTTGGATAAAAGCATCAGCTAAATCACTGTACTGTACTGTCATATTCAGTACTGTAATGTATTATTTCCTGTTATTTCTCTTTAGGAGGTTCCACGTCCTGCAAAGGAAGATGTGGGGAGAAGTACAACTCTCAGAACAAGTGTCACTGCAACTCCAAATGTAGCCAGTACAACAACTGCTGCAATGACTACAGTGACCACTGTGGAGGTAAGTATCTGTTAGGCAGGGCTACAGCATGCACTGCGGGGGTTAGTATCTCTCAGGCAGGGCTACAGTGACCACTGTAGGGCTTAGTATCTGCCAGGCAGGGCTACAGTGTTAACTCGGGGGGCTGGGTGAGGGTAGTACCTGTCAGGCAGGGCTACAGTGAGCACTGTGTGGGGGTTAGTATCTGTTAGGCAGGGCTACAGCATGCACTGTGGGGATTAGTATCTCTCAGACAGGGCTGCAGTGAGCACAGTGGGGGTTAGTATCCCTCAGGCAGGGCTATAGTGAGCACTGTAAAGGTTAGTATCTGTCAGGCAGGGCTACAGCATGCACTGCGGGGGTTATCTGTCAGGCAGGGCGACAACACCCACTGTGGGCATTAGTATCTCTCAGGCAGAGCTACAGTGAGCACTGTGGGGGTTAGTATCTCTCAAGCAGTGCTAGAGTGACCACTCTGGGGGTTATTATCTGTCCAAACCACTGCTGGTCAAAACTGCGGCCGACAGTATAAAATGAATTATGATCACTCTCTTTAATATAAACTTATATTATTATATTGTATATAGTATGTTGCAATACATTTTGCAATAATCCATCCCACAGTCAAACATTTGCATGATATCTACTACAAAAATAGGCTTTATGAATTAGCAATATTGGTAACAACAGAATGCACACTACACACTGTACACACTGATCTGTAAACAGTAATGGCAGCGCCCATCGTAACTGGCAGTTGCTAGCTAACTAAAGTTTTCAAATTTTCAACATATTTTCACATTTCATGGATACTTCTTCCTTGTACTTACCATTATATCCCTGACAGGGCAGTAGTCTTGTTAACCTTGAGACATGTTTAGCTGCCCCCGTGTGATCCTAAAACATAGTAATGAGGAAGTTGATAACAATTGTGGACCCTCACCCAGGCTGAGTTAGTGATTAAGCTAATTGTGTAGACAGTAATATGTGGTGTGTAAATTCTTGTATTAAAACAGCAACATCAAAGTGAAAGCTTTTTTAGGAGAATATCAGTCCACATTATTGATTTTGATTATTAATTTAACTTCACTATACCATGTCCTCGTGAGGCATTTTAGGGTATTATTTCCTGTTATTTCTCTTTAGCAGGTTCCACGTCCTGCAAAGGAAGATGTGGGGAGAAGTACAACTCTCAGAACAAGTGTCACTGCAACTCCAAATGTAGCCAGTACAACAACTGCTGCAATGACTACAGTAACCACTGTGGAGGTAAGTATCTGTTAGGCAGGGCTACAGCATTCACTGCGAGGGTTAGTATCTCTCAGGCAGGGCTACAGTGACCACTGTGGGGGCCTGGGTGAGGGTAGTCTGTGAGCAGGCAGGGCAGTGAGCACTGTGGGGGTGTTAATTTCCTCAAGGGGGGCCTGGGTGAGGGTAGTACCTGTCAGGCAGGGCTACAGTGAGCACTGTGGGGGTTAGTATCTGTTAGGCAGGGCTACAGTGAGCACTGTGGGGGTTAGTATCTCTCAGACAGGGCTGCAGTGAGCACTGAGGGGGTTAGTATTCCCTCAGGCAGGGCTACAGTGAGCACTGTGAGGGTTAGTATCTGTCAGGCAGGGCTACAGCATGCACTGGGGGGTTATCTGTCAGGCAGGGCGACAACACCCACTGTGGGCATTAGTATCTCTCAGGCAGAGCTACAGTGAGCACTGTGGGGGTTAGTATCTCTCAAGCAGTGCTAGAGTGACCACTCTGGGGGTTATTATCTGTCCAAACCACTGCTGGTCAAAACTGCGGCCGACAGTATAAAATGAATTATGATTACTCTCTTTAATATAAACTTATATTATTATATTGTATATAGTATGTTGCAATACATTTTGCAATAATCCATCCCACAGTCAAACATTTGCATGATATCTACTACAAAAATAGGCTTTATGAATTAGCAATATTGGTAACAACAGAATGCACACTACACACTGTACACACTGATCTGTAAACAGTAATGGCAGCGCCCATCGTAACTGCCAGTGGCTAGCTAACTAAAGTTTTCAAATTTTCAACATATTTTCACATTTCATGGATACTTCTTCCTTGTACTAACCATTATATCCCTGACAGGGCAGTAGTCTTGTTAACCTTGAGACATGTTTAGCTGCCCCCGTGTGATCCTAAAACATAGTAATGAGGAAGTTGATAACGATTGTGGACCCTCACCCAGGCTGAGTTAGTGATTAAGCTAATTGTGTAGACAGTAATATGTGGTGTGTAAATTCTTGTATTAAAACAGCAACATCAAAGTGAAAGCTTTTTAGGGAGAATATCAGTCCACATTATTGATTTTGATTATTAATTTAACTTCACTATACCATGTCCTCGTGAGGCATTTTAGGGTATTATTTCCTGTTATTTCTCTTTAGCAGGTTCCACGTCCTGCAAAGGAAGATGTGGGGAGAAGTACAACTCTCAGAACAAGTGTCACTGCAACTCCAAATGTAGCCAGTACAACAACTGCTGCAATGACTACAGTAACCACTGTGGAGGTTATTATCTGTTAGGCAGGGCTACAGCATTCACTGCGAGGGTTAGTGTCTCTCAGGCAGGGCTACAGTGACCACTGTGGGGGGGCCTGGGTGAGGGTAGTACCTGTCAGGCAGGGCGACAGTGAGCACTGTGGGGGTTTGTATCTCAGGCAGGGCTACAGTGAGCACTGTGGGGGTTAGTAGCTGCCAGGCAGGGCTACAGTATTTCCTCAAGGGGGGCCTGGGTGAGGCACTGTAGTATCTGTCAGTGGCAGGGGTTAGTATCTGTTAGGCAGGGCAGTGAGCACTGTGGGGGTTAGGTATCTGTTAGGCAGGGTTACAGTGAGCACTGTGGGGGTTAGTATCTCTCGGACAGGGCTGCAGTGAGCACTGTGGGGGTTATATTCCCTCAGGCAGGGCTACAGTGAGCACTGTGAGGGTTAGTATCTGTCAGGCAGGGCTACAGCATGCACTGCGGGGGTTATCTGTCAGGGGGTAGTATCTCTCAAGCAGTGCTAGAGTGACCACTCTGGGGGTTATTATCTGTCAGGCCAAGGGAACATTTCCAAAGACACACCTAATGGGCCTCATTCATCAAACATGAGCCAAACGATTTTGATCGTAAATCATTCACAAATCATTCGTAAATGTGGGATTTATCAAAGTTTTCGTATATCAGTTTGTTCGTAGGATCCAAAGAAATTTCCCAAGTGCTTTAAACTGTTCGTATTGCGTGCGTAAATAGAAAAACACGGCTGTAAAGCTTGTTTCTCGTGTTGTTGTTTTTATTTTTCCATTCACTCATTTTTATTTGATTAAAAATGAGTAGCAAATTAATTTGGCAGTGATATAGTAACATTATAACGGTTCAAAGTGTTATATAAAATCACTATTGGATTCAACATTAAAACAGGTCATTTGGCTTCATTTGTGTAATCCTGATTAATAAAATTAATTAGTTTGCTTGCCGAAGGCACAAACTACTGTTCTTCTATAGAATCTTTACTTCTTCTTCTTAATATTATTATTCCTGCTTCTTCCGGACGTATCTCCCCCAACATTTTTTTAAGGTAGACATACCGAACTTGGCTTGAATATACTGGTCAGGTTGCTTGTATTTTTCTGAGCTATAGATTCATACTTTTTAAACTACAAATCTTAAAAAAACGCCTCCATTGACTTCACATTGCTGGAATGTTGAGCGTGTTAATGTGGCTAACGTTACTAAGCAACAATTATAACTGCCGCTGCAATTTTAAGGTAGTTTAAAAAATTATCCAAAGAATACAGCATGCTTGCCTGTTAGCTACCTTACTGGACTTGACATTTTGAAATAACTTCCTGGATATAATGTCACTGCAATGCTGGTCAGGTATAATGATCTTCAATGACAATTTCAGGTTTTGAACAGAAAGTTCTGCTGTTCTTTGCCTCTTTGTAGTACTCTTGCTGCTACTATGTCAGTTCTTAGTTCTTAGAACAATCGTTGTCGTTATTTTTATACAAGGTAAAATGACGTTAGAGAGGGACTGCAGAGTGGAGGGAAAGGCAAGGGAGGGCACACTATTATGGAGGATCCTAATTACATAATAGTTCTAATTTGAACGAATTATTTAACTAGGGATTTGTTCCAAGTTGATTTAGGGAAAACATGACGGTCCCAACGATGTATTGCATGTGACATTACCACTTTGGCCAACCATGCCCCCTCGCGGGCCCGGGTGCAGCTGCCCCCCAGGATTTATGGAAACGATAAGGCTGGTATACAAAAATTTACCAAAAATGATCCAAGACCAGGGAAAATCAGATCCCGGTCACCCTCCACGGTAATTCCAGCTAACGACGTCTCTCCAATAATTCGCCTCCAGTTTCATGTCGAACCATTTTCCTTTAAGCACGGCGGAATTTGACTGCAACAGTTATTTCTTGCCAGGCTTTGGTCTTCCCGGCCCTGACACCAAACTGCTTACACATCTGAACAAAGTATTTTTTTTATTCTGTTTCCATTAACAAAACTTCTTCTGCCTTTTCTCTGCCATCTCTTTACATTGCCAGCAATGGGATTTCAGTCTCCTTATATGGTATGTCAGGGGCGTGGATTTATGCTAATCGAAAATTTTGTGAACGCGCTTGTCATTTACGATTGATTGGTATGTATCAACATACGCACGAAATGCTGTGTTTACGCATGTTTGATAAATCCGGCGGAATTTCTTTGTTCGTAGCCGTTGAAACATAAATTTACACACAGGTTTACGAAAATGTTGATGAATGAGGCCCATTCTGCAGTTTTATGCCCTGTCTACATGTTTGCATACCATTAATTTCATATTAATATGAAATTAATATCATTCAGGTGACTGAAAAAGCAGGTTGGTTTGGGTTCGGATCTTTTTCACAATCATTATGTTTCTCATTCAGCATCAGGTCTAGGTGGATGTGCAACCATTTAATGTACCGATGGGCCCAAAAAGGAAATGCATATACAGTCGATTGCACACCTGTAATCCATGACAGTCATCTGTGTTATTCCCCCAAACAGTGGGTCTCTGTTAAACAAGCATATTACTGCTGGCTTAACTCATTTTTACAGTCCACAAGCCCGTGTCCATTCATCCATCTTACACTGCCCTGCTGATCCTACTATCTCTGGAACCCTGTCCCATGCTGAATCTTAGCTGACAGTGTCCGCCTTCAAGGTGTGTGTGACGCAGAGGACTGAGTTGATGCCTGCCCACCTGCTGTGCAAGCACGTTTTGTGTTTTTTAGCCTCCACAATCCCCATTTTATTGGACTGTCAAACTGGTCTTGGTTTCTGGTATAGTTTACAAATGAAAGCCATTTATTATACTATGGCCTGAGATGTTATTGACTAAATTAAATTATGAAAGTCCATATGACAAATTTGATTTGTAATTCAAACTTTCAAAATTAATTCTCATCTGTTTTTAGTGGATTCAGAAGTGCAGAAAGGTTATTTATGTGGTATTCCAGCACCAATATTTTTGTCCTGCCATAGACATGTGATTAAATTTGAAGTGAAGCAAAGACATTTCCAAATTTCAAAGACAAGCATTGGCAGGAGTGTTTCCAAGCAAGGATGAGTATGGCAAGGAGCAGCTTCACAAGATAGATTCTTTTATTGTCATTGCACAGGGTACAACAAAATTGAGCAATTGTGACACTGAATTCAACAAAATGAAAAATAAGAAAGAGTTCAACCTAAACTCTACTGAGGCAGCGAAAGCTGAATAAGTCCTCCAAAGAGGGCAGTGAGCAGCCAATGATCTTCTGTGCGGTGTTGACGACCCTCTGAAGAGCTCTCCTGTCCACTGCTGAACAGCTGGCATACCACATACAGATACAGTATGTAAGCACACTCTTGGATAGTAGTAGGAAACCAGCAGTTTCTCCTGCAGGTTATTTCTCCTCAGGAAGTAGAGTTGCCTGCCTTTTGACTGACTGCGGTGATGTTTGTAGTCCAGGAGAGCTCTTCAGCGATGTAGAGGACCTTTTCACACAGTCCCCATTGATTTATAGTGGAATCAGTGCCTGCACTATTGTTCAGGAAGTCTATTATGAGTTCTTTTGTTTTTGTGGAGTTCAGTACAAGATTGTTCTCTGAACACCAAGCTGCCAGACTTCAGACTTCATCCCCTTTTGGCTGTCTCGTCTCCTCCCGAGTCCAACCACAGTCATGTCAGCTGTGAACAGGATGATGGTGTTGCTGCTTCTGCGATGGGTGGGGGCACAGTCATGGGTGTAGAGGGTGTAGAGAAGGGGGCTCACACACAGCCCTGTGGGGTGTCAGTTCTGAGTGTAAGGGAGGAGGAGAGGTGGGGGCCTAGTCTAACAGTCTGGGGGCGATTAGTCAGAAAATTGCAGCACGTCCATTTTTTTGTACATTTTTGCCTACATTTTTGCCAAGCATTCAATTGCTGAGAACACAATGATGCCGTTATCAGACTATCGTCCCCTACCCCCTCATCTGCCCAAGCACCCCCACAGTGACCGGACCCTGAGGAGGAGGATGCTGATGTTTACAGATACATTGCTAGACCACAGCTACCTAAACCATTTTACTGGTAGTAGGAATGGACAAACCATTTATAAGAAACTATACAACTACTGTGATATATGTGGTCGAGAATGCATTCTCTCTATCAGAATTAGCTCAGGGTGTCAGGATTTTGTTCTGTGGCGTTGTTCAAATGATGATTTGACCAGGTCTAAGGGAGTTGCATTCCACCATTGACTGCAATGGCATAATGGAATATTATTCCCAGTGTTCGTGGTTGCCAGTGATCTGAACCTGGACTGTATGTATGTATATAATCGCACTGGTAAGTGGCTACAGTAAGAGAAAGGTTGAGGGTAACCCTCTTTTTGTCTCTTTGCTCTTGTTGTTTGTCAACAGGTTCCTCTGGTGGTCAGTCGATCTCAGACTCTGAAATAAAGGCCCTGTCAGAGCTGCTTTACAGGCTGGATTCAAACAAGGCCTCTCCCTCCCAGGTCGTTCTCAACCCTCAGGCCCAGGTGTCAGACTCTCAGACCAGCTCACAGAAAGACCTGTCCCCCAAACCGTAAGACGACAACCAGCCACGTCCTTCTCAGATCTGGGTGAAATAATCACTGAAAATTACGCTAACCCTACACACATCAGTCATGTTTTTATTCCTGAGCGTTTCAAAAGAACATTGTGACATTTAAAGAACTGTCCTAAAAAGACGTTTGAAGACATCTTGCAAAAGTGTCAAGGTTTTAGGAATCCAGATAAATCAAGTTTGTATTTTTGTGTTTGTCACATTTAGGGTCCATTCGTGTCACATGTGCAAAATTTGGCACAATTAAAGTGTCGAAGGGTTGATTTACTAAGATCCCAAACAAGGGGTGCACAGTCATTTGCACGTCTTCAGGTGATCAACTAACAGTCATTATGTAAATGACTCCAGTTGCGAGGGATTGTGTGTTTGGAAGAGATCTCCACCCTCTTTTACCATGAACCATTACACTACTGGATGTTTTTCAGGAGTAAGATGTTTCCTGTCCAAGATAAGGGAATAAGTCACACATATGCAAGTAATTTGCACATCTTAACCTTCTAGTCTCAATTCAAATCGGCAGAAACAAAGCACAAAATTTAAGGAAGACAAGTCATTCCCCTGAATTTCGTTCTTGTTTTTGCCTTCTTGTTAACTGTGTGGGGTTCTGAAAAGTGTGGTTGCTATCGGGTGAATGAATCTGACTATGTGCGCTCTCCATTGGTTATCCCATGAGGAACAATACGCGTTGAGACTTGGACTGAACGTTGCGCTTGGCCATGAACTCCAATCACTTAATTAATTTACTGCGACTTCAGTGCCTGTGGATTTTAAAAGATACTTTTATAATTTCTCTCCTTGAATTTGTAAATCACATATATTCAAAGGGAAATGTGTCATGCAACATTACAAAGCAGAGGCTCTTGGTTATAATTCTATTATTAATTTCGGGGAACATGCAGTTGAATCCCAGCCCAGAATTAAATGTTGTTTGTACACTGCCAGATTTTAAGGATATGCATGAATTTTTACGGAGGAATAGGCATAGAAATTGTATGTACAGGTTTCATTTTCTAGTTGTATTCCATAATTTCAGGTTGTCTTCCTAAACATCTTGAAATTCTGGCATTATACCTCAACGTGTTGAAGGCTCATTATGTCACTGTTGTTGGCTGTTACAGACCCCCATCAGCCATGAGCAATACTGTACCTTCACTGATTCATATTTTATCTGAATGGTAAAGAAATTTTTTTTAAAAATGTGTCTTATATTTTAAAGCTAATTGTGACTCATTGAATCTTAAAATTGGTTCAAATAAAACTGGTTTTGTCCAGTTGCCTAAAACATCATTCCAGGGACATTGTTCAAGTTCCTGTGACTTGTCAAATCATGAAAGTATTTTTGGTATGAAGCCTACCTATAAAACTTAACATCTCTTCCAAGTGAACATCTTAAACCCACCTTTGCTTCATTCTTGGCCCTGACAGACAGCACTTTTTAGGGACACACACAGCTCTGAAAGACAGCACTGTATTGGGACAGACAGCTCTGTAAGTACTATTTAGGGACAAATGGGTCTGTAAACACAGTTTAAGGACACACATCTCTTTGAGCACTGTTTAGGGACATGATATCAGGAAGATTCTCGTATTCTGCTGGATTTGTTCACCTTAAAATCATTTTAGAATCAGGACACCTTCATTGATTATTGAAATAACTGACTTACAACTGAGGAGGTCATAGCCAAACTCCATAGGTATATGTATCATGGAATGGTATTAAAATGTGGTGAAATAAAAAAGTTCAAATAAAACTGGTTTTGCTGCCTATATTCCAGCTTTCTGCTTCCTCTTCTCCAAACCCACCTTTGCTTCTTCCTCAGCAAAGACAGACCGGACAAGCTGAGAGATTCAGCCAATGGCTTCTCCTGAGGGAGGTCAGCAGAGATTGGCAGGGAGCTTTCTGCCTTCCTCCTCAGCAAAGGTACACCGATCTTCTCCTGTCAGCTCCTCTCAGCTGCTTCTACACCCCAGTAATCCTTCAACAGCCTGTTTGAAGGATTGTGAAAAATGTGTATTATGAATTAATTGTAGCTGAGGCTGTAACTTTTGGAACACTGTTTGTCATAATAATTATTTAGTAAATTCTCTGCTCCCCCTAGAGAGCAATACTGCTCATTATGATAATATAAACTAAAATGATCAATTAATCCAAATGTAATAATTTTGAGTTTGGCAGCCATGGTATTATGAGAACCTGTGGTCTTACTTTTGGAAAATACAACCCAAAAGGGTGATGTATGTAAGGAATAAACCACAACTGGAGGTGCAGTTCTACGGAAATAAACCACAACAGGATGGTGTTATGCGGCCCTGAGGTGAAGCCAAGGTTTTTTGTGTACAAGTGGTTTATTTCCATAGAACTGCACCGTCAGGAGTGGTTTATTCCACTTATACCATGGGTGCGTTCCAAAGGAATAATTCAGCTCTCATATTAAATTAGGCTACTATTTTATTATTTTTTAACAAAATATATATTACAATATATGCACATCCACACAATATAGTCTATATAGCTAGCTTGACACCTCCAAACTTAAAAATGTAATTAGGTATTTTAAAACATACTATATTAGCCTACATTAAAAAATACTATACATTATACATCTAGGCTTTGGCTACTGAAACTACAGTAACTTAGCCCACTAACTAGAAATTTCTGATATAGCCAGCAGTACCTACTTTGTCTGCTTAGCTGGTGAAGTGGATAACATTACATTCCTAACATTCTCCTAAACGCACATATCATCCTACACGTATGTATGTGGAAACAGTCACATTGTACTCATTTATTGAAATTAAATTGAACGTCTCCATTTATTTTAAAATTTGACAATGAATATGGTAGCTCAAACAAGGTATGTGGGAGACTTGACATTTATAATTCGATGACAGTATCCGGCTCCAGCATTTCCTCTCTTCATCAGAATGTTGCCGTTATGTTCGGTTGCAAATGGAATCTTCATTAAAGTAGTTTCAGAGCTTGCGTAATAATTTCGAACAGTGATAAGTCCTCTTTCCTTGGAACTACTAAATAGCTGTGCATTATTACCATGCATTCATTGGTAAATAATGCATACCCCTCCAGCCAATCAGTATTTAACCAAGCCGTGGTATAAATATAGGTATTAATACTGTTATTATCATCCCAAGATTCAAATTAAATTAAGGGGATAATAGTGAGTTTATGCATGCATATATGGAAGATGCAATTATCAGTAGGGATAAATGTATGTCCTCATTTTCAGGCCGCTACAGCACAGAGAAGGACTTCATTCATGACCTGAAGATGATGTGGTTCGGGCTGTACTCACGCAGTAGCAATGTGAAGGACTCCAGCGGTTTTGAACACATCTTTGCAGGTATTTATTTTTGCAACCTGTAATCATATTGTCTGTCTAAACAAAATTAATATGGTGGGATTGTTTTCATATTTGCAAATTGTTTCCAGTTTAACTCTCTCTCTCTCTCTCTCTCTGCAGGGGAGGTAAAAAAGGGAAAAGTGTCAGGGTTTCACAGCTGGATTCAGTTTTATCGGCTAGAGAAGAAAGGACTTATGAACTACTACAGCTACAGCTTTGATGGACCTGTAAGTTTAATCTAAAATACAATTCACTGAGATTACAGTCACCTTCAGCCTGCTTTCAGACCTCAAAGACTACAGTGTTCCTTAAACTAACTGAAAGCTTCTTTTCCAGATATATTATTGATATTTTTCTGAAGTATCTTAGCAGGACAAACTCCTGATATTGTTGCAAAACATCAAAGAGAGTTTTACACCTGTACTTGCACAACACAGAGAGTTTACCCCTATATTTACACAGCAGAGTTTAACCCTATATTTACACAGCACATAGTTTACCCCAATACTTACACAGCACAGAGTTTACCCCCATACCTACTTAGTAAAGAGTTTATCTCTATATTTACACAGCTCAGAGTTTAATCCCTATACTTACACAGTACAGAGTTTAAAACCCTTCTTACACAGCACAGAGTTACGCCATAAATTTACACAGTATGGAGAATTTAACCCAGTTTATTTATGGTAAGTATAAAACAGCAACAAGGGTTTACCCATATACTTACTCAGCAGAGTTTACCCATATTCTTACACAGCATAGAGTTACCCCTATGCTTACACAGCAGAGAGGTTACACCTACATTTACACAGCACAGAGTTGCCCCATTACTTACACAGCACAGAGAGTTTGCCCTGTATTTACACAACATGAAGAGTTACCCCTACATTTACACAGCACAGAGTTGCCCCATTACTTACACAGCACAGAGAGTTTGCCCCTATATTTACACAACATGAAGAGTTACCCCTATATTTACACAAGATAAAGAGTTACTCCTATATTTACACAGCACAGAGAGTTTACCCGTATACTTTCACAGCACAGAAAGTTGACCCCTTACAATTTTCCCATAAAGGTTTTCCCATAGAAAATACCATAATGGCTGTAGACTTTCAGTCATTAGAACCAAAATGGTGTATTATTTCACCTAAACACACATAAAACCACACACTGATGCCAGTTAAAATCAGTTATTTTGTTTTTTTTTGCCTATTATTTCTTTTTCCTGTTCCTCTGCTTCTCCTTTTGTGTATTTCTGTTATGTGAATGTTCTTTCCCTCTATTTCACCTAAATTCACACAAACTGTTTAGCCTCATGAAGAAAGTCTCCTCTGGCCAGTTCATTGGAGGATGGCATGACATGTGACTCCTCCCATTAACATGATGTCAAGCCCTCAGTTCTTTCCATGCTGAAGAAACAATGCCATGTACATACTGCCTCTGTACCTGAAGAAATCAGCATGCACTTGGTTTATTCATCCACAGGTGCCCAGCTGACCAAGAGTGGCCACTAGAAATGAGACTAACAAACCCTCTTAACCCTTATCTTTCACTGACGAGTCTTGTTGGCTTTCCAATGTCGACCCCTGCCCAAACAAGCATGTTTACTGCATTACTTTCTTTTGGGGGGTTGTATGGTATACCAAGAAGGGGATGGGGGAGGGGGTCATGCCACAACTCACCTGACTGCTCCTATCCTTTAAAACAGTCATGTCAAACATGCCAAATTTTAAAGGTGATTACCAAAAAAACTACTGCTAGCTAGACAGCTGTTTTGTCATGGACTGGCAAATAGCTGATGGTTAGAAAGTTAATATCACCTACCTAGTAACACCAATGGAAGAACTATAGCCCAAACATTCAAAGTATCACAGCTCAGCAAGATATGCTGGCAACAAACCAATAGGACTATGTGCCACCAGTAAATCTGCAATAAAGTCATAAGAAATAAATGGTCCCCGAGTTACGATGGTCCATCTCACGATTTTACGACTTTATGATGGTGCAATAGCGTCACTTTCAGTACAGTATTCAATAACTAACATGAGGTATTCAACACTTTCTTATGAAATAGGCTTTGTGTTAATGATGTTGCCCACCTGTAGGCTAATGTAAGTGTTCTAAGCATGTTTAAAGTAGCCTGGGGGAGGCTAAGATGTTTGGTAGGTAAGGTGTATTTTGGTGCATTTTCATCGACTTGCATTTTGAAATGCATTTTCCACTTACGATGGGTTAATCAGAACATAACCCCATCGCAAGTCGGGGACCATCTGTATATTTGATTGCATATGGTCTTAAAGAGAATACATGTGTTTTATTGCGTCCCAATCTGAGTATTTGAAGAAAAGCTAAAAATATTAGTGAGCCTTAGTTGTCCCCAAACTCCCTAAGGTACCTTACCTACCTAGTTAACTAGTTAACTAGCAAGGAAATCTAGTTTGTGGCTACACATCTCATTTTAACCACCCCTTTTCCCAAAAGGAACAGCCATGTTTCGCATGCCAGGCATTCTGTCTTTGTACTCCCTCATATGTGTTATAAAGCATATGGTGTTGCTAACTGTTATGTAAAATGCTGGCTTTACTCCAGGAACCTTACAGAGTATGTTGTTGTTTGGGAAGTGGAGGGGTGCTTTGTTCAAGTAAGAGGTATTATGTTTTTGAGGGATGAAGTAGCTTAAGTAGATCTTTTATTATTTTGTCATTGCTTGTTTTATGTATAATGCTCTTCTCTCCCTCTATCATTAACTCACTCTTTCAGTGGACCTCCTATCCTGATGTGCTGGGTATGCAGTTTAAGTGGGATGGCTACTTCAAGCAAGTGGGCTCTGCCATCATGGGTAGTAGCCCTGAGTTTGACTTTGCCCTGTACAGCCTCTGCTACATTGCCCGTCCTGGGAGACAGTAAGTGCCACCCCTCAAACCCTTTCACTGTGACACAGAATCCGTTCAAACCCTTTCACTGTGATACAGAATCCACTTGACTCACATTCCAATTGACAATGGAAAGTAATTCCTACCTTTGGACTAATAGATAGCTTTGCTGTGTAAGGAAGTGCTGTACTGTAGATAGGGTCGCTGTGCTGTAGGTAGGGGTGCTGTGCTGTAGATGGAGGTGCCCTACTATAGATCGAGGTGCTGTGCTGTGTAAGGGGGTGCTGTGCTGTAGATGGGGGCACTTTGCCTACTTAAAGATCCCATGATACTTTCCCACCAAAACTCTTCTGCATACATTAATATGCTTCTGCATACAACTGACAGCACAAGTCCCTGCATTCCCTTGTCTACAATGAGTTGTCCATAGGTTATCAGGTCATGTAGGACCTTGATGATCCTTGGTGTGTTCAAGTCCAGGCTTCATGCAGTGCTGGATACTCTGTAGACTGTAGCTAAATGGGCTAGATGCAGTACTGAATACTCTATATCCAGTGTAGGTTAGTGATATTGATATGACATTGCGGACGTGTCCAAATACATGTAGTATTGATATCAACGCAAAAACAATCATCATTATGAATAAGCCTTGTCCGACATCCTCAATGTTCTGTAAATGACACACTGCGATTTCCGCAGCGTAATTTTTTAGATTATTTCCAGCAGGTGTGAATGCATCTGACACAGAAGATCTCGAGCTCTAAACTCACACAGCCTGAAAATACATAATTAAAAACAAAACTGAACTTGAAAGAATTTAGACAATTTAACAAGACAAACAGACAGCAGACAGCAAACTCTCGTGTCCCTTTTGCAGCAGTGCCTCGCCAACCAGAAGTGGTAATGCCCTGACACTGAGCACAATGTTAATTAAAGCTACTCAGCCATGACACTGAACACAATGTAAGATAAAATAAGATTATATGTTGTCAAGCTCTTTTGTTCTTTTATTCCCAATAACCACTACGAATACACTTATTTCATGTTAGAAGGACTTGGAACAACTTTGCTTTTTGACACATTTTTGTCAGTAATAATTTAACAGTGATATATTAATGTAAAAATCACTGCCTTTTATTCAGTCATTTACCTATAAAGATGAAATGTCTGAGATTAAAGTTTAAATATGTTTTAAGGATGTAAAGCCTGATCTCAAAAAGTACGCTATATGCAGGTAAAAATATGTAGTATAAAAATCCTCAGACATGGTCCTGAAGGACCACAATAACCTTGTTTTCTCAGTCGATCCTGAAGTAGATCAATCACACAGTTCATTTACCTCTCTTAACTTCCTGGTCTAAACTGGTTGCTGATTTTATAGGTAATTCAAAACTGCATTGCCATCACTCTTCAGGCCCAGGTAAGAACACTTTTAGTTCAAAGTCATTGCATCGCTCTGCTGTAGTTCTAAGGTTTTCCACCTTTCTGCTTTTAGGTGTTACCTGAGCTTGGGAGGAAATACTCTTGTTATTCAGACGTACACCTGGGATAACTCGTACTATGGGAACGGGAAGAAATTCATCGCATCTGCTTTCCCTGCCACCCCACGGTCCTTCCTCACCCATGGTTCCCTGCTGAATGAGGAGGACTAAGAGCTGCTCAGCCCAGACACTAAACACAATGTTAATTACAGCAACTTAGCCCTAACACTGAATACAATGTTAATTAAAGCTACTCAGCCATAACACTGAACACAATGTTAATTGAAGCTGCTCAGCCCTGACACTGAACACAATGTTAATTGAAGCTACTCAGCCATAACACTGAACACAATGTTAATTAAAGCTACTCAGCCGTAACACTGAACACAATGTTAATTAAAGCTACTCAGCCCTGACACTGAACACAATGTCAATTAAAGGTATTCAGCCGTAACACTGAACACAATGTTAATTAAAGGTACTCAGCTGTAACACTGAACAAAATGTTAATTAAAGCTACTCAGCCATAACACTGAAGACGGTGTTAATTAAAGCTACTCAGCTGTAACACTCAAGACGGTGTTAATTAAAGGTACTCAGCCCTGACACTGAACACAATGTTAATTAAAGCTACTTAGCCCTGACACTGAACACAATGTTAATTAAAGCTGCTCAGCCCTGACACTTAACACAATGTTAATTAAAGCTACTCAGCCCTGACACTTAACACAATGTTAATTAAAGCTACTCAGCCCTGACACTAAACACAATGTTAATTAAAGCTGCTCATCCCTGAGACTCTGAACACAATGTTAATTAAAGCTACTCAGCCCTGACACTGAACACAATGTTAATTAAAGCTATTCATCCCTGACACTGAACCCAATGTTAACTGAAGCTGCTCAGCCCTGACACTGAACACAATGTCAATTAAAGGTACTCAGCCCTGACACTGAACACAATGTTAATTAAAGCTACTCAGCCCTGACACTGAACACAATGTCAATTAAAGTACTCAGCCCTGACACTGAACACAATGTTAATTAAAGTTACTCAGCCCTGACTCTGAACACAATATGATACATACCAGCTTTCAGCGAGCATTACCAATGGAGCTGAATTAAAGTGGGTTGAGAATTTCCCTGTCTGGTTTTCTCTGTTTTGTGGCATTTAAAATGATTTCAGTACTGCCACCAGTGAGACAGTAAAGCCTGACTTAGTGATACCACTGTCACTTGTCTAAATAAAGACACTTCTGCCTAATTATGATACTTCCTTTCAACCTCCTTCCCTCTATCTTTCCTAAAGAACACTTTATGACTTAGAAAGCATACTATAACAATACTATAACACCCCCAGAAAAATGTAAAATGTTGAAGCTTTTAGAACAGCTTAAGCCATTCCTATTCAATGACATTTTACCTATCCTTTGATATACTCATCCAAACTCGGTCATGACCTAGTTTAACTTGTTCTCAATATTAAAGCAAAATGTATTCACTGTGGACAAAAGTCAGAACATCAGTTCATCAAGTCAGAGATCTAAGTGTTTTTCTGTAGTTGTAGATTCTACCCCTGATTTAGCACACATAGACCAGCTCACATTTTGTAGTCTGTTATGTTTCAGATCAGGGTCAAGTATTTGAGAGGTTTTTGAAATTTCTTCCTATATTTAGTCACAAGGGCAACTCACTTTTTGAATCAGTGTCAGAGATTCTTAGAGAGACTAACCCAGACATACAAAATTGCAGAGGACGGTGTTATGATAATGCATCCAACATGTCAGGTGTCTTCAAGAGTTTGCGGGCTCGCATCCAGCAGGTAAACCCCTTGTCTGACTGGATCCCCTGTGTTGTCCACTGGCTTAATCTCATCAGAATGAGCAGTGTTGACTGCAACGAGGCAAGTTCGTTTTTCACATTTATGCAATCTTGCTATAATTTTTTCTTGGGATCCCCAAGAAAAGGACTTGAACCAAATGAAAACAGATGGTTAGATACATTAAAGGGACTGTCCGACACACGGTGGGCCTCACATTCACACCCCACCAGAGCCCTTTCCATAAACTTCCAAAATATATTGAACGTCTTGATAAATCTGTAATCAGATGAAACTCTGAGCACTGCCACTAAAGATGAAGCACAATCTATTGCCATGAAAATGAGTTGACATGAGACAGCATTTTTGTGCATATTTTGGAACAAGACAACCAGCACTTCAAACAGTTCATTTGGATCTGATGATGGCTGTAGCCATGCACCAGCTATTTATCGATTTCGAGGGAGATTTACATACATTAATCATTTTGGAGAGTTGGAGATATCAGCTAAAATGCTGCTCTGCTACACAAGATCACAGGTCTGAAACTACTCGCCAGGTGAAAAGGCAAAGAAAGCAGACAAATCCAATACTCCTGATCACATCCCCACTGGAAATGAGAAATTTTGTTCTGAGGTTTTTTTTTTTTGTCATTATCGACAATCTATGTAATGTATGGAGAGACCTATAGCTACTTCGGCTTCTTAACTACTCTCAAGAAAACATCCATAGAGGAGATGCGCATTGCCTGCCTGCAATCTCTTACAGAGGTACAGCACAGACCTGGAGGATGAGCTGGAGGGTGAACTTTTCAGTCTGTTGTGTTCTGTAGCAACAGGACAAATGACCTCTCGCATACAAATTTAATGATGACATCAAAAGAAAGCCAGCTCCAAAGCGCCTCCCCAACATTGAAATTGGTTTGAGAATTTATCTGACCCTCCTTATGTCTACTAAATGCTACTGGTGAGAGATCTTTTTCAAAGCTGGAAATGATAAAAATCGTCTGAGAACTTGTATGACTGAAAACAGATTGAACTATTTGACTGTAATGTCAACCAACCATGACCTCCTACACCAGATGGATTTCAAGAATCTAATTCAGGACTTTGCATCCAAGAAAAGTAGGAAAAGGGTCCTATAGGTGAGTAACATTACATAATTTATATCAATACTTGTTTTGTCGGTGCTAGTGATTGAACGGGAAATGTAGTTTATGTATATTCTTCATCATAGGCCTATTTGGCCCTGGGTGGCATGTTAGCCCTGGGGAGGCCTAATGTGGCCCTGATAGCATCGCACATTAAATTAAGAGCACAAGTTGCACAAGGAAAGTAGTCAAAATACAGAAATGTCTGAGTTTCAATTACTGTCAATCTGAAAATATGGCAACAAGAAAACAAGTAGCAATATCTCACTGTGCAAAATAATTATTAAATTATTAGTTTAAATAAATGACTCATTAATACCTTATACTGTATCAGTGTGTAAGAACTGGTTGTTCTTTAACTTCTTCAGTTCTTCTTCAGTTACAGATGCTGGGGCCCCAGGCAAAGTATAAACAGATTTTCGACACTGTGCTGGATAGTGATACAGCCGGATAATGACTGTAGATTCCTAAGTGCACAGCCAGTGCAGGATTGGACAATACATACCCATATACACACTAGATCAATTTTATATATTTATGTAAGGAATTATTTTATTCCCACTCCAGGCGACCTCAACATGGCCACAGGAGGATTCTCAATTAGGGCCCATAAAGCCCAGCTGGACACACCGACGGAGAGGAATAATTCAGGGCCTCGAGTGTCACATGTCTACAAAGAAGACTCTACAGTGGGGCCATAAAGCCCAGCAGCCACTTCAATAACACTGGGAAAGAATGGGGGCATGTGTAGACAATATGGGCTTTTGTTTTCAGTGTAAAATAATGAATATGGATAGTGACATCGCTGATGGTTATGGAAGATTTGTTACATTCATACCCACATATATATGTCCATATGTGAATACATCTGTATGTGAGTGTGCATGTACATAGCCCTGAGAGCACCCCTACAGGGACTTCAACCTGGGTGATGTGATGCAGGTGTAGATATAATTATAAGGGTACACCTGCCATAAAAGTTATTGGCTAACAACTGCCATTTTGCTGACTCTCTCATCCATTCAGGATGAGGGGTGAGAGAGTAATTGTTCCTCAACTCCTTTTGCACCTGTAGGGGGGTCTTATAACAGCGGGCTAAAAAAGGGTTGTAGAGTGGTTTTCGCAGAATCCTATTGGATGACTGAAGGGCATTGGGGAGTGGAAGGGGTTTCTTAGGATGGTATTTGAGGGAAGCTCAGAGATAAATCGGGGAGCATTGCTTAACAAGCTCCTGTCATTTCCGGAACAATAGGGGGTACATATTTTGCTGTTTATCCTTGTCTTATCTTGTTGATATTTGTGTGTGTAACATCTTGATGGTATGATGGTTACTAATCTTTTTGCTCTACAATAATAACAATAAACATTGTTATATTTTCTGTTCAAAATAATGTTTCCCTTTCCCTTTCATAGGCTTATTTCTACAGTGTCCAGTCTTATCCATGTTTAGTTTGAGAGAAAATAGCATGCACATTTTGCAGTAACTACAAAATCCATGTGAAAACCAAGGCAAACCACAGTTTGTTACTGCATTTTGGCTTAGTTTTACCACAATTTATATCATGGATATAGAAAATCTGCATTTCTGATTGGCTGGCTGGTGTCGATTAAATTTGTATATCATGGACACCTTGAATGTAGCCCAGTCAAAAGTTTTATCACCATTCTTAATAAATATGCTGCGGCAATACAATGGTAAATGTGCCAGCCGTAGCCTTGTCAATCAGTCAGCTGTTTCATTCACTCATGAACATTTTAACAAATTTGTTAGCTAACATTAAAACTTAAAAGTATAACAACAACAATGGACCAGTTTCATGTTCATTTTCATTTATTTGGCGAGGACAAAACATTGGAGTGTATAATCTATACTGAAAGGATGTGTCTTAATGCAATCATATTTTGAGCAAAAAAAAAAGTGACCATATATTGAAATGACCACACCTAGCAAGTAACCGTGATATAAGTGGCATAACACCCTCTGAGGTGTCCGTTGTATCTGTGGAAATATTTTCTGTGACTACGTGGGACCAACAGGCATTTTGAACTTTAACAGTACTAGAACATCAAACATCTGGTTAGATCTTTGTTGCTGAACTGTTGCCTGGATTCAGTAAACTCTGAAAACAATTTTTGAGTCATGCCTGGGTCCTATTACTTCCCCCTATGGTCTACTGACAATACCTCAATCCTCTAACCCTGAGACCCTCACAGCAAGACTGAGCCATCAAGATGGACCCAGTGGAGACAACCTAACCCGAGCGCCAGCTTGAGTGTGTCCTTGCTTTTCACAATGCCACAATTGACAAGCATGATCGGCGGTTGGCTAATCAGGATGCTGCAGTTAATCCTGGGGGAGGTTCTCCGAGCCATACAGACTCTGCAAGTCCATCAGCCACCACCTCCTCCTGCTCCCTTATCCCCTGACCCACATCCCCCTCAGCCTCCAGCACCCCCTGCCTCGCCTCCCTGCCCCCCAGTGGTACGATGGGAACCCTGGAGGGCGTTGTGGTTTTCTGACCCAATATTCCCTCTCATTTGAGCTCCACTCAACAACCTTTCCCACTGAATGGTCATGCATTGCCTATGTAATCACCCTCCTTATGAGCAAAGGCCCTACCTGGGCAACCACAATATGGGAACAGCAGAGGTCCATCTGTCACCGTTACCTGCTCTTCACAGACGAGATGTGGCGAGTGTTTTACTACCCAGTCAGTTGGGAGGCAGCCAAACAGCTTCTCAAGTTTCGTCAAGGCAACCTCAGTGTGGCGGATTACGGCATCAAGTTCAGGACCCTTGCTGCTGAGAGTCAGTGGAATCCTGAAGCCTTGATTTCAACTTTCAACATGGCCTCTCTTGAGCCATCAAAGACGAGCTTGCCTCCAGGGAGCCTGCCGCTGCCCTGGAGTCCCTCATCGACCTGTGTATCTGGCTCAACAGTCAGCTGCGCGAGAGGCAAAGAGAACGATGGTCAACTGCTGCCCCCTTTCCTAAGACCAGAGTTGGGGTTTTATTACAATCTCTGCAGCTTCCCCAGGCTTCCCTTTACTCTGAGGAACTCATGCAGATAGGGGCACTCAGCGTTCTCAGGCAGCGTTCTCAAAGGATGAGAGTGCCAGGTCACTTCAGGTCCTCGTGCCCAGAGTTGGCAAGAAAAGCCTGCACCCGTCCAGAGAAGGGAAATGGTCGTACACCCTTAGAATTAGCAGAGCTCTGAGGATATTCAAGGAACCTTGCTTGCTTGGGGGGTTCCTGGAGGAACCTTTAACAGCTCAATTTAGAGGAGAGTTTACTGGAGGAACTTTAATAACTCAAAGTGGGTTCCTGGAGGAACCTTATCAAAAAGGGTTCCTGGAGGAACCTTATCAAATAGGGTTCCTAAAGGATCTCTTTCAAATTAATTAATGATGCTACAGAAAGCCTTGAAATAAATGGATTATAGTCATATATATATTATTATGGGGAGAGATTTTGTCTGCTCAGCTCACCAAATCATCGCTCAGCTATGAAACACAGAGCTAAAGTTATGCTAGCAAGCCTCAATGTCAATAATGTTGCGTACAGTTGACAAACAGTATAATCTGACAGTAAGTTTTATAAACAAGACAGGCCAGTTGTCCATCCATGTTACTGTCCCCATATCAATGTTACAAATTTCAGGAGCAAATTAGTGTATGTGTAACTGTACTGTGTAGTGTGCTGTCAGTCTCAACCTGAAGCAGCGTCATTATGAGCTGAATTGCAATACAAAACAATGTAGCTAATACAAAGTACTTTACTACAGCTTGTGATAGATGACATAACGTTGGGCCTACTCTCCAGTCGATGAGGGGGATATGAATTGATGCAAAGACACAAGAATGTAACCTAGTTCCATAAGCCATTTAATTAATGGATTAATGTTTAATACCTTTTATCGACACTGATATCTGATGTTTTGTGCCAGATAACCGCTTTTTGAATCGCGTCTGCCATTGCTGTGAGGAGCTATTCGTTTAATAATCTTTTATGCTGGCATCCCTCAAGCAAACAATACAACAATGCTTGTTCTGCACTAGTTGCAAAGTACTACTTCCTCCGAGATTGCACAGAGAAAGGCTATGTATGTTACTCATTATTTACACTTTCTTTATACCGTCACACCATTTTGTGTGTGGATAAACATTCTTGGGTTTGTTATTACACGGGAATCATGGCATCAAATGCTAAAAAAATACATTTAAAAAGGGGAGAAGACCCCTGGTGTTCATCCCAGAAATTCAACAAAAAGTCAGGCATGAACATGACAAAGATTCCCACACAACATCCACTGCCATAATGGTAATGCACTCAAACTTAAACAGGAAAACCACCCAAATTAAGAATTCAAATGCTATTTTCATGGCATAGGAACATTTTATAAGCATATGTGAACATGAGCTACCCACTCCCAGAAAACAGAGAAGTAAGACTTATACTTCTGTGATGTCAACAGGTACAAGTCTGGAGCTGCTCCATAGAAAATGAATGGGATACTGATTTGATGTGGACCCACATTATAATTGATTATACCCAAATGATTCCTTTATTCCTGTTTCCCCGCCAAGTGCATTGAATTCTGGGCCAGGCGCAGTTGGGTGTCCTGAGTTGCTTGAGGGTCTTCCCTCAAGCACAAATACATGATCCACCTCCAGAGCCTTGAAGAAAAGGCACCTCCACATTTTCATCATTCCAAAAGCTCTCTCCATGATGGAGCAAGTCTCGGAGAAACCTCGAATCTTTCCTGCTTCCTGTTCTGCAGCGGTTCACTGTGAATATGCTGATGGGAAGCTCCAGGCAGGGGTACCCACCATCACCCAAAATGAAGTGTCCTGGAGGTGGGTAAACAGCATTCAGGTATAAAGGGCTGCTTTTCCGCACCCGTGTATAAATCCGACAAAACTGTCCACAAATCTCCCTTGCTGCCACACACTGACTGAAGCTGAATGGAATGTGATGGATATTAACTGAATATAGCCTTATGTGCACATTACCTTCTGTTTCTTAGGATCTAAAGTCAGTAATGTATGGAATTTTTGATAAGCATGTCATTCTTAGGCCTAAACATGTTTTCCAGTTGTTGGAGACTTCATTCATGATTTATATGGAAACATGGGTGCAAAGTTGGCCCTGGTGAGTGAATGTGCTGAGAGGATAAAATTCATATATGAAGGTATGCATGAAAAACCATCTCGACCGCAAGCAGTTTGGTTTATAAACAGCTGGCTGAGAATATGTAAAGTATGATAAGCATACTCTTCCCGTTTTTTTGTTAATAAATGTTTCATTTAATTAAAAGTATTTTGTAGTCTCTGTGTCTATGTGTGCCGTCTCTGGTCTGAACCCTACAAATGGAACAGTCTCCGGTTAAAGGAGAGCTTATGGGGAGCGTGACTGGCTTAGGTATCCTCTGACATTGACTTTGATGAGCCCTTTTTATGCATTAAAATATGAATGCCAGTTGCTCGCATTCTGCTCATTCATGATTTACCATAAACATATGTACAAGGAAACAAATAAACCTGCCGGTACAGTAACTCCCTCAATTTTTAAAAAAATATTTTTTATAAATTGTGTATATTTTTGAAAAAGAAAATAGTAATGTTTCCATATTAATGTAAATTATTTGATTACTGTTATACTGTACTTAAGTGGTAAATCCCTTGTCATGTTTTAGAAATTTTTAGATGGTGAAATAATCTTTGGGATGGTGTTTTAATCTGTTGTGAGAACAATGATGTCCCCCAGAAATGTGAAAATACCTCCGCGGTAGGATACATCGATGTATCTTTCCTTTGGAGGAGACAAGGAGGTGAAAGAAGGATGCTAAATCTCATCTCTTGTAATTTTGGAACATTGGAGGGAGGGAGGACACATAGATCAGTTTCTGGGACATGGAGGTGATGAGCTGGTAGTGGAGGAGAGGAGGATACAACTTTTGAGTATTGGAACCACCTCTAACTTCTGGTCCTTAGACAGAGAGCTGAAAGCTGGTCCCTTGATTTCTATAGTTAGATTTGGGTCCGATTCAGATAGCATGTATGAAAAATTCTCAACCCAACCGTTCCACTGCCCAAACCCCACCCAGCCCCTGACTAGCACACTGGCCCATCCAGATTTAAGGCCCCAACCCTCAGCTCTATCCCCATTATTTAACCCTGCCCTCCAGCCTTTCAAAATGGCTGACAGTTCTACTGAATTGATTCAGAGCCGAATCCTACATGCGTTCACAGAATGAAGTTTTTCAGCTTCCAAATAAAGATCTTTTTATTGAATGTTTTATTGTGTATGACTGATATTACTACTACTGCGACTACATCTACTGATAGGAAGCTGCAGAAAGTGGCTGCGATTCCCAGTTTGTTCACTAGGTGGCAGCTAGTACTACATATATTGACACAGTTGTGGTAGGAAATCATTTTTAATCAGAATACTCCCCCCTGGAGTTCCATTCCAATGTTCCTGATTAATTTACCCTTCATTTCCACCTTTGAAGCTCCAGTTAACATACTGGAATCTTCTTCCCAACAAATGGTGTCATCAAATGTCCTGTTGAGAGTACTTTATCTCTAAGTTTTTTTTCAGTCACTTATCTTTAGGATTTCTTTAACATTCCTTTCATTTAAATTTTCTTTTTGTTTCTTTCACTCTACAGGACCTCACTAAAATAAATTTTGAAACTGTTTTGGACTTTTTAAATGAAATGGGGAAAAATGAAATAATCTTACATTTATGTCACTCATAAATTAATCTATTCTATGTACTGACAGTGAGAAGACAATTTGCTCAATATTAAGATTTTCAATTTATTGGACCAAACTGAAGAAACAGAACTTGACAGTAGCACACTAGATTTTGTATCTTCTGCTGTGAGAAAAAATGCAAAAGTGCACTTCTAAATATGGTAATGTCTCAGTCTGCAAAGAGGCATAAAACTCAGACTCCACCACACCTGCTTATATAGTGTTATTTTCATCAGTGTTGGTATATAAATAACACAAGAGTACATAATTTTATATTGATTATACCATATGAAAGAAACTGGTCCATAATGTCAACACTTGAATCTAAATCAACAAAACACAATCTGTTTTAAACATTTAAAAATGTGTGGTTCTGTCATACAAAACTCAAAACCATAAACACAAGTTTCAAGATGTGATACAAAAATCAATTACAGTTTTTCTCAGTTGGTATATATTAAAACAATTAACGGACTTGAAGTTTGCTAAACAGCCCAATTCCACCGCAAATTGAGGTACAGCATTCTTTTCCTACAACATATTTATAAAAACCAAACAATAACCAACCAGGTATTCTAGTGGTAGAGCATGTTTATCAGAAAGTTCCACAATAATTTATGAAATACATCTATTAGTTTTTTCCTCACAATATGTTGAAGTGTTTATTGTAAGCAGAATAGCTATTTCTAAAAATGTTGGAATTAAAATGCATTACATTTCATAGTTTCTTATGTGGTAGGTTTGTCAGTTTTGGTACATCGAAATTTTTCACATTTGTCTTTGTGATACATATGTAACTCTTAGAAGGTAGTAGAACTGAAGACAGCAATAAAAAGAAACCACAAACACATTCGCTGTTGTAACTACCAAATGTATTCAAGTCTTTCATTTCTGTCAGGCCATAGTATTTCATCAACATCACACTGTATGTTTCCCCTCTGATCCAATGCCCTGCCCGGCCTCACCCCTCCAATCCAATGCCCCGCCCCGCCCCTCCGATCCAATGCCCCGCCCCACCCCTCTGATCCAATGCCCTGGTCCACCCCTCCGATCTTATGCCCCAGCCCACCCCTCCGATCCCATGCTCTGGCCCACCCCTCCAATCTAATGCCCCAACCCACCCCTCCGATCATATGCCACGTCCCTCTGATCCAATGCCCCGCCCCACCCCTCGGATCCAATGCCCCGCCCCACCCCTCCGATCCAATGCCTCACCCCACCCCTCAGATCCAATGCCCCAGGCCCACCCCTCCGATCCAATGCACTGGCCCACCTGGTGCCTTTTGCCTCATCGTGCCGCTCCACCTTGCTAACACACCTCGTTCAGCATCACAGTTTTGTGGAGAATGCGGGCAAGCACAGTGAGCTAAACTAAAGGCAACAACCTCGCTGAACTAGGATCAGTGCCATCGTTCATTGCGAGAAAGAGTGTTTTTTTCGTTTGTGTATCCCAGTCCCGAGGGATTTTTAAAAAAACCAAGTCCCGAGAGCTCGCTACCATTTGAGCTGTTGGGTTATACTTCCCCTCACGCTTTCTTTGTTTTAAGTTGCTGTGAAAATGATGAGGGCCCTGGTTGAAGGTGAGCGTTGCTCAACAATGACGGCCCTGGTCATGGCAGAGCAGATGGCCCGGGTCACGGAGGCGGTGCACTCCTGTGGGGCTGGAGCCACGCTACTACCCACCCCGCTGACAAAGCAAGAGAAGTGCTGATGAAGATGTCGGACTCTGATGACATCAAACCCTACCTCCAAACCTTCAAACGCATTGTGCAGCATGAGATGTGGGACCCACAGGAGTGGGCAGACCTGCTCGCCCCGGTCCTGACTGGCCAAGCCCAGCAGGCCTGCCATGACCTGGGACCCCTGGAGGCCCGGGACTACGGCTGCCTCAAGCGGGAGATCCTGGCCAGGGCAGGAGTGACCACTTCCTCGGCAGCACAGCACAACATACTGACGACCTTGGAGATCGTGGAGAGGGTGGCCGTGGACTGGTTCCTGAGGGGGCTCCCCTACGACCTCCAAAAGGCAATCGGCCAGCACATGTTCAGGAGCCAAGAAGAACTTGTAGAGGTGACTGAGAGAATTGAAGCCACCCAGGAGATGCTGTGCTCGGACTACCATGATCGTCCCCAGCCACGCCCGGACCGAAGGGGTCCCTAGGGCAACCCACTGCCAGCCGCAGGACTCATGGGAGGGCTCACCTGGAGCCCAGCCAGTCCCGTCAGGGCAGCCCGAGAGAGAGGAACAGATAACCACCCACCTCACCATCAACCTTTGGATGTCCCAATGCCCATGTACCCCGGTGGTGCACCAGCCCGCTCTACTCCTGGCCGCGGTTGTTTCACCACTCACCAGCCAGGCAGCCCCTAGGCAGTCCAGGCCCCTAGATGCCCTGTGACGGTGGATGACCAGACCTTGGATGCCCTGCTGGACACAGGAAGTGCCGTGACCCTCGTCAAGCCCTGAGAGGTCCCACCGGGCCACCCCACCCTGCCGTGCCCCCTTGCGCTGACCTGTGTCTACGGGGATGCCCATGAGGTTCAATGAGCTACGCAAATCCCTCAACAAGACACAACGGAGGCACATCACCAATCAGCCCTGCTGCTGCTACTCTGGGTTGATCAAAGACCTTCAAAAACAGCCGTGGACCCAGGCTCGAGGAGATTCACCTTGTCCTAACTAATGTTCTGTGTTATTGCTTTCGCAGACTCCAGTTAAAGAGGACAAGGATGTGCCGAGCAGAGGACGCTTCCTGCCGCTCAACTCACCTCTCCAAACATTAGCTAACTCTTTTGCTCTCGTTTCTGCCATTTCAGTTTGCGTTGTCGCGAGCAGTGTTGCGCTCGCCAGCTGTAACTTTAACTTTGGTGATTATTAAAGCGGGCTTCATGCCTGGTAAACCTTACACTCTGGTGCCTTTTACCGCATTGTGCCGCCCCACCTTGCTGATCTTGATGATTCATTTCCAATAATTTTTCTGGACCCTTGAAGGATGTAAGTAACCTCCAGAGGGAGCACTAATATCTTCCAGCAGCGATGCAGGGAGGACATTGTGTACTTAGATGCTACAGGTAGCATCCTGAAGTCAAGGCAAAAGTCAGCACCCCACTATGTATATGAATTGGTGGTGAGAAATCCAAACAAGGGTTCTTCTCCATTACCTGTTGCCACCTACCTGACGTGTGGCCACAGTACATCATCAGTACTTTACTTCCTGGAGGCATTCCTGATGGATGTTTGAAAGTTCTGTGGGAGGAAGGGTACTCTGAAAAGCTGTCATGGTGGGCTGTGATGGGTCTATGTGCTCATGCAGGCAATCTGCCTATCATTTGCCAGAAAAAACCTAAATGACACCATCAACCAATACTACAAGATTGCAACAGGAAATGGAAAAGAACAAGACTTTGCCGTTCCAATTCTTCATCACTGCCCCAGATGAAGAATGCAAAGAGATTCTGTAAAAAATAGTAAGCAGAGCTAAAACCTCCTTTATTATGTGACTAGTTACTTACTGATTTGATTGACTTTTTCCAAACAGTGCTCAAAAACACTATCACCTGGCCATGCACGCGTTTGGCCTCATGACAACGGCAAGCACTTTACAAGAACTGGATGAAGTAGTCGAGAGTGCTGCTTTTTTGCTCTCGCTGTATTGTCGGCATCTCACTGTCTGTTTTATGAATTGGTGTTTTTCTGTTATTTCTTTTGATTTAATAAACATGTGGCTTTTACCTAGCTTGTCTTGCTGTCCTTGTGGCGGGCAGATCCCAAATGGGTGGTGACCCGGCCGGGTGGAAGGTTTGGGTTGTACCCACTCCTGACACCTGACACATGCAGTGGTGTCAATGTTGAAAAACATTTCAAAAATCTTCAGGCATTGCTGAGGAGAATTGGACTGCACAATTACAATCCAGCACTAAAATGTATTTATTTGCAGCCTGCTACAGGAATTATTTTGCAAGTCGTTACGACACCATTGTTGCCAACACACCCCTTGATGTGGATGGAGAGCCAAATAAGTACTTCTGCAAAAGCTTAATGTAGCACATCAACCAATATTACCTTCCACATGCTGCACTATGGACTGGCATAATTCTGGGTTAGCACCATTACCATCAATTCATGTAGTATTAGGACCATGTCTGACACAGTGGGCCTCATTTATCAATAGTTTCGTAAAACTTTGTCTAAATTTACATGTCAAGGGATACCAGCTAACAAATTCCACTGGATTTATCAAACACGTGTAAACACAGCATTTGTTCATATTTTGTGCGTTTGTTGATAAATACAATCAATCGTAAATGAGAAGCGTAAATGTTCCACGATTTCCCACTGGATCATCCCTGGGGCTAAGAATTGCAGATTTGCAGATGGGCAAGCATTGGCTGGTTGCAACATGTTAGGTGCTCCAGTGCAGGCCCCAGTTCAACACAGAGTTCCAAGAGCACAGCTCATATTAAGCGAAACAGACTCATGAGCCAGTAATCATTATGGGTAAAAAAGTCATAATGGTCCCATCAAACCATAACATTCACAATATCCTCTAGGAGTGCCGACATAGCCATGATCATGCTGTCTTGTTATTGCACATGCTTTAGGTCTATTTGTGGGAAAAAAATAAATGGATTAGTTATGCAATGATTGTTCACATCTGGGCTCGTTGGTCTAGGGGTATGATTCTCGCTTAGGGTGCGAGAGGTCCCTGGTTCAACTCCCGGACGAGCCCTGTAGCATGGTGCCAGCACACATCTGGCTGGCTGCCTTCATTTTAGGGGCAGCCTATAGCCTAGTGGCTAAGGTACATGACTGGGACCCCTGAGGTTGGCGGTTCAAGTCCCAGTCCAGCCACAGCAAGAACACCATTGCTGTTGGGCCCTTGAGCAAGGCCCTTAACCCCACATTGCTCCCAGGGGAGATTGGCCCTTGGTTAGTCTAATCAACTGTAAGTCGCTTTGGATAAAAGCGTCAGCTAAATGACAGTAATGTAATATGTAACATCTGGCCAAAAACAACACTGATTACGAATGATAATGTGATCCTAATTAATCACAAGGAATAAGGAAACAATCGTATAAATTTCTTTTGATCTCTAGGGCGTGCTATTTAGAGCGCATATTTACCCTTCATGTGTGTACACATGAGTGAAATGTTGTGTACCTCTACGCACATTCTCACGTCAAGTAGAAGTTTTATAAACCCCAAATTGTGCATGACAATTTGTGTATGTATATTTTAGAGCATTTTTAAATAAGGCCCCTGATCTCTTGCAAATGGAAATGGAATGGAATTCATTTGTAACTTACAAATGAACAAAATGGATATTGCCTGGGAAACACACGTTTTAAGTACGATTATAATTTACAATTGAGGCTTTTAAAGTGATTCTTAGTGTTGAAGATTTCAGGAAATCCATCATCTTTGATAAAATGTCTTCTTTAGAAATATTATTTTGTGCTTTTAACAAACAAATTAAAGGTCTGTATGAGGACAAGTGGAAATTAAATTTGGCTATAGTAAAATGCATTCATAATTGTTATTAATTTGAGTTTGTTGAAACAAAAGTTTGGGAGAATTATTCTCAGACAACCCTTCGACCTATAACATCAACCTTTCCGTTCCCATGCAGGCATATTAACCCCACATACCTCATTTCCCATCATGCTCTTCATTTCTGGCACCAGTGTCTCTGTATCACCCTGCTTGGACTCTTTAAATGGAATCCAGCTCCACGCGAGTGATGACAAGCTATCCATTGTTCCAGAATCTTCTGCCTAAGCGGTCTCCCGGGAACAATGGGGCACCTCTGGCTCGCAGTCACTGGCTGACTCGCTGTCGCAACCTACATGCTCCCGGAAGACTGGTCCAACTCCTCCCAGCTCCTGTTCCATATCCTTACCAATATCCTTTCCACTATCCTCCAACCGTGAATGTTTCTGCTGCTGACTCTCTCTCACACAAATATTGCTCTTCTCTCTTCCTGGCCTTTTGCCTGCCCCCAAGCCCACAACCTGTCCACCACCACCATGATGCCTCCCCCCAGCTGCCCCCATGTTCTGCCAGACTCCAATTTCTGCCCATTTGTGCTAGCAGATTTTACAAGGTGCAAGTGTATGTCTTCCGTCGCTGCTCTCCCCTTCCTCCTTCTCCGAACGCAGGATTTTACAATGAGACCGTGACAGGTTCCGTCCTCCTCTGCTTCCAAGATCCTCACATTTCCTGAATTCTGAAGACTTCTGCTGATACACAAATTTAAATAGCTGTTTTTCCCCGTTGTCGTGAGGGAGCTAGCAGATTATCTAGCCATCATCATGGACTTAGCAGTCCATTTTAGGGTTTCTCATTTTTATACATATTGTAAAGTTCTCAGGTACAGTAAGTGAGCCATGAAAAGTCTCGCAGTTCAAGGTGTGTAACTATTGGGAAGTTTTGGACTCCGAATTATCTGTTGGGCTTTCCTTGGGTTGAGAGCTTCTGTTTGTGGCATGTGCCATTCCACCCCACATTCTACCCATCTGTGCTCCATGGTCAACCCTGCTACTAATGCCTCCCTTAGCCTGCTCAGCTGTCCCCATGGTGGTGTCCACACATCCAGGGTTTCTGATGTGTGGGGCTGACCCATTCTGCTCACAGGGGGTATGGCTATTTTCAACAATTATAACAAATACGCAGTGTTCCAGACATGGCTGCAAGTTTCTGAATGTTTGCAGTTTCTGAACCATTTCCCATTCACACTTAGCCTGTCCCATTACCTGCAGCCCACCCCTCAGATACTCCAGTGAACATTTCAAAACTCCAGCTTAAACTCCGTAATCATCTTACCCCGCTTTCATTTCATTTCATATCTTTTTTGACCAGTCTTACTCATGGATTTATTCTGGCTTGGTCAGTCAGTCATTTGCAGAAACCTCAAATCAGTCAAAGCCGGATATGGTGGATTTGTTGCTAACCAAGGATGTCCAGTCTGATTTTAGGATTGGTCCTTTTGCTTCCCCTCGATTACCAGTATTCAATGTAAACCCAATCGAAATTGCCACTCAGAAGTATTCTGCCAAAAAAACCTCCCTGCATGAGTACACCATCCCTTGAGGCAGCAACTAGTTTTCTCAGATGATTACTCACTGTTGTATTGTACTGTGGATGATGCGATTAAGGTAATTAAATTCACCTGTAAGGGCTCATGGCTGGTTAAAGTGAACGTCATGTCAGCCCTTAAATCCCAGCTAATGGCATTCTTCGGTGTCAGGTGGTGGGATCAGTTTATTTTCCTGTGTGCCTCACTTTCGTATATAAAAGCAGTTCCAAAATTTTCTACACCCTCTCCGAGGATCTGTGCTGGGTGCCATTGAACAATCTCAGCATCCCTTGGTTCTGCGTTTCTCCCCCTTCGTCACCTCCAGCTTCAGGCAGGAGCTCCTTAGTGCAGGTTTTTCAGGACCTCAATATTCTATCATCCAAGGAAACAAAAACATATCTTTAAATTTCAAGGCATTGTCCCGCACACAGCGATATTCCATGTTTCTCTTCCCAAAGACAAACTAGACAGCATCTACTCCTTGCTGTCTGGTTATGTGACAGAACATCATCATTCGGTACTAGATTTCTTGTTGCCATTAGGGCACTTGAGTTTCACTATGCGCATGACAGATACTACTTCTCCCCTTTTGACTCCAAGCCCAAGAACATACATTGTCTTTATCCCAAATACCATTCCTTATCAATAAACCCCTCTAAATTTACTCTCATTGTCTGACAATGTATTCTAATGAACAATGGACTGGACTCAGTCCTTCGTTTGTATTTAAAAATTTTGCCAGCATTTGGTCATTTTGGTGATTGATGAATTTATCAATATGTGGAAAAAACTAAACAAAACACTTCTTTCTTATTACTTAGTCAAATTAAGGAAAGATGTTGAGTTTAACTGTGTTTTTGTCCCTAACAATTGAATAAATAAATAAATGTAAAGATAAGAGATGAGAGATAAAGACAAAAGCAGCATGTGCTTCAGCAAGACTTTAATCCTGCTAAAGTAAGAGTTAAAAGTGACATCACCACTATTTATATCAATTAATTCCAACATGGGAGCCATGTTTGCGGGACATGGAGAACTATGGGAGCTGGTGCTTCTGGTGGCAAAGCTGTTCTTCTCAACTGGATTGCTTATCTGGGCCAAGATATTGATCCAGAGGAGGAAACACCATGTTGCTGATCAAGGCAAAAGTTTGTGCAGTGGATTATCTCTGTGTGGCTGTGTCTTTAAGAGTGGTGTACAGTGTCTGCCCTTGGCTTGCATAGGGATGACTCGGCGTTTTTGTAGATGGTTTATTTGTCTTCTTGGGTGACTATGTTAGGTACAGCCATATTTGTGTGGAGATTTATTTACTTAAGCTCAAAATATATGGAGAATATAAAAGCAGAGTGAAGGTGAAATATGTTTGATAAAATGCATATATATTTATTAAAATAGCCTCTCCATTACATGTAATGTATGTGTGTGTGTGTGTAGTGTATATATATATATATATATATATATATATATATATATTGTTTTGGTTTGTGTATTGTGTGTTTTTTGTGTTCCTCTGGAGTGTGCCATGCTAAAACATGCTACTATATCTTTAAATTTACAAGGATTATAGTTATGATTTCATTTTTTCTCCTACATTTTTCAGCATGCAGCTGTGTGGGTGGGTTATGAATGCTAACAATATGGCATATACATGTATGTACACCTGCCTGTTAGTGGGTCCAGCACTGTGTGTGTGTGTGTGTGTGTGTGTGTGTGTGTGTGTGTGTGTGTGTGTTTGTGTGAATGACTGGATGAGTGTAGGTATGACTTTAGGGAGGCTTTGTGTGTTTATAGATAGGCTGGTGCAATGGGAAGGTTTTAGATCCAATGCCTTATTCATTACCATGATTATTATATGAAACCATGTTGTTCTGCTTGTTTGTTTTGTAGACACTGATATTTTTTATTTTTTGTTTTGCATCATCAGTTGCATGCAAAGATTTTTAATGCAGTCTTCCTGGAAGGACTCAAAGATAAATAATTACTAAACTACTATGCTTACAATGGACAAAAATTTGATATGCATCCCTGATGTGGTACTATCCGTCCAGAAGCTAATGATCATGAGTTCTAATGAATTAAGTGTACTAGTAAATGCTCAGAAATAGCCTTGACACAAAAATATCTTCTAATTTTCTCCATTGGTCTCTGGTTCATCTAAATTTATTGGATTCACTTTGTAAGCTACTGTAGATTACAGTGGCTGGTACATAGCAAAATGTATATGTATTGTAATAACATAAAAACATGTAATGGTATGAACCAGCCATTTAGCCCAACCAGACTCACTTTCTACTACATTGCAGGTCTGTTCTCATAACTAGATGTTCTCCCCCCTTTTATCCCTGCCCCGATTACAGTCAAGCTGTTTAGCCTCCCACAGCAGCCCTCTCCCAACAGCACCAGTGGAGGCAGCCATGACCACATGACTTCTCCGATGTCCACACTGCAGATGCACCAACATTTGCATGCTACCAATGTTGCTGGAGAATCACGGAAGCAGAATGTTGTATATCTGGTTTGTGCACTAGCTCTGTAATTATTCCAGAGTCAGGCTTGGGCCAGCTGCCTCATGAATGACCAAGTAATAGTGTGACTGGCACTCTGACGCTCAGTCACAGGGCTCTCATCTGCTTCCCAAAGCTGCAGGTTTTCACTGCTGCAATATAATGCCTGGATACTGATCAGCTGTTACTCCACATTATTTTCCAATTAAACACATTATAATTTTCTGTACTGTCCATGTTATTTCTAAACTGTCTGCCAGACCCCAAAGTTTCATATCATCTATAGTAATTTTGCTTGACTCCCATATCAATGTCATTTATACAGACAGGAAAGAGTCAAAGGCCGCAGCACCCTCTCACACACTACCCTAAAGTATGCCAACACTACCCCATCCCTAAATCCAATCTTAGCTTTCAATAGTTTTTATTATTTTTATAAGGAGATTTTTGATTGCAAGTTATACCTTAGATATCGGAGTACTGTATTGCACCAAGAAATGATCAAATCTAGTGAATTCCAAGTTTGTGGACAGAAAAACTAACCCTAATCTTAGACCCATCTATACTTTGTAGGAAAACATAGTCAAACAAGACAGCATATCAGGAATGTTAAATTCTCCAATATACTCTTGACCCTAGTATGAAGTAAATTAGAAACTGCCTCTGAATTTGAGTGGGATTTGACTGAATGGCCACATGGTGTCATTTTAAATTAGTGAATGTGTGCTGTCATCTCTCTCACTCACAGCATAAAGTCTTCAGTGATTTAGGCACCCTCCTCGATGGTTGCAGCTGTGAGCCAATCTCTCTGGTGCCCTTCTCACCCAACCCCCAGGACAGGATATCCAGTTCACCCTGAGCATGACCAAAACGTCAGGAGGGTCTCCACACCATTCCAAAGCTAAACAACTTTAATCAACATCTGTTAACGCTAGATGCCAATATGGACCGTTTTTCTGTGTAATATTAATTACCAATTTTAGTTATCTTGTTCGTGCAAAACAATAAATTTACAATACTGGAACCCCATAAACTATCACTGCATATCAACTCAGACCACCTTTGACACTCCAAGTACATATGATCACAACTAGTAATTTAAATAAAAACGTTAGAATGAGGGTAATTCGTAGGTGGCTGAGATTAGACTGGTTGATTGCAAATGTCAAGGCGATGAGAGGAGTGTGTGTGTACATATATATGTGTGTGTGTGTGTGTGTGTGTGTGTGTGTGTGTGTGTGTGTGTGTGTGTGTGTGTGTGTGTGTGTGTGTGTGTGTGTGTGTGTGTGTGTGTGTAAATTTAATAGCACTGCAGCTCTTATAAACTGATATCCCTCCTGCCCCCCTGAGAAGCCCCCTCAGTGCTCAGAGAGTGTGTGGAGAGAGCTGACGGATCAGAGTAATCCTTGCCTTCTGTTTCTGCCCTCCCTTCCTTGCCAGGCCCTCTTCTTTCCCTCAGCACCATGATGCCTCAACCCCCTGCACCTGTGGACGCCACCAAGATGGGCGTGGGAAGAGCCATCGCTGTTCTCACCTCAGGGGGTGACGCCCAGGGTAAGGTGCACGTTAACGGACCGGGCTGACAGGCTGTGCTGGGCGCGGGGCGGCGGATAGACGGACTGTCCCCTGGGAAAGGGGCTTCCCGCTACCACAGGTGGAATCTTGGGACAGATGTGGGGTGCTAAAAGGACCATCTGATTTTGTTTAGTGGGTTGAACACCAAAAGCAACTTTTCTGTGACAGTGATGCTCCAGCATCATAACCCATAGGTTGGTTTTAGAAGAGAATTGTGGTGGCAATTTGGTGTCATTGTGGCCAATCAAATCCTGTTTTACACTAGTGCATTTGGTCAAACCAATACAACTATTTTTCATTCAGGTCTTAATGCAAGAGCTATTTTGCCTTGACTGATATGAGTAAGGACAGCTTTTCTCAAATGGTAACTGATACTTGTGCAGGAGATGCAGAGTCATCACAGTGTGTTTATGGCACCTCAAGTAAGGCCACCGAAGGCACATGATATAAGTTCAGTCTGCTAGCGATGTATGTGTGTAATCTGATGTAGCCCACTAGTGATGTGTGTTTGTAATCTGCTTTAGCCCACTAGTGATGTGTGTGTTAGCCTTGCTTTATCCTACTAGTGATGAGTGTGTGTAATCTGCTTTAGCCCACTAGTGATGTGTGTTTGTAATCTGCTTTAGCCCACAAGTGATGTGTGATTGTAATCTGCTTTAGCCCACAAGTGATGTGTGTTTGTAATCTGCTTTAGCCCACAAGTGATGTGTGATTGTAATCTGCTTTAGCCCACTAGTGATGAGTGTGTTAATCTGTAGTGATCTGCTTTAGCCCACAAGTGATGTGTGTTTTAATCTGCTTTAGCCCACTACTGATGTGTGTTTGTAATCTGCTTTAGCCCACTAGTGATGAGTGTGTGTAATCTGCTTTAGCCCACTAGTGATGAGTGTGTGTAATCTGCTTTAGCCCACTAGTGATGTGTGTTTGTAATCTGCTTTAGCCCAGAAGTGATGTGTGTTGTAATCTGCTTTAGCCCACTACTGATGTGTGTTCGTAATCTGCTTTAGCCCACTAGTGATGTGTGTTTGTAATCTGCTTTAGCCCACTACTGATGTGTGTTTGTAATCTGCTTTAGCCCACAAGTGATGTGTGTGTTAACCTGCTTTAGCCCACTAGTGATGTGTGTTTGTAATCTGCTTTAGCCCACTAGTGATGTGTGTTTGTAATCTGCTTTAGCCCACTAGTGATGTGTGTGTTAGCCTTGCTTTATCCTACTAGTGATGATGTGTGTAATCTGCTTTAGCCCACTAGTGATGTGTGTTTGTAATCTGCTTTAGCCCACTAGTGATGAGTGTGTTAGCCTTGCTTTAGTCTGCTAGTGATGTGTTTGTCAACTTTGTTTATTATAAATGAGCTACATCCTGTCATACTGCATGTAAACATTAAAAAACAGTCCCAGAAACACTTGTCTTCACTTAGAGACCTTTAAAGAAGCTGAAATGGCTAATATAGGTCATGTTAATTTCCAGTGATTTCTCCTTTACTTTTAGCCAATATTTGACTCTGTGTTATGCATTCTCAGTCCAGTTCCAAAATGTTACATTTCCCCATGGATTCTGTGTATTCTCAGGAATATAAATAAATTCTCAGTTTAGAGATGAGCATGGGCATTGAAATGGCTTCATTAAATAACTGCCTCTTATAGGTGCAATTCGTGAAGGGTACAAGAAACTGCAGGGTTCCCAAAATATCACCCAGCCATGACTTTGTTTGAGGTGGCCTCTATTCATTTACTCTTAACTTCGACTTGCAATTAAACAGGAATTTTAGCTTTTTCACATGCACAGTTTGTTTATTTCAGTAATCACTGAAACTAACTTCCCAAATTGTTTTACATTTTAAAAAAATTCCCCACCCTGAACATAGCCAGACTGATTAGCCCACTGCAGTGGACTGCTCTCATTGAGTCAGGAGATGCGATTCTTCTCACTCATGTGACAACTATCCCCCGCTAGTTTCCACACTGCAGGCGCACCCATTACACACTGCCTCTGTCCTCCAAGGATGATACAGTGAATATGTACTCAGTTGTTGGTATCCACAGGTGCCCGGCTGACCAGAAGTCACCACTCAAGAGTGATGAGACCAATAAAACCAGCTTAAACATCTTTCAGTTGGCTGAAACCCCTTTCGAGGCTGGACCAATCGCTGTCTCAACGATGCAGGCTGCTGGCCATAGCTGGCGCAGTCTCCTGCAAGGCTGGGCCAATCACGGCCTTACCGATGCAGGCTGTGGGCCATAGCTGGCACAGTCCCCAGCGAGGCTGGGCCAATCACGGCCTCACCGATCCAGAATGCTGGCCATAGCTGGCACAGTCCCCATGGAGGCTGGGCCAATCACCGCCTCACCAGTCCAGGCTGCTGGACATAGCTGGCACAGTCCCCATTGAGGTTGGGTCAATCACCGCCTCACCGATCCAGGCTGTGGGCCATAGCTGGCACAGTCCCCAGCCAGGCTGGGCCAATCACCAGCCTCACCAATCCAGGCTGTGGGCCACAGCTGGCACAGTCCCCATTGAGGCTGGGTCAATCACCGCCTCACCGATCCAGGCTGTGGGCCATAGCTGGCACAGTCCCCAGCCAGGCTGGGCCAATCACGGCCTCACCAATCCAGGCTGCTGGCCTTAGCTGGCACAGTCCCCAGCCAGGCTGGGCCAATCACGGCCTCACCAATCCAGGCTGCTGGCCTTAGCTGGCACAGTCCCCAGCCAGGCTGGGCCAATCACGGCCTCACCAATCCAGGCTGCTGGCTTAGCTGGCACAGTCCCCAGCCAGGCTGGGCCAATCACGGCCTCACCGATCCAGGCTGCTGGCCATAGCTGGCAGTGGTGCTGCTGGGACTCCAATGTCCGTTTGCAGGGCTCATGCTTCCATCAGAGCAAGCGTCTTTACTGCATGAGCCACCTGGAGGCCCCTGACCTTTTGTCTGTATTAATGATAGCTTACACCATTGACCTTTTCCGGGCCCACATGACCTCTTGAGCATGTGATATAAATGTGATATATGGCAGGTGTAAATGTACAGTGGATATAAAAAGTCTACACACCCCTGATAAAATGTCAGAACCTTTTCTACCTTTATGGTGAAATTTAAACCTATAAATTAAAGTGAAAAACAATAAGAAAAACAAAAAAATGTACTGTAACCTGGCTGCATAAGTGTGCACACCCCTGCAAAACTAGCTCTGTCAAATTGACTGGGCATCTCATTTACACAGTCCTCTTCAGGTCACTCCACAGATTCCATGGCATATCCCATACCTTGGAAAATTTTTTGTAACCCTCTCCCGATTGATATTTTTCAACAATGAGATCCCGTATCTACTTTGTAAGCTCTTTGCAGCCCATGGCTTTTCCAGTTGGACGTTACCAAGAAGATTTCCGGAAAATCCTATAGGGACAGCTGTACTTTATTTTGGGTTAATCAGTCACTTTAATTGATGGCAGGTGTATACTAATGAGTATTTAACATGAGTTTGAATGTGATTGGTTGATTCTGAACACTGCCACATTCCCAGTTATAAAAGGGTGTGCACACTTATGCAACCAGGTTATTGTATATTTTTTTATTTTTTCCCTTAAATGATTCTTATTGTTTTCAACTTTAATTTATAGGTTGCAATTTCACAACAAAGGTTGAAAACGTTCTGACATGATTTATCTTGGTTTCATTTTTTTACATCACAAAAACCTGCCATTTTAACAGGGATGTGTAAACTTTTTATATGCACTGTGTGTGTGTGTGTGTGTGTGTGTGTGTGTGTGTGTGTGTGTGTGTGTGTGTGTGTGTGTGTGTGTGTGTGTGTGTGTGTGTGTGTGTGAGGGCAGATATTTGTTTAGGTCTCCTGACATTTCAATTGGGTATGTTAATACCCCCCCTCTCTAGGTAGTTTATAAGTTTATCTGCACATTTTTATTTTTAACCCCCCCACTCTTTCTCTGTCTCTGCCCATCTAACTCTATCCCTTTCTCTCCCCTCCCTCTCTCCCCCACCTCCCTCCTTCTCTCCCCTCGTGCTCCTATCCCTCTGTCTCCCCCTCTCTTCCCATCTCTCTGCCCTCCCTCTTGTTGGGGATACTGTAACAGCTGTGACCTTTGTAGCAGAGGGCATAGGCTGGCCAATCAGGGAAGCCTGCTCTACTCCAAAGATTTGCTGTGTTGTAACGTGAGCTTTTGTGGGCAGACTGACAGTAATCTATCCCCAGACTCCTTGCCCTTTAAATGAGCCCACATATTAAGAGAGATGGAAGCTGAAGTTTCTAACCCCGCCCTGTATTAAAAGCAGATTCACAGCTTGTATGTCCAGGTCAGGCAGTGCTTCTCGGTACACTGATTCACCCCTAAGATTAGAAATACGTTTGCACAGACCAGGGCCAGACTCCTACAACACTGTGTCAGGGTCAGACCCCTACAGCACTATATCAGGGCCAGATCCCTACAGCACTGTGTCGGGGTCAGACCCCTACAGCACTATGTCAGGGCCAGATCCCTACAGCACTGTGTCGGGGTCAGACTCATACAGCACTTTGTCAGGGTCAGACTCCTACAGCACTGTGTCAGGGTCAGACTCATACAGCACTGTGTCGGGGTCAGACTCATACAGCACTTTGTCAGGGTCAGACTCCTACAGCACTGTGTCAGGGTCAGACTCCTACAGCACTATGTCAGGGTCAGACTCATACAGCACTGTGTCAGGGTCAGACTCCTACAGCACTGTGTCAGGGTCAGACTCCTACAGCACTGTGTCAGGGTCAGACTCCTACAGCACTATGTCAGGGTCAGACTCATACAGCACTGTGTCAGGGTCAGACTCCTACAGCACTATGTCAGGGTCAGACTCCTACAGCACTGTGTCAGGGTCAGACTCATACAGCACTGTGTCAGGGTCAGACTCCTACAGCACTATGTCTGGGTCAGACTCCTACAGCACTGTGTCAGGGTCAGACCCCTACAGCACTGTGTCGGGGTCAGACTCATACAGCACTGTGTCAGGGTCAGACTCCTACAGCACTGTGTCAGGGTCAGACTCCTACAGCACTGTGTCAGGGTCAGACTCATACAGCACTGTGTCAGGGTCAGACTCCTACAGCACTGTGTCAGGATCAGACTCATACAGCACTGTGTCAGGGTCAGACTCCTACAGCACTGTGTCAGGTCAGACTACAGCACTGTGTCAGGGTCAGACTCCTACAGCACTGTGTCAGGGTCAGACTCATACAGCACCAGGACCAGACTCCTACAGCACTGTGTATATGCCCTGGCAAAAGTATCAAGTATGCATTGAAGATCTTCTTCCATGTTGGTGACAATGGTGTTATCTTCTGCATATTGCAACTCTACAATAGATGTGTGACATGTCTTGGACTTGGCCTTGAAACGTTTTAAGTTGAGCAGTTTGCCATCTGTTCTATATGTGACTCATTAGGTGGAGAATGGCTGCAATGAAAACTGTAAACAGGTTGGGGGGGAATCATACATCCTCAATCTTTAAGAGAATATGGGCAATAATTTTCCCAGTTGTGGAAAAGAGAGAGATGCCCCTGTAATTTCCACACTCTGTCTTGTCTCCCTTTTTTAAAAGGATGACAGGATGTTGTCTAGACTGGCGTTGAAAGCTTCCTTGACATCTACTTGTGAGTCCAGAGTGGACTCCATGACAGTTGACAAGGTGGCGGCCCACTGGAGAAGGGGGACCAGGCCCAGACCACTACAGCACTGTGTCAGGGCCAGACCCCTACAGCACTGTAACAGGGCCAGACCCCTACAGTACCAGGGCCAGACTTCTACAGCACTGTATCAGGGCCAGACCCCTACAGCACTGTGTCAGGGCCAGACCCCTACAGCATTGTAACAGGGCTAGACCCCTACAGTACCAGGGCCGGACCCCTACAGCACTGTGTCAGACTCATACAGCACTGTATCAGGGCCAGACTCCTACAGCACTGTAACAGGGCCAGACCCCTACAGTACCAGGGCTGGACTTCTACAGCACCGTGTCAGGGTCAGACTCATACAGCACCAGGGCCAGACTCCTGAACAGCTGTAACTTTGACAATAAATTGATAGATATTATGAAAAAATGCAATATGGATCACACGAAGGAATCCTCATGGATGTATTCTAGACCAATATCTCATTTGAGAATTGGTCTGGCAAACAGGCTAACTCGGCCTAAACAGGCAAAAATATGTTCCATTATGTCTTTAGTTAAAATTGGCAAAATAAAACTTTTTTTCCATCTGAACAGTGTTCATATGTACTGTGTTAAAAAAATAACTGCACAAAAAAGTGACAGTGGTGGTGAAAATTGACATGCAGCTCCCGTTCTGTCTTTTTCAGGTATGAATGCTGCAGTCAGAGCGACAGTCAGAGTGGGCTTGTACACCGGAGCCAAGGTCTTCTTTGTTCATGAGGTCAGTGTACTGTTGGGGTGTATGTGTAATGTACTACGGTGGCCCAGAAGTGCATGTTGTGTGAAATGCATTTAAAAGCTGTGAAAAATAAATAGGGGGGTTGAAATAGAGATGAGGGATTCTTTTTCAAATGTGTTGAAAAATAAATAAGGTAGGGTGATGAGGAAATATTTTTCAGAAATGTGGTGAAAAATAAATAGGATTGGTGAAATTAAAAATAGAGATTTTGGTATATTTCTAAAGTGTGAAAAAAGATAAAAAAGGACTGGTGAAATAAAAAAGAGTTCAGTTATTTAAAATAGTTGGTTTGAAGTTAAAAAATAAATGAGGAAATATTTTTGAAAAATGTAGTGAAAAATAAATATTACTTAATTAAAAAATATTTGAAGCAGTATGGAATCTGTTTACATCCAGACAGAGGTTGTTCCTCTCATTTTCTTAATGGCAGACTAATTTTAGGACAAGGTGTAAGCTCTACCAACACAACATTCTCCCAAGATTCTTGCGAAGAGCTAACTTAGCCTTTAGCATGGCTTGACATGGTTTTCACAAACTTTTCTTTAAAATTTCAAGCCCTGGGTGCATTCCAATCCTCCTTTCATCCACTACCACCTCGACTCCTTTGCGCCCCAAAAACTGATCTACATGTCCTCCCTCCCTCCAATGTTCCAAAATCGCAGGAGACGAGATTTAGCATCATTTGGTTTCCTCCAGGCGAAGGATACATCCAAGGGGCCAGCCTTCAGTTCTCAACCTAGGCACCAGAAAAGTATCGCCATCTAGCAGGTTGCAGGCTGAAACAATTGGACATTCATTTTTGACAGCATATTAAAAATAGTTATCCTCATACAATGATATTCAGTCTTAGCTCAAAATAAAATGAACACTCCAGATATTATATTGCAGTGGTTTTCTGTTTTGATTTTTTATTTCATGGCTTGTCCTCTATCTCCCTTTTTATGTTTAATTTAATCCAATATCATTTTCATTGTTGTGGCTAATTGTAACAATAAATGAAAATATAGGAACATTTAAGTATGGTATTGTTTCATTCATTTAAAATGATAGTGGGTATAATTCATAGTTGCCAACTAAAATGTAAAAGAAATAGCGATGCGGGGGGGGGGAGTTTGGGCAACACTGTGCCTGTTGAGAAGGAGTTTATTACAATATTGGTTAGACAAAAGGTTGGATAACGTTAGCATTAAGAAGCTTTAATAGACTCTGAGGAAGGCTGTGTTCAGAAATGTGTCCATGCTGTTTGTGTGAGAGTCTATTACAGCATTTTGATGCGACCGCTGTCCAGCTTTAATCTGAGTATGTGTCAAGCCATTTTTACTCTTTATATCCTAGGCTATGAAATAAAAGACAGTCAACAATAACCACACAACTAATAATCACCTGCACATCAATTAATCTTAATTCCCTAACAGCTTATATTCGTGTAAGTTGGCTGCCTCGCAATTATCTTCACAAGATATTTAAATATATTAGACTATGTAGAAATAATGCATTCTATATTAATCATGAATTTCATATGGAAGGAAAAAACCTCGGCATTAATCTCTGCAGACAAAAAGTTTGTAAGATAATAAGCAAATTCTCGTTTTCTTACTTTAAAAATCAATTTGTCAGTTGTCGTAGCCTATGTATTTTCTCAGATGAGATTCTTCAAATATGGATACATTTTTGCAGAGTGGAAAGCTCAGCTAGCTCTGCGGACGGTGGGGGAGGGCTTTCAAGAAACTTCTTCAACGCATCATTGCACACCCTGGGTGTGTTCCAATACTCAAATTTCATCTCTTCCTCTACTCAACTACCACCTCGTCTCCTCTGTGCCCCGGAAACTGATTATGTGTCCTCCTTCCCTCCACTGTTCCAAAACGAAATCTCGTCTCCTCCTTTCCTCCTTTCTCGTTTCCTCCTTTCCTCCAAACGAAGGATACATCGATGTGTCCTGCCGCGGAAGTCTTTTGGCATTTCTGGGTGACATCATTGCACTCACAATCAGTCAGACTAAAAGACCATACCACAGAATATTTCATCATCGAAAAGTTCTAAAACATGACAAACGCTTTGCCAACACTTAAGTGTAAGGGCCAGTAATCAGATAATTTACATTACAGGGAAAAACTTTGTTTTGCGAATGACTAACATTGATAATTTAATGCATAAAAAGGGCTGGCAGCAATCGAGAAACGTGATTGGCTTTGGTATCCTCGGAATCAGTCAAAGTTACTACATTATCAATAGTCGATGTCGACTTTGATGATGGGCGAACCGGATTAGCTGTTCCAATTTTACATTTAATCTCCTCCTTTCTTCTTTTCTTCCATTCGTTTCCTTCCCTCCATTCCTCCACATACCTCCGGGATAGGAAATGAGTGGAGGAAATGAGGAGTTGAGAAGAAGTATTGGGACACACCCATTGCGTCTTTTTCTTTGAGCATGTGTCACAGGAAACAACTTTATATGTCCGTTGGTGATCAAAATTACTCTACCTGGTTCTGTAATTGTCTCCATTGACTTCCAAAGGAGTCGCTGTCTCTATATGTTTATATACTCTAAGGGTCTCTAAGGGGGAGGGACAACACAAAAGCCCAAAAGTCTCCTTCAGCTTATAAGGCTGTGCTTAAATAGAAGGCCTAATTGCAAGTGTTCACCGCTGAGTTGATTAGAAATAACTATCAGGTGAGCCTGCCTGTTAGCGAGGCCACTGCTGTTGCAGGACCGGTTAGCTCTCCAGTCCGAGGGAAGGAACCAGGGGCCTCATTCATAAACCATGCGTACGCACAAAAAATGCCCAAAATGTGCGTACGCCGATTTTCATATACAGTTTGGCATTTACAAAACATCTACTTGACGTGAGAATTAGCATACTGGTATGATACATTTGACCCAGGCATACGCACATTTAGGGCACATATTTGCTCTAAATAGCACATCCTAGAGACCAAAATGAAAAGGAAATTTCCTTTTTCCTTTTCATTTTGGCCATAAATGATAAATTAACAGGTTAACAGATATGAGCAATCAGTGCATTATTAGTCAATGTATTTCCGACTTTTTTTTTTTTTCAAGATGATGACTGGCTCATGAGTCAATTTCGTTAAACATGACTGTACTCTTGGAACTCTGGGCTGAACTGGGGCCGGTGCTGGAGCGCCCTACACGTAGCAACCATTCAATACCTGCCCATCTGAAAATCCTGTCAACTGTAAGGTTCTTGGCCTCTGGGAGTGTCCAATATGAAACAGTGGACCTGTCGGGTATATTCCAGCCCTCATTCAGTCATATCATACCATGGATGGCCCCTGAGCTCGACGTAGATCAAATTCCACTATACAGAGGAAACATCCAAAAGCAATTCGCAGCGATGACCGGTTTTCCCTATGTAACCGGTGCAACCGACTGCTCTCACATTGCATTAGGGCGCAGTCAGTGGATGAATAGGTGTAGGTAAATCATAAGAATTTCCATCCAATAAACGTGCAGGTGATATGCGATGCACAAACAACACCGACATATGTGGTTGCCTGATGGCCGGGGTCATGGCATGATTCATTCACCATGACGAACAGTAAAGCTGGTAATCAACTCCGATAATCGTAGCCAGCCACTCATCGATGGAGCTCAGCCGTTGCCCATATACTTGCAGTTGGACAAGCAGAAGCCAGTTTGCCTCAGGCTTCATGTCGGACCATCTTTTATTGATTTTGGTCTGCGTGCGGCTCTCTATACCTGAGAAATTGACAGCCGCAGTAACCTCCTGCCATGCAAGGTGTTTTTGTATTTGTTACCCCAGTACTATGGCCACCTGAAATTATATTTTTTTCAAATATCTGTTTAGGAGCCTAATGCCGCAGCTTCTTTCGCAGTTTCTTTTTTTCCCTGTTCGCTGCCATTATTGCTTTTAAAATGTATTGCTCTGTTCCACACATTATTTATAGATCTTACTTAATTGATTTCGACTTCAGGAGCGCCATATATGCTTAAATGTGGCCGTTTCAGGGTGTGGTTGTTGCATGCCCTCACGCAAGCACAATTGTAGGATTAGTTGTTATTTATGCATTCATATGTGTTGCATACGCAAGTTTTATAAGTGGTGCACTTATATCGATCAAACTTTGATATTACATTTTTTCAGTGTTACAGTATTTCATGGCGTACCATAACTCTTGAAATCATTTAGATTATTTTTGGATGAAAGGTGCACATAAAAATAAGTGTTTTCTGCATATCTGTTTCCGCGGAATAAATGCTGAGCTCTCCCAAGTCAGAATTACCCCCTAAGACTGTGAGATGTGCTTGGGCACTGCAGGTCTGAACATACAGTTTACTATCTGCAGGATGGTTTAGCCTCTATTTCCTACAAAATATTTCCCTCTTACGAGTGGTCCTGGGTTCTTGTGAACATACAAGAGATTTCAAGTACTACTTGAGCTATGAACGGTTTTGGGAAACAGACCTTCAACGAACAATGATTTGCACAAATGAGTTCACAATGCTCTTAGCCCTATGAATGCATTAGGAAACTAAGCCCTGATTTATTTCCACCCTATTCTTTTAAAAATATTTAATCTCTTTTTGTAATTTCACCAACCTAATTTATTTGTCAACCCAATATAGAATATCCCTCATCTGTTTATTTAATTTCATCATTTGTATTTATTTTTCACCTGAGTTTTGAAAAATATTTCTTAATAACTTTTGAATTTCACCACCCTTTAAAAATATTCCCTTGTCTCTACTTTTTATTTCATCTATCCTATTTATTTTCACTGCATATTTGAAATATTTCCTCATCTCTTTTTTTATTGCATGAACCTTTGTAATTTTTCTCCTCATTTTTGAAGAAAATATTCCCTCATCTCTTTTTTAATTTCACCAAAACTTTTAATTTTTTTCACCATGTTTTTTAACTGCGTCATGTTGGTTTTAATTTCACCCACCTTTTTATTTTCATCTCTTTTGTTTCAACCACCTTATTTATGTTTTACCACTTTCAGATAAATTCCACATAGCTTGCACTTCTGGGCCACCGTAGTATGCACTGGGGGTACAACTCCTATGCTCACAAAGAATCATTACAAGGGCTGTAGCAAAGGGCTGTTGACGCAATGAAGTACCACGTAGGGGATGCTAGATTGGTTTTGAATTCATTCAAATCACAATCTTTGTTGTTATTTTATCAGCACCTGTTTCAAAGCAGGGATTAAATGCTTTACTTTTCGATATTTCAATTTAGGATGTTCTGTTGTGGGAGTTTGTGAAAATGTAGAATTAACTTGGTCAAGCTAATATGTTATTAGATCAATTAATCAATCAATGTTTTCTCAGAAATTTGTTTGGCTATTCTTTGTAATTTGTACAACTACAAACACTGTTACAATGAGCCTGCTATATTATCTGAGAATGACCCTTGCAATGGGACTAGTTGTCACAAATTAACTGTGCCAACTTAGTCAGTAATAACTAGGTTTTTGAATAACCTATGGGGATATTGAAAACATGTTACACCTGAGGCATACATCTTTTATGTACAACTGAGAGAAACCTTCTCAAGTACAACAACAACAACAACAACAACAACAACAACAAGTGTAACAACCATCGCCGATTTCCCCTATTCACATATGAGTAAACTTACAAACATTTAAAAATCTGAGAAAAAACTACTCAAGTACTGTAACAAGTTCTCGTAATCTTGTTCTTAACAAGTATGGAACATATGTGATGTGAAATTCATGACAAATTCACACATTTACTTTTAAACCTCTATTTTTTTAAATGGGGTGTGTCCTCCTCCACAGGGTTACCAGGGTCTGGTGGATGGTGGTGACAACATTCGGCCTGCTAGCTGGGAGAGCGTGTCCATGATGCTGCAGCTGGTGAGGCACATTCACCCTGTAACACCAGCCAATGGTGGTTTTGTGTTGGGCTGAGTACTGATTTCTAATTGTTTGTGTTGTTTTGTTGTTGGGTTGTGTACTGATTTCTGAATGTTTGCGTTGTTTTGTTATTGGGTTGTGTACTGATTTCTGAATGTTTGCGTTGTTTTGTTGTTGGGTTGTGTACTGATTTCTGAATGTTTGTGTTGTTTTGTCATTGGGCTGTTGATTTCTGAATGTTTGTGTTGTTTTGTTGTTGGGTTGTGTACTGATTTCTGAATGTTTGTGTTGTTTTGTCATTGGACTGTGAACTGATTTCTAAATGTTTATGTTGTTTTGTCATTGGACTGTGAACTGATTTCTGAGTGTTTGGTTTGTCATTGGCTGTGTACTGATTTCTGAATGTTTGCGTTGTTTTGTTGTTTTGTCTGATTGGGCGTTGTTTTGTTGTTGTGTACGGACTGAATGTTTGTGTTGTTTTCATTGGGCTGTGTACAGTGTTTTGTTGTTTGTCATTTGATTTCTGAATGTTTGTGTTGTTTTGTCATTGGGCTGTGTACTGATTTCAGAGTGTTTGTGTTTGATTTGTCATTGGGCAGTCTGCTGATTTCAGAGTGTTTGTGTTTGATTTGTCATTGGGCAGTATGCTGATTTCAGAGTGTTTGTGTTTGATTTGTCATTGGGCAGTATGCTGATTTCAGAGTGTTTGTGTTTGATTTGTCATTGGGCAGTATGCTGATTTCAGAGTGTTTGTGTTTGGTTTGTCATTGTGCAGTATACTGATTTCAGAGTGTTTGTGTTTGGTTTGTCATTGGGTTGTGTACTGATTTTGAATGTTAGCGTTCTTTTGTCGTTGGGCTGTGTACTGATTTCTGAATGTTTGCGTTGTTCTGTTGTTGGGTTGTCTACTGATTTCTGAATGTTTGCGTTGTTTCGCCGTTGGGCTGTGTGCTTATTTCCGAGTGTTTGTGTTGGTTTGTCATTGGGCTGTGTCCTGAGGAGGTAATCTGACCTTTCCGGGCATCAGTAATGGGGCTAGGGGGGGAAGAGGAGAGCAGTCTGATGACTTAGACAGGAGCCAAGAGAAAAGGCCAATATTTAGTAGGTGACAGTAATTCAAGCACGAGTAGTATTTAATTTCTCTTTCTCTCCACAAGCACTCGATTCAGTAAACCTGTAGGTTTTATTGACATTGAAACATATTCTCAAAACATACATTCAAACCTGATGCTTCTCAAATATTTTAGAGGCAAGTACCACCTTTCACACTACCAAGAAAATATAGACAAATATAGACTTTAAAAAGCTTGAAATAAAAAGTAAGTATTGTCAATAAACAGACCAATTACTATTACTGTGATGTGCCTCAGTTGAATTAATGCAGATTATTGCAAAAAATGCTCAACTTTTAACTCTATTTAACACAAAACATGTTTTAACAGAACATCTATGCAGTGTATACATATTTATTTTCAGAACGTCTAATTCCATTCAACTACTAATTCAACTAACTAGTTAGACACAGAATCAACAAGTCACAACACACAAGCTATGTCAGTATTTCTTGTTGATACCAGTGAGAGAAATCCAATGTGGCAAAGGTATGCAGGTGTAAAAGGCGTCAAAGGTGTCAAAGTTTGAACAGCATGGTCTGAGCGTGCATACAAGGGGCGAACTGTCTCCAGAAATTGGCAAATGATTTTTGTCAGAGCTGTAAGCTCTAGGCATTGCAATTTCAGTGAGGCTCCCATGCTTATCAATTGAGAAATGGTGTGTAGTTGCATCAGTGGAAAAAAGACAGGAAATCAGGTTCATTATGCAGCCTGTTGCCAGAAAGTATTTGCATAAATGCCAAGGCAGATATGTCACTTTTTACCCGGTCTGGTTGTAGCATTTGGTTGCTAAGACAAAAACTTGAGAAAGGCTGTTAGTTATCATTCTCTACACAGCATACCCAATTGTTTTAGATCTTTTTCTTGGACAGTAAAAATAGTCCAAAACCAGGCATTGAAAGTATTTTAAGTGCAGTTCCTGTGTATTTTGCGAGCTGGGTAAAGAAGCAATTAGTAAGCTGGCTAATGGATAAATGTAAATTCATAAAAGTTTGTTTCTTAGCTTGCTATAGCTGTCTACTAGCAATTAACATTACTAACTAGCCAGCCACTGATAGATTTGATACAACAATCTATCAAAACATTGTTAGCTATATGATTCCTCAATTAGGATAAATATCTACCTCTTGATAAGCTTATTCACATTCCAGCTAGCATTTAAGGTGACCATGTCCTAAATCGTTGTATTTGTCCTGTGTATCACCTGATGTTGTTAGTTTAAATTAAAGAGACTCGAAAGAGTGTGGTAGGAAGTCTTTGGAGATGACTGCAACCTTCAGAGTTCTCAGAACAGAGTATTGGTCATTTGAAAAATCTGATGTTTTTTCCCTTCCCTTCCTTATGCTCCCTTAAGACCACTTGCATAATTCTGGGGGTGCACACCCCACAGTTTGGGAGGCACAGATCTGATGTTGTATGGCAAACAGCAATTCAGTGGCATGAATTTTCAGACAACATCGAATGCACAACATTAACAGACATTTGATCTTGGGCTTGGAGTCCAAGGGGGCAGCGTCGCGCCTCACTATTTTGGGTGAGGTGAACCTCTGCTGGACCATGAGAAGAGAAGGAGAAATACAGAAGAAAGGGAGGTAGATGTGAAGGTGGAGATGGGGAGGGGGAAGGATGCCAGAAGCAGTGAGCGTGATGGCAGATAAGGTACATGGCAATTTAATATCTGCACAGAAAACCGGATTGGATGGTTTTTGAGTGAGGGGTTGTCTGAAGATACTTCTCTCAAACTTTTGTTTGAACAAATTCCAATTATAAGCAGCAACAAAATGAATTTCTTAACAAAACTACATTATAAAGAAAGGAAGAATATATGATATATAAAGTGAAAGACATTCAATGAATCTGTTGAAAATAACAAGATATGATGCTTCCAAAGTTACTTATTTTCTCCTTTCTCCCAAGTAGAAAATCGGCCTCTTTCTCTCAGTCAGGTTTTGTACAGACTTCCTGGCTATTAATTAAATACAGTGGTTCTTGCACAGATATGACAGAGTGTGGTGAGTCTCCTCTGGACAACCATGTCTGTCTTTCTGTCTTTCTGTCCTCTCCGGGCAACTACCGTATTTATTCGGGTATGATACGCACCTGTAAATAATGCACACCCCTAAATATGGGTGATGAAATCCTGGAAAAAATATCACTGACTGCAATGAGTTTTACTTAGTATCATTTCAGGCTGTCAGACATGGAAATCGCAGCGGCAGGCCATGTCAGTGTATGGAAAAGGAATGTTTAGTCAGATTTATTGTAATTGCCCTCCTTCCTCACAGTGATTTAATTCTTTGTTAGAGGCCAGTTAGTTTGGACAAAATATTAGGGGTGTAACAGTACGTGTATTTGTCCTGAACTTTTGGTACAGGACATTCAGTTCAGTATGCCCTGTGACCAAAATGATTACTGTCAAAATAGTCTATTTATGTCTATTTATGTCTCATACTTGAATGCGCAGAACAGAAATTCTACAGCGCGAGTTTTAACCAGAAAGTTTTGTCAGTGCACCTGCTGTTGTCTATCAGCTGTAGCATGCTAGTCGGCTTCAAGCAAGGGGCCAGCTTTCTGAGCACCGGAAAAAGTGTTGCCATCTAGCAGGTTACGGGCAGAAACATTACTTTCTCATTGGACTTCATTCATCCATGTTTGACAGTATTTTAAAAATAATTATCCTCATATAATGAGATTCAATCTTCTCTCAAAATAAAATTGATACTCTGGACATGATATTCCAGGAGTTTGCCTTTTTTTTTTTTTTTTACAATGCACTTAAAAAGATAGACATTTTTATTTCCCTAAAAATGCTGGGATGTGGGTCTCACCCTCTAGGTGGCTCACAGGATAAATTGTTGCCAGGAATGCTTATTAAAGAGCGGCAGAATCTTCGTGCCTGTTGTGGAAAGTATACTAAAACGGGAACAATTACCGTTATGACTGCCAAATTAAAACATTTTTTTATAGCCAATACTTGTTTAATTTTTTTGAATTTGGGTTCCTCCGTTAAAATTATTGAAACAACCTGCAAGTTGTTGACAGCAGGTTACTTCGTATAGTTTTATATTTTGGGTTGTGGAGATTGATGTAAATCATGCTTAGGATGTCTGGGCAACAATCATTTTGTAAATAGTTGTATATTATTTTTGTATATAACTTGTAAATGTGATTCTCACTATTCATGACCTTACACCTTCCTTTTTATGTTTAATTTAATCCTATATCATATGGGTTTTCACTATTATTTTTTGTGGCTAATTGCAAATGCTAATTAAAATTTAGGAACATTGAAGTATGGTATTTTGTCATGTATTTCAGATGACAGTGAGTGTAATTCATACTTGGCAACTGGAATAGTGAGTGCAGTGAGATTTGGGTAATGGTGTGCCTGTTGAGTAGGGGTTTATTACAATATTGGTTATTATAAATGGTAGCTTATTACAATATTGGTTATTATAAATGTTAAGTAGCAACATAAGACATACATAATAAATAATAAGAAATAAGAAATAATGCATTCTATATTAATCATGATTTTCATATGCAAGGACAAAAACTCTGCATTAATCTCTGATGCCAAAAAGTTTGTAAGGTAATGAATTGCATGATAAAAAGCATGAATAAGCAAATTCTTGTTTATTTACTACAAAATAAATTTTCAGTTCTCGTAGGCCAGACATGTCCAAAGTCCGGCCCTGGGGCCAATCACAGCCCAAGGTCAGATTTTACACGGCCTGCGGCTTCCTTCTTAAAATGTATTATTTATGGCCCGCCAGCACTGCCAAACAGAATGAATACATTATACAGGTTCAAAATGCAATTCTTCTTTTAACATCATGGTGGCAGCACCACTCTGTGGTCCTGTCTGGCAGTGTGAACCATGCTGTGACCCCTTGCTGCTAATTTCTACCATGGCGACTGTCGATTAAAAGAGGAAAGTTGATAGTGAGGGCCGCCGCTTCCAGAAGAGATGGAAATTGCAATATGTTTTCACTGAAAACCGAAGCAATTGTTTTCGCCTAATTTGTCAAGAGACTGTTGCCTTATTTAATAAATTCAATGCAAAGAGATACTACCAAACAAAACATCCTAACGCATACGACAAGTTGACAGGGCTGGAAAAAGTAAAGCAACCCCAAGCTGCCTTGGCCTCACAACAGCAGCTCTCCTCTCGGGCCCGTGAGTCAAATGAAAACATCACCAAAGCAAACTACGAAGTGCCCATGCTAATCGCTAAACATGGCAAACCTTTTACGGTGGGTGAGTTTATCAAAGACTGTGACATTCAAATGGTGGAGAGCATTTGCCCTGAGAAGAAGTAAGAGCTGCTAATGTTTGCGTGGCTCGTAACATTGTGGCACAGAAAATTGAGTATATATCATCAGACATTAAGAAACAATTGGGGGCCAGGGGAATGATTTTTTTTTCATTAGCCTGCGATAAAAACACAGATTCAAAGCAGGGATTATTACCGATAGCGCCTGCCATGGTTGGTGAACGAAGTGGATTATCCACACTGATCTGTAACAAAGTCTGCGAGGAAGTAGGCAACGCTATTCTGTAAGTTTCTGTAGGCAACTCCACTGTATAATTCACCAGTAGGTTCTCTGCGCGAAACATCTCAAATTTGATTATGTTATGAAACTGGTGGTAAAGACAATTTCGTTCGCTCTTAAGCCCAATACCACCGCCAGTTTCAGCAGTTCCTGCCCGATATCCAGGCTGAATGAATGAAAGACATAAAGCATCTGAATGCACTGAACGTTAGCCTTCAAGGTCAAGATGAAGTGGTAAACCAGCTATATGTACCCATCAAGGCCTTTGGAACCGGGCTGCAACTTTTCCAAAGAGACTTGTCACAAATGGAGCCCAGCACCGCACATTTTCCAGCTTTGCATTAGGTAATGGACAGTTTTCCACAGGACAATGTCTGTGCACAAACGAAGAGGTATGCAACAGCCATCGCATCTCTTACTGCGGAGTTTAACGAACGCTTTCGGGATTTTGCAGCTATCAGAAAGGACATGTTGCTTTTCTCTTCTCACTTCTCCGTGGACCCTGATGATGTTCCGCATCAGCTGCAGCTGGAGCTCGTTGAGCTGCAGTGTGACGAGTGGCGCAGCCGACACCAGCAGCTTTCTCTTGCGAACTTTTACCGGCAGCTGGATAAAGGCAGGTTTCCAGAAATGCGAACATTTGCGAAGAAAATGCTGAGCTTGTCCGGCTCCACATATTTGTGTGAGCAGACATTTTCAGCAATGAACTTAAACAAGAACCACTTGAGGTCAAGACTCAGTGGGCCTCATTTATCAAACGTGAGACGAACGAATTTGACCATAAATCGTTCGTAAATGCATTGACGCAAAAAATGTGGGATTTATCAAAGTTTTCGTATATCAGTATGTGCGTAGGATCCGAAGAAATTTCACGAGTGCTCTAAAATGTTCGTATTGCGTGTGTAAATGGAAAAACACGGTTGTAAAGCTTGTTTTCCTGTTGTTGCTTTTATTTTTCCGTTCACTCATTTTTATTTGATTAAAAATGAGTAGCAAATTATTTGGCAGTAATATCGTAACATTATAACGTTCAAAGTGTTATATAAAATCACTATTGGATTCAACATTAAAACAGGTCATTCGGCTTCATTTGTGTAATACTGATTAATAAAAGTAATTAGTTTGTTTGCCGAAGGCGCAAACTACTATTCTTCTATAGAATCTTTACTTCTTCTTAATATTATTATTCCTGCTTCTTCCGGACGTATCTCCCCCAACAGTTTTTAGAGACACACCGACATGCCTTTTTCTTAGCATGAATATACTGGTCAGGTTGCTTTTATTTTTCTGAGCTATAGATTCATACTTTTTAAACTACAAATCTTAAAAAACGCCTCCATTGACTTCACATTGGTGGAATGTTGAGCGTGTTAATGTGGCTAACGTTACTAAGCAACAATTATAACTGCTACTGCAATTTTAAGGTAGTTGAAAAAATTATCCAAAGAATACAGCATGCTTGCCGGTTAGCTACCTTACTGGACTTGACATTTTGAGATAACTTTCTGGATATAATGACACTGCAATGCTGGTCAGGTATAATGATCTTCAATGACAATTTCAGGTTTTGAACAGAAATTTCTGCTGTTCTTTGACTGCTTCTAGTACTCTTGCTGCTACTGTGTCAGTTCTTAGTTCTTAGTACAATCGTTGCCGTTATTTTTATACAAGGTAAAATGAGCGTTAGAGAGGGACTGCAGAGTGGAGGGAAAGGCAAGGGAGGGCACACTATTATGGAGGATCCTAATTACGTAATAGTTCTAATTTGAACGAATTATTTAACTCGGGATTCGTTCCAAGTTGATACAGGGAAAACATGACAGTCCCAACCATGTATTGCATGTGACATTACCACTTTGGCCAACCATGCCCCCTCGCGGGCCTGGGTGCAGCTGCCCCCCAGGATTTATGGCAACGATAAGGGTGGTATACAAAAATTTACCTTCAGAATTGGAGAGTGATTGATCCAAGACCAGGGAAAATCAGATCCCGGTCACCCTCCACGGTAATACCAGCCAGCAGTATCTCTCCAATAATTCGCCTCCAGTTTCATGTCGAACCATTTTCCTTTAACCTGATGCAGCTTACGCGGAACTTTTGACACCGAATTTACTGCAACAGTTATTTCTTGCCAGGCTTTGGTCTTCCCCGGGACTGACACTAAACTACTTACTCTTCTGAACGAAGTATTTTTTAAAATTCTGTTTCCATTAACAAAGCTTCATTCCCCGCTTCAGAACAGTTTTTTTCTTCTGCCTTTTCTCTGCCATCTCTTTACATTTCCAGCAATGGGATTTCAAGCTCCTTATATGGTATTTCAGGGGCGCCGATTTATGCTAATCGAAAATTTTGTGAACGCGCTTGTCATTTACGATTGATTGGTATTTATCAACATACGCACGAAATACGAACAAATGCTGTGCTTACGCATGTCTGATAAATCCGGCGGAATTTGTTAGTTCGTAGCCCTTGACACACAAATTTACACACATTTTTTCGAAAATGTTGATGAATGAGGCCCAGTGACTCCCTCCTACATGATATTTTACGCATCTCAACCACTGCTCTCGATCCAGACCTGGCCTGTGTACTGAAATCCAGATCTCAGTATCACCCTTCTAATTTCTGATTTTTTTTTTTTTATTTGTGTTAGGATGATCTGATGTGTACACTTTTTCAAATAGTAGCATCCGTCACTATTAACACTGAAAAGCATATGTTATGTTTCATGTTATGAACTTAAATGTTAACAGACGACATTTCATTACCCATAATGAGTCATGTTTAAAATGAGCCTGAGGTAAAGATATTTATCAGCACACAAGGAACATCACTAGAAGAGGCACTTAGGCAAAACACAGTCCAAAAATACTCGAGACAAAAAAAAACACAGTCCAAGAGACACACGGAAAAACTAAGGTAAGACTTGACACGTTACTACGTTACTAGAGGCACGGCTAAGCATGACTGAGCACAGAAGGTAGGAACACACAGGTATAAATAGTGGCGAATGATAGATGGGTCTCAGGTGCGTGTAGTTTTGGAGTGCAGGGCATAATTGCTGATGTGCACCCTCTGGTGGCGAATGCTGGAATTGGACCTCAGCCTGACAGTTCTTTATGTTATTTGACTCTTGAGATATCAAAGAAAGGCAGAATTATTTTGTTTTTTGAGATTTTTCACGCCTGAATGGAACATTTGGTTACATTTCCATTTGAAGAAATGACAATTTTTCAAATGAAACAGTTATATAATAGTGCCTGAATGGAACATTTGAAAAGGTTTGGACATTTAGGCTAATCATTTGCTACAAAATGGATAAAATGACAATTGCAATGGAGAGGGCCTTCTGGACAGTCCTCATCCATCACATTCAGATCTACACTTCCTGGTTCTGAAGTTGTCTCCATTGGGAGCTAGCGTACATATTTATACTCTAAGGATTTAGCCAAGCTCCAGTGTTAGTGGCAAACACAAATGAAAGACCAGAGCTGGACAGTCCTCCCATCAATCAGATCAGTTAGTTGTAAAAGTTTGTATGCCGACATTGTTCAACTGAAGTACGGTATGTCTGTGGATACACTTCAAACATGCCATTTACGACTGCATCACCCTAATGTGTCTATAAGCAGAACAAGACAAAAACATACGAGTCCGTCTCCCCACAGCATTCAAGCAGCCTCTCACTCCAGACTCTGACTCTGCCAAAGCAATAACTAATGCTATAGGAGTGTTTATCACTATGGATATGTGACCATACTCAGTTGTAGCGAATACAGGATTTAAGCACATGGTCAGAGTGTTTGAGTTCTGCAACAATGTGCCTTCACGTGTGCATTTCAGTCAGTCCATTGTGCCTGCACTGTGTAAACAGGCCAAGCTGTAGGTGTTCAGGAATTATCAACAGGTCAGAGGATGCTGAAGATGGAGCATTACTGACATTTGTGTTTATTGTTTGCGTTATTTGTTTTTTCTTAATGACAAAATGGCAATATTAGGGTGCCTTAACTGTTACAGTCAGAATTGTGGCCAAGGAGCCACTGTTGAATGTGTACATTTTTCAAAATAAATGACAAAAGTTTTATTTTCTACATTTTTGTGCTTTCCCTGCTGTACCGAAAACAAACCAAACCATGACACCAAAATCGAGGTACAATACCGAATCATGAGTTTTGTATACCATTACACCTCTAATAAATATAACTTATTTCCGTTCATACCGTCCCGAATATGGCGACACACCTGGTCGGGGAAAAGGGGTAACATTTAGTTCACGTGTATAATGCACACCCATAATTTTTAGATCTAAAAATCTGGAAAAAAAGTGTGTATTATACACAAATAAATACAGTATGTCTGTCTTTCCTTTCACTGTCAGTGCCTAAGCTCTTCTCACTGATCTTGTAAAATTGTTTCCGTTAAACATCTTGGAGAACGTATCCATAATCTTAAAAATGTATAATAACTGTTACAGAATTTTAGGATTCAATTACATGGTTGTCTTTTGTCTTAGTTCATATTTACTCCCTGCCCCCTGGGTGAGGGACTATAGAATGTACGCGAGTCCTGAGAGGTACAGGAAACAAATCAGTGTGACATCTGGCTGCGGGGTGGCTCACGCAGTGAGACATTTGCTGGGGAAGCGGACTTGAGATGTTGGCCTGGGGGCTGGAGTCCTAGCCAGTACCATCACTTTGAATGGGAGGTCTGCAGTGGTGAGGCAATGGGAATTATTGGGGTCATTTTATTAGCCTCGTAGCTCGTGGTCAGCCACTCCTGGTAACCCAACACCTGTAAGTGCATGCACCAAGTATATGAGCAGCTTGTAGTCGGTGGTGCGTGTGCAGTGCAGAAAGAAGTTCAGTCTGTTGAACAAAGGGGAATAAATTAGAAGTACAGTTAAACGTGGGCTTGTAAGTGTAGTTAGAAGTGAATTTAATACTAATGTTAGGGAGTATTACTTTTCAGAAAGGATTTTTGACCAACATGGAGTAGGTCAGCTTTGTTGTCTTCTTTGGTGATTAGCAGGGCTCCTTTGCAGTTGGAAATTGGCATAGAGGTCCTTGTTTGTCAGAGTCTCCAACATATTGTGTTTGTGTTCAACCATGCACCAGTCTAGTGTGACCCTGGGTCCAGGGTGGTAGCCAGCTAAAACTCCACCATATTAAATGTGTTTTAGTTTCAGAGAGCCACAAGAATGGACAAGTAAGAACTACAACCCAGTCAAACCACCTTTAGAACAGAAATGTGGAGCAGGTGGGATTTATACTATAGCCCTACCAATCAAATAAATATGTGCAAATGTGTCATTGCTACAGGGTACAAAGTCAATATGCTAATATTAATCAATATATATTTCCTTTGGATCTGCACCATATTTGGGCTATTATGATTTTTTAAAAAAAAACTCTACACACAAATACAGTAACGTTAAGTACATGGCAAATTTCACTCTATGGCATTCTATATTTTCCCCTATGACACCAAGACACCAGCCCCGCCTTTAGACCCTACCTCCTTCACTTTCCTGATTGGATGCTGCACCAGTTTTGCCTGGCCCCCATCAATCGGATGTTGTAGCTTAAAATGAGGCTTTGCTGTAGTTCTTGGAAGCAGCAGAACCAGGTCATCAGCACACAGATGGAGCATAATTATTGCTTCTTCCCAGCCATGTAAATTATATAAATGTTGAACAGGGCTTGACTCAAGCTGCAACGTTGCCTGTTGGTGAAGAATCCACTTTCCCAACTTTGTCTCTCTCTCTTTTTCTATCTTCTCCCCATCTCTCTCTCACTGTTAGGGTGGCACTGTGATTGGCAGTGCCCGCTGCCAGGACTTCCGCACAAAAGAGGGTCGTGCCAAGGCAGCCTGCAATTTGGTGAAGCTTGGCATCACCAACCTCTGTGTGATCGGAGGAGACGGCAGTCTGACTGGAGCCAATCAGTTCCGGACAGAGTGGAGCGAACTGCTGGCCATCTTGGTGAAAGCAGGTGAGTGCTGCTGGGTGCTGGATCAGAGTTAAATCTGTGATCACCCTCCACGTCTTAAGACCTACCACAGCTAACCCAGTGCAACCCATTAAGAGCACCACTCTCCGCATCATAATGCTAACCCAGTGTGCCCTTATGAACACCACCCTCCACATCCTCATGCTAACCGAGTGCCATTAAGAGCACCACTCTCCACATCATAAAGCTAAGCCAGTGTGCCATTAAGAGCACCACAATCCACATCCTCATGCTAACCCAGTGTGCCATTAAGAGCACCACCCTCCACTTCATAATGCTAACCCAGTGTGCCATTAAGAGCACCACCCTCCACATCATAATGCTAACCCAGTGTGCCATTAAGAGCACCACCCTCCACTTCATAATGCTAACCCAGTGTGCCATTAAGAGCACCACCCTCCACATCATAATGCTAACCCAGTGTGCCATTAAGAGCAACACAATCCACATCCTCACTGGGTGTCATCAGCGTAACAACGGTAGGACAGACGATGGGCAGAGATGACCGACCCAAAAAAATAGGTAAAGAGAGAGAAGAGAAGTGGGCCAAGGACTGTGTCCTGGGGAACTCCTGCAACAAGAGGACGAGGTGCCAGAAAGGCAGAACTCAATCTAGTCGAGAGCAGTGGCACAGATCCCCATTGTTGCCAAAAAGTTCAGGGGGGTATTTCAGATAGGTGGTTTAACAAACTCTGAACATAAACCTGGACTCTTAAGTTGAACAAACCTGACGTAAAATACCCAGAGTTTTCTGATCCAGAAAAGATGATTAGAGTTAGTTCAGCTAACTCTGACTAAAGTTAACCTGATTGAAGTGCGTTCACAGTGAAAGTAAGAAGTCATCATCAACGGCGCGCAGATAACAGGATGCTCCATGGCAACCAGTAAAAAAATCCCAGAGCATCATACATGTATTCGGCTTCTCTGCATTTTCACTAATAAAAGGAAGGAAACAGGAAAGGAAACAGGATAATTGATTAGAAGCAGCATGTTGAAGAGTTTTGGAAAGGAAAGGCAATAAGGAAACAGAGCGATAGTTTTGGATAACCAAGTGGTCCATTGTGGGTATCTTCAGTAGCGGGGTGATGTGATCCATGTATTAGATGTAGTAGCCATTTACCATAAATTCTCAGACAGACTGTTAGTAGAGACAGGCCATTATTTATGATTTGTCCTTTTTAGGTAATGTATTTTGTAATATTGTAGTAATGTTTCATTTCTAATGTATCTTTTAAGGATTTATGGGTACAGACACTTACCAAGTTATGAACGTCCGTTTTACGGACAACTACTTGCGAACTGACTGCCTTAAAGTCTATTATATTTAAAAATTCAAGTTGAATGCAATGGTTCATAATAAGGAACGCACTACTTTGTGACACTCATGAAAACATTCCGCCTCCATTCATTGAGAAAATTGCTCTGGGGATATGAAAGTCTTCCTATCTGAAGTTAGAAAATATTTATGTATCATGTGTTACTATGATCTGCAGGATCATAATGTCATAATGCAAACAAAACAGTGCAGATTGTTTTAAGCTTGTGTGCTATTGTGAATGCTACAACATGAGATTGTTTAATTAAGCTGCTGCAATATATATATATATATATATATATATATATATATATATATATATATATATATATATATATATATATATATATTGCATCAGCTGGTGTGCAATGCACAATAAAGTTTAGCACATAGACCGCACAAAAGCGGATGTTTCATGAGCATTCAAACTGCTGAATTTTTGGAGATCATTTTAATGTACCAATATTACCTGAAATTGGAGAGAGAACGAAGAGCACAATTATCGCCAAGTTAAAACCATCCAAAGATATAGCAAATTATGTGATAGTTTGCAAAGAACAGTAATTCTATCACAAAATAAAACTGGTAATTATTTACTATATTTACATCAATTAGTATTGATTATTCTGTGGATTACTTGTTTTATTGTTAGTCAAGAATGATAAAAAGGAACAGGTTGAAATAATGACAGGTTTAAAGGTAAAATTTGTTCCTCTGTTTCCTGCTCATCGGCCAACATGTTCCAACCGTAGTTACGCTGTGACTTTTTCCATGTACCGTTAGGATGTGCTGTTATATGAAAACTCATAGAAACAATGAAATAACACATAGGAAACAGGAAGGAGAGAGTTTTAGCTGAATACAAATAATGGGCCATTAGCCCACATAGTCCTACAGCGACTGCAATCCATGTGAGTTAGAACACTGTCGGCATGGTATTTTTGTTAAAAAGTGAAACTAATAGCAAAATAGTGGTGAGCACAATTACTGTATGTTGTTGTAGTGATGTAAACAATGCTGTGGAAATATGATGAATTTAACACGTAAGCTTTTCTGTAACTTACGCTTTTTTTTTTTTTTTTTTTTTTTTTTTTTTTCCTGGCCTGTATTTGGAGCCAGCCTTTATTTGCCAAAGCAGGTCGAGCTCCCGGCTATAATTTGAAACCCGGCAATTATTTGAGTCCCAGCTTTTATTCAAGAATTTATGGTATTTATATATTTGTCAGTGTCCCAGGTAGCATTCATGAAGTTTAATAAGCATGTTAATTAACTGTTAATTCACATTATATGCTGTAATAATTGAAGTTGATTAGCATAGCTAATTTCAGCTTGATTATAGCCTTACTAGTTTCCACCTCATAGAGTAAACATTGGACGGTAAGGTCTTGTAGACTACCTTGTGTGAGGCTGAAGTCAGATCAGTCAACTGTCCAAAATTATCCCAATGATCATTGTCACCTTCACATATAAATCTTCTCCAGAAGAGCTTGAAGACAGTGGAACAACCTTAGGAGAGTCAGGAGATCTCATTGTCATGGCAGAGGAAACAGTGCCCATTGTGACAGTTCATACCTTCAAATCCAAAGAAGCAGTAAAGCTCTTTAAGGGCTACCTTGCATATTGTGCATCTTCAAACCCAAATAGTTTCTTGCCTCGGTTCCATATACCAGTGGATGTTCATGTGAAGCCCCATAATGCTAGTTACACTACGTCGGATAAAAGTTTCACGTCCCTGTTTCAGGCAAGATCACTGCAGACGAGGCGAAGCGCTCCTCTCACCTGAACATCGTGGGCATGGTGGGGTCTATTGACAACGACTTCTGTGGTACTGACATGACAATCGGCACAGACTCCGCCCTACACCGCATCATGGAGGTGGTGGACGCCATCACCACCACCGCCCAGAGGTATGGCGGGGGAGGGGAGTGTGGGGGAGGGAAGGGGGGAGGAGAGTTTGGGTGAGGGGTAGGGCTGCCATGTTTCTATTTTTGTAGAACTGTTAAAAATGTTTTGTACATGACTTGAAATGGTTGGTCATTATATTTCACGTAACTGTGTTGGTGTGTAATCAGAAATTGACTCTATGTAAGTTAGTGTGTATGATGTAATTTAACAATTACATCATAGTATGTATATACTTTATGTCATGTCTTACATTATATGACTCCATTACTGCATGGGCTAGTAAAACATTTGATGATTAGAACAGGCCATTTTGCAATGGAAACCAATGGCCTCTCCTTGTACTTCCAGCCATCAGAGGACATTCATTCTAGAGGTAATGGGAAGGCATTGCGGGTAAGTTCATTTTCACTGTTTCCTGCTATGAAACTAAACTTATGAGGAAAGATTATCAGCCATAATGTGTTTCACTCTGTTGTAATTGGATTCTGGTTGACTGTGTGTGTGTGTGTGTGTGTGTGTGTCAGTAATGCTGTTTGAACTGGTGTATTGTTTCGGTTTTGTTCGATTGTTTCCGTGTTTTTGTTTTTTTTCCGTTCCCTGTCCATGTGCTTTTGTTTTCGTTCTGTTTCTCCACCCTCCTCATTACCTGCCCTGTTGATCACTCATGTGTTTCACCTGCCCTGCTGTTTCACCTGTGTGCCGTTGCTTGTTCGTCTGTGTATTTATACCTCGTCTTGTTTCTTGTTCGTCTTGGTGTTTTATTATTTGCTACGCTACAAGCCTTTGTTTGTTCCTGTCTGTCTGCTCGTGTGACCTGTGTCTGCTTCCTGGTTTTTCGATTCTTGCCTGCCAATTTTTTTTTTTCTTTGCTGAGTCTGCCCATTTTCTACCTCTTTGCCTGTTTTCTAACCACTCATCTGGATTATGTTTTTTTTCCTTTTGCTTTGCCTTCCTTGTTTTGACCCCTGCTTGGACTCCGATTACTGTTTTTGTGAGTTTTCAGCTGCTTAATAAACTACGGTTTATCATTTGTCTTGTCTGTTTTTGGGTCATTCGGAGTACTGACAGTATGTGTGTGAGTATGTGCGCGTGTGTATGTGAGTGTGTGTTTGTGCGTGTACGTGCATGTGTGTATGTGTGTGTGTGTTTGTACTGCAGACCCCTGTCCTCAGTGACTTTATGTATGTGCACGGCAGGTACCTGGCCCTTGTGACAGCGCTGGCTTGCGGTGCTGATTGGGTGTTCATCCCAGAGATGCCCCCTGATGAAGGGTGGGAGGAGCATCTGTGCAGGCGACTGATGGAGGTTAAATCCGTCCCACACACACCAAGCAAAATGTTCACAAAGATTTTCCTCCCATAGCCCTCTTTGCAAAATATTCTAAAAATGTATAGGTTATTTTAATCAGTTATCTTCTTATTAGGGGCAGAGCACCATAGGTGCACAGGCACATGTTATTTTTGTTAGTTTTATTTTTCCACCAAGGAAGTCAATGGGAAGTGCTGGAACTGTATGGTTGCTTTTTAATAATTATAACTGGTACTGCTGGGCTCACAAACGGATTACCATAATCACTATCCTAATTGTATGAACTACTTCAGCGGTAAGGATTTGTAGTTCTAGGTATTATCTACTTTTTCAGCAAGATATACCAAATTTGGTGACTTGAATATACTGGCCAGGTTATTTTTCTAAGCTATAAGATTTTATACTTTTTTAAAATTACAAGCTATAAAAAACATTGTCCATTGATTTAATATTGATGTAATACTGAGCATGCTAACAAGCGTTAGTGATACTAAGCAACAATTATCACATGTAACGTTATTTTTAATTTAACTCATACCATTTCACGTCTAGTACTTGTAAGTATGACCTACTTTCCAATAATTTTAAGGTAGTTGACAAAATAACACTATCCAAACAATACAGCATGCTTGCTGGTTAGCTACCTTACCGGTTTTGGCATTTTTAAATAATTTTCCTTTTGACACAGTGAAACTAGGATAACGTTATCCCTCGCTACAAGTGCCACTCTGTTTTTACTCTTGTTTGACAGATTTTGGCGTTTGACTGGCGGTGTGACAGACTCACTGCAGCGTGCTAACTTGGTTATTGCTGTATCTTGTCTTTGATTGTTTCCAATAACAGTGAGCATAGCATAGAAACAGCAGGCTCACCAATGTTATTGGAAACCACCATCACTGAAGTCCAAGTGATGGCCTGGCCTGTGATGCAACAATCTTATGCTGCATTAATGGAATTTGTCTCAGGCAATCACAATGCACAGTCGGAACTAACTGTTGTATAAAATGCGTTGTGTAATATATGTGTGGTATAATTGTGCATCATCTGTTGGGCAAATAGGATTTAATAAATTTTGCAAGCAGTAGCTCTGAATGTATCTATGGTCTCTTATGAGATTATATAACTGAACAATAACTGCAAGGGACAAAGAACAGAAGACTCCTGAATGTCTTACATATATAGAAATTAAATATATTTAAATTATTCATTATTATTTAAGATAATAATTGTTGTGAATAAGATAATCAAACAATTGGTGGAATCAATCTGCAAGGCAAAACAAACTCTCAGTAGGATTCAAGACAATTCTGCAGCCCCTTGATTACTGCAGGTACTACTGCTGCTATTACTATAGTGCATACTGTGCTTATATGTTATATATTAAGTGTGCAGTTAGCTAGCTAATGTTATTGTTAGAATTCAGGTTAGCCAGCTGTTCTGACTTTTTGCTAGCAAACAACTAATGCATACCTGTTGTACTGACTGCACAAGTGTAATGATGAACACGGCTCTTTATATTAATGCTGTCTTGAAGCCTGCAGATATAATAATGTATTGCATACAAGTATACAGTAACCTAGCAGATATAACAACACCGCAATGCTGTTCATGTGTAATGATCTTAAATTACTAATTCATGTTTTGAACAGAAAGTTCTGCTGTTCTTTGACTGCTTCTAGTAACCCTGCTGCTACTACTTACAGTGCTAATAATAAGTATATTATTACTGTATACTATTAGTATATTAAAACTTCCAGTTTTAAATATACTTCTCAAGCCACTAGAATGCTATATCTAGTTATTATTCATTTTTCGCCATGGAAATCAAAGGGAAGTGCCGGAACCATACGTTCGCGTCTCATTAAATTTGGCATGCTGATTCGGGAGGCTTTGGATATCAACTGAGCAAAATATATTATTATTATTGGGGTCAAGCAAACAGTTTATAATCTACAAAAATAATGCAGAGGCATTGTACAGGCATGGGTGACATTGGCATTCATTAAAGCTAAATGTAAAGGCTTGGAAGTGGGATATAAGTATATAGGGGTTCAATTTGAAAAGACTGTGACCCGACGCGAGCAAACTAATAATAAGTATATTATAAGTAATATACTAATAATAAGTATACTTTTATTATATTAAAACTTCATTAGTAGGTACAGTTTTACAAATATACTCCTCTGAAGCAATACTAAACAATTTTGATTAACTGAAATAATGCTTGATTTATGCCTGACAAAGTTCCGCTTGCTTTTCTTCTTCAGTGAGTTTCTTCTGGTTTTCCAACAGTTTATAGCTTGTTTGTTTAGTTTTTTATATCTAGTTTTTATTAATTTTTTCTGGTGAGAGGCCATGGAGGAGGAAATCAAAGGAAGAATAAAGTCGGAACTGATTTTGAAGAACCGATGATGTCACTGTTGTCACTAACAAAGTCGAAGTCTCATTAAATTTGGCATGCTGATTCAGAAATCCTGGAGGCTTTGGATATCAACTGCAGCATTTTATATATATTATTATTATTGTTTTATAAATATATTCAGGTCAAGACAAACAGTTTATAATCTACAAAACTAATGCATAGGCATTGTACAGGCATGAGAGGTGACATTGGCATTCATTAAAGCTAAATGTAAAGGCTTGGAATTATTTTTTTCAAAAGTGACCTTACTAATTGGATATAAAAAGTATATGCAAAAATGAAAAAGGGTTCAATTTGGTTCAAAAAAACATCAAGGAGTAATATCAGATCAGGATCGAGGCATCATACTGCAGCAGTGAAAATGCCAAGCTGGATGCTGGGATAGATTGCAAAAAGCATCATCAATCAAAGGAGGTTACAAATCTTATCACAGCCATATTTAGCCCATACTTGCAATGCTGTGTGCAGTTTTGTGTACCAGACTGCTGGATAGGTGATTTAAAAATTGGATTTAATGGCGAATATATTTGTGCTGAATGGCCTGTTCTCCTCATACTGTTATTTATTTCCTGTTTCCCAGACCAGGGGGCGGGGCTCTCGCCTGAATGTCATCATCGTGGCTGAGGGAGCCATGGACAGACATGGAAAGCCCATCACCTCTGACAATATCAAGAACGTAGGAGCACTTCTGCATGTTCTGTCTGTCTCTCAAGCCCTGTATCACCTGTGTAGAGCATTCTGTCTTCTCTCTTAAAGCATGGGAAATCTGCCTCATGCGATTGGGTCATTTGGCATGCCTGTGTGAGCCCTGCTCCTAGCCACACCATTACTGGCTATAGCCAGAGGTCTTTCCCGGATGAGGCAACAGTTTTACCAGCCTAATGAGGAAAAGAATAGAGTTACGCCTGTTAATACTGTCATAGCTGTCTGTTACTCGCTCTTTATCAGGTTGGTGCCTGCTGATGCAGAAACTGAGTACATGCTGACTTCAACACCCTCTGATGGCATAGGCAGTGAGTGATTGGTGCTGCCTCTGCAGTCTAGAGAGAAGCTGGACAGGCTTATCTAGTGAATCAGCGGCATACCATGACTACAGCTCTCCTCCTGAAGCCAGCAGATTTATTCAGTTGTGCTTGACCAACTAGTTGTTTATGGGTTAGGGAAAAGAGAGGGAAAAATTATCTTAAAATAAAATTCTGGATCACTGTAACTGTGTGACATCAATATACACTTTAAATACACCACTGGATGATAAGTAGAAGCTGTTAACTAAGAAAAGTTCTAGACTGATATCCATTCAAATGAATTTTTGCCTCCTCTGATGCACTTTTAATCACAGTCATTTTGCCAGTGAACAATAAAGAATAGTTTGAAGACAACAAAAAAAAAAATGTTGTTTAAAGATTGCAAGATACAGATGAGGATGCATGAAAGCAAGCATATGGATGAAGCATATTAGGAAGCTAGCATACAGGCAAAGCTATCATAGGAGTGAAGCAAGCATACAGTGGAAAGCCTGATTATGGATGAAACTAGCACAGTATATTTTATTATTAATTCTTTCAGCTGGTTTTTGGTATGTTTTAGTATGGGTTTGTTTTTCTCTTTCTTTATTAATGGACTTTTAAGTGATAATGAATGGACATTTGTCAACATTGTGCATTAAAACTGATAATGCTGTCTTTATTGAGAAGAAATGAAAATAGAGTCTTTCTCTCTCCGTAGTTGGTTCCAAGAAGCTTGGCTATGACACTCGCGCCACCATCCTCGGCCATGTGCAGAGAGGAGGCACTCCCTCGGCCTTCGACAGAATCCTGGTAACACTAACGGCTCTCACTCTCAGCTACAGAATCCTATTACTGCTAATTGCTCTAATTTTCAGCTGCAGAATCTTGGTACCGCTAACCACTCTTACTCCTCGCTACAGACCCTAGTGCCACTATCCATTCTTACTCTCAGGATACTTAATCCTGGTACGAATAACTGCTGAGCCTACTTTTCTAGACCCAGTGAGACTCAAATCTCTACTCACAGCATTGGCTCTTTAGTTTTTCACTTGCTGATGTGAAGAGAGTAAAAATATATTCCCAGCTAGTAGATGTATAAAAACCAAGCAAAAGAAATGACCAGCAAGTTTAAACAAAAAGAATGAGTAAAAAGAAATGTCAGTTCTGCCTAAAATTACATAATTTTAATGTACCCCAGTACACTGAATTATTGACTTCACATATTTTCAGCGGTTTTGTCAGTGGTAAAGTGCGGTTTTCATCCTGTCTTTCTCAGGGCAGCAGGATGGGAGTGGAGGCAGTGATGGCGTTGCTGGAGGCCACCCCAGAAACCCCTGCCTGTGTTGTCAGCCTGTCAGGAAACATGGCAGTCAGACTGCCACTCATGGAGTGTGTGCAAGTGGTCAGTTCTGTGTTTCTTATCTGCTTCTATTATAACATCTTACCATTATATGGTAAAGATGTTATATAATTTACCATTTATATGGTGAGAAAGTTGTGTCTATCTCTCAGATTGGGTATACTGAGTAATATGCAAATCAGAGCAACCAAAAATATGTGTTTTATATTCACATTCTGTTTTATGTGTTTATTGCAGAAATAGCATGTAAATGCAGATGATGCTTCAGATTATGGTATAACAAATTTTGGGACATATCTGTTACAATCATATGGGTTCCTGCAGCTACAGTGGTAAACACTTACTTTTGTGTTTGAAAACAATTTTTTTAATTTTATCCAAACACCAAAGTGAGGGTTCAAGCGTTTCTTGCTTGCCAGTCTTCAAATCTATATCTGGACACAGTAAGGGTGTACTAAGAAGACATTTTATTTGGACCAATTGTTCCCAATCTGGGGTGCAAGATGGAATTTCAGGGGGTGTGGCTTGTGTCCTTGGGTGAAGAGTCACAAGTCATCACTCAGCCAGCTGCCAGTGTGCCTTGAGAAGCGGTAGTAGGTGGTTGTGTTGATTAGATAGTAGTCTTGTTTATTTAATCAAAAGGAGGAGAAGAACAGAATAAACATATACGTAAATTGTCAGGTAACTGATTGTCAGAGTATTGCTTTTAAAATCATTATAACACAACATCTGCAACATAGTCATTGTCTGTTGTTTCACTCATAAATTCACAATCGCGAGAGTTCGTTCAGTATTTCACCTCGGGGCCTGTCAGCTCGCCCGTCGCCTCTGCTCGCATGCAAAGACTTCATCTTCAAATGTGATATTACTTTTTGTTGGGGTTGTGACCATTAAGCAAACATTTCCTAGGGGTGTGGGGCATAGAAAAGGTTGGGAACCACTGATTTAGACAGTGTAGTTGAGGTGAGACAAAATTAAGCATTAAACAAATAAACTTGTTTTTATAGTTCACACAAATAAGGAAATGCATACAGAAGTTGTTTCAAATAAGTATCTGGCTAAATCAACATAATATGATAAAACATTATTTTTTCAGGAGAATAACTGTGGAAATTAGGGCTGCACAATATTGGGAAGAAAACTGAAAATACAGGAATTTTTCACCCAGATGACTTGAATAGCTGTATTTGGAAAGAATGAATCATTCTAGAAGAATCATTAAAAGTGATTTTTATTATTAATAATATAAAAAAGCTGAAAAATGATCAAAGGCATCCGAAATGGTTTTTTGCTTTGGATGGCATTCAGGTCTGGCTTTGCACTCATCATACAGAGCGTTGTGGTGCCGATTTAAATGATCAAACAAATTAATCATGTTTCCTTGTGTTGTGGCAACAATTGCAAGGCACTATTGACAAAATACCTGTTTTTGGTTAACATCATCCTTTCTGTAGCTGAAATAATTCCATACAACTGATGTTGCTTTTCTTTCAGCAACCAAATCTTCCTTTACGGTGTTTTTTTCTACTGTTCCTCGCTCATTCTCAGGTTTTGGTCGACAACTAGTGGGACCAGGGCCTGCTTTGGTTGTTTGATAAACCAGAACCTTGAAAGCTTTTCTTTTGAACTCCAAACTATTTGAAGCTACTGGTCAAGTTTGGTTGTCCTACACTGTAAAAAAATTCCTTAAGCTATTAGTTAATTCAATTCATTTTCCTGAGCCAAGTTCAAGTAACACCAACTAAAACATTTGGCCTAATTTTAAGAACAGCAATAAAATGTTGTCAGCTTATCAATGTATTGATTAATTTTCATTGGGTGACTTTTTACAATTAAAGAACTCCCCATAGATGTAGAATGGGTTCTTTTGTTATACCACACATCACATTCGGGCTACCTGATTGGTTGACTGCAGTCACATTAAAAATGAATGAAAGACTTACGGCTCTTGATATCCACTTGTTAGGAAGGTAGTAAACAAAAGTCTGGCAACCCAAGGATTTTATAAGAAATAAAACTTGTAATAGTAGGCATTCTAAATTATTGATTGAAGTCATTTTGTATGTACAAATGACAAGATTCAGTTGATTTACAGGCTTGTGGATGCAGAAGAATGCTAGCGGAAAACAGAGAATCCTGATAATGAACATGATTCACTGAGTTGCTTTTTCACATGTTTTCAAATTAATTGACAAATGAATTGCTTCAGCAAAGGTTAGAATGCCCAATTCAGCAGGCCTGGAGGAACTGACTGGATTATTTCTCAGGCTTCTATTCTGGTTTTGTTACCATTACTATTACATTTATTTTTTACTGCCAGTAACTGTCTTGCATATTCAGTTATCCACAACCCAGTGCACCTCTATTGCATTTTGGCTCCTGAAAACCACGATCAGGTCCATATTATCCAAACTGAAAAGTGTGGGAGAGAATTGGGCGCTTCTCTGGAGTCCCAGAGCAAAACCCAATTGAGATGCTGTGGCAGTTTGTGCAGAGAAAACCATAAATGCTTTTCTGTATGATTCAAAGTTCTGCATGGATGAGCCAGCCAAAATTCCACCACAGCACTGTTAGAGACTGGTCACTGCTGCTAACAGTGGCTAACTAACCAGTAACTAGTTAGTCAGATGGAGCATTTATAGTTTTAGAACCTTGGGTGTTTTGTAACTTTCGTTTACAGAAAATGAATTTAGTATGTTTACCTTTAATATGAGGTTGCAGTTAAAGATGTGGCCAAAGTCAATTTCAAAACATGGAAAATACTGAAAGACAGACACATTGCAGATAGTTTATGGGACAGCGAACTGTAAAATGTCAGGCGCTACTGCACATTCATTGCCATCTTTTGACCTTCATCTCTCACCAGACCAAAGATGTAACGACAGCCATGGCGGAGGGGAGGTTTGACGATGCCGTCAAGCTGAGGGGAAAGTAGGTCTCGTGCAATTCCTCTTCTTTGTATCTGTTCCAACCATTCAATGACCTGTCTCTCTTTATCCAATATATCTAGCTTATTCATCCACCATCCACGTTCATTCACCTCTACATCTGCCAAAAGCTGTGAAGTGATCCCATTACATTTAACGTTATCTGCATGCTAATGTGCTATAAAGCTGTGAAGTGATATATCCCTTTAAAGATACTGTTATCTGAATGCTAATGTGCTGTAAAGCTGTGAAGTGATATATCCCTTTACAGATACTGTTATCTGAATGCTAATGTGCTGTAAAGCTGTGAAGTGATATATCCCTTTACATTCACCGTTATCTGCATGCTAATGTGCTGTAAAGCTGTGAAGTGATATGTCCCTTTACATTTACCGTTATCTGCATGCTAATGTGCTGTAAAGCTGTGAAGTGATATATCCATTTACAGATACTGTTATCTGAATGCTAATGTGCTGTAAAGCTGTGAAGTGATATATCCCTTTACATTTACCGTTATCTGCATGCTAATGTGCTGTAAAGCTGTGAAGTGATATATCCCTTTACAGATACTGTTATCTGAATGCTAATATGCTGTAAAGCTGTGAAGTGATATATCCCTTTACATTTACCGTTATCTGCATGCTAATGTGCTGTAAAGCTGTGAAGTGATATATCCCTTTACATTCACCGTTATCTGCATGCTAATGTGCTGTAAAGCTGTGAAGTGATATATCCTTTATAGATACTGTTATCTGCATGCTGACATGGTGTTAAGTTTTGCTGTGTTTTGTTAATCACTCAGTCCTTCCAGGATTTTAAGCAATTATACCATCACAGGGTTTCACAAAATCAACAAAATAATTTTTCTTGATGCTACATATTTTTCCATTTACTACAAATCTTCCTGAAAAAAACTTGTGAAATAATTATTTTCAATTTTAAAAAACTATAAAATAAATTAAAAAATAATGTGGCATATTGAATTGTCTGCCATTTTTCAGTTCTTTTTCTTCTTCCTCTTATTATTGTTTATGTTGTGTTTGTTCCCATTTACTATATTGATGATGATTATTATTATTATTATTATTATTAATTGATACTATCCATCTATCTGGCTATATTTTTTTGTAGGAGCTTTGAAAATAACTGGAACACCTACAAGCTGTTGGCTCATGTTCATCTCCCTGAAGTAAAGGTCAGTAAGGTCATATTTGTTCTTCATTGAACAATCACCATTGGGTCAAACAGTGTCACATGACTGGTGTCCAACACCACCTGTCAACAATTTTTGAGTCATTTTTACCCAATAGAACACAGTAATGTAAAAAGTGTAAACAATGTTTTTTTCAGTGAATATTCATATTTTCTATGACTATGACTTAGAACTGGACCAGACTCAGTCATCTCACTCTGCACCCTTTCCCACAGACTCAGTCATCCCACTCTGCACCCTTCTCCCACAGACTCAGTCATCCCACTCTGCACCCTTTCCCACAGACTCAGTCACCCCACTCTGCAACTAAAGACCAATAAAAAATGAAAAGACAGTTGAAAAGCTGATGTGAAGTATGTCTTCTCTCTCTCGCTGGCCCTGTCTTGCTCGCTGTCTCTCTCTCGCAGACCAATATCAACATTGCGATCGTGAACGTGGGGGCGCCCTGTGCAGGCATGAATGCAGCAGTGCGCTCGGCCGTCAGAATCGGCATCCTCCAGGGTCACCACATGCTCGCTGTGCACGACGGATTCGAAGGGCTGGCCCAGGGGCTGGTGCGTACCTTCACCCATCACAGGATACATTACCGCCTAAGGGAAGAAAACAACTAGCTGGGAAAGTCATAAATACAGGATACTTTTTAGCTGTGTATTTATGGTGGAGTTACCAGAATTTCATTTGAAAATACACTTTCAAATACAGCTACAGTTTCATTTCAAATGAAGAGACTCTGATAGTGTATCTGATCCAGTTCTGATGACCTTGCACCTCTTCTCTTCAGATTGAGCCAATTGACTGGGCCAAGGTTGGAGGCTGGACAGGGAAGGGGGGTTCAATGCTGGGCACAAAGAGGTAAACCACTGGCTCTTGTATCCTGACTCTTATTAATGAACCGTGATGAAAATATCACATTTCCTTAATCTGTTATTAATGATTGATAATGAAAGTAACACTAATTTCTCATATCTTATTTATGATTTATATTATATTATGATTTATAATATTATGATTAATAATATAATAATGGAGGTACTACATTTCCTTTGTCTAATATTAATGATCGAAAATGACAGTAACTATCTGATAGAAGTTCCATTTCTTCACGATTCTCTACTCCTCCACACACTTATACTATACACTTCACAAGTAATGAAGAATCTGTCACTGTCGTGTATGTGTATGTGTGTTTCTCTTGTACATTTGTTTTGTGTGTGTGTGTGTGTGTGCATGTGTGTATATGTGCATGTGCTTTGTGTGTGTGTGTCTGTGTGTGAGTTTATTGTGTATGTTTATTGTGTGTGTGTATGTGCATGTGTTTTGTGTGTTTGCATGTGTATTGTGTGTGTGTGTGTATATGTGTGTGGGTGTATGTGTCTGTGTGTTTGTAAAGAACACTTCCTGGGAAAATGGTGGAGGAAATGAGCCTAACTATTGCCAAATTCAACATCCATGGCCTGGTCATCATCGGAGGATTTGAGGTAAGAGAGTTCGACAGCACCAAAATGCATGACCATGCCAAACCACATACCAGAACACTGCCATGCCAAACCACACACCAGAACACTGCCATGCCAAACCACACACCAGAACACTGCCATGTCAAACCACATACCAGAACACTGCCATGCCAAACCACACACCAGAACACTGCCATGCCAAACCACACACCAGAACACTGCCATGTCAAACCACATACCAGAACACTGCCATGTCAAACCACACACCAGAACACTGCCATGCCAAACCACATACCAGAACACTGCCATGTCAAACCACACACCAGCACACTGCCATGCCAAAACACATACCAGAACATTGACATGCCAAACCACACTTCACAACACTGCCATGCCAAACTGCACACCAGAACAGTGCCATGCTAAACAACACACCAGAACACTGCCATGTCAAACCACACACCAGAACACTACCATGTCAAACCACACACCAGAACACTGCCATGCCAAACCACACACCAGAACACTGCCATCTCAAACCACACACCAGAACACTGCCATGCCAAACCACACACCAGACCACTACCATGTCAAACAACACACCAGAACACTGCCCTGACAAACCACACACCACTGCCACCTCAAACCACACACCAGAACACTGCCATGCCAAACCACACACCAGAACACTGCCATCTCAAACCACACACCAGAACACTGCCATGCCAAACCACACACCAGAACACTGCCCGTTTTACGATGCGGCACATTCTAGTCATTAATTCTCTGTTTCTCTTTGTCTGTGGCTCTTCCTTTCTGTCAGGCGTTTGCTGGGGGGCTGGAGCTAGTGAAGGCCAGGGAGAAGTATGAGGAGCTGTGCATACCTATGGTCATCATCCCTGCCACCGTCTCCAACAACGTGCCAGGATCAGACTTCAGCATCGGCGCTGACACTGCGCTCAACACCATCACCATGGTTTGCACCATAACACATGCAGACTGCACTCAACGCCATCACTATGGTTACCCCCATCACACATACAGACTATGCTCAATGCCATCACTATGGTTACCCCCATCACACATACAGAGTGCGCTCAACACCAACACCATGGTGACCAGCATACAGACTTCAGTCTCATTTATCAAAAAAGTTATGCAACACATACAGTCATTAGCTTCACCCACACATATATACAAAAGTAAATAAACGCACACAGAGTCAATAACATCACTAACACACACACACAAGTCAATAGCACCACACACAATTACACACTCACACACAGTCAACAGCATCACAGACAAACTTACATGTACAGTCAATAGCATCACACAAATGTAGTCAATTACATCTCTCTCTCACACACACACACACACACACACACACACATGTTCAGTCAGTAACATCACTCTCATACACACACACACCGTCATATACATTTGCGCACACACACACAGAATTTTTATACAAAATATTTGGTCAAGATACTCAAATGTAAAAATTACAAAATAAATAATACTAATATATAACTTAAATACAATATAAGTGTTCACACTATAAAGCTCCATTTAACCTTCGGACTCATTCTCTGTCTCTTGTTTTTGTCTTGTACCCGCTCCACCCCCTCAGACCTGTGACAGGATCAAACAGTCCGCTGCTGGCACCAAACGGCGTGTGTTCATCATCGAGACTATGGGCGGGTACTGTGGCTACCTAGCAACCATGGCCGGTCTGGCCTCAGGGGCAGATGCAGCGTACATCTTTGAGGACGCATTCAACATCCATGACTTGGAGGTGAGTGTAGCACATAATCTTCATTCAACATCACGACCTGAGTGTAGTGCCCCCTCTGCCAGTCATTCAGCTGCTTTTTTCCTCTCATACTCTTACTGCCAATCACAGAGGCAGATTCATTCCTCTTAAACTCAAACTTCCAATAGCAGAAGCAGACTCATTCCTCTCCCACTCAAACCCCCAACTGCTGACGCACTTGTTCCTCTGCCAAAAGTACAAGCAGACTTTCAGTTTGTCAATTAAATTTTATTTGTATAGCATTTTTTACAACAAAGAACTGATATCAAGTTGTTCTTTCCACAGCCAAGATGTGATTGGTCAAATTCAGTCTGCAAAATTCACTTCAGGATACCAAGCATTTGTTAATGAAATTTTGTTTATTTTTTTGTGGCAAAATGCCTGTTTGTGTTTTCCGTTCATTAAAGAGGTGGTGCAGCTGGCTCAAATCAGGGGCATAATTTTCATGAACATTAACTTTTTCCGCGGTTCTACATCACCGTGAGCGTACTGGCTTACATTTCCATTTGAGCTAGCAAGCTAACAAATTACATTTTAAGCTCAACTCTGTTTTGGAGTAACATAAAACATTTTGTGGCACAGGTGTATCACAGACAGTGAGAAAAAAAGAGAGGAGATTGGGGTGGGCAGTGTCATTCCCAAACTATATTCCCCCCTATTTTGCTGCACCTCAGTAATTGATCTTGAAAAACTGTGAGGTTTTGCAGTTGATCATAAATTGCAAGTGTGGGATGTGAGTGCAACGGGACTGTGATCCAGTAGTGCTCTACGTCAAGAAATGCCCATGGGATTGTTGGATGCTTTAGCATCAACATGGTTACAGCAATCATAGCTATCACATGCTGGCTAAACTTGGCCCACCCAAATCACTTGTCTTTTTTCTTAGTTATCCTTAGCTAGCTAATATTTCACATCTATGAAGCCATGCTACTAGATATAAAGTTATTTGCATGTAGTTATCTCCATATGTGTCATTAAAGAAGTAGTTTTATGTTGTAAGTACAGGATAGCTGATAAGCTATCTTGTAGTGTAGTCAAGATAAGGCTTGCTTTCCAGAACACAGTATTTAAAAAAAAATAAAACTGAAAATCCTTCCATGCAAAGGATTGTATGTGTATCCTTACATCTAAAATTCAACTAAATGTTTGTAATTCATCATTCATCATTCAAGTATTCAATGGCTTTTGACATTAAAATTGTCAGCTCATTTTTTCTCCAATAGAGATAATTTGTCTCATACAATTCTGTTAAAAACAACTGGGTCTGCTGGCAAGTATATGAAGTTTTTCCTGAGGGCACTGCTTGAAGCTGACCGAATCATAAATTTACACAGGATCCAAACAATCTGACTATTCCTTTGAACCTGTAATGCAGTCTAATTGTCCAACTTCAGCATCCATAGTGGTATAGCTGCCCCACCCCAAAGCAGAATACACACAGATACATATGCTGCACCTGTGTCCCCAAAATGTCTGGCCTACCATTGATATTGTTTGCAGATAAACGTGGAACACTTGGTGGAGAAGATGAAGACCACAGTAAAGAGAGGCTTGATTCTCAGGTGTGTTTGCCATTCTCAGGTATGTTTCTACTACACCCTCCTGTCCCTGAGTGATATCTATACATCAAGAAGGAATTCAATGCCCAAACGGTGTTATACTCTCCATTTAGCTTGGATCTGAGCCCTCCCTATACTCTATCTCTCACCGAACCCTTTTCCCTAAACCCTATCCCAGCTCTCACCCAACCCTATTCCCTAAACCCTATCCCAGCTCTCACCCAACCCTATTCCCTAAACCCTACACCCAACCCCCCTAAACTAAAAACTCTGTCTTAGAATCATAGCATTCTGTCTTCTCTTCCATGTTTTCAGGAATGAGGGATGCAATCCCAAACTACACAACTGACTTCATCTACAACCTATATTCTCAGGAGGGCAAGGGTGTCTTTGACTGCCGCAAAAACGTCCTGGGACACATGCAACAGGTCTGCCTGGAGCTGCAGTTTATTTCAGTGCTCACAATGATTCTACAGCTGCTATAGTAGAGGTGTTGTTATTTAAGTGTTCAAGATAATTACACTGTCTGTTCTTGACAAGTCTCCCCAACCATTTTTAAGAATTCTTCACCCTCAAAAGGGAATGAGCTTACTGAGTGATTGAGGTAAAGCTGCATATTATTGCAAGCACCTGGTGTCCACAGGGTTTCTGTTTTGTCAGGGCAGAACACATTGAAGATGCTTATTGGTTTCATTAGAAACACTTGAATTTCTTTTTTCTGAAACATGAAAAGCTTAAAATAATATCCTGTCAGAGCCAGTAGCGTTCAGGATATTGGAAAATGTTAAAGGAAATTTCTAATGTTTCTCAGGCCATTCCACCGGACCAAGAGTCTGTGACCATGTCAGTTCTGATTGATTTAGTGTGGCATTAATGGGTGTGTGGTGCCTTGGAGTTTGACACAAAATACAGAGTAATGGCCCTTTTTATCCAGCTAGAAAACACAGTTTAGGTGTTGAAGATATGACCACAGATTCCAGTACTATCATGGTGTAGGACTATATGCATAATGTTAGAACAAACACATTTTTTCTTGATTTGGCTGTGTACATCACAATTTTGATTTGTATTCAAACAATTCACATGTGGTTAAAGTGCAGATTCTCAGTTTTTATTTAAGGATATTTTTTATTTCTTTTTATTCTATTTCCTGTTGTCCTTTAATCTTCAGTGGTGCTGTTGGTCTCTTCTTCTCTGGTTGTCTCCATCCACTCACTCACAACATTTCTACCCCATAGCTGTAAATCAAGTCACCCATTCTCTTCCAACTTATTTTCCGCTGTTCTTTGAAGTCATTCCTGGACATTGGTCAGTTCTGCTTTAACTATTGCGCACTCCCTCTTGGCCCTTCGGCCACTTCACTTTCCTTCCATCATCTTCTCTGCAGCATATCACTCTCCTATCAGCAGTCACACCAAGGAAGACAAGTTAGCCAGGACCTATGGCAGCCATACATGCCCAGACCATAACACCCCCACCACCATGCTTCACAGATGAAGTTCTTTGGATCTTGGGCAGCTCCATTTGGCCTCTATATAATGCTGTTGGCATATCACTCTGACACAAGTGAAACTGCGCCTCATCTGTCCACAAGGCCTTTACCAAAGCTCCGTTTGCTCTTTTAGGTACTGTTGTTTTTAGTGAGCAGACAAATAACTGGAGGTCCACACAGTAGTTAGATGCAACACAATCTTCTTTACTTGAACAACCTCCTGTTGTCCTTGCGTCACTCTCTTTTCTCCACAATGCACACACAGGTAAAGCCATCAACTGTCGTCAAAGCAAAACAAAACATGGCACTGATGTACACAACATTTCCCCCCTCCTTTATAAATCTGTAATGCAAAAATTTGAACAGTGCTCAATTATCATAACTCAACCAGAAGCTGGCTAACACACCTGAGTAGAACAGACTTAGGTATGGAGGTGAGAGGTTTCAAAGATCTTAAGGTGGGCAGGGAAAATCAGGAAAATTCTCTCCCACATTCACTAAGGGAGCAATTGAACACACCTGACCAAGCAGAAACACCTGTGAAGTCATTTTACCTATAAATTATGGTACCATGATTTTGGGGGTCATTTTACCTATAAATTATGGTACCATGATTTTTTTGGGGGCATTGGTGTGGGAGGTGGTGGGGGGGGGGATCTGCAAATTGTGGAGTGCAGAGCCAAATCCAGCAAAAACATTGTCTTTACCCCAAGCATTATGGGGGGCACTGTGCATTGTTACATCAGGCAACCCTAGGTCAGTGTCCATTCTAAATCAAATAATATTGATTTTCCCATATTGTATAATACATTTCTGAGGCATATTGGCACATGTTACACCCAGTTTCTATCATGATTGGTCTGTAATTTTGAGGCTTGTATCTGTGAACTAAGAGCATGTTGTTTTGTATTACATGCTGGGCTTCGGTGGTCCTTGATCATTAGTTTCTTCATTCCTTCTCTGTAGGGTGGCACTCCGACTCCTTTCGACAGGAATTTTGGCACCAAAATGGGAGCAAAGTCTGTCCTCTGGATAACCGATAAACTGAAGGAGTGCTACAGACATGGTGAGTATTATGGGCGCAGGGGAAAGGGTGTACAAGGGAAAAGGAGGATACTATACTGGTGGAATGGAGGATACTGTGCTGTACTGGTGGAATAGAGGCTACTGTAAGGTGCTGGTGAAAAGGAGGATACTGTGCTGTACTCTGTCTCTATTCACATGCTCTCACTCCATGATCTGCTGTCTCTGTGGTATCCCTCATTTGTTCAGTGCATTTATGTCTCAGTTCTGTGGCTCAACTTAGCTCACTCTGTCTCAGTTCTGTGGCTCAACTTAGCTCCTTTGTCTCAGTTCTGTCGTTCAACTTCGCTCACTGTGTCTCAGTTCTGTGGTTCATCTTTGACCACTCTGGCTCAATCTGTGTCGTAGGCCGAATCTTTGCCAACACCCCAGACTCTGCCTGCGTCCTGGGCATGAAGAAGAGAGCACTGGTGTTCCAGCCCTTGGAGGAGCTGAAGGAGCAGACTGACTTTGAGTGAGTCTTTCCCACCTTCCGATTAAAGAGTCAAACAGCTAAGCAGATCCTGTGTTAGTATGGATAACTGTATGTATGGATAGCTGTTTGGAACTCCTACAGCTGTACACTACTGTAACATAGAGTTTTGTGGAACTCCTGCAGCTGTGCAGTACTGTAACATAGACAATCCACGGCAGCTCTACATTGTACTGTTTGTTAATGCTAACAAATCCATGGTAGCTCTAAATTGTATTGTACTGTCTGTTGTATTGTCCTGCATGTTAAGGCAGCTTTTCTGCAGCTTCTGCACGAGATACATTGATTAATTCATGTCTTTGAATATAATAATGCTCAACAAATCCTTTATATGCATGTTTGTATATTAGCAACTTTATGGTTAACCATCTGCTGTTTGTTTAAGTTATTGTTGGAGGGTGTCCTCCTTGAAAATCATTCGAAGTCCGCAAATTCAAATTAATAAAATATAGTTCAGCTTTTACAACTCATTTGGGATAAATGGCCTGTTTTATCAACATATGTTCTTCTGCATTTTGGGTTTAGGTGTTTTTTTGACACACAGGTGTTATTACCTGAAGTTGGACATTAGGTTTTTTTCTTTTTTGGGCACAGAAAGTAAATGGTTTGATGAATGAATACACATCAGCTCTTCTCTCTCCCCCAAAAGGCATCGCATCCCAAAAACTCAGTGGTGGTTGAGGCTGAGGCCCATCCTCAAGATTTTGGCCAAATACAAGATCGCCCTGGATACCACGGAGAAAGCCACCATGGAACATATCATCAAGAAGAGAGGCCAGGTTTGAGAATCACCAGGAGAATGTCACCAAGAACTGAGACTTGTCTTGAGCTCAGTGGGGAGAGGAAGACGAAGACATGCACACGGACACACACACATGGACACATACATACACACACACACACACACACACACACTCGCTCTCTCTGTTTCCCGAGCAGTCTTCTGCAGTTTCACTGTCTCTTCACAATCTCCTTACAGCTTTTTGGTGTTATCCATCCCTGCATCTCTTCACCTCTCTCATTAATTTCATGTTAAAAAATGTTTCACTGTAGAAACATTAATAAGGGTGTGGTGTCTGTTCATTGCATAAATACATTAAAAATGTCTTGCAAACAATAAACATTCTTTGTGAGCTGTCTCTTTTATATCTCACCATTTGCATGTAATTTATCCCGTTTGTCTCTCATTTCAAGAAAAGGCAGCATTGATTGGAATTTTTTTAAGCGAAAGGGACCCCAGCAGTGGCTTAGTTAGCTAAACATCACTGCATTCTTGTGTAACTTTGTGTTAAGTGGAGAGATTCACCTGAAACTTTCTACCAGAGTTAAAAGCAATTTCATTTGAGAAAAATGACTGCACCATGGACAGACTAAATATTTGCATATTTTCCTGATTTGGGGATTATGGGAAATCAGTGCTCGCTTGCAAAAACACCATGTCTTTCCCAGACTTTATGGGGCCAACATTTAACTGATGGTTTTACAGTAAGTTTCAAGTATATTAAATAATAAATATATAAATATCACATTTTTGGAAGTAGAAAACATTTCATCAAATCAGTCATTAATGATGGAAAAATTTTTTCAGTTATAATTTATAGCACAATATGTGGGGTAAACATATATGGGGATGTTGAAATACCAATACTACATGTGTTTTATATTAATTCCCAGACTAAACACCAATGATTTGCTGCAAAATACCTTTTAAAGCTCACCAACAGGGATCAGTAATCACCTGATGGAATGGTTGCTACAAAATCATAAAATACGACCTGAAAATGATCACAGTCAACAGTGTATGCAGAGTCAGGCCTCAGCAAGCCAGGTTTGAGCTTCAGAAATCTCATCCATGAAATTAAGGTCCACCATTTTGAAATCATAAACCAAAGTGAAACATTGTATAACGAACATAATCCATCATGCTATTGATCATTAAACATGGTGGTACATCTGCTGTGTTATAGGAAGCCATCTTGTGAGAGTCATTGGGTCCAATTGTTACTGTGTATGGTAAGAATACCAAGGCATATGAAACCATTTCAGGCATCCAGGTTTACTATATGGTGCAATTATTGTTTCCTCAAGATGTTCTTATATTCCAAAGGATTTGAGAGTGGTTCCATGAACACTGGGGTAGCTGAAGGGTGGGTGTGCTGGTTCAGGTGTGGTGGCCATTACAGGAGATCCCTTTTACCAAATTATTGGCATGTGACACAGGTTAGATATGTTGGTGGGGGGTGGGGGGGTAGATGGGAGTGTGTGTGTGCAGTGTAACATCAGTTATGCACACTAACATACTTAGTTTGGCTAAGTTTTACGTTATAACTACTTGAGGATAACTTGCTGGCTGCTTCTGCTATCTCTCCTGACTCGCCGTCTGCAAACGAATGGGTGCATGAACAGTATGTGAGGCTCACATGAAGTATGCATGCTAAGATGCTACTTCAGTCCTAGACCATCCTGAACAACCAGGAAGAAGTCAAACACCATCCACGGCCTCCACAGTTAACAGATCTAAACATCAATGAACCTTTATGTGAAGCTCTGCAGTACAGTGCTCACTAGACATGCTTCAGAACTTGTTTGAAAGTATCCCAAGAAGCATTAAAACTGTACTGGGGTCAAGGAGTTTGTATGGGTTAAAGTTAATTATTAATTAATGAGTGTTTATTGAATTTAATAACAGAATTATTAAACTGATTACTGACCTGAGAAAACAAGGGGACTGAATCATAAATCTGTTAATTCAGAAATTGATTTATAAATGCAGCACAAAATTAAATAAAAACGGAGCTGATTAAAAAAGAGCTACCAAACTGAGGATCAAAGTGAAATTTACGGGAATGTAAGAGACAGTTTGAACTTTTAAAACATCCATTTTAGAGATCGACCGATTTATCAGATAATATCGGAAATCAGTAGTAGCAAGATCGGGGCCGCTTTTGAAGGTTTCATGCTCAAAAACAAATACTGTGATTTGATTGCTTTGAAATAAATGACCGCATAAGCGCTCACCATAATATTTATATGGTGACATAAAATGTCCGGAGCTGCGAAAAATAATATGGGTATTGGTATTGGGTATTGGTTTAACTGTTTCTGCAGAAGAGAGCGACTGCCAGGTAAGACAACACCCCAAAAACGTCACGGAAAGCTATACGATTTGAGCGGTACAGTTAATGTACTAGTCAAAGATGTGAGCAGCGGGGTCGCCACGTTTGGATGATGACACTTGAAAATCCAAAGCTAACTAACATTACATCTAAATAAGGGTTTCAGTGTAATAAATAAATGAAGATTGGGTCCACCACGCTAATTTACCTGAAACATACCAATCTCAAACCTAGCTTCCTGTTTCTCTGTTCCACCCACAAATTATTAACTTCGGCTAGTTATAACAACCTGTTTGTTCGTAACGGCTCTTTGTCGAATTGTGTTATCATAGAGTGATGTTAGAACCAAATGTTTTATTGGCTTAATATTTTTGTAATGTATGTCTGCGTGGTAGTTCACAACGTAAGTTCAGAAGAGGAACACATCGTGTGAAACCACTCACCACCAGGAGATGATACAATTTGCGAGAAGAGGAAGGGCGTAACAGACTTGCATACATTCATTGAATAAAACCCGGTCTTCCTTTAAACCTCAACGATCTTTGGAATGTGGAGAAAAGTAAGTGTCCAATACGAAACACCAAAATTATAAATAACTTGGACAGTTTTACGATTGTATAACTGAAGAGGAGAGGGATATGCAGAAGTTGATAAATTGAAATTATTGACCACAATAAAAGGAGACGTGCGCTTATTTGCACCCTCACATACCTTTACATATATTTTATTTGATTTGTTATGTATATGAGAATGGAATGAATATATGTATTAACCAAATCATGTTGCTGTTTAAGATGCCTTACGATTGTATATTATGCTTGGAAACGGATAAATGTGAGGGGGTAGGCATGATTTGATGTAATTCTTTATGCCTGAAATATTGGCTTGATTAGCGAAAAGAATGCTGTTTCCGCTGGAAATGTATTTGCTTAACGCAAGTAGTAGGAGTAATTCTTTGTGGTTTGTTAGACCATCACAAGAGAGACCCGTTTTTTATTTAAAATAAGTTTCATAACCTGTGGACAACATGCAGCTATTATGAAAAGTAGGTGTTGTTGCTGTTGTTAATCCAGAAGCTCTTGTTTACTGTATATTACTGTATATTTACTGTTTATTATAGTACTGCATATATAATTCAATAGCACTTCATGTGATTGTAATGTTCGTTTTTCTGTCTTTACATGTTTTATTTTTACTCAATGTGAGGACTGAACAAACTTCTGTTTACTTTAGTAAAATGCATATGTATCAAAACATACACCTAACGCTTCCAGGTGAAATATTTAGATCTGTTAGACCGCTCTTGAATTGTTTACCTGTGTTTATGGGGGCTCCATTATCTGGGAAAATAGGGACATCATGAGGAAGCAGTGCTTGCACCACAGGGTGCATCTTGTAAAATGGCTTTGTATTCCGTGGCTGTTGTACAACCATGCAGAACAATCATCAAACACCCAATGACTCCCAAGAGATGGCTGTCCATACCATGTGAATGCACCTTTCTTACATAGTGACATTTCAAATTATTATTTTTTTTACTACTTCCTGCAGTATGCGCTGTTTCATGAGTCCAATTTTCAAAATCCTGTAATGGTTTTTCTTGTAAGACAAACTGTCGGCCAAGATGACAATTGAGAGACAGTGAATCAGGGTCACAGGAAGTAAAAGATCAGTTAGAGGCAGCATGCTAACCACAGAGTCACTGTGAAGAGTGCAGCTCATGGCAGGTTGATGACAGTGACTGTCAGCAAAAAGCATGGGATTGTATAAAAAAAAGGTTTAAAAGACAATAATACTTATTCAGCTGAATATGATTTACTTACACTCATATCAATCCCACCTGAAATGGAATGTCATTGAGTGATCATATTAAATGTTTTTTACAATTATGACCTGTTTCCTCATGGATACTTGACAGTAATTCAGTTGTCATTACTCGTGCCACAGGCTAATCTGTGGTGTATATAGCCATTGAATCACATCAGAACTGCAGCTGGAACAATATAGAACTATTGAACCATGTCAGGTGCTAATTTATAGTCCATTTACTATGTTACACAGTGGGATAGTTTCCATATAAAATTTGCCTGGTGCTTTAAGACATCTGTAGTACATTGCAACAAAAATGATGTAGATTTACCCTGGATTGCTAACAGCAAGATGGAGGACCATTGAATTACTCTGCTGTAAATTATAATAATTCTCATGATTATTGGTTATTTTACAGTAAATGTCTGCTAAGTGCAGTCATGAGTGAATCATGATTTGCAGAAGCTACGTGCAAACACTGCTTTAGCTAAACATTTCATGTGCTAGTTCTTATTTTTAAGCAGTGTGATTACAGCTGTGGCCTATCTGGGCATGTATTTTTGCGCATGTGGTAACCTATTTTTGTGTATCCTGAAGTGATGCAGAAGTAAGAAAGACGTGAAAAAACAAACCTCTATCTTTTATTGCAAAGATACACAATTGACTCTAAACATATTAAATTGCTGCAGGATAGGTATATAAGTTAGGGAGATAGGCTTATAAAATAAGGTTTGCTGGTTCAGTTCCTAGCTACAGCAGTACCACTCAAGCAGTGTATATCACCTCAATTGCATCAGTAAAATGGCTGTGTGGATGAAGGTGGGTGCTAACATACAGATTCTTTGGTCTGCAATTGGAGGCTGCCCTCTTAAAGTCCTGAGATGTTGTCAATTAACCATATCTTGGTTGATTTTAGGGTATGCTTAGAATCACCTTGTAGAAAAATTTGTCTGTGGCTTAGTTTTAGCTTCCTGGGGTGAAAATACCGGGCTTTTGGTTTTTGAAAAGATGAATCCGGTGACCTTAACAAGACCTTCAAGACCAGTAAATGCAAAGAATGGCATAACCTCAAAACTCCACTGCATACATTTACCCCCCAAAGATCTACCTCAGTATTTTACTGTAGTGATGACATCATTTTCAAAATAAGCATCCTTCTTCCAATATCAGAGTGACCACCAGTATGGCTTGACAGAAGTCTTAATTTTGGCAGCATCTGACCATATGAAGCATCACTGAACTTTGGCTGGAACTGGCCAAATGGAACCACACGTGATGTTACTGTTTTTTTGGAAAAATGTTGCAAAAGAAATAATGAATCATTGAAAGTGTGTTGTTGGACTTGAAGAGGCCAGTCCGAAATTACAGACCAAATGACCTGAAGGATCATGAAGGTTCTGTATGGGGAAGTGGTTTAAGAGCTCCCCTGATATGTTCATCAATATCATGAAACACTGACAGAGGAGAACTCAGTAACGTTACCTTTGGAGGGAGGATGGGAATGTTGGTTTTTGACACTTACCTTATGGTGCAATAAGGTATTGTTATAACACAGACTTGGCCCAGTGCTAGATGTCTTGAAGGCCCACTGTAAGTTTAGAAAGGCCGCATTGGATAGCGTAGATATGCTTTCTATAGGAGCCTTTTCGTCAAGGTTAGTCATGCTGCAGTGCTCCAGTGAAAGCCTCGTCGAGCGGTATTCTGTTTCTATAAATAATCTTTCCCTCTGCTCAGCTTCTGTGCTGTAGCATGCAGAACTGCACTGCCTTCTCATTGACTGACAACATATATGGAATGCACATTTCCTCTTCTAGAAATGTCTGCTTCTACTGTAATGTCATAATGTGTTATAACATTATAATATTTTGAAGCATTTTTGGGGATCACTCCCTTCTTCCCAATCTGAACACAGCTAAACTGTTAAGTCATAGTGGCGAACTGCTCCCACTGACTCAGAAGGAGGACATGGCACATGATTCCTCTGATCGCATGATAACTGGCCCTCACTACTTTTCACACTGCAGGAGGGCCACCAATAAAGACTGTAATCTTTGTTCAATCTTAGCCTTTGTCATTTCTGTGACATGTTCATGACAATAACGAGTGCTTTATCATACTGGAAAGCATATCTGTCATGACTGTGAACTAATCTTTTGAGCAATGATCTACAAGTACACACAAGTTCACTTATCGTTATTTTGGTTGCAGTGGGAGACTGCAGTAACTCCCCTTGAGTGGAGTTAATGTGCTGCATGTCATAAAAAAAGGCTCACGGTTGGGGATGCGGCTGCATGTGAGCCTCGCGGAGCGGAAGTGTGAAGTCTGTGGTTTTCTGTGTGAGACACTGTGTCACTTCCTTCCTCCCTTTTCTCTCAGATGAAAATGAAAAAGAAGAGGTTCCTCCTAGCTGTCCTGCTGCTGTGCATGGTGGGAAGAGGAACCATGGGTTTGTATATCCAACTCCACTTCCAATTATGGCCTCCCAGAAATCTGTTGCTGCCTCTTCACAAAGTTCATGGTCCGCTGAGTGTCTGCATACAGTTTTTTAGATCCACGCCTGGGTGGCAATGCGCATCCTGCCATCTTGCCGGCACAAAATGCTTTCGCAGCTTTTTGTAACAATGTTTTTTTCCATTGAAATTACATAAATGGGTCAAAATCAACATAATTTGGAGAAAAAAAATTGGTAATTGCTGATTAAATTCATGAACTATTTCTAAATAGTTAACATTATTACAAGACCATGTAAGTTACACTTACCTTGCCAGGCTGTAACATCTGTAAATATCTATAGCATGGTAAGGAAATTGGATAGTTTATATGATTGGGGAAAAAGTTCAAATGTTATTCAGTGAATATTGCATTTATTTGGAAATGTTACATCACAGGAAATCAAGATAGCTTCGCTTGCCTACTATTTCTATAATTTATCCTCTCACAGAAGGTAGCCTCAGGCATGAGAAGGTCTCTTTCCTCCACAGTGAATCTACTGTTTCTTCCTTTTAAGTCACAGCACCATTAAAATAACAATAAGCCACCCTCTTTTTGTTTTTAAAGTTGACATCACATAGTATACTGATTGGTTTATACCCTGTTCCGTCCAAATCAAACAATGTTTAATTAAGCTCATTCGTCCATCCTGGTTAGATGTTGTTTCTGAGTTTAGAGCATAAGGATATCCTCTGTTGAACTAATGAAGCTAAGTTGGCTCAAAATGATTAGATCTATTGCGCATAGCCAATATGCCTTATGCTTTGTTCTGTGCGAGTTTGTCTCAGTTTGTTTTCACCCTCTGTTGTGCTACGAGCCTTTTTCCTATCCTGCCTGCCCGTTATTACCCCGTCCGTTTTCTGGTTTTTTGATTCTTTGCCTTGTTTTTGTACTGCTGCCGTGTCTTCTGGTTTACAAACTTCACCTGCCTGACTTTTGACCATTCTCTTGGATTGTGTTTTTGTGCTTTCACTGAGACTCCCTGGTCATGACCATTGCCTGTTTTTTGACCACGTTTCTGGATTTTGGACTTTGGCTGCTGTTGATAAAGCCCTTAATAGTTACGTCCGTGTCTGAGTCCTACCTGAGCCCTGACAGTAGTAGTGGTAGGTGGTAGGTAACGTGGTAGGTGAACATTTACATTAAATTCATTGGACCTTGCAAAACCCTATCCTTCTGGTTTCTTGGATATTTTGTACAAATTTCAACCCAATCCACTGAAAAATACTATTTGACTAAAAAAGTATTTGGAGTAGAGCAATAGCATTTTACAAGGTCTCATGAATTTCATGGAAGTTTTTACATTTTTTTGGGAGGGAAAACCCATGACATGAACTGGGGGTCTTAGCTGAGTTGGAATGGAATGACCCGTAAGAGAATGTATGAGTCTTGAGTATCTGTGCTTTTGAGTATGAAAGGTGAGTGTGTTTGAGAGTGTGCGTCAGGCTGTTTTGAGAGTATGTATTTGTTGAGTGTGTTGGAGAGTATATGGATGAGGTGAGTGTGTTAGATTGTGCATAAGGTGAGTGTGTTTGAGAGTGTGCGTCAGGCAGTTTTGAGGATGTGTTTGTTGAGTGTGTTGGAGAGTGTGTGTATGAGGTGAGTGTGTTAGAGTGTGCATGAGGTGAGTGTGTTTGAGAGTGTGTGTGAGGTGAGTGTGTTTGAAAATGTGTGTGAGGCCTTTTTGAGAGTGTGTGTTAGGTGAGTGTGTTTGAGAGTGTGCATGAGGTGAGTGTGTTAGAGAGTGTGTGGAGTTGAGTGTGTTTGAGAGTCTGTGTTAGGTTAGTGTTTTTTCAGAGTGTGCATGAGGTGAGTGTGTTTGAGAGTGCGTGTTAGGTGAGTGTGTTTGTGAGGGTGTGTAAGGTGAGACAGCTGTCATTTTTGCTCAAGCCCTGCGATGACGCTGTTTTTCAGAACCAGTCAGAGGTTGTCTGGCCCAGCCCAACTGTACAGAGTGCCTGAGGAGCCCTGGCTGTGCTTGGTGCAAGCAGAAGGTGAGTTACCCTTTACCCTGTTACTTTACACTGTACAGATGAGTTTTTCTTCACACTATTGTACACCATACAGGTGAGTAATCCTTTACACTGTTACTTTACACCGTAAAGTTGAGTTGCCCTTCACTCTGTTCCTGTACACTGCACAGGAGAGTTACCTTTCAACTTGTGACTGTACACTGTACAGGTGAGACAGCATTGTGCAGGTTGTTGTACAGGTGAGCAACACAGGTGAGACAGCACTGTGTTGTTACTGTCATACAGTTGAGACAGCAGTGTGTTGTTACTGTCACACAGTTTAGACAGCACTGTGTTGTTACTGTGCACCATTCCCTTGACCAACACATCCAATACATACCAATAATGTCCACTCTGCGCACTGCAGCCCTTATCTCAAAAGATTACACTTATCGTGTATAAAATTACTGTAGATGCCCTCTCCATCAGAAGAGTCATTGTTGTACAGGGATACAATTGATTCACAATTTTTGTAAATCTGCAATTGATGCCAGGCCTGAAAGCCCTTCAGAGCCAGCCAAAGTAACAGCGTGTAAAGAAAAAAGGGTGGGAATTCCGATCTTCGTGGAAAAGACTTCTTTATTTACAGGAACGGCAGTTGTCAGAAGCGCTCTGCGGAGTCCAAATGAACCCCCGAGTACTCAGTGAAAGCATTCTAATATACAGATACAGAGCTTTGATCAGGATTAGACAATAATTAAATAACCAGCAATCATACCATCACTGGCCTAGTGAGGGTCGTTCATGTGGTTGAATACAGTAGGTGTGATAATTGGATTATCTTCCCTAGCCAGAACAGCTCTCAATCACCCATCACCGGTTTCTTTAGAAGTATCAATTGCAGCAACGGCTAGTTGTGGCCCAAGCGACAATTGACGTCTGTGAGCAGAACTGTGGCTACAACAAGGCCATCTAGACAAATGAATACAGGTATTTGCATTCCTTAAGTGAGAAGATCTGTGCTCTCTTACGCTGCACTAAGCGAGCTGGTTTTGGGATTTGGACCAAAATATTACAAGTGGAAAAACTCCCTGTCAACCAGGAAAAAACCTTGAGCCCATCTCCTTCTGGCTGACACTGGGCAGACAAAGAGTTACACAAGAGTAAATTCAGACTTATTTGTATTATGAGGAAAGAAGCTTGAGTCATACTGGCTGAAATAGTAGTGAAAACAGTAACAATAATAACAAGAAAAGTGACGAAAACACTTAAGGTAAAATAAACAGATATTTAGTAGCAGATAGTTAAGCATTAATGAAGTAGGGTCCAGTTCTTGCCACAAGGAGGGCAGGACAGGCAGGGTGAGGATTAAGTTTACCCAGGGCCGGGATACAGTGCTGGAGCTCCAGCTCCAGACTGGAGCCTGGAGCAGGAAAATAAAAACAAAGCAAAGCATTGATTAGTGGATTGTGAAGTAAAAGGGGAAGGAAAATCAGAGAAACAGGAAAGAAGAGGAGGGAAAAGAGGTACCCATATGCAATTAGGAAAAAACGGCAGCAGATTAGCACTATGGCAGCATACCTAAGAAACATAGAGAAATTGCACAACTATGCAGCCAATTTGTACATTTTATAAACAGACACTTAATGTACTTGACAAAAAAGACTAATTCTCATCATCATTGTAGGATTATTAAAGATAATTTTTGACATTTGAAAGTGATATTTAATGGCCAGTGTCACCTTGCTGACTAGTATCAGGGAGTGCAGTACTCTTCAGGGTTTTAAATCCAGTGTTAAAAAATGGTTAAAAGAAAACCAGTCATGCACTCATTAGTTAATCAATTATTTAAATGTAATGATTTACTTTACTTGACTTGTTGCTTGTATTCTGTAGTCTTAATGAATATGTTAGGTATGTACTGTATTAACATATGTATGACATGAAATTGTTTATGTTGTATTTATTCAGTTATGCCTTTTTATACAATGCTTGCACTTTTACACTACCTTTTTATACGTATGTGTACATGTGCATATGTTACGTATATGCATTTTATTGGTATAGTCTAAAATATTTTTGCCTATATTTTAATTGATTTAATATGTTACCCACCCAGCTTTCAGATTGTATAGTGTTGCCTCCTGCCCAGGGACTACAGATGAAAATATTATAGCTATAGCTTGTAGCTATATCTGGCACGATATATTTATTTAGCACTGTCCCTGTTAAATAAACAAAAAAATGAATAAAATAAATAACTTTATCCTGGAGCCCTTTTGAAAGTATCTTTCCAACCATGGTGAATTCTTTGCATTGCCATGCACTACTAGTAGTGGAATCCTCAAGGAACAGCCAGTTTTATTCTGAAGTAATCAAAACCACTACAAATAATGTCAGGTGGGGGCCAATTAGCCTGGTGTGTGATCTTGAAGGTGATTGGTTGTACCTGACAAGTTTATAATGGTAACTCTAAGCGGCCGATTGCTTATCCAAACCAGGTATTTCACAAATTAAATTTTAATAATTGTTAAGAATTTTTGAATGTTCATTATGTTATTTTCACTTTGATGTTGATATTGATAATGTGAAAATACAGCTGGAAAAAGTTTTAATTTGATATAAAATTTGATTTAATTTATTTTAATTTCCAGGGTGTAATGTGACAAATGGTACTGTAATGCTCAACTGAGGAAAACATTTTTTTATCTGACGGTATTGTAGCATGTAGCATTACCATGTACCAAAGCATGTAGCATGAGCATTTAATATAGCATATTATTTACTGTAGGTCACTTACTGTACCACATAGCATGGGTATTTACCATAGTGTAACATGGGCATTTACTGTAGCATTGTATGATTGCACGGCTACAAATGGCATAAACTGGAAGACAACATGAGTAACGGACTGGCAGAAAAGCCACAAAGAGAAAAACACAAACTGGGATGTCACAATATAGCCTTTTACCATAGCATGTAGTATGGGCATGTACTGTAGCATGTAGCATGGGCATAACCACCATCACACTCCTACGTTCAATAGCAATTGAAGATGTTCAGACAAAATGACAGTGACTGATTCATGTGTTGCAGAACTTTCTGAAGTCCGGGGAGCCCAATGAGCGGCGCTGCGACACCGCGGAGGCTCTCATCAAACGGAACTGTGGAAAGAAGGACGTGATCAACCCTCAGCCTGCGCTTGAATTCATGAAGAACAACCACCTGCAGAGTGATCCAGAGAATGTGGTCCAGATTCAGCCACAGAATGTCCACCTCAAACTCCGCATTGGTGAGAACTGGCACTCTCAGGGATTTCTGTTGTCCAAACCCAGCTAAAACATAATATTTGCTTTAAAAAAAAATCCTCAAAACATTTTCCCTGGAGAAGAGCATTTGTTGGGCAGTCAATTATGGTAAGCAGGGCAAGTGGAGTGAGGAGGGGGCCACAAATAAGATGGAGGCTCAGTCTGTAATGGATTCCAGTGGAGTAAAAGCATGCAAACATAATAAACTAAGGCTGACTAGGTTTTACTAATATGTGTGGTGGAATTTCAAAGATCACTTGCCCATTATGAGAAAATTATCTGACACTTGGCAAAAACCTGCTGGCCTTTGAGTTAACCTTTAGCTCAGTGGATGACATTGACAACCAACTAAGCCATAAAAAGGTCAATAATTGATCTTTACCAAATTTAATGCGCTAGGATAGTGTTAGTATAATGAATTTTCAGACGTAATGGTAAATTAGTATTCATCTCTGTCTAGACAAATTTAACTCAATGGAAATATATAGTCATTTGAAAGACGCACTAGTTTGACATTCAGTTGAATTTAAAATGAGGTGAGGTGTAGACTATTTTCATCGAGCATGCTTCAATTGTTTACAGGGTCTTCTTTTTCTTGTATCTCTGGGCCCCTATGATGCATTGCGTTTGCAAAAGACCAAATTAACAGTTACACAAATCAGATGTCAGCTTTCCACATCATGGGCTCGATTTTTTTGCGGGTTGGAAACAAACAGTTAAATGGGAATTTTCTGGGAGCTTTGTGGCCTTGTGCGGAAAACTGCATTAACACGACACTCGTAGCTGACGAAAAGTAAAGAAAACTTTTAAATGTTTAGTAAGTCATAAAAACATAAACTATATGTGTAGTATGAATGTATTTTATCGTTTAATACCATAAATATACACATATTTCTAATGTGGTTATTCCACTTCTTGGGGGTCTGAGCCCCTAACCCCCGCAATGTGGGAGGGTCAACTGTACTCAGAATAAAAAAAAATTGGCAAGAGCTGACGAGAAAAAAATCAAGGGCTAAGCTAGGTTACTGGTGTGGCCTGCTTGTATCAGTATCATACTTTATGTACATTTTTTCATTTGCATTTCTCACTATTAATCCAATCTACATACACCATGTATGCAAAAATGCACAGTCCCATACGCACACACAACCTTTCCCCCCTTCTATGGTAGCTAACAAACCAGTTAGCTAGCTAGCAAACTTAACATATGGAGATCTATTGCAGCTTGCGTTATTGATCATACACACACCTAACCAAACATTATACACTAGTAGCCTGTTGTGGCTTGATAGTTATGGCATATTGCTGGGTTTAAAAATCACTTTATGAGGAGAAATCACAAGATTATTTACTAAAAAACTAACTTTAGCTACCGAGCTAGTCTACTACCTATGAGCTAACAATAACTGTGAGCTAGGCACTACAGGAGCTGTAGCCAACTGAAATGTTGCTGAGATGGTAGGCTCTCAAGTCTCTCAAAGTCAAACAGCTTGAGTCCAAAAAAGGTTAAAGTCAATGTTGAGTCGCAAGTCCTCTTTCATCATGTCAAGTCAGCAAATTTGAGACTCAAGTCCGTGTCGAGTCCAAGTCATATGAAATAATAAACCGTCAATGTCTAACTATTGTGGCTATATAGCTAGCCTAATACTTAGGTGGTAGCTAATATTAGCAAATAGCTAACAATAGCATTTATGTTCACAAAATTGACAGAAAAATTTACAAAGTTACAATGATGATAGTAATATCCGGGTTTTCAACTGATAGCATGGTATAAGTAGGCCTGTCATGATAACTACTTTTGTTGGACAATATGTTGTTCCAGAAATAATTGCGATAAATGATATTATTGTCGTTTTAATACCATTTTATGCCATTTATATAATGATAATATAATAGCTCAATAAGGCAAGTACACCCTTTCAAAGAGCAATGAACTTTTAATTCTTAAGAATATTCAGACATTGGAATTGGAATGTCAAAAAATATAAATATACTAAATAAAGAAAACATAAATAAAACCACACAACCAACAAAGTAAATAAAATGGACAGTTGGGCTCGTTTAACAAAAATTGCACTAAATATGAAACATTTGGCACAGGGGTACAGCGATTCATTCATTCCTTAAGAGGGAATATACTGCCAATCCAGTTTTCCACTTTTCGTTGCCACTGTTTTTGACCAAAGTTGACATTTCAGCTTGTTCATTTTAATGGGATCTGCTCTCTCACTAGGCTTAAAGCCAAAATGTTCCCACAACAGAGCTGTGGAATGTGGCTTTGAAACTAAGTCCACTCTTAGTTTTTCCAAACTTTCTGGCTATGCCGTTGTGAGCATTTATACCTGTGCCTGGTATTCGTAAAAAAATAAACAAAGTTGGCAGCCGTGTAGATGGTTGTGTTTGTATATAAATGTCATTTGTTTGGCTGTTTTTCGCTTAGATTTTTAAAACGTTACAGAGAAATAGACACTGTACTACCTGATAACATAAGATTATATTATGACGAGAACAGACCATTCGGCCCAACTAAGCTCACCGTTACAATTTAAAGAGTAACCAAAACTGCATCAAGCCTGGACTTAAACACAGCAAGGGTCTCTGCCTCAACTACATGACCTGGCAACCTATTCCATGTATTGATAACTATGTGTAAAATAATACTTCCTTATGTCTGGACGGAACTTCCTCTTAACTAGTTTCCATTTATGTCCCCTTGTCCTACAGACTGAACTCACCTTAAGAAATGTATTGTAGTTAACCTTGTTGAGTCCTTTTATAAATTTAAAAACCTCTATTAAATCACCCCTTAGTCTCCTCTTGCCGAGTCTAAATAGGTTAAGTAACTTTAGTCTTTCCTCGTAGCTTTTATATTTCATGCCAGGAACTAATTTAGTTGCCCTCCTTTGTACTTTTTCAAGAGCCTCGATATCTTTCATATAGTGCGGTGCCCAGAACTGCACACAGTATTCCAAGTGGGGTCTGACTAAAGCATTGTATAATTTTGATATAACCTACTTAGATTTATAATTAATACTTTTGGCTATATATCCCAGCATCCTGTTGGCCTTTTTACTGCTACAGCACACTGCCTAGATCCTGTTAAACTTGGGTCAACTATTACTCCCAAGTCTTTTTCAAATTGAGTACATTCTAGTTTACTTCCTCCCGTGAAGTAGTTTTGTCTAAGGTTCTTATTTCCCACATGCAAGACTTTACATTTAGCTAAGTTGAATGGTATATGCCCGATATCTGCCCACTTATGGATGCTGTTTAGGTCTTCTTGTATCACTTTAGTTGATTTCATAGTGTTGGCTAGACCCCCTAGTTTTGTGTCATCTGCAAATTTTACTATTTTACTATCGACCCCTGCGTCAAGATCGTTTATGTAAGTAAGGAAAAGCAAAGGCCCCAACACCGATCCCTGCGGGACTCCACTTCTTACAGGACCCTGCTCTGATACAATTCCCCCCACAGTTACACTCTGCTTTCTACCAGACAGCTAACTTCGAACCCACTCAGCTCCTGTAATTCATGCAGATTTCATTTTCACTGAGCCTCTCATGTGGAACTTTGTCAAATGCCTTTTGAAAGTCTAAATAGATAATATCATAAGCTTTATTTGTATCTAAACACGCTGTAGCTTCCTCAAAAAAGTCCAGGAGGTTTTTTAAGCATGACCTCCCTCTCTGAAAACCATGCTGTTCGAGGAATAATTCCAAATTGTACCATTTTGTTCGAGGAATAATTCCAAATTTTCCCTAATGATGGATTCCAGTAATTTACATGTTTACATAATTAGCATTTCATTTATGGAGAAAACCCATACTATTTTGTTGGAAGTTGCCTGTCTATCTATGACTTAACCCAGTCCCTTTGCTGCTCAGGTGTACCGAAAACTTTCCAGGTGACGTTCAAGCGGGCAGAGGGCTACCCCATTGATCTGTACTATCTGATGGACTTGTCGTACTCCATGAAAGATGACCTGGAGAAGATCAAGCACCTTGGCCAGGAGATCCTCAGCACACTGGAGAGGGTCACTAAGAAGGTCCGGATTGGTGAGTGGCCCAGTCGCAACCCTCGAACCCTGATAAATTCTTTAATAAAATCCTAACCTCTAACCCTGGTGACTGGTTAAATAAAACCCTGTCCCTGCTACCAACCCAAAATACTTCTTAAAATAAAATTTTCAGGTATAACTGCTGTGTTGGAGCCATTTATATTATGTTACAGTGATTTATTTTTGTTTTGTTTTCTCCCCATACTTACCCTTAGAGACCAGGAAGTAGCACTGCAGTTTTTAAAGATTAATACTCTAGGTCCCTCCAATTTTGCAATTCCATGATTGTCTGGTCTCAAAAAAATCACCAAAATACATTTTTCATGAAGCAGCATAGTTGAGTTAGCAAGTATTCATGAAAGAATGATCTCAGGAGTGCTAAATAATGCAGATAGCCCCCAATTACTGATCAAACTTCAATGATGACAGCAGAAGCAGTTGTGAGAAATAAGGCAAATAAACGGTGGTTAAAAAACAAATTTCTATTTTTCTTGTCAATTATCCAAGTAAGTTTTAAGGAATCTAGTCATTTAGACTTTTGTAAACTGCTCAATGATCAAATTTGCTATGCCAGGCTTAGCTGTACAGGACAAAAACTAGCCACCTGGGCTATCTTTAGTGTTAACCTCACATTATGTTTAATCAATCTTCAACAGTAATTCCAGCATTCAAAGTGGTTGAAGGATTAGCCAGGGTTTAATTTAATACTTAAACTTTAAACGACTGGAAATGAATCGTTTCAATATCAATATTTCTGTGATCAGCTCTTTACAAACATCATAATGACAACAAACATTAGTGTATACGAGTTTAGGTAGGAGAGTTTTCAGAGAGGAACAAGCCATAATACAAATGTCTGGCTTTGATGTGATAATGTGACATTTTCCTGTGGTCATGTGACTCAACGCTTTTCTGCTTTTCTTATTCATTTGAAGGTGGTTAATATTCTTTGGGGTATAGAAGAGGAAAATGATCCTCAACATACACAAACACACACAGGCACACATACGCACAAATTCTCCGGAAGGGGAAGGAGCAAGAGAGAGAGGTTATGGCCTGGTTGGGCTTGTTTATCTAAGGATTCTACATTTGAAGATCACATTAAGGCTTACCAGGAACAAAGACGGTCATACCATGCCCAATTCTGCTTTTACTGGTAACCCCAAATGTAGATCCAGATTGGTCATCATTAGTGTTGAGTTTTAAGTTAATGTCTGCTCCTCACCATGCTTGAATTGCCTGTTGCCTCTTTTGTTTGGGGGTATTTCTGAGGCGAGACCATTTATACCTCTCAGGCTGTATCTGGGCACATGGCAAGTGACCATAAAAGAAGAGAGCTGGGTAAATAAGCATAAAATGCACATTGTTCTCCCGACACTTTAATAACAATACGTAGAAAGGGTTGCAAAGGTTTGCATGCGTGCAAGTGTGAACTGAGCTCAAGCTCAGTCATCATCTTGACTGGAGCCAGGGAAACCCTGTTAATGTTGCTAAATAATTAGGAAAAAATTTGTTGCATAATTCTGGAAATTACCACTTCAAAATCTGTTATTTTGGTTGCAGAAATCCTTGTGGGACTGTCTGTCTAGTTAGTTCTATTGGTACCAAGTTATTATATTGTTTAAATATGGTTAGTGGTATTAATCAGTCTCTACCAAGCTAATATTAATACACCTCAGGAAATCTTTATTTATTTGAAGGGATTTGACTGAACGGCCACCATGGAGAATCAATCCATAGCAGGCTTTATAGGGTGTTGCTTTTGTTGATGTACCTGTGGGCCTCCCCTCTTTCCCCACTCTTCCTCCAACGCTGTGCAGGTTTTGGCTCTTTTGTGGATAAGGTAGCCATGCCATATGTCAGCCAGGTGAAGCCCAAACTTGCCAATCCATGTCCCAGTCGCATGGACACCTGCCAGCCAGCCTTCAGCTTCCAGAACGTGCTGCCGCTCACCGGGGACGCTGAAAAGTTTAAGGTGGAGGTCAGTAAGCAGAGGATTTCGGGAAACCTGGATTCTCCCGAGGCTGGCTTTGATGCCATGATGCAGGCAGCAGTCTGTCAGGTATGTATCGATGGGATCCTCTATTTTCCCTGCGGGGAGCATAATGGTGTACAGAGTGGATGTTGCAAACTATTTTCCATAACATCTCAAGGAAACTGTTATAAGTTAGAGGTGCCCAATTAAAGTTCATTAAATACATCACTTTATTGATGGTCTTTTTTGAACTGCAGAGTTGTGTTAGTCTTTGCTTTGTTGATGTGTGCTGATGGGTTGTTTCAACAGGAACATATCGGTTGGAATAATGTGACACGAATCCTGGTCTACACCTCTGATGATATCTTCCATATGGCAGGCGACGGCAGGCTGGCGGGTATCTACCAGCCTAATGATGGAAAATGCCATCTTAACCATGACGGGTTCTACAGTGATGCTTCCAAATATGTGAGTTACCCACAACACAGAGAGCAGCACTCTGAGCCCTCCACCATCTTACGGGTCTACTGTCTGCTCTAGTTTAGGGATATACTGTGTATGCAATCTCAGGGGTCTACTGTCTTCTCAAGTTTAGGGATCTACTGTATTTACCAGCTTAGGAGTCCACTGTATTCTCCATTTTAGGGGTCTACAGTCTACTCCATCCCAAGGATCTGCTGTGTTTACCAGCTTAGGGGTCTACTGTGTGCTCCATCGTAGGGGTCTACTGTCTGCCACAGTTTATGGGTCTACTGTCTGCTCCAGCTTAGGGATTGACTGTGTTTACCAGCTTAGGAGTCTTTTGTGTTTAGTATCTAAGGAGTGTACTGCCTGCTCCAGCTTAGGGATCTACTGTATTCTCCATCTTAGGGGTCTATTGTCTGCTCCATCGTAGGGATCTTCCATGTTTGCCAGCTTTGAGACCTCTGTCTAATCCATCTTAGGGGTCTACTGTCTGTCACATGTCTTTTTTTATAGGCATATTGTGGAAAGCTACAAGTGGGTCAGCCTTGCTGGAGAAAGATAGAGTTTATGCCGGTTAAAAGTCCCCCCACTTGCCTCTGAGTGGTTCACAGGGTAAAGTGTCACTCACACTGTCCTCATCTGTTTCAGGACTATCCCTCGGTCGGCCGTCTGTCCAGCGCCCTCTCAGCCAACAACATCCAGCTCATCTTTGCTGTCACAGAGAACAGTTTCTCTAGCTATCAGGTTGGCTTTGTTATGCTTTTCTGTACTTTAATATGACTTACTTTGGTACTTAATAGAAAGTAATGTGTGGTACTGTTACAGCTACAATGTGTCATTGCACTAGAAAAGCACACTGAACGAAATATATGAATGAATGAGGGAACGAATGGACGAACAAATGAAGTTAATTTCCATGTCTTGTCATAAATAACCCACTCCTTACTGGACTATGAGACACCATCATAATATAAGTTACAAAACTAATTTTCAATTAATTTACAATATTTCCGTCTACTGCATGATAAAAGAATACCCTTAAAGGGCAAAAAAATAAATAAATTCAAATCATCAATTGTAAGTTTCCAAATGCTGAAATATATGTCAGCTGAGATGCCTCAGTTTAATGTAATGTCAGGCACCAGAACAATTATACTTCAGTTTAGTGTGTTCATGCACATAGTATTTACACACTTTCCCCTGGCGACCCTGCCCCCACCCCCTCCCCTTTACACAGCATTGCATTGACCCCCTCCCTTTACACAGCATTGACCTTACCCCACCCCCCCACCCCCTCCCCTTTACACAGCATTGACCCCAGCAATTAACCCCCCCCCCCCCCCCTTTACACAGCATTGACCCCAGCAATTACCCCACCCCCCCCTTTACACAGCATTGACCCCAGCAATTACCCCACCCCCTCCCTTTATACAGCATTGACCCCAGCAATTACCCCACCCCCTCCCCTTTACACAGTATTGACCCAAGCAATTACCCCACCCCCTCCCCTTTATACAGCATTGACCCCAGCAATTACCCCACCCCCTCCCCTTTATACAGCATTGACCCCAGCAATTACCCCACCCCCTTCCCTTTACACAGCATTGACCCAAGCATTACCCCCTCCCCTTTATACAGCAACAATCCCACCCCTTCCCTTTACCTAGTTTTAAAAGTAGGATGCATCTGTTCTTTTTAGCAGTTTCTTTTGATAAATATATATATTTACATTCCAATTGATATGTTATCTTGTTGAGTACTGTCATGTTAGTGTGAATGAATAGCTATAGGCCATGATTGAATGGCAAGCTGTGTAGTTACAGGTGAGTAGGATAGAACACCTTCCTGAAAGTGGAACCTCAAATGACTATCATGTCGGAAATTGCATTCCTCTGTTGTTTGCGCTACGTTTGAACTGCTTTGTGGTATAAACAATTTTCTGTGCAGTATATATTTAGGTGATGATGTCACCTGGCACCCTAACCGTTGCATAATCTTTACCATCACTGAATCCACTTGCAGAAGTTTTTGTTAACTGTTTCTGGTAACTTAGACACATACCTAAAACGTATATGTGACTCAGATGCTGGTAACTGAAAATATTAATAGTATTGCTTGTGTGTAACTTATCCATTATCTGTGCCGTGATGGTTATTTCTGTCACTTGTGTCGACCCTGCCTCCTGTCTCTGCCCTTCACAGGCTCTGAGCAAGCTCATCCCACAATCAGTTGTTGGAGTGCTGAAAAATGACTCCAGTAATGTGGTCCAGCTCATCTCTGAGGCGTATGGGGTGAGTGTCCTCAGGATTATGTCAGGCCTACTCCGGCCTAAAGCAGTACAGTTTAAAGGTACACTTCACAGGTCATGACATTCATCTATTTTGGTCTCAAAATCCAGTGTGCCCTGGAAGTACAATACATTTGTCTTTGAGCACAGATTTTAATAATTGGCCACTTTCAGGAAATTGGGAAACAGGAATTATAATCAACACTGCAGAGAGAAGGGTGTAAAATTGTGTGTGTTTGATCCGAACCTTTCAGCATGGTCAATGGTGTGTGTGCGTCTATGACATATGACGTAAATGTGAGTGCTTGTGTGTGTATATTTGTTTGTTTCGAGGTGTATGTGGGTGTAGGTATGTATGAATGAATGTGGGTTTGGAGGTGCGTGTGTGTGTGTGTGTGTTTGTGTATGAATGAATTTGTGTGCATGAACGAATGAATGGGGGTGTGTATGTATATATTTGGAAGTGTGTGTGTTTGTATGAATGTGGGTGTGTGTCTGTTGGTTTGGATGTATGTATGACTGAATATGATTGTGTGTGTATTTATGAATGAATTTGGGTGTGAGTGTGTGCATGTTTGGAGGTGTGTGTGTGTCTGTATGTATGAATGAATGTGTGAGTGTTTGTATGTGTTTTTTGTTGTTGTGTGAGTGTGTGTGTTTCTTTGGGTGTTTGTGCCTGGGGGAGGTAAATGGTGGCTTTAATGTTTTTATGTTTCTGGCCCTCTGTAGAATCTGTCATCCACCATCTTGCTGGAGCACCTGCACGCCCCCAAAGGCCTGGAGGTACTGTACAAGGCCCAGTGCAGCAGCGGCAACCACACACAATGGCAGGAGCACGGCAAGTGCAATGACGTCAAGATCAACAAGCAGGTTTGCAACTTCAGCCTCTTACAGCTCCCACAATGCATCTGGCTCTGTCTTAATCCCTCCTCCAGCAATGCATCTGGATCTGTCTCAATCGTTCTGTCGTACAGAACATACACCATTCTTTAATACAGACTCACACCACACTGTGCTGCAGACACACACTGCTCTTTACTACAGACACACACACACACACACCGCTGTGCTACGGGCTCATATCGCACTGTACTGCAGACACACACCGCTCTTACTACAGACTCACACCACCCTGTACTATAGACCAGCGTTTGTCAAACTTTGCGCCGGTCTGTGACAAGGAAACTGTATTCAGGATTCTAGAATGTTAAGCATTCCCGCCCACAAGAACTTGCACCCTTTGCTCAGTCATTTCAGAACTCATGAACTGCACACTACTTGAGTTGTCGTTTAGTTAAGGCACGTTCCAAGCAAGCTAGTCTTGGTTCTTTTTTTTTAGGAAACAACCAGCATCTAACGATGCTAATTTAATCAAAGAAACGGAGGAAAAAAACATTGCCCACTTACTCATAATTACAACATATCGTGTGTATTACATTTTGTTTCAGTTTCAGGGCTAGCTTTCCCCCAAAGCCAGTCTGTGTTATTTGCCAAACCATGCTAAGCAACAAGGCTATGAAACCATCAAAATGGCACCGGCATTTAGAGAAAAACATGCACATCTCAAAGACAAACCGGAAGATTTCTTTGAAAGGAAACGGAATAAATTGGCTAATCAAACTAAAAATAAATTTGTCCGTTTCTGATGTGTGTTGGGAATGTTCATAAAAATCTGTTTATAGGTTATTTGGCATTGTTGTTTTTGGCAGTGATTTTATGTTCAGCCAAAGCGCTTCTGTTGTAGGTTTCTTGATATTATTGTTGTTAATAAGCTTCTATGGGCACATATGCCTCTAATGATAATGATAATAATAATAATATCTATCTATCTATCTCTCTATCCATCCTTACTGCAAAGGGGCCTTGTAACCCCAAAGTCTGACAAGAGTGGTCCCACGACAAAGAAGTTTGGGAAAGGCTCAGAGACACACACTTCTCTTTGCCTCAGGCCAGAGGCAACTGCCCTAATACTACACAGGAAGCCCAGCCTCCTCTAAAATGTAACAAAAAAGTTTGTCAATTAAATATGTAATATCGTATTTACATTACTTAACTCTCTTATTCCAAATCAAAATTTGGGGCTAGAAAGTGTTCAGCTTCACGGCTCGTTCATCCAGCAGCAATTTCTCACAGGTCGTCATAATCTAACATGACGTTTCTCATAGAAGCCTGTGGAAGCGCAACCCATTTAAACCCATCGAAGCTGACCGTCTCTGGGGTTCAGTGGGGCTTCAGAATTTGCTTTGTTTTCAGCGCAGCAAAGCTAGACATTTATTGGACAGTATGCTTTCAAAACGTCATTTCCAGACTCACAGCTTCCATGGGAGCCAAGGAGACTTTTGAGCGATTTTTGCATTGAAAAAAATACTGTATATGATTGTTGGAGGAACTTTCAAAGGACTTGGACCCCTTTTAAACATTATGGCAATTAAAATGACTGGCATTTTAAAATCATACACTGACATTGGGGGAATTCAAGCTCAGTCTATGCGGACTTGCAGAGTGCTGGTGGGTGAAGTTGTGATACATAAAATCTGCTCATTTTCCCTGTTATCGAGTTTGTTTCTTGATTTTGTTTCAGTTAAGTTAAGGTTGTTTTAAGTTAGGTCATAGAAGGAAAATCTAGCCAGCTAGCTGGCAGGTGCAAAATGGCAGATGTTGCTAATGTTGTCGACCTGATTTTGGAGAAGTCCTAAACTGTGCTTCCCCTATTTCAAAGACCACCGGCCGCCACTGCTACAGTCACAACACATTGAAATACAAAGACACCGCTCTTTACTACAGACACACACTGCTCCTTACTGACACACTGCATTGTACTTCAGACACACACAAGGTGCTGTACTACAGACACACACTGTCCGTACTGCAGAGACACCACTCTTTACTAAAGACACACACGACTCTTTACTACAGACTCACCTGCCACTGTACTACGGACTCACGCCGCTCTGTACTATAGACACACACTGCTCTTTACTACAGCCACACACTGCACTGTACTACAGACACACCCCTCTTTACAACAGACTCACATTGCACTGTACTGCAGACTTACACCGCTCTTTACTGCAGACCCACACCGCTCTGTACAATAGACACACACTGCTCTTTACTACGGATACACACATGGATCTTTACTACAGACACACAATGCTGTTCACTGCAGACACACACACCTCTCTTTACTACAGACACACATCGCACTGTACTACACAGACACTGATGTTTGCTACAGACACACACTGCTATGTACAGCAGACACACACCGCAGTGCACCACACTGCTTTTTACCACAGACACACACTGCTCTGTACTACCAACATACACTGCACTGTACTACAGACTCACACCACTATTTACTACAGACACACACTGTTTTTTACTAAAGACAAACAATGCCCTGTACTACAGACTCACACCACTCTGCATTACAGACACACACTGATTTGTACTACAGAAAAGCCCTGTTACTCCCTTACAGGTAAACTTTACAGTCAGCCTGACGGCTGCTCACTGCTTCCCAGAGGCTAAGACGTTTACCATTAAGCCACAGGGCATTGGTGAGGAGCTGAAGGTCACGGTGGAGACACTGTGCGACTGCAACTGCAACGACAAGGAGGTGAAATCCTCCCACTGCAGCTACAATGGGACACTCAGCTGTGGCATGTGCAGGTAGGCCACCCGCTAGCACCAGCAACATCATACTCAGTCACTAACATCCTAAATGTCATACTCACCCATTAACACCCTAAATATCATACTCACCCGTTAACACCCTAGATATTCATCCACTAAAGCCCACAACGTCAATACTCACCCGCAAACACCCTAAATATCATACTCACCCACTAAAGCCCACAACGTCATACTCACCCACTAACACCCTAAATATACTCACCCACTAACATCCTAAACGTCATACTCGCCCTCAAACACCCTAAATATCATACTCACCCATTAACACCCTAAATATCATATTCACCCACTAAAGCCCACAACATCATACCCACCCGCAAACACCCTAAATATCATACTCACCCACTAAAGCCCACAACGTCATACTCACCCGCTAACACCCTAAATATACTCACCCACTAACATCCTAAACGTCATACTCGCCCTCAAACACCCTAAATATCATACTCACCCATTAACACCCTAAATATCATACTCACCCGCTAACACCCTAAATGCCATACTTACCCGCTAACGCCCTCAAGGTCATACTCACCTGCTAATGCCCTAAACATCATATTCACCCGTGTTGAACCCTATAGAGCCCAGCCTATACTGGAGCCTGCTTTAGCCACAGTTCCCAACCCCTATAGAGCCAGCCCATGCTTGAGCCTGTTTTAGCCAAAGGCCTGACCCCTATTGAGCTTATTCTATACTGGAGCCTGCTTTAGTCACAGGGCTCAACCCCTATAATATGTCTCCATATCTAGTCAAAAAGTACTGTTAGTAAATAAGAAAATTCTCAAAATTAGTAAAACAACAATGTTGTTAATGAAGAGACGGACCCCATGTTCACAGCTGAAGACAGATACTTTACTTACACAGCCGGCCATGGGAACACAAGCATGGAGCAAAATGCTTAGTGATTACATTGTTTTGTCAACATTTATACAGTTTAAGGGAAAGACATTAGCATGTGATGACCAAGTAACCCCAGGAAGTGAGGCCCGTACATGATAGTGGGTAACCCAGACGGCAGACAGCAGCAGTGACGTGCGGTGAGGTTCATAGCTGGTGAGGCACTGACGTCATCAGAATCAGATTTGCAAATAGATGCATAGATTGACAGCAGTTTACAGGTTATGTTTCACTTCTGCATCCTTTACACATACAAGCAATCCTTTCAGCTCCGGCGTTGGTCTTCCTTTAGTTATTATCTCCTGCTTCGATTGAAAGTCCACTTGAGAAAACTGTTTTAGTGTCGAAATGTAGTCATCCATGTTGAAAGTCGGGATAGGCGAGAAAAAAAAAATAATCTCTATCTCTAATAATCTATCGCTGCACTTGACTTGCTTACCGTATCGTTTAGCCTAGCTCGCTGTCACTTACTCTGCAGTTGTGGAGTGACAAGACGAATGTCTGGGATCTTGAGCGCCCCCTGCCATGAGGCAAGAGAACTGCCTGCCTCACCTCCAACCTGTTCTCTGCCGTTTATAATCGCTCAGCACACGAAACACGTTACACAAACACAGTTGGTGACAAAAAGCACTGTACATTATATACATAAGCTAAATTATTGAAAATCAGTTTACATATTAAATGTGTTTAAACCATTTTATTGACGCCGTACAGCAACATGCTCTCTCCCGCTTAGCAGCCAGCGCAGTTAGCCAGGGTTGCGCAATCCAAGGTGAGGCTGAGCTCACTGCTGCCTCACCGGCATCGCTTCCAAGCATTTGAATGGGAAATTAAGAAAATTCAGCGATTTTGAAGAAAGAATGATCGAAATTGGTGAAGCTAAATGAAAAATAAATATTTTTTAGTACAAACCACCGGATGAATATGACAATTTAAATTATTTTATTATTATATATTTTCTTTCTTTCCATGATGGCTGGTGAGGCACTGCCTCACCTGCCTCCCCTGACCGCACATCACTGGACAGCAGGTCATGAACAGGATGTGCCATTTGGCTCTGGTCAGACGCGGCGACGTCCCTTTGTAATTCTAATACACATTCTCAAACACTGTGCCGCTCTCCAGAACTGTCTCCCAACAGTACCAATACGCAGCATAAATCATGTACATGTATTCACAATCCATAAAATTACAAGCTTGCATGAACTTAAAATGATTCTTACATAACGAAATCACATTCAGAACCACAGTGGGGGAGGGTCAGGGCAGTGGAGGCTGACACAAGTGTTTCCTGTGCAGCTGCGATGGCATGTTCCTGGGACAGAGGTGTGAGTGTGAGGCGAACAGGATTGGGGACTCCATGCGGGCGATGGAGGCGCACTGTCGGGAGACGAACACATCCCAGCTGTGCAGCGGCCAAGGCAGCTGTGAGTGCGGGCGCTGCATGTGCTGGGGCAACCACCGGGGGGAGTACTGCGAGTGCGACGACTCGGACTGCCCAAAAGTCAACGACCTGCTCTGCGGAGGTACGTGGGTGGGGAGACGATGGGTGGAAATACATCTTTTGTGGAATTTTGTTTTCCCATCCCGAACAGCAAAATAGTTTAGTCCGCTGCAGCAACCAGCTCCTGCCGACTGAGAAGGAGGCAGCAGTGGCACCTGGATTATTTCAATAAAAGGAAGCATTACAATTAGTATAATACCTGTATATAAGAGAATGACTTCTGAAAATACAATTTTAGTTTGTTAAATCGTAATTTTTTAATCTTTTAAATTGGTAGGAATTACTGGACTTTTCACAAAGTGGAATCAGTATTGGTTGAATGGCATAATTCAAAGTGTAAATACAGTAGAAATGGCATCAGAGCAGGGCCTTGATAGAGTGCGGCCCCACATGTTTTATGATGAGGATTTTGCTTTATCCAGATAAATTATCTTCATACGGAATTTTTAATTACTAGCAAACTAGGTGCAAATGAACAATATAGAATTGACTAAACACAATACATGAAGATCTAAACAGAATCCAGTGTTGGGGATGAACCTGTTAAGTGACTTAATTATAGCTAAATGTAAAGTCTTGCATGGTGGGAATAATCATTTTATACATATTAGGACAATATTTTCGAGGAACCAAATCAAAATGAATTCAATTTCAATAGGACCTTGGAGTAAATAGTGACAAAACTTTGTGCTTTAGCAGTGAAAAGCAAGATGCTGGGAGTTAAAAATAGAGCATGTTAGTAAAGCGTAGTCATCGGTGTGGTGTGTGTTTGTGCCCTGCAGGCCATGGGACATGTAACTGCAGTGTGTGCAAGTGTGAGGGAGACTTCACCGGCCCTGACTGCGGGTGCTCCACCCTGAGGGACCGTTGTGTGGGGAAAGATGGCGTGGAGTGCAACAATTTCGGCAACTGTACATGTAACAAATGCATCTGTGAGGAAGGCTTCTTCAAGGACGACTGTTCAGAGCTCATAGCGCCCTGTGAAATGTTCCGGTAAGTTTCACACCGGCCGCCAAAGACCAAACAGATAAGTCAGGCATGAAAAAATTCCTCTTTTTAAAGGCTCTACACAGCACAGTGTAGAGCCTTTAAAAAGGAGTTACCCTCTTTCAGCTAACCCAACAACAAATACTGAGGTGATATTACACTGGTTACACAATCACGGCATAATCGCACTACTGGAGTAACTTGAGCCAGGCACCCAAAAAAACTCTCTGTCGGCCTTGTTGATGCTGTTAACTGTTAACGCATGTAGACCATGTAGAGTTGCATAGCTTACAGGTGGATTATTCCGTCATATGTCGAACGAGTGTTCATAAATGGAAAACACGTATATCCCATGAATGTGCAGGTTGTGATGCAAAACAAATAATCCCAAATGTTGTAGCAAGGTACAGCAGTTCAGCTTTATTTTCAGGAGTAGGAAAGTGAGTGGATGGAACAAGCGGAATGTATTAGCCGTGCTGTAATAACCTTCCAATCGGTGTTAATATATGTAGTTCTGTTGTTAGACCACCAGGTGTGGTTTTGCCCTTATTATGTTGTAAGAAAGCTGTTTGTATGCCACATAACATCATGTCATTTTTTTTACTTCCTATACTGTTCTTTTTGGGGGATACTTTGTGCAGGTACTCTATAGAGTTAATAATATAAATGGTAGCATCGTCTGTGCTCTGTAGACTGTAGGCGAATGGGTTTTACGCAGTGCTGGATACCTTGTAGAGATAAAATACTGAAAAAAGGGGAACAACCTATTGAGCACTTAGTTACGAACTGTTTTAGGTTGAAATACTTACATATTCACTTCCACCTTGTTTTGCTGTACCAGCGTTTTGAGAATTTGTTATGTCTTTCAGGGACTGTGCAGTGTGCACCATATCAAATGATAAAGGTGGGGGCCAAAACTGCGACCTGCCATGTCAATCCGCGGAGCTCGTCAAAAACGACAGCATGCCAGAGAAGGGGGAGTTCCCCTGTCGGTACACAGAGGTCCAGTTTGAGGTGAAACCCGAAAAGGGCCACATCAAGATCTTCTACGCCGGGCCCCCAAGTGAGATATATCCCGTCACATTCATGATTTAGTAATCTGCAGATAATGTAGTAAATAAGTCTGATATTACATTTTAAACCACGGCCACATTGAATTTTCCTTTCAAACTGGATTATATATTTGTAAACAAACACCTATGGGAACATAGTAAGCATAGAAACGGGTTATACCAGTTGGTTAATTAACGCAGTGGCTAACGTTACATCTGCAGATATAAAATTTTGTAAACGGCAAATATCTCAGTGATTTTTTTATTAATTGAATAATTTCCTTTTTGTACTGAGATATGAATGTTTAATGTTGATTTCTGTCAATTCCTGCAGTAGTTGTCAGGTTACAATGGTAGTTCAGGTATATATCAACACATGTGATCACTTTGAAAGAGCATGAAAATATTGAATCAGTCCCTGATTGTTAATGCATCAGAGAAGACAAAAAAAGAAGCAAAACATGTTGTTTAAAACATTAGATGGCAAAGAAGGATAGACAATTGTATTAAAGTAGCCTATAATTTCAAATGTTTTTTGCGATCTCCATGCAGTAGTGTAATGCAAGTTTGCATTCAACCAGCAGGGGGTGCATTTGCATTGGGGGTTGCACTATGGAAAAGCACGTCTATGGTCTCCCCACCAGAGTCTTAAAGGGGCGGTGCACCCACAATTGAAAATGACATGACTGCCTACTCATTAGGAATATACTCAATCCATCCAGATCATTTTAAAGTCTTTCAATTCTTTAAGTTACAACATGGTGCGGGAGATCTCTGTGAGGTCCATTCAACCAAATAGCCCATCAAGCAGAGATTTGTTGGCATGACAGAATCTCACAGATCCCCTTCGCTGTAGTTTACCCCTGTGCTTCCCGCATTCACTGTAGAGCCCCTTGATATGACCATGGTGGTTGTGGGCAGCTCCATTTCCGGAATCCTCTTCGTTGGCCTGGCCATTATCATCATCTACCGCCTGCTGCTGGAGCTGTACTACCGCAGAGAGTATCACAGCTTCCTGAAGGAGCAGCAGAGCGCCAAATGGGACGAGGTAAGGACTCGCTCAGCCAGATTGGCCAGAACAATATCATTTCATTCTGTGCAAACACTCTTTTACTAATGAGAATGAGCCTCCTGTATTCTGAGCTGTCTGGTGGGTACGTAACAGTCATTCAAACAAAATCACTTAAAAATGTAAAAACATATTGTTACTATCTGCAAACAACAATACAAACGGGCAGAGCACAACGTCTGTAATACCATCTGCCCTGCTCCTGTGTATATGAAGAGCGTATGTACACCAGGGCTGGGGTCCCATCCATTAAAATGTAAGCCCTTCTGCACTTCCCCTGTACATGTAAAACCACACATCAACAAATGTGCAATTGTAATAATATTCTGATAAGGAATCTAATATTTTATGCTGGGAAATGGCCTGAAAAAAATATCTTCGTATAGAATGCTTGCCATAAAACTGGGGATGATTGTAACAGTTTTTACTTTTGCATCCATTTCTCTGCTCTTATTTGTGCTAGACCTTTCAAAATTTACCCACATCTGTATGCCTCAAAATTAAATTGTCTTAATACCTGCAGTGCTCACTTTTGCCTATCATGTGCCTATCATTTGCTTACCTAGTGAGGAGATAATCCATCATTTCAGATCAGTTACCTTCATTAGTAAGCCTCTCATTGGTAAACACCCTATTGGCGCTGCAGTCGCCTGCTCTGAGCAACTCACTGGCCCCTTCCTCCTACAGCTTCTGTAATGTTTTATAGTGTCTGCAAAGAGTTACATGACAAATACCATAACATTTGTCACAGATTTCACAGATCCACCCTATACAACCAAATTTATTTTATTTTTTTATTTTATTTTTCCTTTATTTAACCAGGAAGTCTCTTTGAGATTCGGAATCTCTTTTACATTTGATGCTTTTCAGAGAATATCTGCACCATTCCCAAGTCTGGGAGGTTTTCCCTTCCATTGTTTAGCATGCTGAAACATACTAGAAATTACAAGAAACAGTCTTAATAAGAGGATAGTTGTGAAACGAATGAAAATCCTGTTACAACTATCCCTGAACCTGTCGTCCATGTTATAGTAGTGTGTTGTTGCATGAAGACTTGAAATTCATGTTCATGATATGCTTGTAATGCAAGTTGAAAGACTGGTGTTTAATCAAATATAAGTGTTATCATTCCAGCTAAAAAACAAATAGCACAAGTCAAAAATGATGTTGTCAAAATCAGTTTTTTATAATAGTTTCAAGTGATAGTTATAATAGTTAATAGATAATAGTTATAAAACTGGCAGAGTTGCTCACAGAGGCATGTAACTCTACATGTGAGCTCAGGCAGAAAGTGGGCCTGTACACTAATGATTACATGAATCTGGTTTACCCCTGTTTGGAGAAATTGAAAGTGTTACAACTTCCCAGTGTTAAAATCATCCCTGGTCTCCCCTAAACATGAACAAGGCTAAAATATGTGGTATTATTTTATATTAACAATAAGCCTATTTTCAAAAAAATAATGTAAATATTATTCGGGAAGTTTGCAAGTGAAATTTTTCTACTTTCTGTGTTGTGAGGGAAGAGGTGTACTGGCAATCCAAGACATTCGGCATCATCACTGTAGCTATGGGTGCTGATGTCATGGCAGTAGGTGCTGATGTCATGGCAGTGGGTGTTGATGTCAGACATCAATGAGTAGCACCTGCCTGGGTCATGTATGAGAGCTATTTTGTGTAAGACGTCTTCCCACGAATGACTGCAGCCACTCAAATGCATTATGGTCTGTTTCTTTCTGTCTGTTTGCTTTTCACAGACCCCAAACCCACTATTCCAAGGAGCCACAACCACTGTGTACAACCCAATGCATGTACAAAGCTGAATCCTGCTGTTCTCAAGAGACTGGCTGATGGGGGGTTTCAGAGATCCTTGAATTTTGAATTTTTGTTATAAATTAAGTTGTTCAGATGAAACTGTTTTGAATTTTAAATTCTTAAAATTAATGCTTGTTTATTACATGAGTATTTAGACCACAACATTGTTTGCCATGTAGCCTTGCTCTCTCCTTTTTTTCATTTTAATTATGAAAACATCAAACTGAGGAAGAGTAGAACAATGAGACAGGTAAATGCAGTATGCAGTTTAGATGTTAAAAATGCAGTACATTACATTATAGTCATTTAGCTGATGCTTTTATCCAAAGTGACTTACATTTGATTAGGCTAACCATGGGCCAATCCCCCCTGGGAGCAATGTGGGGTTAAGGGCCTTGCTCAAGGGCCCAGCAGCAATGGTGTTCTTGCTGTGGCTGGACTGGGGCTTGAACTGTTAATTTCAACCATCCCAGTCATGTACCTTAGCAACTAGACTACAGGCTGCCCCACAGTAGGACTCACAAGTTGAGTTAATACAAGCTGGTATATGAAGACTCACTGTAATTTATAGCATTTGCTTATCAGTAACTGACCAGTATTAAGGCTTCTTTTGACAATAAAAAAAAAACTTTCAGCTTACCACTTTGTCACCTTTTCAGAAATGTTTGTTCAGAACTTTTTATCAGTACTTTTTTTTTTGCACTGTAGCATTGGACAGCAGAGCTGCACTGTGCAGACAGACACCTTGGCCCTGGTTCTGTGTGACACCCCTCAGGTAAACTTGGGCCCTGGTTCTGTGTGACACCCCTCAGGTAAACTTGGGCCCTGGTTCTGTGTGACACCCTCTGGTACATCTTGGCCCTGGTTCTGTGTGACACCCCTCAGGTAAACTTGGGCCCTGGTTCTGTGTGACACCCCTCAGGTAAACTTGGGCCCTGGTTCTGTTTGACACCCCTCTGGTACATCTTGGCCCTGGTTCTGTGTGACACCCCTCAGGTAAACTTGGGCCCTGGTTCTGTGTGACACCCCTCTGGTACATCTTGGCCCTGGTTCTGTGTGACATCCCTCAGGTACATCTTGGGCTCTGGCTGTGTGTGTGTCACAATCAGATTCAGAATTCTGATTCAGTCAAATTCTTTTCCCCCAGATTCCCTTGGCTCCACCTGAAAAAGTAATGTATCATATTGGATTTTCCACCATTTTTAATTCTGTAAAAACCTTAGACATCTATTTCCTCCTAGAGAGTTTGGCCACTTTGCATGGGTTTGGGACACACCTTCTTCAGACCAGTATCTTTAAATGTTATATAAAATGTGATGTCTTACTGTTAACGTAATGTCCAATCACCATAAAAATCTGGGAACTGACATCTATAAGCCTAGAAAATTTGATGTAATTCCAACACTAATTGGCACTATTTTAAAAATAATGGTCATAGCATTTATTGTCATGACATACAAGGTTTATATACAAAATTATTAGTGGAATGGCTTTCTTGTAACAGCTCTATAATGTCATGATGTGTATATATGGATATTTTTACTCACAGAGTACCAAATCTCACTCAAAGTTTTCATACTTGATGGGCGATCTTAAACCCTCTTTGACTGGTAAGTCAGTCATTTACTCTCCAGAACAGAGCAAGGCAAAAACAATTTTCCTGGCAAGGTAAATTAAAATGGTTCCAAACTTTCCACTTTCCACCATAGGCTTGCTCTTTGGGTCTCAGGCCTGGGTTGTACCACACAGCCATTTGTGATTAGACACAACGTAAGACACATGATGGCTTTTCCTTCACTTACCTCACCCTTGCATGCTCCACAGTCCCCTGTCCCACTGCTGCTAACATTGTAGGTTGAATAAGGTTGAATTCACGCCAACACCATTGTACCATTCCTGTCATTTTACATAGATTTCAGCTCATATCTATTTCATGCAGTGTGATGGCCACACAGAACAGACCACCAAATCCCTTCATGAGGAACAGTAAGGTGCTCCTGCCATCCATAGCCCAGGGGTCACACTGTGGGTTAGTGTGAGAAAAACCTCCCTGCCAGGGTAACAGTTTGATTTATGGTGATGGTAGTGATAGTATGAGATTGGTAGCGATGTCCAAAATAAAGCTGCAGTCTCTGAGTATTGAGCAGTAGCGGGTTGTTTTGGGAAGCCGCTCTGGTTATAACCCAGTATGTCTAAGAGGAGGATGGCAGTCCTGCATATTTGTATGAGATTTAGCTCTTCTTGGCTGGTTCACATCACCCAAAATAGTGAGGCATTACGCTGCCCCCTTGGACTCCAAGCCATGCAATTTGGAACGCATTTAAAAAAAGTTTAGGAGAAATATTTTCAAACAACCACTCAGTCAAATACATCTGTCTGTCCGGTCAGGATTTCTGCACACATATTAACCCCCTGGAGTCGAAGTGACGTTTCCTTTACGCTTTAATAATTAACTTTGTAAGATTTTATCGTACAAATGCAGCAAAAACATTGACAGAAACAGTGGCGCCATGGCTTTCTAATGTGCCCGGTGGTAAATTATATGTTTTTAAAATTTGGAGAATTTAGCAAAAAATCTGACGTTGTCAAATGATTCAGTCGCTGCTGAGCTAGAAGTGGAGAGTGCCCCGCCCACTCAGGAGTAGCTGCATTCATACGGTAACTACGGGATAATCGGTCTCCCTGTTTGGGGAGGGGCGATGCCATGTGTGAGAATACACACTGTAAACACAATAAAATCTCATACAGTTCAAGATTCAAGACTTCTTATTGTCATTCTTTCTTGCATTTACATACAATAAAGAATTAAAAGAGCTTTTATAAAAAGATTTGTATAAAATACAAAATCCCCCCACGAAAACTAGGTTAAATTTTCTGCCCCCCTGGCTGAGCAAAGCGAGCATTCAAACATAGCGAAGCGAGCATCTCCAGCTCGGAGGTCCGCAGAGGCACTGTGAGCATTTTAAACCAGACTGGAGTTCTGCGCTGTCTAGTGTTCAAATGATTAGTCAGTTTCAAGGGACACTTACATTTTAAAAGGGAGTTATCCCATATATTATACACACTTAAAATGACCAAAAAGAGAGTAATACTGAGTAATAATATTAACTCTGCATGGAGGTGCGTTCAAGAGGAATATACATGTTGCTGGCTCCCCACCTGGTGCCTTAAATCCACAATGTGGAACAACTCTTGAGGCAGGTGGGCTGGGAGATTCTGTGGAGAAGGCTACGCTGGTGGAATTAATTTCAGCACAGATGGAATGTCTGTAAAAATGAACCACATACAACACCAGTGCAAACATAAGGATATAGCGTAATTGCAAATGTAAGTGCAAACATATCCACTGTTTGACCTGCTGTTTTGTTTTATCAACTGTATGGCTTTGGGGAAGAAGCTCCAGTTAAGGCGTTCTGAGAGGAGACGCTGCAAAAGATGGAGAGCTGGGTGGAGGGGGTCATCCATGATCTTGATAGCTCATGAGATGGTGCGTTGTGTGCATATGGAATCCAATGTGGGGAGTTTGCAGCCAATGGGGTCATTGTGGCATGTTTGAAGGATGGGCTTGTCGTCCATGATGGTCCAGAAACCTTGCCACAAGCGGCGTGTATCCTTATTGTACATGCAGTGACTGTTGGTTTTCTGGCAGCGGGTTTAATGGCAGGTATTCCTGCGTTGTGACTTTGCGTTTGTTTGGGAGTGTCTGTGTATGTTTGTTGTCAACGTTTGATGGTTTGACAGACATTTTTCCGCAGGTTAATCCATTTCATGTACACCCAAGCACTTCAATCACAATTATCCGTTAAAATGATCTACTTGCAGTCAATCAAAAACAGTTACACTGTATATACAGGCACCATTTTTGGTATGACTCATACTTTGTCAATTAGCTGTATCAGCCAAGAGTATAGTGCTTCCACCATTGTAATCTCCATAAAACGTAATGGCTGACAGACTTAATGAATCTAGGTGGAAATAGGACCAGGCATTTGATTCAAAAGTTAGAATGTAAAGGGACTGAATGGCCTGGTAAAGCGAATATGCCAGAATATTCACTCATCTCAAACACCTGAAAAGGACATACCATTTCTCCAGGAAACACACTTACGAAATGATGATCATCTTAAACCATGGGTAGGTCACATTTTCTATTCTAAGTCTGACTCAAAAACAAGGGGAACTCAGAAACAAGGGTTCAACAAAATTATTTCTTTATATCAGCTGACAAACTAATCTCAAAAATCAAATGTGAAGTAAAAACACCTAAGATAAGGAAAAAATTCTTTCAAAGATCTAGGCATGAAGGAGGCTTTGCCCTCCTCCTAAACCTCAGATATTATTATTTTGCAGCAAGCACAAAAAAATAATTATTTGGATGCAATCTGACACTGACTGAGACATGATAGAATCCAGCTCTTGTAGTGGAACACATGTCGAAGCCCTAATTACATCCAAATTACCTATGAAAACCTTACATTATACCTCAAACCCAGTGGTACTATCGACCTTTAAAATCTATGCTCAGTTATGTCATAAATTTAACCTAGGTTATCACTGTCACACCTGCTCCTAGTCAGCCAGCTCAGCCACGCCCACTTCAGCCCTGCACCACCTCCCTAGCTCAATTGAATACACCTGCACCTGATCTTTCACTCCCAGCTACTAAAGGGCTGCATTCCAATACTCAAATTCGTCTCCTCTTTTCCTCCTTTCCTCCCCTCCTTTCCTCCGTGCCCCGGAAGCTGATTATGTGTCCTCCTTCCCTCCACTGTTCCAAAACGAAATCTCGCCTCCTCTTTTCCTCCTTTCCTCCTTTCTCATTTCCTCCAAATGAAGGATACATCAAAGTATCCTACCACGGAAGTCTTTTCACATTTCTGGGTGACATCATTGTGCTCACGACCATGGTTAAAAGACCATCCCACAGAATATTTTGATTGGCTTTGGTATCCTCAGAGTCGAAATTATTACTTCATCAATAGCCGACGTCGACTTTGATGACGGGTGAATCGGATTAGCTGTTCCGATTTTTGATACATCTCCTTCTTTCCTCCTTTCCTCCTTTCCTCCACTCGTTTCTTCCCCTCCTTTCCTCCACATATTTCCGACATATTTCCGGGGTAGGAAAGGCGGGGAGGAAAGGAGGAGACGAGAAAAAGTATTGGAATGCAGCCAAGGACTCTGTTTCTCCAGTTTCTTTGTGAGGTATTGTTCGTTTGACTCTATCAAGCCTGTGTTTGTGTAATCGTGGTTTGCCTACTGCTAGTTTGTACCTGTTTGCTTACCCTTGTGTTCTCTTTTTTATCTGCTTTTTTTAACTGCTGCTTCCCCTGTTTTTGGTCCCCTTTAAGTTCTTATCTACTGTTTTCAGTTCCTTATTAAAGTTCCTTTCTGACCGTAACTGGATCGCCATCTGTGTCCTTACATCAACTCATTACTCAGAGTCAAGTATGTAATAACCGTTGTTTCAATCCATCCAAGTTTGACACTCCCTTCTCATTGTGGCAAAAAGGGGAATATATAAATTTGGTGATCTATATTATTAACAGCATTTTTGCTACCTTTAATGATCTTACCTCCAAATACAATATGAACAAAACAGATCTATTTCGGTATTTCCAAGTACGTATTTTCAAAGGTCGTAAGGTCTTATGTTACACACCTACTCAGTAATTATGTCTGCAAACAACACAGCATTGGATAAAATCAAAACTAAGTGGGAAATTGAATTAGGGGTGGGAATTTTGGATGAATTACGGGAAACTGCACTACAAAATGTAAATGGCAGCACCTCTTGCACACGGTTGGGGCTTATCCAGTTTAAGATTTCGCATGGAATTCATCTATGTAGACTGAAATTATCCAAATTCTACCCTAAGCTAGATAAAATGTGTGAGAGATGTCATGAAGGTATAGCTTATTTGACACATATGGTCTGAACCTGTCCTAAACTGTCAAGATATTGGACTATTATCTATGACACACTCTCAAACTTTTGTGATGTGAAAATTGATCCATAATTTGCAATAGCCATAGTTGGCACTCCAGATGGTGATACAGATGATGGTGCAAACATTACCCATAGACAACACAATATAATCCGCCCCACAGCATTAGTAGCGAATTTTGTTACATTGGAAATCTGCTGCTCCACCCACTGCAGACCAATGGCTTCAGGATTTAAAGCTGTTTTTACATTGGGGAACATTAAGTACTCTATCAGGACCACACAAATTTTACTCTGTGTGGAAGCCTGTGCTGAAATACTCATAATATTCAGTTAATTCCTAATGATAGGGTTGGGTTCTCTTGCCTCTCTCCACATCATATCATTTTCAACTATTCATGCACTTTAATTTTGATCTCATGGTAATTATCATTTCATTCTTATTTTCAGCATATGTATCCCTTCTTTTGTCATTTGTGAGCCATTCACCTTTGTTTACTAAAGGCAGTCTGTTCAGGGGAGGGAGGAGGGATAAAATGTTTAAAAAAATGTATCTTCTACTTGTGTATTTTTATGCTGATAAAAATAAAATACAAAAAAATGTTTTCATTTTTTTCCCCAAATTTCCTCTATTTTGGTCCATCGTGGACATGTACATGTCTTGTCTGATCATTTCAGACTCTGCACATAAATGGTTTTTCCACGTGAGACAATTTTAAGCTTTAAAACTCTGAACAACAACCATGTAAAACATTCATATAATTACTTTATTAAGTAAAGTAGGTCTAAAATGATCATCTTTCATGGTTACCTCAGTTTACACAAAAACTTAAATGGTTTTTTGTCACAAGGGTTCAATTGTGAAAAAGCATGGGACGTGGTTTTTTTGGGCTCAGCGAATCGCTATAAGTTGCATGCAAGATAGCATTGCGTTGCCATTTCGCCTGACCACATGACACCTGAAAACACGACCATGTGGACGCTTTGTCTTATATTATATACTATATCTTAGACTATTTAGAGGGCAGAGGAGCAATGAGTTAACCCACAGGGATTAAGAGTGCTGTGGACAAAGCTCGACAAGATAACGTGATCTTTCTTTTACTTTATGATAAACTAAGCTTTTATCATACAAATATAGTAAAAACATTGACACAAACCTTATCATGTTATGACTTTCTAATGTGCCCAGTGGTAAATTATAATGTTTATTTAAATGTGAAGAATTATGAAAAAAATCTGGCCTTGTCACATTATTCAGTCGAGCTTCAAGCACAGAGTGCCCGCCCACTCAGGAGCAGCTGTGATATAAGTGTTTATAAGATAACTACGGGATAATCAGTCTCACTGTTTGGGGGGGATGCCAAGAATGCTCACTGTGAATGCAACAAAACTGAATACAGTTTGAAGCATCCTTCACTTTTTCTGAAACTTTAATTTCGTTTTGGAAAATGGCACAACTGACTGCACAGGAAGCACTCCATGTTATTTGGGAGAGCAGGGATGAGGATAAGAACATATAAGGTCCCGATGATTTTGACACCGATGATGAGTTTTGTCATTTTGAGCATGGAATTGATCCAGCGGAAGACCAAATTGAAGAGTAATTGTGACTCTGTTTCTTATGATTATATCAGTAAATATTTGCAATTTATAGTTCCATTACCATAATTTACACTTGCTTGTTCAGTCCACATGTATGTTTACATGAATTAGAGATTAGTAACCAGTAACTGTAACTGTAGCTACCTATTACATTGACTGGTGTTGGATGTATGATATAAAAAGAAAAGATAAATTGCAAAAGCTGAATATTTTATTCTCCATTTGTCTTATAAACATTTTATAAACATAATGTTGCCTGCATATATGTGTATGAAATGCGAATAGATTATTCATAGTTTGTTAGTCTGTCTGTTTTATATGTGTTATGAACATGCTAAGTTAGCCTGCATATATGTGAATGAGCATGTGAATGGCTCATTGATAGTTGCATTGGCTGTCTGTTTGTGTGTCTTATACCATGTATGTGAATTGTAGGCATGTGGTTGCATTGTCATTGATAGTTTGTATTCCATGTATATGATGTAAAAGTGTTACATTTCCTAACAATTTCGTTTTTATCATATTTACAGAGATGATGATACACCAGCAGAGCCACATGGTGAACACGACACACAGCCTAGTGTACCAAGAGACCAACAATCACAGTGTGCCAGCCTCACAAACAGTTCACTGCATAGTTGTGTGGATTGTCACAGAATGTTCCTGCCAAACAACTCAGCTGTGATCATGTACCTGTCCCTACTGCCACAGCTCCTGTGGATGTCAGCAAGGTGGCCTCATGTGGACACAAGACCTGTTTACTCTGCAGGATGGACTTTGAGGAAAAAAATAAAACACTCTGAGAAAATTCAAGAAGTGTGATGTGTCCCTTTGTTTACAACCTACCATATACTGTTTTGAGAAGTGGCACACAAAACTTTGCTGTCTCTGCAGTGTGTCACACATACTTATAGTTGGTCTGCTGTTTTCAATAAATATTCCAAAATCGTAAACTTTTTTCTGTCTTTTATTTGTCTCACTAAACATTGCTTTTTGAAAGGTGTTGGCTCAGGTGGAAAGGGGTGGGCTGTTACCTGAGCTCAGGTGTGCAGATCCTCCTACTTACTACTACATTCAAGTGTGAATGTTCTGCTGCCTCATAAATATTCAGTACAGAGTGTGTTGTAAAGATAAAAGTGACAAATGTAGGTTTTTAGTAATTTAGTTATATATGTCTTCAGATTTTCTAAAATATTTTGGTATCTTTAGTGAGCATTATACTCACTGCCTTTCCCCATTTTAATTGTTCAGCTGAAGCAGAGGGATATCTGCACCTTGTTTTCTCCACCAATGTTGATACAGGCTGCTTTGCTCCCACCCTTCAGACTTCCATTGAAGATGGCCTGAAGTCTGCCGGTTACCTCGACAAGGCACAAGGAGAAGCATTGTGCCTCAGTGCTATAAGTCAATTGTCGCTCAAGAAAAGTGACTGCAGAGAGAAATCCCAGCTCAAAATCATCTGCTCATCTTTTGAGGTTGATGTAACCGAATTGGACCACCAGCCAGTAACAAAGCTATTCACAAATGAGGGACATGTTCTCGGTGAGGCAGTCAGTGCCCTTTCCCCCTGTGAGGGTACTCACCAAATGTGTTCAGAGCTCCAATATCAGCACCGGCCAGCTACATTCATGTCCGGCCATATTATTCGCTTCTCTCCCAGGTATAATGGTAAATCTGAGGGCAGCGGGTTGCCAGGTATGAAGAAAATCTACCAAACCGCCTCTGCTTCAGACCCATGTTTCCAGTCAGTATGATGTATGACGCATGAAGAGGATATGCTCTCAAATGAGCTCTGCGATCTTGTAGCCATGTTCACCAGCAGGGAACAAGATGAGCAACTCAGCGACGATCTGTCACTAAACATTGTATTGGACCTACAGAATCTAAGAAACCCATTTTCAGACATTGTGTTTTTAGACCTGGTATCTGCTCACTTTCACATGAAATGTTTCAGACACTAATTTTTTGAGATGTAACATAAGAATAAGGCTTTTATATAATAAATAGAGTACGGTCCAAAAGTCTGAGACCACTATTGGAAGTGTCTCTATTTTCCATTATTTTATAATCTACTACAAAGTATTTAATTACAAATTATATTTCAAATTGGAGTGAAATGTTGAATCTTTGATAAATGAATTTCAGAATGTTTTAGTTTTTTTGTATGCCCCCCATTTGCTTTAATGACAGTGTGCATTGGAGATGGCATGGATAATCCATGTTAACCCATGATTTTCAAGTGCCCAGAACTTTCTGGGCCTTTAAGTGCTCCTATAAATTTTGATGGGGTCTGACCCTTTGTACAAAGAAGTTAACGAGGTCAAAAATCAATTATTAATATAATTAATAAGTAATTTGGCCAAGAAATAGTGCAGAATCTTAAATATTCCTTCATTTTAAATGTCTTAACTTTTCTTTGTTTCAAATCTTTCAAAATCCTACATTTTTTATTTTTTCCAGGTCTACATGAAAAAAAAATGGGGAAAAAAATCTGTGATCTCAGACTTTTGGACCCCACTGTATATTTTCCCAATCAAATACAATTAAGAACAACATTTTTAATGTGTGACTATTTGATGCACAGTCTAAGGGTCTCTGGTGTCATCTTTTTGGATTTCACCTACTTAAACACAACAGCTTTGTATTTAATATCGCACCATAAACAACGACCATATTTTCATTGTTTCAAGCTAAGATTGATTGAAGCTAATAACATAGTTAATGTGTGATCTTCATAGTCAGACACTGATCATTATCCATAAGCCATCTATTTCTCAATAGTAGAACACTCCCAGTCAAAGTTAGTGATATATAACATAACCTTTCTGTGATATTCATACATTTTTACATTTCTACATGATAATAGCATCACTACCCATGTTTCATAAATTACATAATTTCCCCTAAAAATATCAGAATGAAGTAAAGTACGACAGGGCCCGTGTGTGTGTGTGTGTGTGTGTGTGTGTGTGTGTGTGTGTGTGTGTGTGTGTGTGTGTGCCTTGTACAGTGGATAGTCTTATTTACATAAAAATGACAAGATGGTGAGGGAATATTGCTGTGATGTGTTAATGTCTTTGCCACCAGCATTTTGGAAAAAGATGTGACTGTTAGATATACAAAACATGAATTCAGCAGCAGCTATTCAACAGGCCCTCCTTCCTATGACATCATCCATCCAAGGCTGCACAAAAAAAAAGGTTTGCCCTTTTTTAGCAATGTTGACTGTAAGAGAAGAGTGTGATGTTTGCTCTAAAAGTCTGCATCTTAGCTGAAAGTATAAAGGTGATAGTGTACTCAAGTATTCTGGCAGGTGCTCAGTGACAGTTTCGCTACTGCTGGATTTCTGCTGGCAGATTGTGTCCATTAGATAGAGTTCCAGTGAAGTGTGTGTATTTCATGCATTGCTTTGGATTGTATGCGTTGTAATGTGTTGGATGAGAATGCAAGCACATTTTCACAGGCATGTCTGTCCTACATGTGGTAGGCAGCAGAGGTGAGTATGTGGCAAGCATTTGTTATCGTATAAGGTTCATATTCAAATGAAGACGATCTTATATATTCTTATTAAAAATCCAACTTGTTGACAAACATACCATCATCTCTCCTACTTTATTAATGGCAAATGATAGCAACAAACAAATTGCAATTGTGAAGTATTTCAACAACATAAAATAGCATCATGTCCATGCTAAAAAGTAAAATTTGAACAGAAGTAATTACTGCACCCATAACACACAGTGTTATGAACAAAAAAACAGGTAGGTCGGCTGCTTTGGCGCAAGCCAACCTGCCCAGTAAAAAGTGCAGGTAAAAAAGTTCATAGGTAATAAATAATGCAAGACTTAAAAATAAATCCAAAAATATGGTTAAGTATGTCATTTTACAGTGATTTTAGGCAAGTATTAGGACTCAAATAAAGACACAGCATTCTGCATAGGATTTCCCCATTACAAATTCCTAATGTTCAGTTAAAATGAATGGGAGTCCGTGATGTATGTGAAAAGGAGATTCAATTCTTCACAGCAATCAGCTGAATACAATCCCAACCATCTGGCAACAGGGGAAGAGGGTTCAGAGCAAATTAAAACCACCCAAGGAGCCTGAGGGATTCGAAACACATTCATATTTCATTTCTGGGTGGAAAATAATAGTGTGTGTACGATGTGCACGTGTGTCGGAGTGTGTATGTGTGTGTTAGTGTGTGTGTGTGTGTGTGTGTGTGTTGGGATAATTTCAGAATTGTATAAAGGAGACTGCTGACGGCATGAATTACTATAGACAGCCGATCACTGCACGGCGTGTGACCCAGGAGGAAAAGATTGGAGTTTTGGTCAACTGCTTAGAGTTTTGGTATTGCACAAAAAAACGAAACATTATTCGTACAACAGCTTCCTCATTACAGCAGAGAACAGGAGAGGGGGAGTGAGAGACAGTGTTCATATACAGGTTCATGTATACTTTTTTTTTGCTTTTGTAGTACATAGTTCTTTATTTGATTTTCCCCTCTATAATGTGAAAAGTATCTCAAAAATCCACTTAATCTAACAAATCATGTCACAATCGAACAAATGTGACATAGGGCATGTGGAGGGATATGGAATATTGCAGTATTGTGTAATATTTACCATTCTTAATTAGATTAACAGCACAAGTATTTTTCAGTTATTTCTATATTTACAAAAAACTATGCATGCACATAAGTAAAATAATATACATTATTTATAGTCTCTTAAAAAGTTACTTAATTTTTCAGCAATTTGTGCAGTTTACAATATAGCCTGTACATATATTTTAATATTGTTCAAGTATTTTGTATTTTCATTTATACATTAAATGCTAAAATGGACACAAAAATGGATGACATAATTCTAAGTATGGTTTTCATTCAGAGTGTAATTGTTTCAAGTCGATACCCACACTGATTAGGAGACCACATGCAGACACTGGACCAACAGACCCTTAAGAGCAAGGGAATACACAGGGGAGGAAGCATCACACTACAGAAAGTACAAAAACCGTGGGGTATTTTACTAAGACCAACAGAAAGAATAAAAACTCTGTGGGGTATTTCACAAAGCAAAACAAAAAGAACAAACATACCTGTGGGGTATTTAAGTGGGGGAGGGTATTTCATGAAGCAAGATTAAATTAGCCAACTAACATGGTTTCATCCATTGCATATCTCCCAGTTGAACATATTAACTACATTTACCTGGCTATATAATACCTGCTCTGTACAAGACCTCCTGGTCGGTGGAATCAGTGTGATGCTGAGGAACACTGTTAACCAGGGGCATATTGTATGAAGTTTCTACACAACTCAACTCAACCTTATTTCAAATAAGATGGTGGCAGCTAATTCTCAAATGAACATGTTTTTCAAGTTCCTTCTCACTATATACCTAACTGAATCTATATTGTTAAATTATTGTTGATGACTGCATAAGCATGTCAAAACATTCATGTATAGAATCACTGAATAGTAAAGATAAGTTAAAGGAAATGCAAGAGAAGGAAATGTGCCATGTCAGGAAAGTTGGGCCTCATGAAAACTTAGGGAAAACACAGAGTGTTAATCCAGCACGTGATGAAGATACATTTCAATCAACCCATCTATTCAGCCTATATATATACACACACACACACACACACACACACATACATACAGTGGGGTCCAAAAATCTGAGACCACAATGAAATTTTTTTTCCTTAACCAATTTCATGTAAACCTGGAAATAATCAGAAAGTTTTAGGATTCTGAAACATTTAAAGAAAGAAAAGTTATGACATCTGAAATGAAGACATATTGAACATTCTGCAGAATGTCTCGGTCAAATTTAAGGGAATGTGTGACACTGACCCTGTCAATCCCTTTGTAGAAAAGGTCAGACCACATCAAACATTTATTGGGCCACTCAAAGGCAAAGAAAGTTATGTGCACTTAAAGGCCATGTGATGTATCGTCAGGTTTTGCTAAAATTTGTGGAGTCTATGCCAGCTCTGGGCCAATGTTTAAGTGTAACTTAAAGAATGAGAGGAAAAGTAATGTCAGTTTAAATCTACTGCACTATATGGACACTGAAGGGTACTTTCATGACAGACCTGTAGAGTGAGATGCACCTTTCAGCTTTAAGGTAATATTCTAAAGGTTAACAGCAACATACAGAACGCGGTCTACAGCTTTCTGCTAAGATGCTACAGGTTAACAGCAGCATAAAGAATAGGGCTGACAGCTTTATGCTAAGATGTTAGAGGTTAACAGAGCCTATGACCTTGGGTACATGTGCAATTGGTGCAATATCTACAAAGCACCTGTGTATATTGGTAATCACCAGGGCAAGGGTGTTCCCAGAACGTTTTCACAAGGTAGTGCATCAACTTCTTCAAGCACAGAAGTGCATTAACAGTAGGGTGCCACTGCATTACCAAGGACTGTTATTATATGACATTATATACTGTTCTTCAGGCAATATTTTTGTCTGTGGCAAATAAATACCTAGAGCATATTAAAACAAACGCAAATAAATATTCATTGACTGAAACAGCCATGCGACCCTATCTTAAAAACTAGGATTAGCAATGGCACCACAGAAAGAGCAGTAAGAAAAAAAATAGGATAATAAAAATAGGGGTAGCTGTAAGAAAAGCTAGGATTACTGGTGACAGCAATGTAGCGGTAGCAGTTAGAAAAATAGGATTACTGTTAATGGAATCGTAGTGGTAGCAGCAAGCCTCTACAGAAGCATTTCGTATATCTGCACACTTTATATATCTGCACCAAATATGAACAAAGTATATTACAAAAAAACAAACAATACATAGGCCTATCATACACACTGTGCCGTTAGCAAGTGGTTTAGCAAAGGTGGACCCATTTCTTTAAAAAACAAAATAGTTTACGTTTGTGATTGTGGCAGTTGGCAAATGTCAGACTCTTGTGTTCTTTCCTGATTCTAGTCATAGAAATGGTCTCCTGATGATGCAAGCATCACTGAATGAATAAATTTATTAACTTTGCAACACATACAGGCTTTGGTGGTCATTTTAAAAAACGCCTCATGATGTGTATGACCCGCGAAAAATACACGTCCTTTTATATCCTTTCGGTGTTTCAAACAAACTGTTCGTTATACTCATGTTTTTCTCAGTGAAATGTAATTATAACTTAGCTTTGCTTACAATAACAGGAATGTTCCAAATCGTTTTATTTGACATTGCAAAAGGACGTGTGTGTATTTCAGGGAACTCAAAGCAAGAAGAGTGTTGATATGGATAAACCGTTGTGCAGGCTCAAATAAACATGTTTGTTGTATAAACTGGGTTTTCACCCACTTTAAAACAAAGTGGGTTTTCACCCACTTTACACAAGATTCGTTCAGCAGAATCTTCTCTGTCTTCTTTTAAGTCTTAATTACGCTCAAGCTGCAGTCTAAATCACCCTCAGCTGGGCTGGCTATTTTGACAATTTAATTGATTAATTGACTCCTCGTTGTCAGAAAGGACTTATCAGTCAATGAAAATAACACATTTTAAAAGCAACACAGTATAATGTACATTCCAAAAATATCTAAATTTACATACATTCAGCAAATAATGTTCAGATTTATTTGAAATAATAAATTTGAAAAATTAAGGATGCCAGATTCAACATTATTCCACAGTGGACAGCCCTGCAATCTGTAGTATGAATGAATTGTCTGACACAAAAAATGGACATTAGGCTGCTATGCATGCTACTTCCATAGCATAGCAGGAGACATTCTCATATCTCTGCCCCTACATGATTGACAATACGGTTATACAATTTTCAGTGACTAAATTGCATTCTTGGCTATTCATCAATAAACTTTCATTTCAAACTCCTGTGGGGTGATTTCTAGCAACGTTTCCTCCAGTTGCTTGTAGTATTGGTATATGCGACCTCTGTCTTGCATAGTTTGAATATTACTTTGGTTTTGTTTTTTATCTAGCCATTAATGTCTGCAAAGCCAAAGAATTTTGAAATGGCACTTTGCTAGGCCAGTGGAGTAATGATAGTCTTAGCAGAGACTGAGTCTCCACCCTCAGCCATGTGAGCTATTTTATATTTTGTGAACACGATTTCAGCATAGGAGATGGAAGCTACGTATGAAATAAGGGTTTATTTAAGTAACGACTGCATTAGCATTTTGAAAACTGATTTCTTCAGAACAATCAGGTTGATAACAAAGTTTAATCTCTGTGGCTAAAACAAATGTTTGAACATCAAATTTATAGCATGGACTGAAAAATAAAAACTGTGTTAAAACACATCTGAAGTTCAAAGTTGAATGGAAGGTAACTGGAGCAGCACTATAGAAGCTTTCTGACTCAGCAGGATCAGGTAAGCGTGACCAATCTTGGGTACAGGGTCTTTCTCCTCTCTCACTTGTGCTGTACTTGGACAGGCTTGCTCACAATTGGATCCGACTGCATTTGTGAAGGAATTTTGTGGGCTCTGAATGGGTCAGGTCTTGATTTTGGAGCTGAAAGACCGAAGTGGTGCACCAAAACACAGAACAACAACAACAAAGTGCAATTAGCCAGCTAAAACATTTTGTAGCCCTGTTTTAATTTGGTATCTATGGGCAAGATTGCACTTGTGAAGAATGGACTTCACCCTTTCTTTTCTGGCCTTTCTGACATTTTAGTTGCAGTTAAATGTCACTGATCAGTGAAAGAAAACCATGTGCACATACTTTGACGAAGAGATTGTTGTGTTCCATAATTACTTTCATTATTTCATAACTCATCATGTGTTCCATTATGACCACTATTTAATGTGCTTAAACCAGTATATTAGCTAATGAGGTTTGTATGATGATAGTAAACAAGGAGTAGATTTTATCATCCATACAGTGTAGCTTCTATCTGATGGAATCAGTTGGGAGTAACTGCATTGATTGCAGCCTGACCAAGGAAAAAAAAAACAAAAGCTGATTCAGCAGTAACAACAGAAAAATCTGAGTACATTAAGTAATTTCAGATTTATTGCTAAGCTTCACCAGTGTACACAGGTGTTATGTATGGTTTGCTCCTGATCTCACCTTCACCCGTATGCTCTTGGACTTTGCTTAGCGGTGGATCACCTTATACAGAACCATCATTTAAAATACCCTTCTCACTGATGTGAGAAATCAAGACACATAAAAATATTCTTGTTTTCAAACCGGAGTATTTTAACATTACATTGGTAAAAACAAATGCATAGCAGGGCTTGTGTTCTAGTAATCTGCATCAGAAAATGTGTAGGTGTGCACAACAGGGGCCGATCCACCAACGCAGGCCACCTCCTGCTCTTACTCAATCAACGATATGGATAAAATCATGAGCTACAGCACTGCACATTGTTGTGGTAGAGAACAATAATATTGGTGGAAACAAAAACCAACATACACACTGTTTCTCCAGGACTGGAGTTAAACCTGCACACAACTGCGGCCCTCCAGGACTGGAGTTAAACCTGCAGACACTGCAGCCCTCCAGGACTGGAGTTAAACCTGCAGACACTGCAGCCCTCCAGGACTGGAGTTAAACCTGCAGACACTGCCCCTTCCAGGACTAGAGTTAAACCTGCAGACAACTGCAGCCCTCCAGGACTGGAGTTAAACCTGCAGACACTGCGGCCCTCCAGGACTGGAGTTAAACCTGAAGAAACTGCAGCCCTCCAGGACTGGACTTAAACCTGCAGACACTGCAGCCCTCAGGACTGGAGTTAAACCTGCAGACACTGTGGTCCTCCAGGACTGGAGTTAAACCTGCAGACACTGCAGCCCTCAGGACTGGAGTTAAACCTGCAGACACTGCGGCCCTCCAGGGCTGGAATTGTGCATCCCTGAACTGAAGTGACAGATTAACAAAGCATGATATCCTAATTTGATAAAAACATCTAAAACTAAATCATTATATATAATCATTAAGGCTTTCAGCATTTAATATGTTAATGTATGCAATTAATAACTGAAATTTTGAGATAAATCAAGATTTTAAAAGTTAATCATTTGAGAGCACAATAATTATACACATATGTTATGCATAGATTTATATCTACTTTATGTTTTGTGGCAATATTTTTCATAATAATCATTATGTATTGATTCATCCATTCATTTAATTTCATATGTTCCTGTATAAAGCCAGGATGGTGAAGTTTTTATAAAAACTTCAAAAATAATTTCCCACTCTGTTATCTTCCAAATATTCTGCTTTGGAGAGGTGGAATAAATAATACAGCAAGAAGTGAAACAGACTCAACTTAGTAAGGAAAGGTGCTATTTGTAATTATATAATTTGGAATCAGAGGTACTGGTGAGTACACATTTTCATTGGCTATAATGTCTTACTTCTTCATAACGCATCTTCATAACATGCTGGACTGATGTTTGAATGCATCTGTTTTGCCTGAATTGCATACGCCCTCAGAATAAAACCTTATCTATGCTTCAGAAGCAAAGTGTCACCCAATTGATCATGTGTTGTGTCCCCTTTAATCATATATGGCTTGGCCACTGTAATATTTGCCAGCTGATTTTTGTGTACATCATGCAAAGTCGGCAGTACCGGTATATGGTGATGAAACAATGGCTTTTTTGGAGGAGGAAGAGATTTTAATGTAGTCTTGTTGAGTTTAGATAATTCTACCTATCTATCTATTTATCTATCTATCTATTTATCTATCTATCTATCTAGACAACTGCAATGATCATTTTAAATTAATGATGCACAACTGAAGGCTGCTCTGGCAACCAAATGTCATTTTTCACTAAGATGCCTCTAGCCCTTTTCTATTAAAAGAAGACCAGTTAGCTCCAAACCGTCAGATGTGGAAATCATATTTTCCCTGCAAAACGTATCTAGAGTGCGTATTCAGAAATGGGGCACGGTTCTGCATGCAGTATGTGTTAAACAGGGTGAAGTTCCCCTGAGACCCCCGCCCCTCCAACTTCCACCTTTGTATGAATCATATCCTGAAATAGTTTTGAAAAACGTTTTTTTTTTTTTTCAAATTCGGCAAAACTAATGAAAGAATAACCACATAAAGGAAAGATGAGAAATAAAACAGAATGAAACTTCCCCTGCTCCTGAACAGTCACTATGCTCACACAATTCAAAGCAGCACAGTTCTTGCCTTTTAATTCGTATTTAATGTGCCACAAAGTATTGCACTAGCAATCATGAAAGCAGCATCTACTGAGTGTAACCTCCTTTAACCAAATGGAGCCTCAAAGAGATCTGTCATTTGGGTGCCAATATTTGAGGGAACAATAAGCCAATTTTTCGTTCATTTTATTTGTAACATTTTTAACCCCATATAGTCAAGATAATAAATGAAATGTTCTGTTTTTTTAACTTTTCCCCAGTGGACAGCCTCAAACTTATGGTCAAGCTACTGCCATGGTCTGTTTCATTAGTGTCTTGTAGACTATGTTTAATCATGCAAGATTCCTGATCAAAGCATGCCATCATGCAGGTCATTTCTATGTATTGAACGAGCACGATTATTTATTAACCTGGAATTCTGTCTGAGCAAGTCCCCATATTTCTGTCCGTGTCAAAACCCTGATTCATTCCCCCTTCCCAATCAGTGTGAAAGCGCATGTACATTTTTTTTGCAGGTGTAACAAATATAAAATTATGAGACTTCGGTGACATGGGCGATGTTGAATGTTTTTCTTTGTTATTTTTCTGATGCTCAGATGGTAAGATGCAACTACACTCAGGGTGAACAAACAGAAAAATCCTACTGTTTTCTCTTTCATTTTTACCCTTCTGTTTCAGTTTGGTTATTGTTTAGTTTCATGTTTTTGTCATTGCAGTTTCCCCCATGATGTATATAAGAAAAATAATGGATAAAACTCTACAGATTGCTTTGGGGTGACATTTTTGAGTCAAGCAGTACTGTTTCCTTTGAGAAAAATCCACCATGGTGCTATGTTTGAACAGGAGTCCATGCCTGGAGAGTGAGGATTCTCGATTCCTACTCCTCTTGCTCCTTCCCTGTTCTGTTGCAGACAGTTCCCCCAAAACAAACATAGACTGCCATTTTTGCCAGCATGTGTGCCATCTTCTTTTTTTATTGTTCACTGTCCTTAACATTTCATCGAAACCTTAAGTCTTGATGCAACAAGGTCACACAGTAAGCTGATTATGTTTGGTTTAAATCAGGTTAAATGTCTTCAAAGCTGTAATAAACCAATTGTTTACATTAGTGAAGTTTGTAAACAATTTTATTTGCATTTTCAATTTTTCTGATTTTTTAAACTTGCAAATGAAATTATCTATAAATTTGTTTATTGTTATTTTAGGGATTTTTGTTGCTCTCTTTTGACTATTATTATTATTATATTCTAGCACTTTGATTCCCTGACATCTTTTTGGTTTCTGCCCTTTTCTTTCTTGTCTCGCCACTCGTTGTCCTCCTGTTTCTCTTTGTCAGGTTTTGTCACACTGTCATAGGAGGGTAGGGAGGCGGTGGAGGGCGTGCCCTCTTTCTTCTCCTGATTTGTGCCGCCATTCTCCAGTTTGCCATTGCCTGGCTGGCGTTTGCAGACGAAGCCCCGTCTGGCCAGGTAGCAGCGGTAAGCGCGCTGAATGGTAATGGCGGAAACCTCCTCCTGCTTGCGGCGCAGCGTGGTGGTGATGGGCTCGTACGAGACCTTCGAGGGGTTGGCGGCCACAAAGCGTTCTTCCATCTGCTGCCGCAGCATGTCCAGCTCGCCGCTGTCGCCCAGCACACGCTTGGTGAAGGCAAACAGGATGTCCAGGCAGTGGATGCGGTCCCCGCTCACCATGGGCATGTCCATGGCGATCAGCTCGATAGTGTTGGGTTTGGGCACGCGCAGCGGGTGCTCCAGGGCATCGGCAAAGTCGGACAGCTTGGCGTACGCGATGAACTGCGATGCGTCCGGGTCGAATTTCTCCCAGATCTCGTAGAAGGTCTCGAAGTCATCCTCACTCAGTGGGTCGGCGCTCTCCTCGGTGGCTACGCTAAAGTTCTCCAGGATGATGGCGATGTACATGTTGACCACGATGAGGAAGGAGATGATGATGTACATGACGAAGAAAAAGATGCCCACAGAGGGGTTCCCGCAGTCCCCCTTCACGGAGGTGCCGGGGTTCTCCTTGTCCAGGCTGCAGTCGGGAGGCCGGTTCAGGATGGGCAGCAGGAGGCCGTCCCACCCCGCCGACGTGGTGATCATGAACAGGCAGATCATGCTATTGCCAAAGGTCTCGAAATTGTACATGTCGTCAATACCCGCCTCCCTTTTAACATAGGCAAAGTTTGACATGCCGAAGATGGAAAAGATGAACATGACCAGGAAGAGAAGGAGGCCTATATTGAATAAGGCAGGAAGTGACATCATCAGTGCAAACAACAAAGTCCGGATACCCTTGGCTCCTTTGATGAGACGCAGGATACGGCCGATTCGGGCCAGGCGAATCACCCTGAATAGAGTTGGTGACACAAAGTACTTCTCAATAAGGTCAGCCAAAAACATACCTAGAGTTTATGGAGAGATGGGAGAGATGAAGAAACAACTTGTTTACTCAATTGTATGAGGAAATGTTTCAGTTGTACAATTTTTAAGCAAATGTGTATTGGTTTAAGCTGTCCCAAGCACTTGTAAACACTGTGTTGCTAAGGCAGTGTGAAATTAACTCTGCTCCAGCAACACGGCCCAATCTTGCAGTGCGAAATTGGAAGCGCTTCTTGGGACTTTTCCTAGTTTTATGAAAACCAATTGTGTTATTTCAAAATCAAATGGGAAAAATTACATATTCCTTTTGGTTGTGAAAATTTCACCCTGCCTAAATGACTGCCTCATATTTCTTGCAAGCACTACATGATATATTGAGATTAAAAGCTTCAAAGAAAAGAAACCAAACTGTATATTTTTGGTTACTGCACAAAATATTTTTATGCTGATTACAATAAGAACTTGAAAAAATATTAATTACTTGGTAAAACCTCTTGCAAAGCAAACCGTAGGTAAATAATTCTTATGAGGTATATAGATATTATAGATATTACAACTGTGCATACACAAATTAATTTATAGTAGGCTAAACTGGCACCATACCAGTGTCATATTTTAGAAGGTCATTATAAAACTACAGTTATACTTTGTAAAGTAAATCGTAAATCCAACTACAATACTAAAGCATACTGAGGGATGAGCGGATTTACTCACTATAATTATAAATAGGATCAGGGGTGTAGTTTGGATTTAGGGTTAGGGGGTTTGTGTTTGCTTTGGTGGCCAACTGGTTGAGCAGGGGGTGGGTGTGTGTTGGGTGGGTAAAACTAGTGAACAGAGGAGGCCCTGCACAGCTGTCTCCTGACAGTACATCCACTTTGGTTGATTTGTAACATCTATACATATATCATAGTAAACATCTCTCTAACTTTCTTTCCCAGTGTGGACCTCCAGTCAGTGAGCTCCATAGCCCCTCCTTTGAAAAGATGCTATGTCAGGCCTATTTCTGGAGTTGGAGCCTCTTTGGTTTTTCATTGATGCAAGCAAACAAGTTGCAGGCCTAGCCATGAAAAAAAAATCTTCCTTAGATTTAGCACTTCATCGTTGAATGCTCAAACTGAGCAGTTGTAAAAAGGAATGCCACCTTCATTTTGAAAGAAAAATTACATTTTGGCCATGCAACAGACAATACGCTGCGTTTGATATAAAAAAAAAAGGATGGAGAAATTTTGTATAATTACAAAATTGTTATTGCTGATACAGTCTTGCTTAGCTTGCCCTGCTATGCTACTTGTTGCTCTAATTCAGATCTATTCAGCTGTGATTGTTTTCAGTTTGTTACGTTTTCTGTCACGCATTATACATCATGTCAAGCTTAGCTGCGCTGCCGTTTGCGTTTTCTGCCATGTATTAAAAATACAAAGTTGTTATCCCTATCTGCAAGATTTATAAAGCGTATTATGAATCGGAACAGCTCAGCTTCTTTGTGCAAGCGTTGAATGTTATAGATCATTTTCTTGGTACTGCTTTCACTGTGCAGAGAGTTATTCTAGCTTGGCTGCCCTGTCGTGGTACTTGTCAACGAACCACTGCAACTTATTAAACTACTGCCGTCCTGTTCAGCTGTGATTGTTGTCTAGGTTTTAACATGTTTTTTTGTGTATTCTCTCACACTTTAAAGTATTTTTTTCTACCCCTACGAGATCGGTAAGGCATTTTATAAAATGGAGCAGCTCAGCTTCCTTGTGCTTGTGTTAAATGTTATCGATAATTTTCTTGGTACTGCTTATGCTATGCAGAAAGTAATTCTTGCTTGGCTGCCCTGTTGTGCCACTTGCTGAACCACTGCAACTACTGCTGTCCTGTTTAGCTTCCATTGTTGTCAAGGTTTTGCCATTTATGTTACGTATTCTGTCATGAGATCTGTAAGGCATATTATAAGCGGGAGCAGCTCAGCTTCCTTGCTTTAGTGTCAAGTGTTATTGATAATTTTCGTAGTACTACTAATGCAATCTGTAGCCAGATCTTTGCTGCAACAATCGCATGTTGGACCGTCAGCGTTAAGCGTCAGGCACCGTTCATTTGGTTTCATGACCCAATAACATGACATTATATGCTATTTAATCGCTGTAATTGTGGATGTTTTAAAGTTCATATCCATAGCTGTTCCACATTACTGCTATTGGCGTGTTACGTTCTCCTATCATTTCCTCCAGCTTCATCCAATACCATCATTGTCAGCCATTGTACTGAATCAGCTCGTTTCCAAGATTTGTCTTCAAGAGATTCGTTAACATATTTTATACTACTTTGTTAATACACTATGATGTCATAAATGTTCATGTTCATTGACCCTCACTGCCACCTCTGTAATATCAGAGTAATGCATTGTCAGGCATTAAGTGCTTATTGCTTTCATCCATTTATGAGCCGGCAGTTAGTTTGCACAACCAATTTACCTGTTTTGTATATAAAAGTTCATGCTTCATGCACCTTTACACACCATATTATGCCTGCCCAGTACCAGCCAAATGCAGATGGCACCCTCACAAGTTCTGCTCAAGGTTTCTTCCTTAAAATAGAGAGTTTTTTCCTTGCCACTGTTGCCATAGGCTTGCTCTTTGGATCTCAGGCCTGGGTTCTACCACACTGCCATTTGTAACAAGACACAACATAACACAATGGCACATGGTGGCCATTCCCTCACTTCATCTTTGCTATATCCACAGCCTCCTGTCCTGCCTCCCTCCTCTCTCCCTCGCACACACATCCACACACTTTCACGCGTATCTGCACAAGCAGTTAAACTGGAGTCAGCAGGCTCCTCCCAACCGCCACACTGTGAACCGTTCCACCCCTGCGTGCTCTGTTAATCCTGTCCCACATTCGTCCTGTCTCCCTGCTACAGGTGTCTGAGGCAGCCCTCCACTATGCCTGTTTCTAACGGCAACCTTGCATTGGCTCATGGTAGCATAGTCCTAGCTCCCTCCCCATTATCGCCTTCATTCCTCACTGTCAGCGTGTGAGCAAGAACCGGAGAGTACACCTCCCTCTCGGCTGCTGATGACCAAACAGGAGCAGGCGGGCTTCACTCGGTGCTGCCCTATCATTGTACGGTCCCACAGACATCGTACGGCACCCTATCTCCCCTCAGCTATCCCACAGCATTATTTCCAGAACTCGTCTGCCCATAATCCTACTGTCATTCCATGCCCACCACAACCTCCAATTTCCATATTTCAACATTTCAACCTACTCATGTATTCCTCATTCATTACTTAAGCACATTCACAACTTCACAACATCAAAAATTCCTATGCTGCTCTGAATTCGCTGCTGCATCCTCCCTTTTCGATCCTCGAATCCACCCTTGTATCAGATTTAACCATCTTCAATCATGCGTGGTTTTTCTCTCCACTCTTTCAGAATCAGAGCAAACACCACCGCAGCACAAAACGGACTTAATCGAACGGCTGGGTCACCTGTCCTCCAATGCATTGCAGTTATACATCAGGTCGCACACCTCAGACATCCGCACCGCCCACCTCACGCACTCGTCCATTAAAGTCCCTTCATTCCACCCACATTGTCACCTTATTTGCAGTTCTCCTCGCCATAAACCTTGATCAGTATTTCTAAGACAGTAGGTATTATTGATGACTCTAAATTTGATATCTACCTTATGTGAATGGCAAAATTATGTAAGTGAGTGAGGGAACAATGGGCATCTTTAATGATAAAGTGTGTTCCAGTGGTTTCCTGTTGAGGTTGGTGTTACATATTTCATTAGTGGTTTCATGTAAATTTCCACTAGAATGTAATCCCAATGTTCATACTTCATACATTGTGACAGGGGGCTCTGTCCCAGGCTGCGAGTGGAACTTAAACACCTAACCTGACCGTCATACACCTCTATGCACTGCTGTTTCTATTTTCTGTTTTCCCCACTAGTATCACGCACTTTCTCCGTGGGTGAATACCCAAAGTTAGCTGACGTTAGCTCAAACAAGCAAACATATCCATGCCAAGTACACCTTCTAACAGTTCGCTACCATGACCAGCACAAACACACACAAACTCCGGTAAATGTCTTTTGAATGTCATATGTCTTTTATTGTACCTATCATTTGTTAGCGCTCTGAGTTTGTTTAACCATACTGTCGTCTTTTCCCCGTCTTCTCCATTTGGTTGTTTGCTTGTTTAGCTGGAATGCTGAATACTTCCAGGCAGCATCATCACCACAAGGACCCAAACAGAACCATTGCACTGGCTAAGTAGCACCTGACTTGAGTTCTGCATGCGGGGTTCTGGGTGTGTTGGGTCAAACCAATGATAATTGGTTTTGATTGTAAAACCAAAATTATTCTATAAGCAGTAAGGAAATTGTAAATTAATGGTTTGAATATTTGATAAATAATTAACTGCTATATATTGAACACGTCTCACGTCATTACTATTGTCTGTTTTAATGTTTTATATTTTAAGGTCATGGTTGGCATGTTGTGGGGGGAGGGGCCTAGGGTATAAAAAAGCCCCATTTCTATGCTTCTGGGAGGAGAGAAGAGATTTATTGTGTTTGTGAGCAGAAAGTAGCTGAGGTTAGGTTTGTGATTTGAGTTTGTTGTTTTTGTAATGTATGTATTTTTTTCTTGTTTTGACTGTATATATTTTCTTGCTCTTATTTCACTTATTTTGTCACTTTTGCACTTGGTTGGATTTTTTATAAATAAACATTTATTTTATTTTTTATAAATAAACTGTTTTTGTGGCGTCTAGACAGACAGAGCCCAGCTGTCCATTCTAGACAAAATGCATATTATAATTACCAAAACAAAGTTCTAAAGCCTACGGTTTGTGCTTTGCAAGAACTGGTTTGAGCTGATATCCTTTACTGCACATCCAGGTGTGGAAAACCATGGAAGTTCCAAGACATTTTTAGTGGCAGTACTAGGTAGGTACCTAAGTCTGGCAGTTCTACAGAGTCAGAATTCTCAGTTCACCTTTACCTGCTCAGGCTTTTCCCAGTGGCAGGAAGCACCTGCTCAGCAACAGGGTTATGCAGTGCCTAAAATGTGCTCTTTCACTCACTCACCTACAATGGACAGGATGACCACAACAACATCAAAGATGTTCCAGCCAATGGTGAAGTAGTAGTGGCGCAGTGCAAACAGCTTCAGCACAAACTCAGTGGTGAAGGCCACGATGAAGATGAAATTAATCCAGTACAGGATGGTCTCCATGTCCTCCGTCTGATCATCTGTTTCCACCATCATAGTAACCATGTTGAGGCAGATGAGGATCATGATGGAGATGTCGAACACCTGCTGCGTCACAAAGTCGAAAACCATTCCTTGGATGTTGTTCTGGAATGGGAAAAGAGATGGCTTTGTTAGGGGCAAAGGTAATGCTAATTTGCATGGAGTACGGAGCATTTGGCCAAAACAACTGTAGACAGCACCTAGATGGGCTCCACAGTAAGTATTTCCAATCAGCAGGGCTTCTGCGACTGACATCTTGCATGAACTGCAGTTTCTGAGCAAAAAAATACAGCTTGTCTGTACGCTCGCATGTAGCTCTCAGTGACTCTTGCAAGTGTATGAAAAGAGCAGTTGAGGAGACAGTCTGCAGGACTGTATTTTAAGCCCAATGTTAAAACAAAGGCTTATGGGTAGCTCATTCGGAACATCTGGAAACAGATGTGAGCCCTGCGACTGAATGTGGGAGCCCCACCTGTGCCATCATCAGCAATGGCTGGAAGCTTATATTGGTGGCATCGATCGACCCAGCCTTATCAGGGAAAGATAGGTGAAACTAGTTTAAATTGTGGTTCTCCTCACTCTCAAAGCTCACTGCTACTTGGCCAGGCCCCTGCAGAGAAATACAGTATATGCTGACTTTGTCATCCTCTTACCACAAAGCCCGTATGTAATTGGTGGTGTGTCTGAAGTGCGAAAAGAAGTGAGGGCCACTTTTTCACAAGAAACAGCACATTGTGTGATACAGGTATTTAACCTGCTGGACAAAACAACTGGTAGAACACCTTTACTGCAGCAATTTCCCTTATTTCTTTCTTAACTTGACCTCGCATATTACAATATTCAATCTTATTTTCTTCTGAGCAGTCAAACTTTTTAAATAACTTCCTTTTTCGTTTCAAACTGTCCTGTAATGCCTTGTTCATTCCTTGTGGATGCCTCTTTTTCAGTTTCCCCTCATAATAATCTTTTTAAATATGCTCAACATTTCTTTCACAGTTTTGCCATCTAGATGTACCCAGTTTATATTCATTGTATAATTTCACATCTTAACAAACTCTGCTTGGAGGATGTAGACAGCTTTGCAGGATGTTAATTTGCCAGAAGACTTCAAAAAGTAATTGCACAATGGTCACTTGTTCTGAGTGGCTCCCCTACCTCAGCACTACAGATTCTGTATCAGAACCAGATCTAGAACTGTGTTCTCTTTTTTAGGTTGAGGTTTGACTGAATTCTTTAAAGACTGCATTCTTTAAAACTCACTGTGGGAGAGATTTGTTTTTTATTTTCTAAAATACATGCCATCTCGTGAAGTGGTTTAAATAGCAACCATTCAGTCCAGAGCATTTTCTCCCATTCTGCTTTTGAAGTGAGTAGGGGATTAGATCTGGGGAAACTTGCTGTGCAGCTTGAGTAATGACATACTGAGAGAAAACTCATACCAGGGGTCGAGGAATGGGCTTCTGTGGTTTCTTGGAGCCCAATTTTTTCATGGCATTGTAGTATTTTTTCTGCTCCTCCGTCATGAAGATGTCCTGTCCACCAAAGTATATAGAGAAAACAAAACAGGGTTATAACCTTAAAACTGGGCAACCATTCATAGTTGAACAATGTTTGCTACTGACTCATAAACACAGTTTGATTTCTGAACTTGTGATTTCTGAATTCGGTAAAATGTGTGAAAGAATACACATTTAATTTTGAGTCAAAGGAAGCCCAAATGTTGATTCATACTAAAGTTGAAAACATTACGGAAAAACTTGATGTCAATGAATATCGAAATCAATCATACATATCGTGTGAATCATCAAGCCGTCCACCCAAGTCTGCTGCTGAAATTAAACTGTAGTGGTCGGTTATTCATCTTATCAGAAAAGGAGAGGAAGAAAGGAAAGTGTCTTATCTTTTTCTTTTGCTGGTTGAAGTTGTCGATGATGACACCAATAAAGAGGTTGAGGGTGAAGAAGGAGCCAAAGATGATGAAAATGACAAAGTAGATGTACATGTAGATGTTGTCCTCGTAGATAGGCTGATCTTCCACCTGCCAAGAAAAAACACCCGTTATTTCAAAAACGATCATGAGGAACAACACGATCACATGGTACACCACAAATACTCAGCGCAACATCACCTATTCAGCTTGTAGTCCCTGTTCGGATCAGACTCCCATTATTGAACAATGAGCTTAGGTTTTCACTTCTGCATTAACTTTTGGCTTTTTGTTGTGGGATTGTCTGATGATTTCATAGCAGTATCCATAAACTACCCCATAAACTCCAAACTCAGCATTCAACACTAGAAAATCGCTCACAGAGGTTCTCCTCAAATACTCCCTTGGTCTCAGGCATAACTTTAAAGAACAGATCAACCAATTCTTACACAACACCGTCAAAACTCTCACTGGACAAACGAAAGCCGCCGTAAAAGAAATGAAAGAGACCGTCCTTGACAAACAGTTAAGCAGCATGAATGTATAAGACTGCATGCAAACACAGCTGAAGCTAATACCTGAAACCTGGAAGGAAACAATATTTCACTCTATGCACCCTACAAGTGCCACATCAGAGTGATGATACAAACAGAAGTCAACCCAGGCCCATCATTGCAAAGTTAAAACATTGAAGTTCTTCTTTATTATCAAAGAAGAGGATGACCATCCAGAGCACATCCAGTAAATACATAATAAAATCATACAGGTTATATATATATATGTCTCAAGAAAGGTTCAAGGCATTCATCTGGAGGGAAGAATTATAACCAACATGTTTCAGCTTACCCGCCTTACTCAGTTATTATACAATGTGCAATGTGTTGATTACTTTTTGATTCACAAGTAATCAACATGACGTGTTACAAATTAACCCTGACACAGACTAGTCAGCTGAAACATGTTGGTACAACTCCTCTGTGGATACACTGTTTTTTCATTCTTTCCTCCAGTGAGTTAAACCTCTCTTGAACCCATCTCTCTAATCAATGGACTACGTTCAAGGCGCACCGTTTGATTTCTCACTTTCTGAGTGTTTTTTTCCTCTTAGGGTGTGTCTTTTTATGTATGCGTAACTGCAGTGGTGGCATAACTCTGATGGGGCTCTGTATCTTAATCAGGACCTCAGACCAGGAAAAGCCCCACTGAATAATAATGTACAGCTACAGCAGCTGTCAGGTCTATGGTAACCATTCGTTGGATCAAACAAAGGATGGTCACACATTGATTATCTTAATTCTTTTCTAGATGTAATTTCATATAATAATATTAATGTAATATGTGATTAAAGACAGCGAAATTAAAAATGTTTTATTTTTTCTCTTGTGTTAGACCTAAACCTTTTACCTCTAGTTTAAACTGACTGATATGAACCCCCTACACAATAATGCTACCAACCTAGTGATAGCTAGCTTAATGAAGAGGCTAGCATCCAGCTGCAATTGTTCATATTATTTGAAACTAACATTAGCTAGCTAGCAGTTGTCTCCAGTGATGTTGTGTAAAATGTCAAGATGTATTTCTATTCATTTTACTTTTACAAGATTGAAGAATGCAGCATCGAGCTAATTAGATCAAGCGGCTATAGAAAACTATCTAATGTTATGGCTCCGTCGATTGCTACCTGGCTAATTATGTTTGCAGTATCATTTAGGCTTCTCAGCTAGTGAGCTAATAAGCAGCATAAGCTACCATCTCTATAAAGCATCCACTACAGAGCTTGTCAACTAATAACTAACAAAAAAACTAATTATGAAAATAGTATAACAGCAACACTCAAATACAAAAGATAGTGTTTTATAACGTCTAATACTACCATTAAGCTGTTCAGTTACCATTATGCTAAGGTAAATATTTATGTGCCAGGTTTCCTCTGACAGCCAATACTGCTGAATTTCAAGGGTAGGGTCACACAGAGCACGACATTGAGGCAAATGTGTACTGGAGTAGGATACATCATATGTCACTAATTTTTGTGGTGCATTGTGGGGAATGTTGACTGTATACTGCATCCAATCTTTTTTTGAAAAATTGAACATGTCACAAATTTAGCTCTTTTATTAGTGATTTTAACAATGATATAAACTCTTTTCCTCAGTTATTCATAGATGCATCATGTGCAGACACTGTTGCTTCAGCCAGATGAGGGTAAAGTAGCCCATCATACCTTCCTGGAGTCCACTGCTGCATACATGATGTCCATCCAGCCTTTAAAAGTGGCCTACCAGACAAGAGAAGAGAGTGAGAATCTGAGTAAATTAGAGACAGGAAGAGAGTGAGAATCTGAGTAAATTAGAGACAGGAAGAGAGTGAGAATCAGAGTAAATTAGAGACAGGAAGAGAGTGAGAATCAGAGTAAATTAGAGACAGGAAGACAGTAGGAATCAGAGTAAATTAGAGACAGGAAGAGAGTGAGAATCAGAGTAAATTAGAGACAGGAAGAGAGTGAGAATCAGAGTAAATTAGAGACAGGAAGAGAGTGAGAATCAGAGTAAATTAGAGACAGGAAGAGAGTGAGAATCAGAGTAAATTAGAGACAGGAAGAGAGTGAGAATCAGAGTAAATTATAGACAGGAAGAGAGTGGGAATCTGAGTAAATTAGAGACAGGAAGAGAGTGAGAATCTGAGAAAATTAGAGACAGGAAGAGAGTGAGAATCATAGTTACTTAGAAGGAGGAAGAGAGTGGGAATTAAGAGTTAATTATAGTGAGGAAGAGATTGAGAAGTATGAAGTCAGCTGCCTTATAAGGTAGAATTTTCAGTACTATCACAATTTTGCACATTTGTCCGTCCTCGGTATGTCATAGGTCCAATAAATATCTATGACCTGGGGTGTGTTACAAACCAAAGACATCAAAAAAATGTAACCTTCAAAGGTGCTTTATTTCAGTTAAATTTGAAGGCAGCATCCTTCACCAGGTAGGACATCTCATTTGTCACAAACATGTTTCATTTCTGTTAAAAGAATGGCAGCTGGTGTCACCACTTTGATTGGTAAAAGTTTACTTTGGAGTTTAGATTGTGCCAGTTTAATTGTGCCACACGCTTGATCAATAGCTAGCATTTTTTTATCGTTGTTAACATAGCTATTGCTAACACTGATGTTGACACTGATGCTAGCAACATAAAGTTCATAGTGAGCAGGCTGCATTTCCACGATAGGACAAAATATCAGTCCAGGTGCCGGGAATGTGTCAGTGTGAGGAATTAATGTTGTTTATTTGCTAAAGGAAGGGTGGAGTAGAGGGATAGCAAGTGAGAAGTGAAGCTCACTAATAAGAATGCAGGCAGCTGACATCATATTGGGGACCTATAATTATGAAATTTTGAAACATATGACCAGAATAGAAAATGACAAGAACAGATCACTAAACCTGTCAAGAAAATGAACAAGTAAAAAGAAGGAGCTCTCACCACTTGCAGTAGAGCCAGATAGCCAGCACCCACATTGTCAAAGTTAATCTTGACATTCTTCCACCGAACGTCAGTGTAGTTGGCGTTGATGAGGTTGAAACACTGGGTTTTGTTGTTGACGTCTTCTGGGAGAAAGCGCTCCCCTGCAGTCTCATTGTTGCAGTAATAATACTTCCCCGCGAACAAGTTGACTCCCATGATACTGAAAATCAGCCAAAAGATGAGGCACACCAGCAAGACATTCATAATGGAGGGGATGGCTCCAACCAGGGCGTTCACTACCACCTAGACCAGAGAGACAGGGCACTACAGTGAGAATATCACAACACACGCAAAAACATATTTATGGACAAATACACAAACGAACAGATGCACACACACACGTATGTACGCCCATACACACAGACACGGCCCTACAGTGAGAATATCACAGCACACGTGAACACATACATATGCACACACACACACGTATGCACACGCAGACACAGTCATGGCACTACAGTGAGAATATCACAGTGCACGCATACAAACACATACATATGCTGGTGAGCTCGAAACAGGGGAGGAACAAACTTTACCTTTAAAACTTAATCCTCCTTGATTAATGATAAAAACGAATTACTCACAGAGTAATTAAAACCAGCGGATGTAAACATAACACTAGTTTCATAACAAAATGATAACATTTGTTATATTCTGTAATCTGTCAACAACTGTACTCTTTCTCCAAACTCAAGTAACATTGTTACCTCAAAAGGATCTGAAAAAATTCTGCAGTTTAGGTACTCGTGAAACAAAACTTTTTGTGTTAAACTTTATGGTGCATTGCACCCAAAGCTGATGTTATATACATATAAAATGTTGTTTCATCCACATTCATTCTTTGTATTAATTAAAAATGATTTTAGTACATTTACTTGTCTTTGTGTTTTGTAATACTACAGTGACAACATGAAAGACAGTTAGACCATTATAATTAATTTAATTACCATCCTTGCTAATTAATTTCACAATAGTACAAATTTCAGTCAATCTGTGCAGTTTCCTGTGCATTTAAAGGGCAGAATTACAGATGAGGTTAACAAATCATTCTTCTCTGACTTCAGACAAAGAAAAAGAGTTCAATTATCCAGAAATTACTAGGTAGGTATAACAACTGCTACACAGATTAGTAAAAAAAATGTACCACTATTGCAAAATTAAACTAAAAACTTACATCAATTGGTGGTAATTACTCTGTAAATTACTTATTGGTTGAATATAATAATAGGTGTGAGTATTACAGTAAGAGTATTACAGCACAGACACACACACAGGGCACTACAGTGATAGTATCATAGCGCACACGCACGCACACACACACACACACAGGGCAATACAGTGAGAGTTTCACATCACACACACACACACACACACACACACACACACAGGGCACTATAGTGGGGGTATCACAGCACACACACTTTCAGAGCACCTGCATGATTGTCTGATGTTTGGAAATGTTTGATATTTAGAAACGTTTTAATCTTTGCTAAATTTAACTAATTTATCTCCTTAATAAACTACAAGTTTTTTATACATATATAAATCCATGAATAAGTATTAGTCCCATCTAATTTCCTAAATTTTTGCATATTTCTGACTGAATGTTATCAAATCTAGACCTATAACCAAGTATTAGATAAAAGTGAAGAGTGAAACAAGAACACAACTGTTCACACTTCAGCTGTTCAACTGTTTATTTATATTCTTTTAAACAAATGTATTTGCACTTGTCTTTGGAAGTAATAGCCCCCTTAGACTCATAAACATTAGCGTGGGTCTATGGTGCATTGCACAAGTAGGTGCATTAAAATCCATTTCTGGTAATCCCATGGCAATAGAAATGTCTACGATTTGAAAAAAACAGAAAGTAATGATAAAGTATAATTTTACCACAGTGAAGCATATTATAGATTAGTGTAATTTTTACAACTGTACTCCCTAGCCCTGTATCCTAAGTCAGTTTAACATATTATTTTAAAACAGTTTTATTACTGCACAGAGCAGCATTTCCCAAAGTGTGGGGTTGAGCCCCCCCCCTCCCCCCCAAACATTGTGGTGGGGGAGGGGGCAGGAGTAGGATGACAATGTTAGTAAAATAAAGTCAGAACTAATTTGGGAGATATGTATTTTTTCATACCATCACACCCTCCAGACATTACACTGGGGTATAAAGTATTTTGACAGCATTTCGAAATTATATTAAAAAAGCTGTTGTTAGTTGCATACACATACAAGATAACTTGAAAAAAAAGTTGTTATGCCCCTGGCCAAATTACTTGTCTGAATTTCAATACTTTTTCTAAACAGTAGTAACTGTGAACAGCGTTCCTGTAAAAAACAAAGCAAGACTGTTGCCAAGTGATGGAAAAAATGGCCTACAACAAGTCTGTTCTAATTAAAACAGCGTTTGTATTTTCATGTTTGTAAAGCTAAAGTCGGCTCTGGTTAGCAGGTAAACTTCTTTTGTCCTTGAAACGCTGCTCTAGTGACGCGAGTTATGAACTAAACCACCTCAAACAGCAACTTATGTTCACCAGTTGCATAGCGAAGATGAACTATGCTACTTTTAATATTTCAAAATACAGTAAAATACTAATTCTCCAATGCCAAAGAGGGGCCTGACTAAAATATTTTTGGAACTACTCGCATAGACAATCACAAAGCTCTATGCAGGGATTTGTAATCCAGGGAAATTCAGTTATGTTCCCAAATGTTATAGAATAAAAGACATCACTGCAAGTTTTAGAAGTCTCTTTATATTCATTGCATAAATTATGTGAAATGTTTTCAGTTGGTTGGGGGTGGGGCAGCGAAAGCTATGATTGGTATTGGTAACAAATTGACCAGTCACATTTTAGTAACTAATTCATTTTTTTTCTATTTTTCACATTTCTGTATTTTGAAGTAGGTTTGGTTCTAGACATTGCTACATAATGTGCACAATCTTTCAAAAATTACGCATTGTAGGTATGTTATTGTGTTAGTAACTCTGTTACATTAACAAAAAGGATGTGTGCCATGCAGTCATTCCACACACTGGGGGTGCTGTGAGTTAGCTGGGAGAGCTGGGTTAGCTTTGGGCCTGGGTTTGCTGGGGGGGGGAGGGTGCTGTGAGTTAGCAGGGAGGGCTGGGTTACCTAAGGAACTACATACAACCATCTTAAAATGAAAGAAGTGTTCTGATGCACTACAGCATACCACAAAGGCCAGACCAATTCAATGTTAAAACATGCAAAAATATACTGAACCTGGGACAAATGCATTTTCATGGTACAACATATTTCATTGAGACTTGTTAGATAAAATGATTAAATCATGTACAGAGGAATGTTCAGAGAGCTACACCAGCATTTGCTCAGGAAATCTTTATTTATATTAATAGTCAGTGAAAATGGAAGTGATATAAAATTATGTTCATTGGAATTTAATAGAAACTTGGTGTACAAGAAATTTTGGTTCATCATGCTTCCCTATCCCATCTTTCATTTGAGCTGAAGCAGCTTTTTTATAAATCCCAAACTGGAATTTTTCATGGCACCAAACCGTCTATGAAACATTAGAAAGCAAAAGTAATCCGGAGTAGGCCCTGTGTGGCTCTCCCATTTCTCCAGGGCAATGATCACAGCTGTGTTATACTGTTAAACAGCTTACTTTGAAAATTATATTCATCAATCTAAATTTTAACAGTACTGACCACATTAAAAATAAAATTGTAATTTTTATGTATGCATTGCAAGTTGTAATACCTGCAATCAACTAGCTTTATGCCTTCAACCTCCAAAGAGCCCCAACCAAACGTATTTATGTGGAATGAGAAACCTAACTTTTGATCCACTAAATATTGATCCAACCCAACCAAATCTACAAATATCCCAAACCTAGTATCTTTGGGGAAGATACAGACTGTTCAATAGTGGTTATCTAAGGGATAATATAGACTGATTCATAGTTAATTCAGCGAAGATACAGGGGCTCAGTTGTGTTTAGTTTAGGGAAGATATAGGGGGTCGATTGTGTTTAGTTTAGGGAAGGTGTAGGCGCACCATCGTGTTTAGTTTAGGGACGATATAGTGACTCCATTGTGGATAGCAGAAGGACTGGCTGAGTCTTGGATGGCTGATAAGGCACTTAAGTTACATTCTTCTGTATATTTACTCCCTCCCCCTCTCCAACCCACACTACCATGTCATACGTACACCGTGCTGAGCTTTCTGGGAAGAGTTTCTCAGCATTCACCAGGATAACAACCCCATATACAATTTATGTAAAATTCAGTGTGTTCCCTTGAGTTGAACTTCAAAACGGTTAATTGACAGTGTATGGACTTTAAACATGACTGAAGAGAAGAGACAAGGCAGAGAAACGGGGCCCAGTTTTGGACTAATTGCCCAATGAACCCAAGTCTACGGTATAGTTTGTATGAGTGGGAGGACAGACAGACAGATAGACAGACAGACATAAAAGTCCAAGATGCATTACTCTGTCCACAGCAGATACACTGGCCACGGTGCAGGCCATTGCTAATGGTTCACACGTTGCTTTGCATAAGACTGAAATTGCTCACACGTTGCTTTGCTTAAGACTGACATGGCTCACATGTTGCTTTGGTTAAGTCTTAAATGGCTTCCATGTTAAGACTTAAATGGCTTCCATGTTGCTTTGGTTAAGACTGAAATTGCTTGCACATTGTATGTAGCTCTGATTCAGTCTTAACTGAAATGACTCATATGTTGCTTTGGTCTTTCATCATCACTCTTTTCCCGACCACCGTGTTGTGCAGAACCCTCTTCTGAAGCACTCATACTGACTTAAGATTTTACCTCTGTAGATGTGAAATTTTTTATGTCATTCAGATCTATATCAAATGACTGTACAAAAATATATACATTTAAAGCTTGAAGTGATAATGTTGGAAATTGCAGTTGTGTGCAGATCCTGTTTTTGGCCACACTGAGTAATTGTTTCTTTTTACTGACACAGTGAATACTGAGGCCTTGTATGAAATGTCAAACGATGTATCTCTCTCTTTTATTCTGTTGATGTGATTTTTTGGAACTTCATGTTTCATTAAAATGAAACCACATGGACTGGGCATCATGTGACTAAAGTGCTGTCAGTGGGCATCATGTGACTGCAGTATTGTCAGGGGTATCACGTGACTGTAGTACTGTCAGCGGGCATCATGTGACTGCAGTAGTGTCAGCAGGTATTACGTGGCTGCAGTACTGTCAGTGGGCATCATGTGACTGCAATACTATCAGTGGGCATCATGTGACTGCAGAACTGTCAGTGTCAGTAGTTGTCAGGCAGTTTGGCTTGATCTACCTCATCTAGCCTATGCTCCATTATTTTGTCAACAAGTGGGGTAGAATGCGAGAGTACAAAGGCACATTTTGAGCTCCCAGGTCAAACATGGAAGCAGAGCAAATGTTAAGTAACATTGATATCTATTTTTAACAAGCAAGTGAGCCACTGTCAGGGGAGTGACAGCCAGGAAAAACTTTGGTGAATGCAGTTGTTCAGTATGAGGCAAAACTTTCTAAATCATAGCCGTCAAATGCAATGTAGTGAGCCTACTATGCATTTTGACAAACCACCTTACTTTTTAGTTGGTTACTCTTGCAGAAAAAGTTTTTTCAGTTTGATCACTTAATAGTCTCTTAGTTCCTGCCCTGCAGAATTAGTATCACATTGTTGGATCCAAATTGTTTGCTTGCTACTCTATTCTATTCATGGCACCATTACTAGGAATAGTTATCAACTGTTGACTTAACCAATCATTGTAATTTCATGCCATGAAAGACAGACAAAAAGGTAAGCTCAACCTGTTTATTGTGTGATTTTGTTTGATTGTGAATAGCTTACATAGATGTTTACTGGTAATTGATTTCAAATGGTTTAACGGCGTCCACGACAAGCTATCTATGAATCTTGTAAATGTAGTAATGAATTACGTTAACTTAGGCTAAAATTGCCATGTTTGTTTTTCACAAAAGACAATGACATGCACTTAAAAAACAAGATGCTTTCATGATTCAACAAGTCACATTTTAAAACTTTTAGCTCATGAAAAACATAACAAATGTCGTTTATTTAAAGTTGGTCTCAGTCTGCCTGGAGACGCTGAGCTCCTTGAGAGACTGGAGAACCTGACCTCTCTGTCTTAATATTTGTCTTACTATGTTTTCAAGGTTTTAGGGTATATTAACTAGATAATGTTTACTTCATTCATGTTTGTATATATTTAAGGGTTTATAAACTCAATGTACTGGTTGTTGTCAGGGTTTAAGTGTACAAACTGAGCGTACTGGTTGTTTTTATAGTTTAAGGTTATAAACCAGAGGAGGCTGGTCCGTAGAGGTAGGGAAGAGGAACTTTTTGAGAGGAAAATATTTTTCAAGTTTAATATTGGAAGACCTTGATGTCATTAATAAGAAACACTTTAACATTAATAATAAACCTTTTGGGTACAATAATCCCTTATTATAACTCTGTAAAATCAAATCAACTCAATAGCAACCCTCAAGTCCTTCAGCTATAACAATACTGCCTGTCCTCCGTAGGGGTGGGCACTGGCAGTTTAACTCGATGTGTTACATTTTTTTCTCTCTCAGCCTGTGATTGGCCAGGGCACGTAATTTGATGTTTCAAGGGAAGTCCTCCCTTTGCAATTGACACTGAGTATGTCTAACCACAACCTCCTTGGACATGCTTCAACAAACTGTGAAAAAACTCTTGTCATTTGGTCCAGTGCTGGCAGGAAAGAAAAACAGAGAACTTCAAACAGAAAACTGACAAAAGTTTATCAAAACTTTGCATTGTTTGATGTAGTTTACCGTTGTTCACCCTATTTTCAGTTTTTTTCTTTAACATTTATTATTTATTAATCAGACAGCGGAGGCGCCTACATTGAAAATGTGTACCGGTGACTTAAGAAGTAACTTATGTCCGTTAGTAGTTGTTACGTCCCCCTAGTTACCCGTTTGCTTTTATATAGCTTATCCTGTGTTCTGCTTTTGTCGCTGCTTTATGTTCTGTTTTACTTTTCAGATGGAGTTTAGAACACTTATATCATCGTCTGGGAACACTTATAGATTTGAAAACATCTGATAAGCCACAAACAAGTTTACATCCCAATCTTTTCATCCTAGAAACCTAGTTAGAAGATGTCGTTCCTGAGGACATCATGACCATCGCCGAACAATGATTTTAAAAGGATGCGGAAATATAAAATGGATCATGATTGTCTACGAGATCACTTGGGACATTTCTCTGGACAATTCTTGGAACATTACATGTGATTTTTCTTTGTGCATTAATCTGGACCTCTTGTTAATTCTAACTTAGTTTTAGCCATTAGTCGCTCCCTTCTAATTTTTAATTTTTTCTAAAATGCATTAATTACTTTGTTCTTTAAATGAACTTTGCTTAAGGACACTGTGACAACTCCTTTTGTATGTATGTTATTTGTTAGTTATATGTATTTTATTTTTATCTTATTGGTATGTTGCTTAGATTGTTTTTATAAATAAAATGTTGTTTGTCTTTTGTATTCGAGCTCCTAAACTGGGTGTGTTTAGTCATATTTTATTGAGATCATTAGATCGTGGTGGCTTAGTGTTACGACCAACTTCGTCCTCTTTGTTATTGAAACATTGGTGGATTTTAGGGTCATAACAGTAGTATTTTTTTTTTTTCCACTTGTATAAACTGAGTGTACACATTATTTTCAGAATTTAAGAGTGTAAACTGAGTGTACCGGTTGTTTTCAGGATTTAAGGGTATAAATTGAGCATTCTCATTGTTTTCATGGTTTAAAGATATGGAATGAACATGCTTGTTTTGTGGCATAAGGGTGTAAACTCAACATACCCATTGTTTTCAGGGTTTAAGGGTACAAACTGAGCATTCTCATTGTTTTCAGGGTATAAGGGTATGAACTGAACATACTTGTTTTCATGATATAAGGGTATAAACCAAGTGTACTCATTGTTTTCAGGGCTTCCTTTTTTTCTTCTACTCATTGTTTTAAGGGTATGAACTGAGTGTACTCATTGTTTTCAGGGCTTCCTTTTTTTCTTCTACTCATTGTTTTAAGGGTATGAACTGAGTGTACTCATTGTTTTCAGGGTTTAAGGGTACAAACTGAGTGTACTCGTTGTTTCCAAGGTTTAAGGGTATAAACCGAGCATACTCATTTACAGGGCAACACACTGCTTACACGGTTCAGTCTCCTCACTCACATCACCTCCAATTTTCTTGTACAGTGAAAATGAGATGCATCTTCAAGCTTCATCTCTACCGGCTGTTTCAGCCATGATGTGAGAAAGACAATGCTTTTCCCGAGTAGCCAGCCTACTGCATTTTTTCCTAAGCTTCTGCCTTTACTCAGGAAAACTAAAATACAATTTTTAATGGTCCTCTTGGGTTTACAGTAATATTGCACATCCTCTGCCGCAGGCAAGGACTGTAGGACCGGAAAACAGGGTTACGAATAGCTACATTGGTGATATCGGCAGAAGCTTAGCAAATCTCTCCCCTCTCACAGCTGCGTTTAAGCATGTGATTTTTTTTCGTTCATTTGCCACATACAGACCCTGGACAAAACAAGAGACAGAGAGAGTGCTGTGAGCTCCCTGGTGATGCTGGGAGGGGCATGGATATCTGTACCGGTGCAAACAAGGACAGGATGGGGGAGAGGGGGGGCTTAAGTGCTAGTTTCGGGTAGGGGTGGGGATAGGAAAATTCGGAAATGGATAAAAAGCTAAGCTATGAGGTTGATGCCAGCATATCCAGGGGTAAAGAAACCAGAGCAGCAACGACCCAGCGCAAATGGACACAACCATCAGAAAAAAGTTCAACTTGACCAACATCTTGACTGACCCCCTCGCAGCAGCTATGACACTGGCAAGCTTAACGAAACTAGAGTGGTTTTCTAAAATCATAAAGTAGTCATAATTCAGCCAGGATTTTGGGGGCCTCCTCTGCAATAACCTCAGGCAAGCATTTTCCAGCCCCCCAGGCTACCAGCACTCATTAATGAGAAATGTGCTTCTCCTCTGATCAGTATAGCCCTCTGCTGGAAAACGGCCACTGGCTCCCAAGAGGCAGTTGACCTTGCACGGGTGCAACTTGCACAGAAATGATTCCTTTTTTGTGATGGCGCACCCTTTGCGGCTGGCGATTGGCTGTAGCAGATGATGTCAGATGGGGGAGGGGCTTAGGAGAGCAGTGGATGGGGGATGCTGTTTTAAAACTTGTAAAATCAGTAGAGATTACAACAGGAGGCCAAACAAACAGCAAAGTTTACAGTAAAACGCTAAATAGTTAATTTTTTTTTGTTCAGAGCCAATTGATGTTACTGTGCATTGTTTCACATTGTGATGAGGCAGCTCCACAAAGTATCCCTGTTTTGAAGTATTTCTTGCTTTCATATTTTACATTTTTGTCGTTTTGCAGGCACTTTTAATTTGAAATGACTTGAAGGAAGTGCCTTTGAATGTTTCATTCATCTCACTTGCTGAGGTGACTGAATTTAAATCAGTATCGTATGTACAGTACAGTCAGCATTGGTCCAACCCCATCTACCAGGTCTGATCACTACAGCAGCTGCATCATGACTTCTTATTTCATCATATAGCACCTGTGTTAATCATAAGAATTCAAATTTCATTAACAAAAAAATAATTTCCTAAATCAGATCATTTAAATCCCCCAGTTTGTTTTGACAGCTTTTCATTTCGATAACTTCTAGCATACTTAATGGTTAAATGGCATGCAGATGGAGCAGCTGCTTAGCTTAGGATCTTACCCTCATCCCTTCAAATCGTGACAAGGCTCTGAGAGGTCTCAAGGCCCTTAGTGTCCTGAGAGATTTAATAGGCCCTAGATCAGAGTACCCCAGGGCATTTGCTATAAGGCTGACTATTGACACCTACACAGAGAGAGAAGCAAGAGAGGTACCAGACTGTTAGAGATGCAAAATAAAATAAGGACAGGCCCTAGCCTACACAAAATAAAGAGAAGGCAGACACATTAGGTGTTGTTCAGAGAAACGTCTTAAATGTAATAGGCCCCAAGGTTATTATTTTGTAAAAACATCTTAATGATAAACCTGTATACCTGGAAAGAAACGTGGAGTTTAAATAAAGGAGGGGGAGACAGAGATAGGCACACAATTCAAACAAACATGTACATAAAGACACAAAGACAACTGTAGTACAGAGAAAACAGGAAGGGAACCTTTGGGGGGAGGAGGGAGGCACAGAGATGATTGGCATAGAGGTGGATCCCTGTTGAAAAAAGGAATATATTGAGGGCTGGTGAAAGCCAAACTCCAGCCTTTCTGGAATGCTGCTCCTAAATGTGCAGAATTGTAATGTCCCCGTCAGCATGGCAGCAGAGACACAGAGATAACAGGAAAATGAACTTGTATTTGTCTAATGCCATTCGCTTTTCTTGTTTCCCACATGGCATTGATAACTGGTTGTGAGAGGTCATTCATAGTGACTGGGGCTAGGAGATGCCCCCCACCCACCCCCAATACCTTAGCATTATTCTCACAGACTCTTAAGTGTGTGTATAATGTGTGTGTTTAATATATTTCACAAGTGTTGTGTCACAGTATGTGACTAACATTAATGAACTATAAGCATTATAACATATTGGCCTTATGCAAATCACTAATAGGTATTTTAACATTTCAGCTGTTAAAATAGACTTTCCAGTATTATATAATTTTTTAATTATTAGACTGAAGGATTATAACATCAAACAGCACAATTCCATCATTCAAGAATATTTGAATACAAATTTGTCCTGGATACAATTACAATTACAATTTCTAATCCCTTCTTTGCAACTTACAAATGGATTCCTTTTTCACTTTATAATTTTCTTCATAAATTTATCTTTTGATAGTTGACCTTGCCAAGGTTAAGAACAAATCTGATACCCTGGATCCACACTCTCACAGTGATGTTTCACTCACTCACCGGATTCAATCAACATTTGTAACTTTTTAACTTTGATTAATTAGGTGTTCGATCTTTTCTTTGCAAACTTAGTTTGGCTGGCAAGCTCATCATTCCACAGTAATTCATCAAACCGCTTCAGAAAGTAATGAACACCGATAGAAAGGCATCTTATCTTACCAAATAATGCATCACCATTCTAGTGTGTCTCTGACTTTCCAGCTTGCAATTCACACTTCATTCAGGTAAAAAATACTAATGTCTAATTTCACCTAGTATTGATAAAGCATATAAATATGTTTTCCCATTGCTACATTATGAGCCCCGCTGCTGTGAAGAGAAGAGCAAGCATTTGCCTCTAAAACAACACGAGGAGCGAGCCAAAAACAGCATGACAGGAAAAAACTGAATGAAAACTTTTGTCTTCAACCATCCGCTTGTTTCAGAGAGAAAAAAAAGCGGCTGAGTGCCCGGGTCAACCTGCATGCAAACTGTACTCTTTTAATCCTCTCTAGATGCGCACATACACTAAGGTAGCCTAGAGGTCATTTACTCCTCTTCATGGAAACTCAAAAAATTTATTTACCCAACTGCCAAGTCAAAGACCATTGAAATAGAACATATAAGGAATAGAAAGGATTTCAACAAAGCCAATGATTATAGCAAACTGTTATACAGTAACAAGCAGCCGTTGAAACAGTCAAATACAACAGCTGTCAAAAAAAGAGAATTGCTTTCTCTCACAAATTGGGTGTAGTAAATCAATCATTAATGATATTTAAATAATTCATAGAGGACATATTATCTATTAGTGAAATAGAACTGTAGTATTTTGAACAGGTTGTTGAACATTTTCACCAAACTCACTACATTGTCAGCTGGATAACGTTAGCTAGATAAGTCAGGATGCACATCCAACATTAAGCTAATGCCATCTGTAGAACTCAACTCTTCTAACAGTTCTGACGATTACTGGTGTATTAAAGGGATATTCCTAATTTTTATTCTGTACCAAATTTACCCTAAACTGGCACAACTCAATCCTGCACATAAAGATGAATTTGAAAAAATCTGGTTAGTGACTTATCTCAGAATAAAGCCCTTTCATAGACAATAATTTATTGTATTCATAGGATTTAAGGGTTTTTTTTAGTGTTGCTATAATAATGCTTTTTGAGTTTTGATGCACGTCCTTGTATGGACACCATTGTGATGTCATACTATCATTAACCATACGTTTTACATTTCATTCTCACCATTATCACATTCATCTATGAAGGTGGAATGCTGGAACAAAAAGCAATATTATACAGTTTTTTTTTCCAGAATGAAAGGAGCTGAAAAATATTACATTCCCAATCCCTATTGTTTGCAACTGTAATTTTGTTATACACTGCAGAGCTGCGCAGTCAGAGCACACCTCATATTATGCATCAACACTGCCATCTGCCTGCAGAGTACATGGACAGAGCACACCTCATACGCGTCGGCACCACCATCTGCCTGCAGATATTCAGAGCTGTCAGACCAGAGTGAGTCACTGATATTAGCTGTCAGACCGTGAGCCTTCAGCAGTCACTTCTGTAGCACTATGGACTAAACAGACAATGCCATTTCCCACTCCACACTACCTGGACACAAACAATACGCTCCAGCCTACCCATCTACTCAGCCATGCTTTAGACCACATCTACTCTTACAAAAATATCCTTTCTGCAGTTACTGTCACAATCTGAGGCAGGCAAATGAAAATGGGTAGTGAAAAATGTAAATATGAAGGAGATGCTCCTACATGAATATGCAGAGACACACAGTGTAGTTACAGTACATGTGATGAGGTAGTACACAGTTTAAATCAGACATATCAGGGTTCTGAAACAAAGAAATTAACAGCATTTTCAAGATAGTGTTGGTGCTATCATGAGCAGAGCTGCAGGAGCACTAATGCATGAATATTTTAATTATACAGTTACACTGGGGTAATAAAAGCTACTACACTAAAATTTGTCATTGGGATAACAGCTAATACACTCAAATCTGTCATTGGGATAATAACAGCTGCTACAATAAAATCTGTCATTGAGATAATAACTACTACACTCAAATCTGTTATTGGAATAATAACAGCTAATACACTCAAATCTGTCACTGGGACAATACATTTTGAGTGATAAAAATTATTCTGAAGAGGCTGATCTTGAAAGCAAGCTGGTTTTCTCACACACATGCTCTCTGCTCTGCTCTGTCTTGACTTCCTGTTGCAGTGAACGCACATTTACCTAGGGTCAGAAATATGTGTTTGCATTATTTCTGTCAAAATTCACATGTAATCTATTCTGCACATAGTACTGATTAAGTGGAATTTACCTATAATCTGTTTCATCAAAAGACCAGTCATAAAATATAATCTTATACTTAAGGAACCATCCCAGCACACAAACAGTGAAAATGTAGCACAAACAAACTTAGGGTAGGTTGCTAATTTCATGCAGGTGGAATTATACTGTAGCAGATGCAACAGAAACCACATACTGGTGTGAATCAAGCAACCACCTGCAGAATCCAAAAACTCCACCTCCCTAAAGCATCAAAATCAATAAACAGAGTGCATCATGGGAGATGAAGTGCATTTTTGTCATTTTTACAGAGTGCATCATGGGTGATGAAGTGACAAGCTAATCGTTGTTAAAATGCTGTTTCATACTTCCATATTCTTCCACATTCCATATTTTATTAATCTGGCAGCAAAACGTAGGTAATGGTTGTATACTTTATTTATTAAAACACTTATTTATTGTGCACATTTCAAGCACATGAGCACAAGGTGCTTCAACAAACCATCAAGATCACTTACTGTGCATAAATGACAAATGCAATAACAATATACAAAATATTGGATAGGAATAAAGAAATAAAACAAAGGATGCTAAATGCTAAGCTAATAAAATGTACATTGAGATCTCTCAGCCAGGGTGCACAATCAATTGTACCTGTTGGCTTTTTTTCAAGCCACGCCCTAACAAAAAAATCAAGCATCCTCCTTGAAAGAGAATAGCTAGTCAAGACCTGTGGTGAATAGCATCGCTCTGGCCATTCCCTCAGGTTGCCAGGGGTGGAGCAGAAGCTCCCCAGGACTAAGTTCTCCATCTCCTTCTTTAGTTCCTCTGCATTCCATCTCTTGGCTCTGTCATCTCCGTCCATGGTCTATCCTACCATTGCTATGACAATGACACCCAACTCCCTCCGTCTGACACACAGGTCTCTGCTTGCATTCAGGACATCTAGAACTGGGTGGACAACCAATCTTAAGGTCGAACAAGGCAAGATCAAGATCTTCTTTCCTGCCCTATTTTTTTCCACTCCTGCACTTCTCCATCTCTTTAGGGGACAGCATGGTAACATCAATATGGAAAGAACCTTGGAGTGGTTCAGAAAGTGTTCTCAACCCATTCTATGGGAATCTCGTGGATTACTGCAACTCCCACCTCCATGTTCTTTCAGCAACTGCGATCAGATCCTTGCAGCTCATGCAGAACCCCACAGCTCCTATGGTACCCACCTACTCGCTGCCCTCCACTGGCTACCTGTTATGGCCAGCATCAAATTTAAATCATTGATGCTAGCCTACCAGGCTGTTAAGGGCTGCATACCTCAAAAAGATCATTGGATCCTACAGGCCTGACAGATTTGTCCACTCTGCTTCCTTGGGACACCTGGTTGTCTCCTCCTCTTCGCGTTTGCCCATCCCAGTCACATCTGCTGGTTGTTCTGGCTCCTCGGTAATGGAATGACCTTCCCATGAAGTTCACTAAATCTCTGACCACTTTAAAGCGCAGACTGAAAACTCACCTCTTCAGGATGCATCTGTTCCCGTCCCTCTATAGTTCCTCTAATTAGCCATTGTTCTATTAATGCTAGTATGATTACCTATATTATGCTAAGTTTTTCTTTGTTTTTTCTTCCCAAGGTCCTCATCCTGTGTTATGTCATTTCTTCTGTACTTGACACTTTTGGCACTATTGTCTCTAACTTATGCACTTTGCATTGTAAGTTGCTCTGGATAAAAGCTTCTGCTAAATGCTCATAATGGAACGTAATCAATGAAAGCCTGTAAAGGCCAAGGCCATCCATGATTGAGGCTGGGCTCTCTTTGACAAAACTGAACAGAAATCCCATGCCTCAGCACAGTGTCGAGTGTATGGTGCTGTAGAACATGCCATTACCAAACAAATTTTTACAATAATTTGCACTCTGAGGGCGAAAATGTAGCAAATGCCTCTGTAACCCCTGAATTCTGCAATGTAACACAGAGATTTTGCAAACTGAAAGACTGAATTTGTCAGGGGAGAATCCTGTAGTAATGAAAACCATTGATCTGAAAAAACAGAAGCTTAAGAAAGAGGTTTGTGAGGGGTACTTACATCCACAATGAAGAAGTCCAGCCAGCACCAGGCATTGGTGAAGTACTTCACAAAGCCATAGGCCACCCACTTAAGCAGCATTTCCAGAATGAAGATGTAGGTGAAGACTCGGTCGGCATACTCCAGAATGATGCGAACGGTCTTCCGCTGCTCAATGTACACATCCTCAAAGGCCTGACCAGAGCAGAGAAAGCTTGTTTGAAAATCTTTTCATCTGTGATAATATTTGACAAGTTTTAAAAGAACAGGATAAAACATGGCTGCCACAAGCAATTAAATATTCTGCTTACCATTTTTAAATATAGAAAGTAATATCTTATTATTACTTCACACGAGGTAGGAAGTTTTCAATGGTCCCTAACAGGTTTAAAAAGGATCCTGTGTCAAAAATAATTACACTACATGCAAATTAATATATAAATAACAAAATATCAAAATATTCAAATGTGCCTGTGTCAGTCATTATTATGGTAGGCTACAACTCAATGCTATCATACACATTTCCAATGGGGTTATTCCTCACCTAGGATCCCCAGTTCATCTCATTTGATTCTATTAATTCTATTAATTTGATTACTGTAAAAATTCATCAAGAACTATTTATATGAATACATGTTGCAAATCATTCTTGGGGTTTCTTGGTTGTTCAGTACAAATTTCAACCCAATCCAGTGCAAAATAGAGCAATTGGTGAGGCTTAGAAAACACATACAAATACAAGTTTTCACATGATTGTTTTTTTTTACAAGAAAATCCATGACATAGAATCAATGACATGAACTGGGGGTCCTGGGTGAGTTGGTATGGAATAATCGTATGATATACATGTGTACCAATTTTGAAAACGACTGTGTAAAAGTATCTGCCACAGACAATTCAATATTCTGCATTTTTGGCCATTTTTCAACATATTTAAAAAACAGAAATCTTCTCATAAACTGTAAATCCAACCAACCTGCAAATTGGTATGTAACATGTTTGTAATGAACCCCTAACAAGTTTGAAAAGGAAAAGTACCTATGTCAAAAAAACACCTGTGCTGCATGCAAAATATCAGTACCATGCATAAATATGTAAATGAGGCTATTCATCGCTAAATTAGTAAATCAGTTTAGTCATCACTGCTGTCATCATTCCCAAACTTGGTGTCCTTGAAAAGTGTTATAACATAGATGTATATCAAGTATGCATGTGATCAGCTGCCTGCAAGTGATTTAATACTCAGTGCTTTCTGCCATTTTTACAAGTTTGAAAAGGTGCCATTTAAGTAGCACCTCATTTGCATATGTTGTTATTAATTAACAACATATGCAAATGAGGCTGTGTCAGTCAGCCCTATGGTTCAGACTTGCGTCGCCTCATTACAGAAATTTGAGCATCAACACATTGTCAAGATAAAACTGCAATAGAAAATACAGGCCTAAATGTTACTGCTTCTCTCATGCAGAAAGTATATCAGAATAGGCTGCATTTTCTAAATACTGTGTTCGTCATCCTGTCATAACCATATAACCATGAATCTGAAGATCTCCAAATTCCCGGAGAGTAAGCTGCATTCACAACAAAAAGAAACAGGACTCCATCTACTGGCCAGAATTATGTACTAACAACCATTATTTGGTTTCTTCGTGTTTGAAACATTTTCAGGATGAACTGTGCTCTAAACTTGATTTCAGGAACTACATTTACTGAATATCACATGACTCCTAAGGCATTAAAGTGTTCAATTTGCGCCATCAATTAGCATAATTTCTTGAAAATTAAATATTTTTCTTCCTCAAAACAGTATTGCAGAAGTAGATAAAGTTGTAAAAATTTTAACTGTGTTTGCAAAGGCAAGGCCACCACAAGAGACTGAATATTCTGCATTGTCAGCGAAGGTTTCAAATGAGCTGAAGCACAGGACATAATATGATTCAAAGCTTGGGAGACAATACAGTTGCACCATGTCTTCATTCATGTCTGTTGTATTAGGCTTGAACTCTTAATTATCACTTGTGGCTATATTTAGAAAAGAAAATAAAAAATCTAACATGAAATGGAAAATTATCTAAAAAAAAAGTTAAAATACATCATAAAACAGACAGTAAACAACCGAAAATGTATTATTGGTGTCGTGCATAGTCTTACCAGGGCTCCGCTGCTGAGCAGGATCATGAAAATGATCAGGGTCTCAAACCAGTTGTGCTCCACAATCAGGTAGCAGGTCTTCCTCAGGTACCACCAGTGCTTCCCCCAGCCTTCTGTGATCGACACGTCGCAGCACTTGTACCGGGCAACGCAGGCTGTAAGAGACATCAACCACTGTCACAAATGCCCTATTAAACCTATTCATAACAGCTAAACATATTAGCCTATTCATAAGAGCTAAAGACATTACCCTATCCATGATAAATAAAAATATTTGCCAATACATAAGAGCTAAACATCTATAAGAGCTAAACAAAAAGCTAAACATAGCCAATTAGCCTATCCATAAAAGATGAGAGCTAAACATATCAGCATTTTCAAAAGAGCTAAACATATTCATAAGAAGCTAAATCTGAAAAAAATGTGTAAGATCAATGTAAAATGTTTTGCTGTGTTCCAGCACCCATATGGCACTCTATATGACATAATTTGAGTGTTTATGCAACTATATGCCTTAATCTGAGTGTTTAGGTGTCTATATGCCACAATCTGTTTGTTTATGCATCTATATGCCTTTATCTGAGTGTTTAGGTGTCTATATGCCATAGTCTGTGTGTTTAGGTTTCTACATGCATTAATCTGAGTGTTTATGCATCTATAAGCCATGCTTCTGATCACCTGCATGTTTCACACATTGTAAAATAATAAATTATTATAAATATTATAAAATTTACATAAATTATTTTTATATAATAAATTTGCCAATCACAAATCATATATCTATCTGTAATGTTTGCATGCAGTCAATGTATATTTGTATATTTTTAATATATTTCTAGTTGTCACATAAAATCTGAATTAAATTGTTAAATATCTGTGAAATGAAATGTGAAATGATTCATCACTCTTGATATTGAATGGCAGTACCATTGAATGCAATTTGGCAAACTGTATGAGGTCTGAGTTGTGTTCCTACACTATGATAGGTGAGAGCACAATTATACCTTCGGTCCAGCAGGCATCAGGGTCCAGATATTCCTCTACAGCCTCCACAACCACCTCCTCTACGTCAGGCTTGATATCTATGGTACTCCCCTCTGATGAGCTGGTGTCATCCAGCTGGAAGCAGAGGGAAGAAATGGAATTATCCTCAAAGAAAGAGTCTAATGGACTAATTTGTCACATTTGTACAATTAGTTAATTAGGTGCCCAGACTGCTGGAGGGGCTACTTTAGCACAGAGAATGCAGGACCTAAGGTGCCCAGACTGCTGCAGGGCTACTTTAGCACAGAGAATGCAGGACCTAAGGTGCCCAGACTGCTGGAGGGCTACTTTAGCACAGAGAATGCAGGACCTAAGGTGCCCAGTCTGCTGGAGGGGTTACTTTAGCACAGAGAATGCAGGACCTAAGGTGCCCAGACTGCTGGAGGGCTACTTTAGCACAGAGAATGCAGGACCTAAGGTGCCCAGACTGCTGGAGGGGTTACTTTAGCACAGAGAATGCAGGACCTAAGGTGCCCAGACTGCTGGAGGGTTATTTAGCACAGAGAATGCAGGACCTAAGGTGCCCAGACTGCTGGAGGGCTACTTTAGCACAGAGAATGCAGGACCTAAGGTGCCCAGACTGCTGGAGGGGTTACTTTAGCACAGAGAATGCAGGACTTAAGGCGCCCAGACTGCTGGAGGGGATACTTTAGCACAGGGAATGCAGGACTTAAGGCGCCCAGTCTGCTGGAGGGGTTACTTTAGCACAGGGAATGCAGGACTTAAGGCGCCCAGACTGCTGGAGGGGATACTTTAGCACAGAGAATGCAGGACCTAAGGTGCCCAGACTGCTGGAGGGGTTATTTAGCACAGAGAATGCAGGACCTAAGGTGCCCAGACTGCTGGAGGGGTTATTTAGCACAGAGAATGCAGGACCTAAGGTGCCCAGACTGCTGGAGGGGTTACTTTAGCACAGAGAATGCAGGACTTAAGGCGCCCAGACTGCTGGAGGGGATACTTTAGCACAGGGAATGCAGGACTTAAGGCGCCCAGACTGCTGGAGGGGATACTTTAGCACAGAGAATGCAGGACCTAAGGTGCCCAGTCTGCTGCTGGGCTACTTTTGCACAGTGAGTGCTGGAGCTGAGGCACCCAGATAAAACTGAACTGAAAAGCTACATCTTTTCCTGGACACACCCGCTTGGAGCCAAATATTGTAATTGTAGAGTTTTATAAACAAGCTGTCACAAGACATTGATCCAATAAATAGTTTCAATAGTTTAACTCTTTAAAATGATGGGAAACACTAGAGAAGATCCCTGAAAATTAGTAATTAGCAAGGCTTCGCTAATGTGAAAGTAGTTCAGTGATTAATGGGCCAAGGTGTGTTTGCATGTTCTTCCCCTCTGCCCACTCACATCTTTACTGTTCTCCGCGTCCGACTCGCTGCTCAGGTCCTCTGTGTTCAGGTTCTCAAAGTCGGACTCGCCCACGGCAATGGGCACACGCACAGTCAGGTTGGGGTTGTGGATGAAGGACATACGATCTCGTCAATCATGTACTTCCCCACACTGCTGCCGATGCCGCTGGTGGTGCCATTACCGTTCTTCTGGTAATCCAGCTCACGGTTGATGTCAACACCAGTGTGGTTGGCGAGGCAGTTGAGCTTTTTTTCGTACATGTCGTCAAGTGGCTTCACCTCGTCCGCTTCCTTCTCCTTCTTCAGCAAGGTTGCAACCAGCACCCGTACGTTTACCTTCAGCCAGGCAATGCCCTTCTTTATGCGGATGACTGAGATCTGCAGGTTGTTCATTTCACCATCATCATCAGTGGCTGCCAGGTTGTCAGCACTGAAGGAGCTCAATAGCAAAGCCAGGAACAAGTTCAAAACCTGGGGAGGAATCCACAGACACCATGAGGGCCACCTGTTTTTTAAAAGGTTTCATAATAACTTTACATATTTTTATTGACAGTCTGAAAGCACAGCAAAAGATCAGAGAATGTGTAACCTTGAAAATGCCTTATTCAAGTTAAAAACATTAGGCTTTAGCTCTGTGCTAAAACTGCTCTGTGAGTTTACCGCCAAATGCAGTAAATCCTAAAGCAATTATGTACATTAATTACCATAACTTATGGTACTTAGCTAATGTAACAAGGTAACAGGGCTCTTCATGATTCTAATGAAAGAATCAGAACTATGTTGAATGAGCTAGCAGAAGATTAATTATTCTCTGATTAACAGAGTATATATCCAAATGTTCATATATAATATCGCTCTGCCAGGGTGTAACTGTATGCACAGTTCTTGGGTAGACACAGGCTAGTATGTACATATATGTGCATGTGGGGCCTCCAGGTGGCTCATGCAGTAACATTTTTCTTTGGGAAGCCGGTGAAGGCTTGTAATTGGGAGTCTGCATCCTGGTCAATACTGGCTAAAGCTCAGCCAAAAAATTGGCTCAGCCTCTCTGTGAAACAATGGAGGTAAGCGCAGACTGAATATATGCTGACTTTGTCATCCTCCGATAACATAGACAGTATGTGACAGGTGATGCATCTTCAGAGCGGAGGAGAAACTAAACGAGGGCTAGTTTGGCTATGATCGAAACAATGTACATGCCATTTTCCGGAATCACATTAAACAGTCATGCTACAAAAATGAACAAAGTTCTTTGAGAAAGATTAATCTTGGTGGAAAGTCCACACCCAGGGGAAGTTCTGCTCACCACAAGGTTTCCTATGACCATCACCATCATGAAGACGGTGAGGCACATGGTCTGTCCCGCCACCTCCATGCAATCCCACATGGTCTCGATCCATTCGCCGCACAGCACCCGGAACACGATCAGGAAGGAGTGGAAGAAGTCGTTCATGTGCCAGCGGGGCAGCTCGCAGTCCTGGGCGATCTTGCACACGCAGTCCTTGTAGCTCTTGCCGAAGAGCTGCATGCCCACCACGGCGAAGATGAAGACGATGATGGCCAGCACCAGCGTCAGGTTTCCAAGGGCGCCCACCGAGTTGCCGATGATCTTGATAAGCATGTTGAGGGTCGGCCAGGATTTAGCCAGCTTAAACACCCTCAGCTGGGTGGGAAGAAAGGAAGGAGAAGAGTTGGGGTATGGGTGAGTAGCATTAAAAGATGAAAATAAACAATCAAGCACACACTGATTACAGGCAGTAAACTAAACAAATAAACCATAAGAGGATGGTGTGTTGGTTATTAGGAACCAGCAACTGCCCTGAAGTGGTTTATTTTCACACAGATGAAGATCCTGTTTACATCACAGCTCCTTCAGGAGAAACAATTTGCCACTCCAGCACAATCAGGCAACATAAGCTGAGTTGTTTTCCAGCTACATTTTTGCTATTATTTTCAGTTTTACATTCAATTAAAATTGAACATTCAATTAAAAGACCGGTTGAACAGCCTTCTTTGTGAAATGGTGGTCTGGACAATTTTTGCCTTGAATTATTAGTGTTCTGTTATTGGGCTCCTCAGAAACAAAAAAATCGTAGGACCAAGCTTATAAATGGAGACTGGCTGGCTGGTGGAAATAGTCGTTGCATTTTCAGTCTCTTTTTTGGTGCTAAGGTTGGCCATGGTTCTTCAAAAACTAATTTTTACTCTTTAAGAAACTGAAAGACGGAAACATTGCCAGCAAATCATGTTTCTGTGTTTGTGCATGCACGCAGGAATGATGCAATCGCAGAACGACACAATCTAATTACCGGATGAGCAGGAGAATGAGGGAGAGAGATAAAAGGGTGAAACAGAGAAAGAGAGAGGGAAATAACACGGTTGTAGCTATAACTATACTCTCTAACCCCTCTGTTTGTATGGGTAGAGTCCTGTTTTTCATGTCGATCTCCTGGACATCTCTTGGGCATACATTGTTTTTCACATTTTTTATCTATTGTCCATGATAAAAGCACATAACATAAATGTAGATGCACTATACTACAAACTTTACTACACTACTCACACTGTATTGTGCTTTACGATTATCAATAGCAATTCTCTTTTGAGTAGTGAGTTTGTTGTTCAGATTCAAAAAGAATGTGTAACTGGGACCGTTTTGAGTTTTATGCAACAGCTATTGTGGGAGAAGGGTATGCAAAGATTTTTATTAGTCATACTATGTGTGTATGTGTGTGTGTGTGTGTGTGTATGTGTGTCATGGGGCCTTATGTTATTATTTTACCCTGGCTCAATACCCTCAAGGACTAATATTTAACATGAATTTCAGACCCTGCTGTTGACTTTACAAAAATATCGGTCAAGTTGGTCCGTAATCTTTCCATTGCAATTTGCATAGAGGAATCACTGCAGAGCTCATCTCTTATTGAAGCCAGGGATATAGATTGATTACAATTTTAGGTGACCATTTAAAAATGACATCAAAGGGCATGTCCACCAAATAGTCAACCTCACCCATAAACATTTGGAATCATTTTAAAGATTCAAAACCACAATGATTTGAAAATACATGAATCAAATGTAGTAATATTGCCTGTCAACCTTTGGCACTTATATTTCAAACAATTTCTCTGAAAAGCTTGTTTTCTTAAAGATTTTCTGTATTTTTTAACTTACCTGAAGCAAAAAGAAAAAATTTCTATTTCATGACTTACGAAAGTTTATGAGAGGTCAGTTTGAATCTGAAAGTACAGTTTCTATCGATGCAACCAAGCCAAGATACAAAAGTGAAAAAAATTTGAAAATCATCCTGTATGTCCATAACTAAATAAAGGTCACCATATGTTTTAAATATGAATATAAATGTTTATTGTATGTAGATTTAGATTTATGTTGCTTAACCAGACATTTTGGAAATTGATTTTGGTTCAATGAGCAATATGGGTGGTTTATGGACTAAACTGTCAATAACACATATCCATAAAACATTATTAGATTTATTAAGTTAAACAAAATGTAATAATCTAATGTGTCAAAGAAGATATATGCTTTCTGCCTTTTGGAGGATATTAAAAAAATGATTGATTGACCTTGAAATTTGATGCTTTACTTCATTTATCTTAACAGAGTTATCACCGTGTGGTACTGCAGTAACATTGACCTAAATAATCCATAGAAATTCTGTAGAACTAATCAAATAAATATTCTAATAAACAGGTAAACATGTTAATCTTTATTAAATATGTTGTCAGTACATTAAAATTGGAGGAGAGATGTTTTATCCTTAGGAGGATGTAGTTGGGGTATTAGACTGTATCTTTATGTAAATATAGGCAAACACAAACTAGCGGAGTGTTATGAACTTTACTGAGCTGAACACAAACTCGACGTGGTTCATAACGCAAACTTAGATTTACCAAGCGGAATGATCGTAGCACAGATAGCCCCTCCACATCTGCCAGGCCAAGCTCCACCAAGCTCAGAGTCACGATGAAGCCATCAAAGATATTCCAGCCCTCTTGGAAGTAATAGTATGGATCCATAGCGATAATTTTAGCAAACATCTCAGCTGCAAAGATCCCAGTGAACACCTGCAAAGCAGAGAGAGCAGGTTTCTTGAACCATGGGCGCAAGATAACACAAGCCAGTCTTTACTTTACATAAGCTTAACTCTGCGCCAAATCATTAGGTTTCCACAAGGTGGAAAGAAATTGTCTGCCCAGCTCTTCCAATAGACATTTATAGGCTCACAGCTCCATGACTGACATGTATCATTCTACTCAGGTAATTTTGTCTTTCTGTAGTGAAGGAAAGACTACAGGCAAAATAAACTATTTTCTATGTTTCTTCTGTTGTGCAGCAATAAAATAATCCATGTTATGTACAAGAAAATTACAATTTCAAACCTTTAATTCTATAGTCTAATAGATTTTTACATGTCTGTGTATGTTACACCTACTCTATAGGATAGGTGTAACATATCTGGACAAACATGGCTGCCTGATCTCCTTTTGACTTTATTTGATTTGAGTTCCACTTCTACAGGAGCTGACTCTACTTCTTTCTGAAAGCCTAACTTTATTAAAGTTGGAAAATCTTACCAGGTTGCCAACAGACAGCACCTCCTCAAAGTGGGGGGTCATCGGGTAGTGTTCCATGGCCATGAAGACGGTGTTGAGTACGATGCAGATGGTTATGGCCAGATCCACAAAAGGGTCCATCACAATGAGGTTGACGATCTCCTTGATCTTGATCCAGATAGGGCAGCACTCCCAGATAAGGAAGGTGTTGGAAAACTTGTACCAGCATGGCGGACACTTCCGTTGAGACTCCTCTAGCTCTGAACCAAATAACAAAACACACAGGGAAGAGTGAAGAAACAGGAAGGGAAGTGGTGTGAGGAGGCTTTACACCACTGACTGGATTCAAACATCCTGGGATGTGGGTAACACCTGGGGTTTCTGGTCTCTTTGAAGACAATTATATTCCTCTGATAAAGGATTGTGAAGTTAGTTTCAAATAATGGTGTTCGTAACTCTCTCCTATAGGGTTAATTAATGATGTAAAGATGAGTATCCGACCAAAGTTTATTTATCTATTTTAGATGTTCCTTGTTACCTTTCATTTACTATTTTTTACATCATACTACAACATATTTAAACATTTTATGGCATAATAAGACAAATAAAATTTGAACCCTTAATTAGGCCCAAAACAAAAGCTGGGTTTGGACATCTAAATGTGGGCTTACATAATGGGTAACATGCAATATCTTGAAACCTTACTAGACATGATTTAATATGGACCCAATTAGAAGCACTTTCATGTCAACCTGTGGATTTATTCTTTCTTTTGTGAAGAACTTTCAAAATTAAATTATTTAAATGAATATTCTCCATTATCATCTGCATTTATGGCATGACTTTACATAAGCCTTATGTGAAACGAATGATTTTCATTTATGGTCAACTCAGGGCCTAAAATCCTTTTCAAATTTTATTGACAAATATTACCAGTCTTTGAAATTGTTTCAGAAATTATGTATAGAATTCAAGAACCCAAAATCTGACTTATTTAAATATCTTTATGTACATCATTCAGACCTCATTGATGAGAACAGTAGAATTCAAACTCTGTATATTCTCTGAGAGTCCCATCTAATAATTCATTTTGTCCTCCCAACCCTTGGAAGGTTGTTTGGGAGCAAGATCTAGATACATTTTTTTATTGAGAAAAGATTGTTTCCTATTTGTGACAGAGTATTTACCTGTACATTTACACATTACGCAGACGCTCTTATCCAGAGCAACTTACAAGAGTTCATGCAATGAGCTAGAGTGTACTCCGCTCCCCCCAGAAATAAAAAATCAACGCAGTTAGCTATGAATTGATTTCTAAATATAATCTTACGCCAGCCAAGCTTGACAGATTCATTAAATCTATTTCACATCTCTGTAGAAAATGCAATGGAACATATATGCACATTTTTTTGGAACTATAGTCATTTATTCTTTTTGGGAGAAGATACACAAAGCTGCTCAAGAAATAACTCATACTGACTTTGAGACCCCTAGTTTGCATCTTAGTGCTTATTCTGGTTCCTTTTTCAACATAGAACTTGAAACTGTGTTTGTAATCATTATTTATTTTGCTGAGAAGTGTATTGTGTCTCAGGGGGTCTCCAATAATGGCCTGACAATTAAAGCATGGATAGATCAAATTACGGAACTTTTACCTTGAGAAAAATCACAATAAGGATACATTTTCCTTGATTTTGTCTTCTGGAGTGTGCAACTACCTAATACCTCCCTGTACAAAATATATGAGTCTTGTTAAAAATGAATTTGGGTTCCTGAACACCATACAGGGGGTCCTTGACTTACGAACGAGTTCCGTTCCTACGACTTGTCGTAAGACAATTTTCAATGTAAGTCAGAATTTATACCTAATTTATACATAAATTAACACCTTAAGTCACTCACACTGTACACACAACACATGAAGGACATATAAAATACAGTAATTAAATTAAACATGAATAAAAAAAAAGAGAGAACAATTTCTTATCTTTATTTCTGTGGTCGTATTTACAAACCAAACCGCTTAGGTCGAAACTAGGTTTTTAAGTAATTTGGGAGTGCGTCGTAACCACGGAACAATGTGACTCGAGACCGTCGTAACCCGAGGACCTCCTGTATATTGTTAAATGTAAGTGTTAATGATGTGGGGCTGTTCTGTGCGTTCACACACGCACAATCATATAACTAACTGCCCCATTTCTGCACAGTCGCACCTACCAGTCACAATGCTAACTGCCCCACCTCTGCGCAGCCGCACCTGCCAGTCACAATTCTAACTGCCCCATCTCTGCGCTATCGCCCCTCCTTCCCTGAATATATTCACCATTATCAGAACAACAGATTTGTTGCCTATTTTGATATGGTTAGTCAACATCTGGAACTATTGCTAACACTTTTCAAGTCACTTGATAATGCAGTTGTAATGCAATGTGTTGTACTCTGTGTGGTTTTAGTGAGTCATGGTTTCTTTGCAATGGTACATGTTAGGCAGGGTGGACACATTCAAACTGTGTAGACGTATGTCTCATTTTCAGGAAACACATTATATCTGTTAAAAACAGGTATACAATTTTACTAAGGACTCATGCGTGGTCTTTTTTCTTTTCTATAAGGTAATGGGACGGTTTAAAACAAAGATAGAGTCAGAAACACAAGTAGAACAACAATCAAACGGTACCTTCTACCAAAGTGTGAGTGACCACACTCATGGCACTGTTGGCCCGCTCTTTGCATCCGAAGGAGGTGTTGAGCTGCTCGACGGACACCATCAAGGACCCTGAGTGCTTCTTCTTCACCTCTTTGCTTATCGTTTGCTGCCATGAGAGAAAACACCAGACGGTTAAACTCAAAGTCCCTTGTCCGAGATACCCTGCTGACACCGGTGCACTGGGCTGGCTCTCTGTGGCTGCAGACTGGAGCGGCGTTCCCCCGGAAATCCTGCAAAACCACAGTCTCCAGACCTGAACACACCTTGTAATTCATGCACAGATCACCCAGCCGTCCAGGTTTGAGGGGACAGCATTAATTGAATCACTGCGATGCACTCCTAGCTCCTTCCCCTTGTACAACAGTATCAACATATGTGGTGTTATGCACCATTACTTGGCCAAACCATGGTACCATAAGAACACAAGAACACATGATCCAGCATCAAGATCAAGATGAAGCCTGGATTTTAACACTCCATGTGTCTACACCTCTACTCCATGACAAAGGAAGCTGTTCTTAGAATTGAATCTTATTTTTTGAAATCTTATCCAACCCTCTTATGAATTTGAAAACCTTGATTAACTATCTTAGCACATAGTGCAGGTGTGTTTAGGAACTATCTACAGGTGTTTTATTATTATAATTATTATTATTATTATTACCTGTACCAGTAGGGTGCAGGAAGACATGTAATTCAGCACAATATTTGCTTTCATCGCAAAATTCAATATCTTGAGGTCAACATTTGGCCAGAATAAATGTTAATGTGCATTACCCTATTCACCTCAATTAAGTTTGGTTCTTTAATTTTTTACATTTTTTAATTTTACTATTGCCATGTAAATGGCCAAAAGCTTGAAATATACATACACGGGAAGCAATGGCGGCTGGTGACTCATAAAATTGGAGAAGACAGCTGTAAGGAGGAGGAGCCATAGAGTGTCAAAAACATTATTAATTATGCAAGTTATTGACAATGTACAAATGCTAATAATCAAACTACCTTTAGACTTTTGAAAGCATCAAGAAGAAAACCTAAAGTAGGCTACTACTAATGGATGTAATTCACTTCTTACATCGCCGGTACACGTTTTCAAAGTAAGCGTCTCCACCCTCTGCTTATTATAGAGTGGTTAAATTAAAGACAATTTTCAAAAATTGGGAAGACAACGGTAAACTACGTCAAATAATTTGAAGTTTTAATACAGGCTATTGTCAGTTCCTGTCAGCACTGGACAAAATGACAAGTGTTTTTTCACAGCTGGCCGAAGCATCTCTAAGTAAAAACACTGATAAATGATCAGTTTAGTCTCTTTATTTACATTGACAAATGAGAGGTTGGTGATTTAAAACAGTCAGAACTTTTCTCAAGAATGCTTTGCTGGTGGTTGGACGAACAAGGTGTCAATTGCAAAGGGAGGACCATTTCCCATGAAGCATCAAATTATGTTCCCTGGCCAATCACAGGCCGAGAGAGGAAAAATGGAACGCATTGAGTTAATACGACTCCCGCCTCCTACTGAGGACAAGCCGTGCTGTCCCTCACCTGAAGGAGTTGAGGGTCAATATTGAGGTGTTTGTACCCTAAAGGTTTTTATCAATGGAAAAGTGTTTTTTTTTTCTGACAGTGAGGTTTTCCAACATTACATTTCAAATACATTTTTATTTCACAGTATTCTTCTTTTTTCTCAAAAAATAGGGGAGGACCATCCTCCATTACCTCTATGGGCCAGCCTCCTCTGATGTGAGAAACACTGCTAACGGAACTAGCATTTTTTCTGCTAATGTCAAGACATCACTTGGAACGTCAACAGACATGGATATGAAGGCCAAAATTCTCTCCCCTTAAAACAGCTACAGGCTGTTAAAACCGAAGTTGTCAATACGATTGGATTGCTTGGACCTGGAGACAACCAAACACACTAACTTGTCCGCATAACGAGGCAACCTCCCTGCATACAACCGTGGGTAAGCTTGAGACAAGGGTGGCCGGCTTACATGAGACATGCCTTGACATGGAAGGTCAAATACTTGTAAAGCGAATGTATTAGAGATACCCAGTTCAAGCTCTCCAGCCTCCATCTAGAAGCTACTGATGCTTGGATAAGGAAGAGCTGACCGACAGGTCATAACATGGTCTCCAGCCAGAGAAACCCAGCCGCAGGCCCCGTGCCATTGTGACTCAGTCAAACTAATACCAAGACTGTGTGGAGGGTCTCTGCCAGGCGGGTTGTATGGGGATGTGGACTCTCTCCGCCCGGACTATCCCCCCAGTCTGGCGCAAATGAAATCTGCAATCAACAAAGTCAAGAAGCGTTTCGCGTCGGCATCCTATATCCTGTCAAACTTTGCATGACCCACAGTGGGACCCAAAGGGATTTTCAGGAGATGGAGGAGGCGCTGACCTCCGTGAATGTTATTCAGAAAAAATGTGTCCAATAAACTGAACTGGCAATAATGTCCCTTTATGGATTTGTTATTTGTCCTCCAGTGAGTAGACTAAGTGTTTTTCGGACTATAAATTATAAAAATTAACCTAAGCCTACATTTTGTAAGCATGGAGGCCACTTTTTCTTTCCTCAAACCATATGTACTTGGGTGGATAATTATTATGTTTACAATGTTATAAATGAGTGACATTTTGAATTTTTTTGTGTGCTTACAGTAGAACAGCCCGTCACCCTGGAGTTCTTCACTGTAAAATGTATTGTTTGGTGTTTCAGAACCCCGCCTGTGCATGCACATTTATTATTTCTTCATGGAAAAAAAACCCTTCCTCTAGTTGGTAAATGAGTTTCCAGTTTCACGTGCTAGCATTGTTCATGTCATCTAAATGTTTTACTGCATGCTGATGAGAGCTTTGTTAACTTTATAACATAAACACAACACAACAAGACTCCAGGAATGTCTCCCTCAACGATATGGAAGTCTTTCAGAGAATATTTGAGGGGTAAATTACACGTATTGTGCCCATAAGTGACAGGCTGAAACAGAAGGCCTTGAAAAAATCACTAATGATATTCTAAATCTAAATCAACGGATTTACATAAACAGCAATTAACACTTCAGACTGAATTTACTCAGCTGTCAAAACACTGCAAATTAGGCCCGCACAATATGAGGAAAATCTGCGATGTGCAATAACATTAATCAATATTGCGATGACGATATGATTTGCAATAAAGAAACAAATATTGAAGTGTGCATATTAGCTATAGAGTTCCTATGTCTTTATGCTTTAATAGGTACACTGACAAAATAGACCCCAAACACTGAATAGCCTATGCCCACTGAATAAAGAAATGAAATAAATTATTTCGAACATGCTTTTATTGAACAATTTGCACACGAATACCCAACTAATTAAACATACCATTAATTTAAACAAAACATTTTAAACGGAGTTTAATTTCCCCGCCTCCCTTTAAAATATTTTCTTATAAACTCAAAAAACATCTCCTGAAATAAGAAAAAAGGATCTGGGGGAAAACAACTTAAATAATTAAATACATATAAATAAAGCATGGCAATTTAAAGTAACTGTAATGTCTCCCATTACAATAATCAAGGCCCATGTATCCAAGGCTCCATCTGATAGGTCAAAAGTTTGCATGCTGAATGTGAATAAGGGCTGGGCTATATGGCCTAAAAACAATATCTCGATATTTTTTGAAAAATTGCAATATACAAGATATAGGCTATCTCATTATTTCAATATTTTATCTAAAACACTGAGCTGAAGTATAATGTTAAATAACAGTCTTTATTTGTTTAAACACTACAAATGCACACAGCATATCTTCTAATAATTGCTGTAAAGCTCATATATTTTGTTCAACGATATAATTGCACACACAGCATGTCTCTTATAACAGTAACAGTATCATAATGGTATCGTTAGCAGAACTAGCCTCACAGTGTTTGAGGGATTCTTTTTCTGCACTAGGTGGTGTGGTTTGAGGTGGTCCGATAAATTTGTGGCAATGCTACCTGTTGTCGCTGTCTTTTTTGGCATAATTAATAAACAACACTGAACTCTGTTTCTCGTCTTCCCTCCTGCCTCCTAGCCCTAATTCGATATTATAATATGGCAACTTCTTGTATCTTGTGTAAAAAATTATAGAGTATATCGAATATATATTTGCTTTATCGCACAGCCTTAGTGTGAATGCATGGCGTATGTAAATCAAATGATTTTTCTGATTCATCACGTTTCAGGCAGTGTTTTGCGATGTGTTTATGTGATGCGCACGTTCATATCACGATGACGATACGATTTATCAGTCAGGGCTACTGCAAATCTTATCAATGCACAATATAGGATATATGAACATGGTGAAAATATTGGGAGTAATCTTGCACACCAGTTACACCAGTTAAGCTCAGATTATGTCTGAAATAAAAGATGACAAATAATTTTGGTCAAATAATTTACAGATTAATCATTGCTTTTTTGTTCTAGGTCATATATGCCAGAATCACATAGAAATAAATATTTGGTTAATTCTTTTTTTAGGAATTAGGTATTCCTTCATTTTTTACAAAAAAAAAAATAGCTGACCGTGAAAACACTGGTATGAGTATGCTCATTGTCAAATGACAACTAAACCCAGTGTATGATAAAACTAGTAGGTAGTAAATCTATTAAGTAGCTAAATTAATCCTCATCATTCATTTTGTTAGGTGCCGGGCAACTTTAAAGTATTTAAATAACAATTATTTAGTTATTTCCTTGCTTCAAATAATGTTTGTATTGAAGTAATTGTATTAAAGTAATGGTAATGAGTCTACGCCAACTGAAGACAATAGACATGGAAATTCTGTTAAAACAGAATTGTATGTGCAGTTATCTTCACTATTGACACTACCTGCATCGTTGTAATGGACAGGACCACTAAACATATGACGAGCTACGCAAGCCCCTTTTCTTGTGCTTGTTGTGTGGTAGAGGCAAAATATATATTACACCCCTCTTTTGATGTCTACATTGTGAGAAAACAGTACAAAAATGTAAGTCAATAGTCTAGGATAGGGACTAGCCAGCCTCAGAGAGCCGCTGGCCTAGATGAGTGGGATGCTAGTCTAGGTAGGTGGGCTGCTAGTGTACGCAGGTGGGTTGCTAGTGTAGGCGAGTAGGTTGCTAGTCTAGGCGAGTCAGCAACCAGGTGCATACGGTGTCTCTCACTCACTACTGCCAGTGTAACTGCACCATCTGCTCCCCTTGCACTGTCTGCTTCCCCCTATTTCCGCTTCCGTCAACAGGAACAGGATGCTGAATTTGGTGTTTAATTTATAGCCCAATTATGAGGAAATTGAAACATAATATTTTATTAACAATAGCAGCAGTCTTTGTGGTTGGGCTACTTAAAGTTCCTCTTGTCTGGGTCAGTTTGAGGTTCATACTTATACATTTGGGGAGGGTGTACGTGAATAAGCACATACGTACACAAGTGTCAAAGTACACAAACATGTCACTGCCCTATATCCAATGAGGGGATGATACATCCTATTGGCAACGGAAGCGGAAATGGGGGGAAGCAGACTGTGCAAGGGGCACATACAGTGTAGTTACACCGGGTCATCAGCCACTGTATCATTAGCTTACTGCGGTGATTCGGTACCCTCCCTCGGTTGCTGACAAGTCTGATTTTTAGCAGGAACCAAGCGCCATAGCCTGGGAGCCCTGAGGCTAGAAGTTCAAATCCCAGCCTCGCCATTACCGGTCATGGCTGGAGGTCAACATCAGCGAGGCAACAATTGGCCCAGCCTCGCTGGGGATGGTAGGGGTCTACGTTGGTAAAAAGTGTTTTTTACTTCTCCTGGTCAGCCGGGCTGATTCAGCTACACAAACCAAACATATGGGCTGCGTTCCAATACTCAAATTCGTCTCCTCCTTTCCTCCTCTCCTTTCCTCCGTGCCCCAGAAGCTGATTATGTGTCCTCCTTCCCTCCACTGTTCCAAAGCGAAATCTCGCCTCCTCCTTTCCTCCTTTCTCGTTTCCTCCAAACGGAGGATACATCGATGTATCCTACCGCGGAAGTCTTTTCACATTTCTGGGTGACATCATTGTGCTCATGACCAGTCAGGTTAAAAGACCATCCAACAGAATATTTTGATTGGGTTTGGTATCTTCAGAGTCAGTCGAAATTATTACTTCATCAATAGCCGACATCGACTTTGATGACCGGCGAATCGGATTAGCTGTTCCGATTTTCGATTCATCTCCTCCTTTCCTCCACTTGTTTCCTCCCCTCCTTTCCTCCACATATTTCTGGCATATTTCCGGGGTAGGAAAGGAGGGGAGGAAAGGAGGAGACGAGAAAAAGTATTGGAATGCAGCCATGGTGACTGCATAATCCTCCAACGACATAGGCAGTGTGTGATTGGTGGTGTGCCTGTCGAGTGAAAAGAAGCGAGGGCCAGTCATCATGAGAGTTGGAGAAATCACATACCACGACTTCCTCCTCCTGAGTCGGTGGGAGCAGGTTGCTGCGGTCGGCTAAACAGTTCGGCTGGGTTCAGGGTAGGAAAAAGGAGGAAAATAAAAAAAAAACAAATAAAAAACAAAACAAAAAAAGTTTTCCTTCACTTAATTGGAAAGTTGCTACAGATCATGAAAGGCCGTTCTCTGAAATAGAAATTCACTCTGCTGCGAAATTCCCTTATTAGACAGCTTTTCCACTAAATTCTTAAAGAAATTCTCAAATGAGCTTGCTCCCCTTTTACTCTGTATTTAAATCATTCACTTCTGCCTCATTACCATCAACTATGCAACAAACCGTCACATCCCTCATCCTCAAAAAAGACAAAAACGCCTCTGAGAGTCACACCATCCCGTCTCCCTCATAGCTGTGGCAAGCAAATTGATTGCCAACTGCTCGCTCAGAAATTAGAAACAGTCCTGCTTAATATCAGATGAATAGGCAGGATTCGTTAAAAACTGACAGTTATATATATATGATATTTTTTTTCAACGATGCAGAAATCTTTCACTTCCAAAATATACATGGAGAAATGTGAATATTTAGGAATTTGGATCACCTATAAATTCAAAGATCTTTATAAGGCCAACTTTCCACCACTTAAAAATTGTTTTTTTTTTTTTTTTAAAAAAAAAGAACCTCGACCATTATCATTAAGGGGGAGCATAAAAATAATGAATGTTATTTTATTCAGGTTTATTTTATTTTCATTTTGTTTTATTTTACTCTATTTTCAATGTATGTAATGTATTTTTTACAAAATATTGATCTACATATAGATAAAATTATATCCTAATTTATTTGGGATAAAGCAAACCAACAAATCTGGAAAAATATATTGCAGTGACACTGTTCACATGGCAGAATAGCCTTAACACACAGCAAACACATAACATACAGCACACAGCTAACGCATTACACACGGCTAACACATTACACACAGCAACCACATTACACACAGCTAACACAGCGAACACATTGCACACATCTAACAAATTACACACAACACATAGCTAGCACATTACACACAACTAACGCATTACACAGAGCATACAGCAAACATATTACACACGCCTCACACATTACACACAACACACAGCTAACGCATTACAGACATTAAACACATTTCACACAGCACACAGGTAACGCATTACACACAGAAAACACATTACGCACAGCTAACACACTCACATTACACACGCTAACATGTTATACATAACACACAGCTAACACACTAACACATGGCTAACACATTACACACAGCACTAATTAAACCACATTAAATGGCTATACACTCAAATGTTAGATTAGTAATGAGGACCAACACTAGGGTTTGATTTCTTATCAGCTGAATCAGCACAAGCTTACATGGAGCAGTGGTTTCAGTAATGTGACATGTGTTCTCACCTCGGGCAGGTCAGTAATGTGCTGTGTTCTCACCTTGGGCATGTCTGTAATGTGCCATGACTTCTTACCTCGGGCAGGTCAGTAATGTGCCATGTGTTCTCAAATCTGGCATATCAGTAATGTGCCATGTGTTCTCACCTCGGGCAGGTCAGTAATGTGGCATGTGTTCTCACCTCGGGCAGGTCAGTAATGTGCCATGTGTTCTCACCTCGGGCATGTCAGTAATGTGCCATATGTTCTCACCTTGGGCAGGTCAGTAATGTGCCATGTGTTCTCACCTCAGGCAGGTCAGTAATGTGGCATTTGTTCTCACCTCGGGCATGTCAGTAATGTGCCATGTGTTCTCACCTCGGGCATGTCAGTAATGTGCCATGTGTTCTCACCTCGGGGATGTCAGTAATGTGCCATATGTTCTCACCTCAGGCAGGTCAGTAATGTGCTCTGTGTTCTCACTTCGGGCATGTCAGTAATGTGCCATGTGTTCTCACCTCGGGCATGTCAGTATTGTGCCATGTGTTCTCACCTCGGGCATGTCAGTAATGTGCCATGTGTTCTCACCTCGGGGATGTCAGTAATGTGCCATATGTTCTCACCTCAGGCAGGTCAGTAATGTGCTCTGTGTTCTCACCTCGGGCAGGTCAATAATATGCTGTGTTCTCACTTCGGGCATGTCAGTAATGTGCCATGACTTCTTACCTCGGGCAGGTCAGTAATGTGCCATGTGTTCTCAAATCTGGCATGTCAGTAATGTGCCATGTGTTCTCACCTCGGGCAGGTCAGTAATGTGGCATGTGTTCTCACCTCGGGCAGGTCAGTAATATGCTATGTTCTCACTTCGGGCATGTCAGTAATGTGCCATGTGTTCTCACCTCGGGCATGTCAGTAATGTGCCATATGTTCTCACCTCAGGCAGGTCAGTAATGTGCCATGTGTTCTCACCTCGGGCAGGTCAGTAATGTGGCAAATGTTCTCACCTCAGACAGGTCAGTAATGTGCCATGTGTTCTCACCTCAGGCAGGTCAGTAATGTGCCATGTGTTCTCACCTTGGGCATGTCAGTAATGTGCCATGTGTTCTCACCTCGAGCAGGTCAGTAATATGCTGTGTTCTCACTTCGGGCATGTCAGTAATATGCTATGTGTTCTCACCACAGGCAGGTCAGTATTGTGCCATGTGTTCTCACCTTGGGCAGGTCAGTAATATGCTGTGTTCTCACTTCGGGCATGTCAGTAATATGCCATGTGTTCTCACCACAGGCAGGTCAGTATTGTGCCATGGGTTCTCACCTCGGACAGGTCAGTAACGTGCCGTGTTCTCACCTCAGGCAGGAGCCGCCCGCCGGGGCTGGGGCCGATGAGGGACACCACGCCGTTGCAGTCCACCGTGCTGTTGCGCTTGCCGTGGGAGATAATGGGGTGGATGCGGGACGAGCCTTGGCTGTAGCCGCTGTAGCTGCTGCGGCGGTACGGGATGAAGAGGGAGCCCCTCCTCTCTTCGCTCTCCTCCACTGTGCTGTGCTCGTCGTCAGCAAACTCGTTCTCCGAGCCCACGTCCTTGGAGCGCCCTTTGAAGCTGAAGATACTGCTCTTGCTGTTGTGTCGCGATAAGAAAGGGGAGCCAGGAATACTGAGGAGAGACTGAAGGACAGAGAGAGTATCTTAGAAACATCGCGGTGAGTCTATACCTTAGCTTAATTTCTTAGCAAACGCGTCACAGTGTGTCATCTAACTTTTGTTTTAACATTAAACTAAACTGCATGAAAGTAATTTAATTTCCATTCTTATTCCACAGAGAAATACCACCAGCATCAGTTTCCTAACTCTGTTCAATATCTAACTATAATTTTTAATTCTGCCATTAGAGATATATTAAAATTAAATGCTGAAAATAACCATTTCTCTGGTGATCAGGGGGAGACATGAGTCAGCTATTTAAGATTCTCATAAATTTCATTTAAATGAACAGTAACAATCCTAAACACCTTCGACTTTCCAGTAAGCAAATGCTGAATGGTTACATGTTATGCTGAAATTGGAATTTTTCCCTAAGTTTCCCCCCTTTTACCGGATCCAAACTCAAAACTAGTTAATCTCTCACGAGCAACCCTGGAGAGAGACAGTTAGCGTATGTTCAGTTTGTGAATCTCAAGGCCAATGAGAGCGATGAAACCAACGAACTTAACTGGCTCGACCCCCATCATTCCCCATGCCCAGCCTCACTGAGGGGGACGATAAAGGGTTAAGCTGGGTAAGATCCCATCACCTTGTCAGGCTGGGTGCCTGCTGGTGCACCACCCAAGCACACGCTGACTTTGTCATCCACACATGGAGTCATGAGTGTAGAAGTCATGTCAAAGGTGACATGATGAACAAGCTGACAATTTAAAATCAGACATTTCACTGAACCACAATTTAAACTTCCATTTACAAATAACAATGATGTTTAAATCAACTTACGAATGTAAGCTACCTACTTGCATCATCTGCGCATCTAAAAGAACATAACAGCTAATTCCGGAGTTGAAATGTACCCTACACTTTTGTGATATTTTCTTTGACAATTCCTAGTTAAAATATTCTCTGAAGCTAAAACATTCCTCCACACCACCTAGGATTGAGCATCAGCTTTTCCCTCATTAACCGAGTGCAGACGGTTTTTGTAAATCTGGGACAAAAGAGAAATATGATATTATTTGTGTAAAGATTAAGGTCATTGGAAAGGCAAGTGTCCAATAACTACAGTGAAGTCCTCCCCTGTTTTTAGTCCTAGTGCCCCTAGTGGTGGTTTAAAACCTACTGCTTTAGCAGCATCAACCTTTGTGTGAAAATCAAGCGGTGTTGGTTTCTTTGACATGTAGCCGGTCTGGGTCTGAGTATGAAGATTTCCATACTGACGCTGTGCGACTCAGAGAAAAAAACCTGTTTGCATATTGAGGTACTGTCGCCACACAAAACTTTATTCTCAAGAGTGCATTGCCCTGCTCCCCAAAACCAGTTACGGGATACGACATGCAGTTTTATTTAGTCCTGTGAGGGGTGATGTTTATTTAGCTCCTTGAAGCATGATGTTTCAGCTTATATTGAATTGTAATACCTGGCAGTTAATGAAAGAAAAAATTACTCCAGCCCCTCTGTATTTATTACATTAGTCATTTAGTGGATGCTTTTATCCAAGGTGATTTACGATTGGTTAGCCAAGGGCCAATCCCCCCCCGGGAAAAATGTGTGTTTGCGCTATGGCAAGGCTGGGGCTTGGGCCACCAACCTGGGGGGTCCCAGTCATGTACTTTAGCCACTAGACTACAGGCTGCCCCCCCTTGGCAGTCTTATTCTGTATAGTATAGAAGTATTCTGTTCCAGTCATGGAGAATTCATTACAGTATCTCTTGATTGACTGTGTTGATCTTTCGCCCGTTTCTAAGTCGGGAAACCAGTATTTGCTTTCAGTTATGTGCAAGAAAACCGATATCCAACTGCATATCCCCTCCGGTCAATTAAACTAAACCTATGTTGAAGGCATCCACCTCTTATTTTATTCAACCTTTGGTGCTAACATAAGAGATTAGCACTCAGAGTGATCTAAAAAGCTTATTTTCAATGGTAGTTCTTTGAAAGATAATGTTATCTATGCTAATCTTACGTCTCTGACCACCTAATTGTAAAAGGAATGTATAGATGGGTGATGGATCCTGCAGAATTTGGTTAAAACTGTGAGCTACACCCCTCATCTCACCCCAAAAAATAAAACATGGGGGTAAAGGAAATTCAACATTACCTTTAATTTCTGCCATCGTCTATTGTTACTATATTACAATTCTAAAAGTTCATCATCTCCACCTCTATCAAACTTGCTACAACCTTAGTTTACAACCAACTGCCACTAACTAAGGGCAAGGCTCATACTGAGAAACTATGCAATAGTCTATCCAATAACTTAATCTGTACACAGTCTGGATCACTCTCACTGTACCTAATTCTTCTTCCCTCTCACAGTGTATTGATCTTCCTCATCTATACTTGGTCTTTGATGTTGTGACGTCTGCCACATCACAAAGTGTTTTATTTGTTGATGAAATTTGGGGAGTTTTTCCAAAGTTGGGACTTTGCAACTATGCAGTTGGAACACTATAATTGCACACCTGCTACGTTTCAGGTTAATTTTTCATTTCTTGCTCAAGACCTTCTAACCTGCTGACTACTACAACTGCTGCCTTCTTTTGTTTAACATTTCAGATTTCCAGGCAGCAGAGCTACTTGGTCAATTGCTCCACCGCCGATGTGTTGGGTTCACAAACAAACAAACATATTCTGATTTACATGATTTTTAGAACGAATATTTGATTGTCATTTATGGCCAATATTGACAGCCCTATTCACCAACTGTGGGGTAGAAGACCAGGTCCTTAACTGTTATACTACACTGCTGCCCAAACTGGCAGGGACTGGAATCAAACCTGGAAACTTCTAGAGCAAGTGCATACGTATACTATTGGCAGAGTGCATTACCACATTAATGAGAATTTAACTGCACTAGGGCCATTATTTATACAACAGGGACAGTACACATTTATCAAAATCTCAGTTTCCATGTCAATATATTATATACCATGTTTATGAGGCTCCATCATGTTACAACAGCTAAGAAATTAGATAATGGCAATTTTCATGTGAAGTATTGATTTCTAACATTATAAATGCAGTTACATGAAGTAAAAATCCATGGGTCTGGTTGCAGAAACTGATAGTTTATGTTTATTCATTTACAGACCTATTTCAAATTTTCCACTCATGAGCTAGATTGTTGAAAAAGCAGATTACAGTGAAGTTATTAGCTTGGCTATTTGTGTAATTTCAGGCAAGTTTCCGATCCCACCACAGTACTGAGACAGTTCTTATCAAGGTACTAAATAATTTTCATCTGAATACTGATCCAGGGGGATTGTCAGTACTGTTATTGGAACCGAGCGCAGCCTTTGATACAGTTGACCAAACGTCATGCTAAAAACATGACTGATAATGATGGAGAAAGTCATAGCCTTTCATTCTATTAGAACTCATTAAGATCTTCCAAGCTTATTTAAGGAACTTGAAGTTTTACCAAGACCTGGAGGACAAAATTGCATCGCATTAGTGACTGTTAATTTTATATGCAATTGGAGGCACACATCCTTTTCAACTATTCTCATCTTTCAGCTGCTGTGTAGAAGGAAAGAATCTACAATAAATTTAAATAAGGAGTAATGATTAAGCTTGTATAGACTGTGAACCAGTGATGAAGACACATGCGTAGAAAGAGATCACTAATGACATGCCGTCCTGTACCTGGTCCATGATAGACGGTTTCCTGCCCAGCCGGTTGTCGGGGAAACGGAAGCGGCTCCACTTGCTACCTTCATCAGATTCGGACTTGACAAACTTCTCGCTGTCACCCTTCTCCTCGCCGCGCTGCTGCTCTTTCTCACGCCATTTCTTCTTGCGGTTGCGGCGCTCCTTGGCACTCTTGGAACTGAGCTTGGAGATCTCTGACGAGCTGTGCCACAAATGGCCTGCGGCATTGTCCTCCACTGCATCCTCTGAAACCGTGCCAGCTGAGGTGGCAGCCGCCTGGGACAGGTGGGAGGGAGCGAGTGGGGTGAGAGAACCAAATTAAGCACATTATCATAACTGCCAAGCAAGTAATAAACCAGCATTTCACTAATTTCCTCAATCCCAGAGTATGCACTCAATCCAAAAGTGTGCACTCAGTCCCAGAATATGAACTCAATCCAAAAGTGTACACTCAGTCCCAAAGTGTGAACTCAACCCAGGACAGAGCAAAGCAGGTTGGACCCTCCTATAGCTTATGTGATATCAACCTTCTTATTTTCACACCATAGGTCAATACATAGTGTGAGTAAGACTTTCAATGTACAGCATCTGCTGGTAGACTGTGGGTGATGAGGACTACTGAATTTTAGGACTTTAGAGCTACTAACTGACACCAGTTATAACAACAAAATGCTTAGAAGGAGAGATAAGACAGTTACATAGACACAGTTGCAAGGGGACAAAAGGTCTACTATTATAAATATCCAAAAATCAGAGACCACAGGTCATGTGCTCACTTAGAATTAGCAGGCATTGTTTCACAATCACAACAAAATACTGAAAACACCAAATGAATAATGACCATTGTGGATTTACATTTGATATTACCATGTAAAAGTAGAATTGTGGTATTCTTTGACCCCTTTAGTTTAAAGGTAAGCATTAAGGTGTCCCTAAAATGTACAATTTCTGGGTAAGCAATGAGTACATTTGTGTTTCGTCTCTCCCTTGATTCAGTGATTCAGATGCCAAACCTTGTTAATATAATATCAAAGCACTCTTACTTTAATAAAATTGAACAAAAGACGTCATTAACCGCAGTGGGCCACCACCTATTTAATTTTCTCCTCTAGAGAAATAAGCGTGTGTGTGCGTGCGTGTGTTATGCCCATGCTTGGTGAACAGGTCATAACTGAGAGATTTGTTTGCCTCTCCTAGGATTTTTGTTTTCTTTACTGCTTAGTTTTTCGTTAATTGATAACACTGATTTCATGGCGGTCTACACTGGAATGGGGACGGAAAGGTGAATTGGGATGACGCCCTGTGTTGTGGTTGGGCCATGGTTGGAAACAGGGAGGGCTTTTTTTTTAAATGGTAGAATGGTGCAAAATACGACGGTGAGTTTGCTTGTGAAGACGCACCCGAGAACGGACTGCCGTTCAAAGCTATCGCCCTCGTTTGCCACCCAGACCAGCGATTCCTGATTCTTTTTTTGTTCGGTTTTTGTGCTCTATCCTAAACTAATTTTGATGGAGCAACAAGAAGAAGCTGGAGCTATTGCTAGCGAAGAGGCTTGTGCTAGCCTGGTGAGACATAAGTGACTTGGCAGAGATGAGTCCCACATTCCCTTTAGTGCCATCTTTAGTAACACTATGAAAAATTTTACCCCTAGACATTCAAACATGCCCAGGACAGTGTGTGTGTGTTTGTGCATATATTTGGATCCCTTCACCCTTCTATATCTCACATGTGTTACTGTAGCATTAATGAGCAATGTAGGAAAAGTTTTTTTTCTGTTATTATTTAATCCTATCTATGAACCCTCATAAAGCCCTAATTATGAAAATGTTCTTGAGATGATATCTTTTGTATTTTTAGTTTCATACATTCATTCACTTGTGATACATTCATGTTCTTGTTCTGTTAGCATCTTTTTAAAATTTACTGTCTATAAGGTAGTGAACCGGCTCTGTCCCCTAGAATCTGAATTTCCTTAGGTTTTTCCTAATGTGAGTGTATATTTCTAAGTTTTTGTAGTCACTTGTGTTGGATAGCCAGAATTCTTAATTCTTACTTCCAGTGGTCCAGTGGTCACTCCTGATCAGGATAAGAACCTACAAATGCATGAACTAAATACATACATCAGCAGTATGTGATTGGTGGTGCATCTGCAGTGTGTAAAACAACAAATAGTTGTCATGAGAATCAGCGGAACCACATGAAAGGTTGTACCCCTGAAGCCAGCAGAATGTGGTCTCCCGTAGGGATGAACTAGTTCGGTCAAATTTGGGGTGGAGAAAAAAAGAGGGAAACATCAGGAGAAAATATAAATAAAAAAGCAATGTGTCTGACCTCTATGGCGGACTGAATGTCTATATAATCAGATCATCAGCTTTCAAAATCGATCCATCAGACTCTGGAAACAAATTAAGAAGAGTAACCCCCACTCATATCATTATAAACCCTTGCAATGCCACATTCTGAACCCAGGAAAGAGCCCCCACAGCCAGCTGGTCTCAAGACTCAACCCAAAACTAACCCCTACTAACATCCTGCAGCTCCACTCTGCCACCACCAGTCAGAGTCAATCAAATTATCACGCAACAAAAGCAAAACTATATCACTCATTGGGAAACCCGAACCAAAATAAAATCAAAGCAAATTAGTATGCTATTTGACTCAAAGAGTCTCAGACTACCTGACCGCAGGGGAATATGACAAAAACTCATTTTAAAAATAATTTTGAAACAATTTTCGCACATTTTCAATCTTTACCTGAAAATCTAAAATTACAAATCCAGAGGAAAAGTGCTGCACAAATCTAACAGCACAATATGTAGGTACTTGCCACAGACAGACAAACAACAGTAATAATCCATGAAAATTCTTACAAAATTTTATTTTTAGTAATTAATATCATTGGTACTACCATTATTATTACTATTAGTATTACTATTAATCATAATGTTTGTATGTACTGTTTGTATGCTTTGGCATCATGTATGTGAATATAGGTCATGCCAATAAAGCACACTGAATTGAATTGAATTGAATTGAACTGAACTGAACTGAACTGAACTGAACTGAACTGAACTGAATTGAATTGAATTGAATTGAATTGAATTGAATTGAATTGAACTGAACTGAATTGAATTGAGCTGAATTGAACTGAACTGAACTGAACTGAACTAAATTGATCTGAACTGAACTGAACTAAATTGATCTGAACTAAACTGAATTGAATTGAATTGAACTGAATTGAATTGAACTGAACTGAACTGAACTGAACTGAACTGAAACTGAATCATCCCATCATCTCTTTCAGAGAGATTCAGACTCAGCTGAGGCAGCACCCACTGCAGGGCACTGAGAGCCCAGCTGGTTACTGCAGCAGAGGACAAGCAGCACGGGGAGTGACCTCTCATCCAGCAGATGCTGCATCCAAGAGAACAGCTTCAGGAAATTTGCCACCGCTGACACTGACACACACACACCATTCCTCTTCTGACGGTACCATGTACACCCTCCACCCACCCCCAGTCCCTGACTAAAGCCCCCCGAGCAGAGGCTGGCACCCCCCCTCTCCCAGACATAGCCTTCCCCAAACACATAACCCATTTCTGCAATGCAACCCCCCTTCTTGTGGAGTTTCTCAACTCCCCAAAGCTTTTCGCAGGACAAAAGGGAGAGGCAGCAAATTGCAGTAACACAGCCTGGAGCTTCTCACACTACAGTCACACAGTCTGGAGCTTCTCACACTACAGTCACACAGTCTGGAGCTTCTCACACTACAGTAACACAGTCTGGAGCTTCTCACATTACAGTAGCACAGCCTGGAGCTTCTCACACTACAGTAACACAGTCTGGAGATTCTCACACTACAGTAACACAGCCTGGAGCTTCTCACTGCAGTAACACAGTCTGGAGATTCTCACACTACAGTAACACAGCCTGGAGCTTCTTACACTACAGTAACAAAGCCTGTAGTTTCTCACACTACAGTCATACAGCCTGGAGCTTCTCACACTACAGTCACACAGTCTGGAGCTTCTCACACTACAGTAACACAGTCTGGAGCTTCTCACATTACAGTAGCACAGCCCGAAGCTTCTTACACTGCAATAACACAGTCAGGAGCTTCTCACTGCAGTAACACAGTCTGGAGCATCTCACATTACAGTAACACAGTCTGGAGCTTCTCACTGCAGTAACACAGTCTGGAGATTCTCACACTACAGTAACACAGCCTGGAGTTTCTCACTGCAGTAGCACAGCCTGGAGCTTCTCACACTACAGTAACACAGCCTGGAGTTTCTCACTGCAGTAGCAAAGCCTGGAGCTTCTCACACTACAGTAACACAGCCTGGAGCTTCTCACACTACAGTAACACAGCCTGGAGCTTCTCACTGCAGTAACACAGTCTGAAGATTCTCACACTACAGTAACACAGCCTGGAGCTTCTCACTGCAGTAACACAGTCTGGACATTCTCACACTACAGTAACAAAGCCTGTAGTTTCTCACACTACAGTCATACAGCCTGGAGCTTCTCACACTACAGTAACACAGTCTGGAGCTTCTCACACTACAGTAACAAAGCCTGTAGTTTCTCACACTACAGTCATACAGCCTGGAGCTTCTCACACTACAGTAACACAGTCTGGAGCTTCTCACACTACAGTAACACAGCCTGGAGCTTCTCACTGCAGTAACACAGTCTGGAGATTCTCACACTACAGTCATACAGCCTGGAGCTTCTCACACTACAGTAACACAGTCTGGAGCTTCTCACACTACAGTAACACAGTCTGGAGCTTCTCACACAACAGTAACACAGTCTGGAGCTTCTCACACTACAGTAACACAGCCTGGAGCTTCTCACACTACAGTAACACAGTCTGGAGCTTCTCACACTACAGTAACACAGTCTGGAGCTTCTCACACAACAGTAACATGGTCTGGAGCTTCTCACATTACAGTAGCACAGCCTGGAGCTTCTCACACTACAGTAACACAGCCTGGAGCTTCTCACTGCAGTAATACAGCTTGGAGCTTCTCACTACAGTAACATAGCCTGGAGCATCTCACACAGCAGCAACACAGTCTGGAGCTTCTTACTGCAGTGACACAGCCTGGAGCATCTCACACAACAGTAAAACAGTCTGGAGCTTCTTACTGCAGTAACACAGCCTGGAGCTTCTCAAACAAGACAGTCCAGGGGGCCCTCGCTGTGCTGTGGTGAACACCAGCATCAACAACCTGCACCGCCTGCACCTAAACACCCTCCAGGCAGTGAGGAAGGGCGGAGAAAGCCTCCCATGATTACCCTGACAGCCGGGTGATCATCTCCACTCTGCTGCCTCACACCAACATCTCCCCCCATGTGATCACAGGCATCAATGCCGATTGGCTCACAATTGCACCTGGCTCACCACCCCACCATCAGCCAATGGCAACTTTACAATGGCCTGCATTTACATCATGATGTTCAGCTTTTTGTAAAAACTCTAAAAGACGTTGCATCGGCCCACAACCCAACCAGCCCCCTCTTCACTAACAAGTGAGGATGTACCCCCCTCCCCCCGGTGAGATCAGGCACCTGCTCAATACCCTGTGCCATACTGCTCAACTCAACCTCTGTCGGTTTGTTATAATCTAGTTATATTTACTTAATACCGAAACAATTAATACTACAGATTAACTCAGTCTGATTTGAAACATGTTTCAGTTTCCGGATCAAATTCTCTCAACTGATCTTTTGTTTTGTCTAAAATGAGTTTATTCCACATAAGCAGTACCAGTATAAAGGGTCTGCAGTCCTCTGTGTTTGGAGTGAAGAGTACGGACCTGGAATTCCTGAAATTAATCTCAAATATTAATATTTTAATCATAATAGAAAGTCGGTGGCAAGAGGATACTTTCACCCATTGTTATTTCAAACCAGGCTATGGTGAAATCAAAGTACGGCATATTGGGAGGATTCTGGGGGAATATTGGTGAGGTATGAAAGGGAACATGCCAAACAACTCCCAGTACTGCAAAAAGAATCAACTTGCATATGGCTAAAAATGAACAAAAACATTGCAAATCTGGGAAATGATGTATACCTGTGCATAGTTTACGCTGCCCCCACGGACCTCCATATTATAATGAGGATTTTAACACCCTCCACAAACAGACCTGCCATTTCTAGGCCCAGGGTAATATGCTGCTGAGTGGGTCAGAATTGGGATAGAACCTGATTCTACTGACCCACAGGGAAACACCTATGGAAACAACTGGAAATGTCCCTCTATGTCAACTAACTGATAGCAAAAGAAACGGCCCTGATATTAGAAATAATAATGATCTTGTGCATCTTTGTCAAGCCTTAGGCTAGCATATGCTTAATGGCAGGATCATAGGGGACTCTTTAGGTTGGCTCAGCCCTTCTGAAACAAATGGACAAACCAGAGACATCCATAGACATCCCCGTAATCTGTATAATCAAAATAAATCATTCAGATGTGCTGAAAAAGTGAATATGAGTTCAAATGAATTAACTCTACTGAAACATTCGTCTATACTCACTACCAAATATCAGAGCTGACCTGAATCAATTATATATTCCAAAAAGCAAATAAAAGGAGACTGAACCAAAATGAGAAATGGTTTGGCAGTGAATGTCAAATTGTTAGAAGAAAATTAAGAAAATTATCAAATGAAAAACAAGCTCAAGATCCAGATTTGCACCTCAAGTGCTGTGACACCCATAAGGACTACAAATCCACCCTAAAATGGAAACAAACAAAAATACGAAAAAACCCACAACATAATGAAGAATCGGTCAAAACCAGCTTTGGGAAACGTGGAACAAAACGAAAGCGCAACAAAATAATAGTTAGCAGTAATCAATAAAGCTATCTAGACATTATATTTTATAATATAAGATATACTGTGAGATTCCTCCAAAGAGACATCATACCAGGCTTATAAAAATTTTGAAAATGATGGAACCAACGATTCAGAATAATCGAAACCTACTTGATACTACAATCAGACATACAGAGCTAATGGAAAAGCTCCAGGTTCTCAAGCCAGACAAGGCTTGTGGTCCTGATAGAACCAGGAATAAAATGCTGAAATGCTGAAATACAATACGCTATGAACAGCTAAAATACAGTACACATGTTCAATAACAAAAGATTATAGCTTCTTTCATTCATTTTCAAAGGGCATTTGTTTCCATTATGCAAATGGAATTGATATGATAGAATTCCACCATGCATTGTAGGGGGTAATTATGATAGGGTTAATTATGATGTAAGTAAATCAATGTACATAAGAACAAAGTTCTTAACACATAAACATGGTGTAAGGCAGGGCTTAGGAAAGTCCAACATTGTTCAATGTTTGCATTAATGAGTTGGCAAATAGTCTTCAACCCCCAGCCTCACTCTTCACGAAGTGGAAGTGAAATTCTTACTCTACACAGATAACTTAGTTCTGTTGTCATATACTAAAGAAGGCTTTCAACAGAACTTGTCTTTATAATTCTTTTAGGGCCAACTGTGGCACAATATATTTCAACCTGCCACCACCTGAGAGACAATGAGTGGTCAGTAAATATATTGTGATATTGTAATACATTTAATACATCCAATAAAATGTAAGTGATGTAGAACTTATTTTAATATCATTATCAACCCCATAAAAATTGTCAACATGATTATTGTTATTAGTATAATAATTGCTATGAGTATAAGTTGTAGTAGCAGTAGTCATATTAGTTTTAGTTATTTTAATATTACCTATATGTTCATATTGCTGCTGTTGTTGTCATCTTTGTCTGCAACATCACTGTGCACTATTTACAACATTTTGCATTTTATTGTATTGTTACATGCATTAGCAATATTTACACATGTATTCCAATAACACATTTTTGAATTTTGAAAATGAATTTGTATTTTGTATTGTATGAATGTGCCATTCATATGCACTTTCCCTTGTAAGTGGCTCTGTCAAGCATGATGTGTGCTTTAATGTGATGTAATGTATTTTAGAGAGAGGGGGGAGATGCAGATAGCAAGAGATAAGTAGGATAATATGAGTAAACTCTGAGAGTGAAACAGAAATTTAAAATTGACATGCAAAGAGAAAACCCTGAGGACCAGATTTACGAAAGGATTGCGATTGCTTTTCAGGTTGTGGTGCCGGGAGAGGTGGAGGGAGGAGCAAGCTCCTCTGCGCCTCCCCTTGAACTGCTGTGTGTTCCTGTTTCTCCCTCAGCCTGGAGACACTGCAGACGCTTGAACAGCAGTGCCCTTACTAACAGGCAGGTTCAAATGAGGATGATTGATAATCAGACCAGGTGCTAGCACTTGCCCTCAATTAGGCCACATATTTAAAGCACAGCTTCTCAGGCAAGAGGAGGATTTTTTTTTCCTGTAGCTTTTCCTTTGGCTGTGCTGGTTTTTAGTCTGATAGTACTTTTTTGTTTTCTCCTTTTGTTGTTTTTTTTCCCAAAGGGAGGGTAAATAAAAACACAGTTGGCCAGTTTTTCTTTCATTTTCATTGTGTTGTCCTTCCACTCACCACCTGGATCGGTGGCCACACCTGCCACTGCACCACAAAATAATCCAGCAGTCACTAAAATGTTGCAATATTTATGTGCAAGCATCCCAATGGAAAGTGTGCAATATTGGTTGCTGGTACCAGTATGCTCTTTGCCTTCGTCCAGTGACACAAAAGCACTGCTGAGTGATGTTTTTCGTATCCTTTTTGCTGTTTTCTTGGGCATTCTTCTAAATGTGAATAACAGTGTGGCGCAGCAGCTAGCAGGTTCCATAAGACATGCGTCTACTACAATTTTTGCAGAGATGTCCCTTATTGAGACTGCTGAAGCAGATTCTTTTGATTTAATCAGTTCCACTTTCTCACCTTGTGACCGGCCTTTTTATTTCTTGATATGTCAGAATGTCGTAGTTTCCAAAGCAAATGGTGCAGAGTATCTGGCTTGTTTCTTTTACTGATGTGTCTTCACTGCACTTATGTTGTCCATCCTCCACTGCTGTTATTCTAGCAAAACTGCTTCTCTTACAGCTGATAGCAGTGCCAGATTTAGTGCTCACATTTCTGGGGGTTCCTTTTATTTATTTCTTTGTGGAGATTTCCTGTATGTCTCCAAATACAGGATCTGACTTTGGCATGTTGTTCAATGAATGCCACCAAGTCAGGAAACCGGGCTCTTCTTTTAGTTTGTTCCATGTGGTCAAAGGCAGTGGACCTCCACCTGTCCTGTATCTCAGAGTGAGAGAATATGCATTTTTGTCTTCACTTTTTGTCTTCAGCCTTGATGGTAGTCCAGGTAGGGGCTTTTTCCAGGTATGTTGTCGCAACTATGAAGTCATTTCCGAAATGTTCTTTTAAACGCTTTGCTTCCTTATAGCCACTCTGAGGTTCCATAAACTGACAGCTGTGGACAAGCTCTATTTTGTCCTCCATGGCATATTCAAAGATCGGAACGAAGCTCAGGTATTTAAGTGGGTCACCAGAGAAGACTGGTATGTCTCGGGGTGGGAACATAGAGAACTTTTCTTCTTTTATGAGCATTTCTGTGATATTGTTTTGTTGTTGTAATACTGGGGACAAGTCCATGGCTACACCAGCTTCTTGTTGAGGATTGTGGTTTTGTATGAACTGTTGTGTAGGACGCTGTTTGTCATATTTGAGTGCTTTTAGGCCTTACAGTTAAATGCTGGCTGCATGAGTTGCTTTGATGGGAAACTTGGGGTTCTGATTTAGACTTGAAATCCTTCTATTCCACCTCCTCTTCTTCATCATCTTCTTTATCCTCTTTCATAACAAGGGAAAGGCTATGTTCATCCTTTTTGGTTATTAGTTTATATGAACAGAGGTATTTATTCATATTATCATTGACACCTTGAAGAATTGAAGAGTTTAGAGAAGCTCTTGAGGAGTTCAAAGCTTGAATTTCAGCAGTTGCCAACTTTTCTTTTCTACATTTTAGTTTAGTTTCAGTTTCCTCCTTTTCCAAACCACGTTTTTTTTCCAATGCAGCATAAGGTGCCATTAATTGAAAATTTGAAAAGGTTCTAAACAACAGAAGAAAAAAATCTAATACCAAATATGAGTAAATACCTTTTATTTGTTCAGTATATAATTCAAAATGTAATAAGAAATACGCTTTTCAATGTGTTCATTTTTTATAAGCTATTTATTCATTGAATTTACAGAAAATGTGCTATATCGTGATACATATCATTATCTGGATGTGAAATGACCTATATCAGGATATGATATTTTGGTCCTAGCTTCCACTTAGACGAAAGAGCAGCACTGGTGCCTGGGAGGACACCAGGTTGCACAAGGGAGATGGTAGACCCCATGTCTACAAATGCTCTGCACTGGTGGCCATCAAGCAGACAGTCCATAAAAAGTCAAGGTCAAGGTGGCCTACCCAAAACTGTGTGGTCAAGGTGGCCTACCCAAAACTGGTCACCTTGGAGGGGCTTTGGAAGGTGTTCTCTTCTCTATGCTATCTCAGCCTCATTTCCCGACTGCATTGAGGGTCCGTGTCGTGGTTCTGGTGCTGGACAGTTCTGAGCTATATGTCCCATCTCCGCGCAGCAGTAGCATTCCTCGTCCCGCTGGGGTTGGCGGAAATGATGCCTGAGCATGTCTGGCACACTGCTTCTTCTTCCTCATCGTCCTCCACACCAGTCTGTCGGACCCAGGACTGCGGGGCAAACACAACCTCTGCTCGTTCTGCCTCAGCCAATGCTCCAGCTGGTGACTGTGGAGCCACAAGCCGGATATGCTGTCAAAGTCTCTCTGGGGTCAGCGCCTGAATGAAGGCATGGAGAGCCAGGTCCTCCTGGGCCACAGAGTCAAATTGAGGGTTCCCTTACGGATGAAGAACTGGATGTCTGCTGTGAATGAACCTATACTCTCTCCTTCTCTGGGGTGCCGACTAGCAAGCTGGTCCCAACATGCAGTCGATGGAGGGCTGCTTCACAAACCATCTCTGTAGCACTGTGGTGAGGGCAAGAGAACCTGTAACGCTCTCCCCTCCAGAGCCAGGGCAAGGTGCACTGCTGTCTCCTCTGTACTCCATCTGTTGTGCCGTGCAGCCAACTCAACCTGGGCGAGGTACTGCTCTGGTGACTCTGCTCCACTGTACCTCAGCAGTTTTGGCATCCTGTGCTGTGGCGGCCTGGATCATTGGGAGGCTGACTGGCAAAGTTAGCTGAAGGGTTACACAGGATGGTGACTGGACATCATTCATATCATTTGCTGCTGGCAACTCTGCCACCCATGCCAGTGTTCTGTCTCCAGACACACTCTTAGGTAGAATCACTGATCCCATCTCCTCAGCATCCCCCTGGGACTCCTTGACATCCTCACTGGTGAACTCGCCGTCACAGGACTCAGCTTCAGTGTTCTCTTACTGGACAGGCAGGAAGTTCACTGGCATAATCAGGTTCCGATGGACCACCTTCTTAAGGACTGAGACACAGTTCCTGATTTTGTATGTGTGGATGCCCTCATTCTCTTCAGTCACAATGTAGAGATGACCCTCCCAGCAATAAGCAAGCTTCCTCTTACCCCACTAGCCTTTATTGGACCCTGTCTCCAACATCCACAGGAGCACCCTTCTGCTTTCTGTTGTAGAGGTTCGCTCATCTTTGCTGCTGCTTACTGGCTGATGACTGAGTGATCCTCATGGCTTCTGCCAGGTCATTCCTCAGAGAGTGTGGATAATCGTCATAGTTGACCACTTGATCATCCAGGAGCACAGACTCGACCATCATGTCGACTGGTAGTCTGGGAGTTCTGCCAAACATCAGCTGGAAAAGTGTGTAGCCGGTGGTCTGTATTTTGGCATTATAGGAGAAGGGGAGAGATTTGAGCATCTGTGGCCATCGGTGTTTGGCTTTTGGTGACAGAGCATGGATCACATTCCCCAATGTGCGATTAAACCTCTCAGCTTGTCCGTTTCCCATCGGGTGATAAAATGTTGTGTGTGACTTTGAACACCAGCTACTTGGAGCATCTCGGCTATCAGGCTGCTCTCAAAGTTGGCACCTTGGTCGGAGTGCACATGTTCAGGAGAGCCATATATGCAGAAGCAGTTGCTCCAGAGCTGCTGTGCTACTGTCTTCGCTGACTGGTTGGGGCAGAGGTAGGCCTGGGCCAGCTTAGTGAAATGGTCTGTGACCACGGGTACATCCACTGACTTGTTTGACGACAAGCCACTCCGCACATACTCCTTAATGTCTTCCTCCCGCCACTGTCAATAAAAGCGTTGCCTTGTGAGGTAGAGAGTACCTTGTTGCCCTTGGTGACCGGCTTCATTATATACTCCCTTCTCTCTCAAACCAGCAGGAACTATCAATAAAAAGGTCTTTTTCTTGGTGAAGATGTTCTTGGAGACTCGGTTTACAAATTTATAGAAAGTGGTGTAGGGAGTAAAACCCATGACCTACTAAAATCAATTTTTACAGGAAACAAGTGTGGATTATGAATTGTCAGCAAAAGAACACTTGTCCTCACACAGGAATGTGGGGTGAGATAAGGTTGCCCTAAACCCAGCCCTATTCAACATTTATATAAATGATAATCTGCAAAACCTGGCCTCACCCTACATTACTTTGAGACCAAATTCCAGCTCTAAGCAGATGACCTAGGTTTGTAACCTCACTGACCAGAGCTTACAGCAGAACCTGGAACTTCTGGGCCCTGGCAATAAACCTAAATAAAACTAAAATAATGATATTTCATAAAAGAACAAGATGTCTGGGACAAACATACAAATTCACAATAATAACACCACCGATTGAACATACAATTAACTACAACTGTAATCTTGCAATGAATGAGCTGAAAGAAAGGGAATGGGGGTGTTTTATGCCATTAAATGACAAATCGCTATAGAAATTCTGTATAAAAATCTTTGCATCTGTAATTGAACCTATTGCCTTATATGACAGCGAAGTGTGGGGTCCACTTACAAATCAGGATTTCAACAAATGGGGAAAACATCCAATTGACACCTTGCATGCAGAGTTCTGTAAAAATGGGTAGATACATAGAAATGCTAAAAACAATGCATGCATGCCAATATCCATTGATTACAAAAGTACAGAAATGGGCAGTCAACTTCTAAAAACACCTTAAATGCGGTGAGCCCATACCATTATAAAGCCCTGCAATACCAAAGGCTGAGCAAGGAAAAGTTTCCTCTCACCCAGGTGGTCCTTAGTTCTTTGGTTCCACAATCAAACACCAACACACTCAAGCTCAGGACCAGATCAAGAGTGCAAAAGAAATTAGGACCAGTCAAATTACAAAATAATTTCAACAAAACTACATTAGCCATAAGGACTTTCAAACAAAACTATAAAGTAAAACGCAACGGTATTTGGCTCTGAACAGAAAACACACATGGGCAACCTACTTCACTGACAGAAACCTGAGAACAATCATGGTGAGTTACAGACTCTATTTAAGTGTGACAGGTAGCAATAAATTCAGACCCAATACTTAAAAAAATAGGAAGGTCTTCCCATAATTCCTACCCACCAACAGTAAGGAGAGGCATCCTTACATATTTATATGGATATCTCCTGCCATTGGGCCTGGGGTTCTTTTGTTTCTGATCTCTGATTTACTGTCTCTGATGTTCTATTGTTTCTTTTTCATTGTTTCCATTTTTATGAACATTTTGGCAACACCGATGCACAGTTGTCATGCCAGTAAAGCTCATGGGATTGAACGGAATTGAGAGGGAGAGAGAGAGAGACAGGGAGAGAGAAAGAGGGAGAGAGATACAGCATTAGGAGGGGGCAGACCTGAGCTTCCTCCTGCTGTTTTTTCAGCTGCTCCAGCATGGCTTTGAACTCGGCCTCTTTCTGCTCCGCCTCCTCAATGGTGGCCTGGTTCTGCTCCTCATAGGCCATGGCCACCACAGCCAGGATCAGGTTCACCAGGTAGAAGGAGCCCACGAAAATCACCAGCACGAAGAAGATCATGTAGGTCTTCCCTGCAGCCCGCAGTGTCTGTGTGACAGGAGAGCAAAAGCTTGAGCAGGGCCACAGAACATGTTTCACTTCTTTCCAACATGCCAGCCTCACAGCACAGCACAGAGGGTGATATTACTAGTAGATGGAGAAGAAGATTCTGGATGCAGGCTGCAAATTGGCAGAGTGAAACTATTTGCAGAACTAAACCTTTTAACACCAAACCATTAACCCTACCTACTGGCTCACATGCCTTTTCACACAAACAGTGTAAGACGACTGTAAATTTAATCAAAATTGTACAATTGCTTATGTACGCAGTGTCATAACAGTAGCTGGCTGTTAGGCCCATAGGGATTTCACTGTACTGCTCAACTCTTTTGGTAGTGTTATTGAGTTTATGCCAAGTGTCAGTTGATGGTATTTGCATATAACCCTAGAGTCATTTTAGTTACTGAATGAAGAGCAGCATGGTTATTTTTGATGTATCTATACAGAATAAAATAGCACTGCCTCCTCAGTAGGAGAGTGTCTAAGGGCTGCCTCCTCCTCAGTAGGAGAGTATCTAAGGTTGCCTCCTCCTCAGTAGAAGAGTATCTAAGTTTGCCTCCTCCTCAGTAGGAAAGAGTGTAAGGTTGTCTTCTCTTCAGTAGGAAAGTGTCTAAGGTTGTCTTCTCCTCAGTAGGGGAGTGTCTAACGGCTGTCTTCTTCTCAGTAGGAGAGTGTCTAAGGGCTGCCTCCTCGTCAGCAGGAGAGTGTCTAAGGTTACCTCCTTCTCAGAGGAGAAAAGTGCCAAAAATGTGTAAAATGAGATTTACATTCACATTTACAAATGTGTAAAATGACAGATTTACAGCCATAACAGCCTAAAAAAATGTACAATCACGGATTTGCTGACAGCAAACTTTTTATTACAGGCTGGTTAAACTCCCACGCCAATCATGACAAAGGACATTTATATTAATGTTGCTTAATTTTAGTAAACACATGAACCAATGAATGACTCATTAAATTAGCTGTATAGCCCTGTATCAGAGCAGTTTTATTAGGGTTAACAATTAACAAGCAGCAACAACCATTTACAGCATCATGGATTTGTATTCTGCATGAAGGCTATGACGGAATGAGAGAAAAAAGTTAAAAATAAGCTACGTGAATTTGCAGTCTGAGAAATCGGGAAAATATGTATATTAGGCCTAAATAGAATGTGATGTGACACTCCACACAAAAAATCGCTAATAGGCTATATTCCCACAGAACATATTTTAATCTGTTTGCAAACATAGCATGAGCAACACAGTCTTCATGCCTAGCTTTTATTGAGGAATACGAGCATATCTATGTGCTCTGGGGTCAGTCTGGTGCGTAGCTTGGTCTGTTGATGGAGAGACCAGCAGCTGAGAAGACACGCTCCAATGGCACCGGTGTACCAGGAACGGACATATTTTTTCTTGCTAATGCTGCCAGTCGAGGAAACTGCGTCTTGTTAATTTTGAGAGGGAGAAACGTCTCTCAGATAATTTTCCACCTGTTCAACTGTTGGGCCATTGGATGGAGGGGCAGTGTCGTCTTTCAGCAGCATAAGCATGGCATGTGCCATATACCAATTCATTGAAATTGTTTATTGAAAATTAACTGCTTAATTGATAAAATTACTCACTCAGAATTCTTATCAATGATTAACAGTTAACTCATTAACTGTTAATATCCCTCATCCAAGTTTTACCTAAAAAAAATCAAGATCACAGGAACAGACTTCCAATCAGGAACCAAGATTTCCCATGCTGTTTTACTTACCCAGCACTGCCCTGCTTGTCCATTTTGAGGCCCTGTGTGAGAACCTGTTCATACAGAAATAAAAGCAGATTTGCTGATTGGTCAACTTACAAGCTGGTAAAGGTTTTCCCAGAAGTCTTGGGTCATTAGGCGGAAGAGTGCCAGGAAGGCCCACCCAAAGCTGTCAAAGCTGGTGTAGCCGTAGTTGGGGTTCCTCCCAGCCTTCATGCATGTGTACCCCTCTGGGCAGCGACTGGGAGCAGACAAACACACACACCCACCTGCCATCAATACCACATTTTGTGGACCTGAAGATGACCATGTCTGTGTGTATCTATTAGAAGACTTTTCAAGCTTACCGAGCCAGCACCAAAGATTTTGATCGTCTCAGGGAATTTTCAGGGTCAGTAATAGTTATTTAATTAGTAATTGATATTCTGAATATAAGCACCTTAAAACTTCCAATTTCCAGTATTTCCAGCACTGGTCTCCAATAATTGGTCAGAAAATGTTTAAGTTGCCCTAGATAAAACAGGCCACTGCAACAAGGTAGACTGAAAACAGTCTCCAAACATTTCACTTTGATCACACTGTTTTAACCACCTCTCAGCAAAAACAACATTACAACAAATGACAAAGGATTAGTTCTCCAATTGCTGCAATCACAAATCCTGTCTCTGAAATTGCATATTCAAAAAAATGTAAATGTGGCCCTAAGTGCATTAAAATTAGTGTCGAAGAAACACCTGGGAGAATGTACATGTTATGAATATTTAAATATTTACATATTGAAATTTTATATAAATATTTAATATGTACATTTTTCAGGAAAATTGCACTGACCCAGAATCTGAGCTGTTGCCACACAACAGAGCATCCAGCTGTCCAGGGAGAGTATAGAAATTAGCTAAAGGGAGAGAAAGAAACACAGGAAGTTAAAAATGTTCATTGCAACATCTTCAAACCAACGCCACGATGCTCTGCTGTGAGATGTCTGAGATCAATTAACATGGTGCCTTAACTCTGACTCTCAAAGTCACATGTCACAGTTACATACTAGAAGAATCTGCACAGGAGTATTTAGTTCTCCTCATGGGGTGGCTATACTGTAACAGTATAAAGAAGTTGCTCAGCTTTGAATGGTTTATTACCACGGAGCAATAAGTGAGTTTATCCACTACATGTCACCATACCAAACTAATCATCCTCTTCTCACATAGCTTGTTGCTAAACAGTCTAGATTAAAGAATTTTTTCATCATAAGTTAGTCAGTTTGGACTTGGAAATGTTCATTTGAGGTTAGATTTGAGTCTGTCTATCCATCTTTGATATTCGTAACAAAACAATTAATCTCTGGTTAGGATAGTGTATGGTAAGCAAGGTAGCAACCGAAATTAAATGGAAGACAATTGGTGTGTTTTTAATTATATCCCAGTTTGTTAATAGTTTTGATTATTTTTACATTTTTATTTCTGTTTTATCTCAGTCCATGAATATGTCTTCTCATTGATAGTTTTCAATAATTATAATTCTGTTTCAATAATGGTAAATATCATGATTTAATACATGCATCAACATCCAGAAGGTCACTCATGTGTAAACAGATGTTTACCATACTACTTCATAATGAAAAGAGTAATCGGTTCTGAAATGAAGCTCACTCTCGTTCATGATGTACTCATCCCAGTCAAACTCTTTGGTGCTGTTGGAGTCGGTGGAGACTATGGGCCAAACGACGCACTTCTGCCGCAGGTTGCCCATAAAGAGCTGCAGGCCGATTAGAGCGAAGACGCTGAGACAGAAGACAGTGAGGATCATCACGTCCGACAGCTTCTTCACTGACTGAATCAGGGCTCCTACGATGGTCTTCAATCCTGCAGGTTGGAGAGAGAGAGAAAACAGAGTGTACACTGATGCCGCTGTCCTCAGGTCACACGGCGGGGGAGGGCCTGGGTCTGCAGGTATGGCGAGCTGGGTTTGTGCTAAGGACGTTCTCCCAGTGGAAACTGTAGTTATCTGATTTTTCGGAGGCCAGACGTTTTTGCGCTTGGCGCTTTGCCACAACCGTCACCAAGATATGAATGACGCTCTTTTGCAGCAGCATTCGGGATCACAATGTCAAACCGCTTGTACCTTAATATTCGTATTTATCAAATTAACAATTTTACATATTTTCATAGTTTGACATTGTTTCGTACATCAGCTGAATGAGGCTGGGATTCAATCGCGTACTGTGCATATGCAAGCACAGTGCTCCTCACAGGCCAGCACAGCTCCCACCACCTACAAAACTCTGATATCGGCTCCGCAGCTTGGTGCAAATACCTTTGGGATGGTTAAAGCAGTGAACTGCGACAGATTTTCTGCATGCTTCTCTTAATACATATTGAATTAATATGTTCTAGTCATACGACTGCAAAAACACGGTAAGGGCAAATTTAAATAAGCATACCGTTGTTGAAATGAAAGTTCAATGACAGAGACAATGGGGGCCTGACAGTTTTCATTCATTAGCCAATCACCAGCATTGAAACACTACAAAAATACCCATGACCTGTTTCTATCTGCCATTTTTGTGCCCAACTCGTCACTCACCTGTCTATCGGTCAGTACCACTCCTCCCTTTGGGGGGATGCCAAATATTCAAGCCATGGAAGAGTTAGATGGTGGTGCTTCCTCCAAAGCCCCTTGCTGAAGTAAGTGTCTCGCTGTGGTATTGGCAGAGGCAATACCCTGTGTTCAAGACTGCTGTAGGTCTTGACAAAAAAAACTAACTGTGGAAGGGAGCTGGACAATCTGGTCCAAAGGGGCTGCATACATGTTAAATTATCCCAACTCCTGGCTGCCCTTGCTTGTTCTCCACCTTTTCTACTAACTGCAACAACGTATTTTACATTATGGAGATGTTTGATTCATGTTTTAAGCGCTCATAAGTCATTGCCATCACAGCATTTAACACTCTGCTACAGAGTGCCTACCTGGGCTCGGAAAATCTGCCCACAACAAGTTCCGAGCCCCTTTCACAAGTTATTTAGATTCCTTCACATTTCTGAGTAAAACCTGTCACGCTACTAATTCTGGCGTCGCAATGGCTGATGGTATATGAAATGCCAGGTGTACTTGGGCCAAGGGGCCGGCTTTCAGCTTTCAACCTAAGCATCGGAAAAAGTGTTGCCCTCTAGCAGGTTGCATGCAGAAACACAATGTTTCCATTTCCATTTTTGACTGTATATTAAAAATACCTGTCTTCATATAATGATATTGAAGGTGGTGTAATGTTTTGGTAGTGTCTTTATTCCCTGGTTTTATATATCTAAGATCTGATGCAAATTAGTATGTTATTGTAAGCTACTTGACTGTGATAATGAAGGTGTAAATCAGACAGAGAGAAAATGTGCATCAATTGCACTTCTTATTTTTATGTTTGCTATCATTTTCACAATCAGAGATCATATGCGCTCATAACACTGTAGTGAACCTATCATGAATGGAAATGGTAAATTATGTGTGTTGCATTTGAATCGTTAACTTACTTGGTTATCTGGTCCCTTGTTTATTGTTTCAATGTTAAATTTGTGGACTACAGTGATTGCAGTGTTTCACTACATCTTTTTTAAAAACGCTGTCAGTTTATCCTGTCACACATCAGGGTGGCTTTGGGTATATTTTCAACTTCTCTAATCAAAGGTTCAGAAGAGCAATTGTGCAGAGACACCTTGTAACAGCACATCCAATTATCAATTGCTTAGTGAGGTCACGTTTTTGTTAGACTACCTTTTCCGATAAATTATAGGCTACCCTGCTCTAATGAAGAATGTTACATTCATGAGAAAAAGAGAGCATGCAGTATAGTACCAATGTTGAACAGGGTCACAAAAATTCCAAGAACCAATATAGCCTTGTTATCTTTGTGATGATAGGATTGAAAATCAAGTATAAAAACATGATTAAATCGTACATGTACATGTAATACTTGTATCAAAGGCATAACAGGTGGATTTGCTATAGCTAGATGGAAAGCTAGGAAAGCTGCAAACCAGCTAATACATTCGGCTACTCAAACGAATGACAAAATTACAACATTCATTCATAGTCTATAACTATATCTAACCATTGACTTATTATGTAACAGCACAGTAAACTGTATGCAAAATCATTTTTACTCTTTATATACAGGACTTAATAAAAGACATTCAACAATAATTTTGCAACAAACAATCACCTACACATCAATTAATTTCCACAGCATATACTATTGTAAATAGGCTATCTTGAAATTATCTTCCAGTATTTTAAATATACATAAATATATTGTGCTTTCAAGTAACCTGTTCAACACGTCATTGCTTTGTGTCTTTTTCTTTGAGCATGTAAAATAGGAGACAACTACGCATGTCCATTGGTTGCAAAAATTACATTTCCTGGTTCTGTAGTACTGTCCATTTACTTCTATTAGAGTCACTGTCTCTACATGTTTAAGTACTCTAAGGATTAGGGATTATATTTCTAGAAGACAAGGAGGGAAGTTGGAGATATTGAGAAGTAACCATTGATATTACAGAAACCAAAATTCTGTTCATTACAGAACAATACCCCATTTCCATAGGGTGTTTTTTTTTCCAGACAGGTTACTTTATTCAAAGGAACCAAAACGGATTTGCCGAAATAATGTAAACAATACTTCTTGTCGTAAAATAAAGAATCACTGTTGTGACTCCTAGACAGATGTTTAAAAAACTATTCTTCTGAGGTGGGAGCCATCTTGTTGTACAGTGAGTCTTTTGTGCAACGTAGCCTTGCGCTCTACATTGAGTTTACAGTCACTCTGACATTTGGCAAACAAAGTTTCCCAAATTATGGAAAGAAAGTTCTCAAAGTACGCAACTCACTTGCTTCCTATTCACTGGCTGTAGTTACTGATCAGGTTACTGCAATATTTTTGCACCAAACATGGTTTACTTTGTTACAAAACTTTGTTTTTGTACATTGATCATTAATAATAGCGTGCTTTAGAAATGTTATTCAGGGATTTGAACGATATCAAGTGGTTATGGCTACAACTGCTTTGTTTGGTTCCTGATTAACTAGTGCATTTTAATTCCTCTTTGGATTTCCACAGAAATCTTGCCTGAAATATGTTCCTTATATGGCCTGATTAACATAGTTACATGCTGCAATGTCAAAAGCACATTTTCTTTTTGCTGCTGTTGCAAAGCATGTCCTTGCACTGCTCATGTAAGTCAGTGGTATTCAAATTAAGGGACCAGGTCAGGATCAGGGTGCAATCCAGAAGGAGGAAACTGTGTAAATCGCCTACACAGAGGACAGACAACAATACTATGTGTCTCCTTATGTAAATAAAATATTAGCTAACTATTTTTGAACTTCTTGTTGCTAATGTTTGCTATTTTGCTGTTAATATCCTACATTTTTATTTCACAACAGCTAATTGTACTCTGAAAGGTAGATCTTTTCTATTTTGTGTTATCTAGCTAGCTTTTCTGTCATTTGATAGCGGCTGAATGGGTGAACATGGTAGCGCTTCCATGAACTTGCTACTGTTAGCTTCATCTAGCTTGGCCATTATCCCAATTCCTTTCATAGAGCAAAAGTGACCTGCTAGGTATTACTAGCTCTTTCATAGCTCAGTTGTTTTGTAGCTTTGTCTTTCATTTGATATTCCCCAAGTTGAAGTAGATAGGGAAGTATTTGAGGTGCCAGAGGGAGGCTAGATACATTACGGTCATTTAGCTGATGCTTTATCAAAAGTGACTGACAGTTGATTAGGCTAACCAAGGGCCAATCCCCCTGGGAGCTAAATGGGGTTAAGGGCCTTGCTCAAGGGCCCATCAGCAATGTTGGTTTTGCATGGCTTGAACCACCAACCTCAGGGATAGCAGTCATGTCCTTTAGCCACTAGGCTACAGGACACCCTGTAGTCTAAAGAAACTCAAGAAAGAACATCCACTCGACCATTTGGCCATTTACACTGAATTCAATTAGAATAAAGATTTATATTTATATTGAGAATTATATGGGTGTTATTTTCATATTGTGCACACAATGTATATCAAAGAAAATAAAGATAAGCCAGTTTGCTATTAACATGTTATCATTCAAAATATGCATTGCATGGGTTTCAGGGATATAAATCAAGGGAGTACTGCACAAAAGTAAGGTAATAATGGTGGGAGTTAACATAAGGGTTGTGTTTTATTTTATAGTAGTCTAAGAGTGCTGCATGATGTGACAGTGATGGGCTACTGTTGGAAAAAAAAGCAAGCAGTAGCTAATAAATCCAAATTCTTCCAAGGAATGTTTTTACTTCTCAATGGTGCACTCCTTAAACAAATAATGGGTCATTTTTCATGACTGATTATCAAATTATCAAATTGTCTATATGCAAATACAATGTTTCAAGCTCAAGCAGTCTTTGTTTGCTAATATTACATGACCCATAATCATCATGGACAACACGCAAGCATAAAATAGGTTGATTATTTACTACAGAATGGGTTAAGAAATATCTCATACTACCAGCTAGCTACAATACATGGCAAATAAGTCAGCATTTCTCTGATGTCAGCTTGGTGTGTCACAGCCTTTCAAAACCAGAAATTGTTCATAAAGTGTTTGGAGTGCACTCTAGTCTGTTAGAAACACAAGTGTAAGAACCCTGTATTCATCCTTCCACCCTTGATTTGGCTCAAGGGAACTAGGAGGGTGGAGAGGGCGGAATCTGAAAATGATTGTGCGTATGTTTTCTAATGTATCTCGCCTGATTTAACTGATGCGTTCCAATCAGAGGTCTGTGTGGGACTGATTTCTTTCCGCTCCACTCTGTTCTGGCTTCCGAACAAAATAGTTTGTCTGGCTCCCACCCACAGAAACATAATATCCACTCAGACTCTTCTTGGTAATGTAATGGGGTTATAAAGTAGACTATAAAACACAGTTATAACGTGGTGTCAATGAATTATGACGGGTTGGTTGGTTCAAAACCAATAGGGCCAATAAGCCACTACCTACAGGCTATTGAGCAAGGTCCTGATTCACAGAAGCCAGTCAACAGGAGTTGTCTAGACTGACATCCTCTTACTATAACCTCTGAACGGAGAAAGAAGAGGAAAAGAGAATTTCCCTGCATAGACTAATGAGGGAAAAACGAATTACCAATGATTTCACCAGTGACTGCGTCACACCCATGCCATAGTTTCCGTCATCATGTTTTATGGTGTCATTTTTGCTCATTTAGGAAGTGTATATTCATCCCTCTGCCAATGTTACCCAACTTCCAATGTCACCGGTGTCTTTGGACAGTTTACATCACTTCCTGCTGTGTAGGTACATCAGCATTCCTTCCCTTGTCACAGTGGCCATAAATTCCAGAGTCTCTGTGATTGAACTAGTCATTAAATGTGATATATCAAGACTGGCAGCAGTTGCGACCAAATCACCTGTTCCTATTATTTAAAACCTGTACAAAGCAAAAGTAAACTTAATTCAAGCACATTCACAAGAAAGCTGTTTTGGTGCTGTGAGAAGAAATTGACAGCACTCAGTGATTGCGTAGTCTTTGTTTCATTTTTTTAATCTGACCATTCCCGTGTTATTTTTAAGTCATCTCACAACTGGAGACATGGAGATGACTATAAACATGTAATATAATAAAGGGGATCATATGAATTCAGATAATTAAAGGCCTGTCAATTCCTTGCATCATAAGTAAAATACTGGAATTGGGCCTCTAGGCACCTCACACAGTAAATGCAGTGGTGAGTCCTGTGACTGCAGCTAAGCCGTTGTTAACTATGACCAGAGATATGCACCATTACCATCTATGACCAGAGATATGCACCATTACCATCTATGACCAGAGATATGCACCATTACCAGCTATGACCAGAGATATGCACCATTACCAGCCATGACCAGAGATATGCACTATTACCAGCTATGACCAGAGATATGCACCAATACCAGCCATGACCAGAGATATGCACCATTACCATCTATGACCAGAGATATGCACCATTACCAGCTATGACTAGAGATATGCACCATTACCAGCTATGACCAGAGATATGCACCATTACCATCTATGACCAGAGATATGCACCATTACCATCCAACTTTTCAGTTTTGTCACTTCGTTTTCATCAAACAAAAACATCTGCAAACTAATTTGTTCCATATTTTCTCCTTGTAAACCACAGTTTCTGTAAAAGATGTTAGTTAGTTGGCTGTCTTGAGGCAATCATTTTGATGGCCCATTCAGACATACCCACATGTCTATCTGTTACTGCACATCAGTACTGACACAGGCATATTTGGAATATCCATAAGAAAATGTTCTGTTATACTTTATTATATAAAAGATTAGAGCTAATTAAGATGGCTGGTTCTAGCTACCACTCAACATTCAAAACAAAATTGAGTACTCATACATCATAAACAGTAAGAATTTTTTAAATCATGAAGCAACAAACTATATAGAATCAAACAATAACAATAACAGAACTATTTACAACATACAAGCCATCATCTGTGGATTTTCTGTGAAACTAACGGCAGAGGTGGTGCTAGCAGCTGAAGTTACAATGCAGTCCTGACAAATTTCTTTCTACTTCCGGACAATCAAAAGAGATGTTCAGTGTAACAGTTAGCAGAGAATCACCAGCTACCTTGGTCTAACAATAGTTTATACCTAGCATAGTCTGTGATGTTAGTTAAAAGTGTTAAGCAAACTTAAGGTCCCCTAAACTACCATGTGTGTTTGTGATAACCTGTGCTGGAAAGCAACACGATGTAGAACTGTATATATAAAAATGGGCAATAAGTAATTGAAAATGATTGAGTGTTTTAAGTGCTGCAATATATGCAGCACTTAAATTTATAAATGTCTCACATGTTATCAACTGTATAAACTGTGTAGATACTTGTCACAGACATCACCTTTCATTTCTCTCTCTCTCTCTTTCCGCAACATTATTAATTTCAGGACATTGCATTCTATGAAATAAATTTGTTGGGATTTGTCATTGCCACAGAAAGCACTTTTCCAAAAATGAATTGTAAATAATTTGAAGGTGCTCTGAATTTGGGAGGTTTGTTAACTGGTGCTATGACAACACTTACAGTTGTCATTCTTCTTATAACTTAAAATTATAATGCATTTTCCTTGTCTGGACTCATACCATTGTGACATCATACCATTATTAACCAGTTGTTACCTTTTGTTATATTGCTCCATTAGTCTGTTTGGGTGGAAAAACATTATTATACATTGTACAGTTTTTTCTGAATTAAATGTAAAACGTTATGTTTCTAATTCCTCATTTAAAATTAAAATTATATGCCATCTCAAATTTTATCAGTAGAGAGAAAAGTGTTATGGCTTAAATAGTAAGATGTTGTTTAGGACGTTTTCAGGGTATGAACCCTCAAACTGGGGGTTGGACTTCCAGCTGCGCTGCGTCCAGAGACCTGCATTGGCAACAATGGTGAGGCAACAATTGGCTCAGCCTCACTGGGACACTTAAGCACTGGAAAAACCTCCACATTCAGTCTGTTTTTTTTCATGTCAGTCTCTGTTGTTTAACTGTCTTGAATAGCATCATATAAATCAATGAGTCTTTCTTGGGAAAACATTGTATGAGACAGACATGGCACCTAGTCAATGCTAATTAGATGAGAATGTGAGATGATACTGTGATTAAAGGGAATGTGAGATGATACTTTGATTAAAGGGAATGTGGGATGATATTCTGATTTAAGGGCATGTGAGATGATACTCTGATTGAAGGGAATATGGGATGATATTCTGATTAAAGGGAATGTGAGATGATACTGTGATTAAAGGGAATGTGGGATGATATTCTGATTAAAGGGAATGTGAGATGATACTTCTGATTGAAGGGAATGTGAGATGATACTGTGATTAAAGGGAATGTGAGATGATACTCTGATTAAAGGGATGGTGGGATGATATTCTGATTAAAGGGAATGTGAGATGATACTCTGATTAAAGGGATGGTGGGATGATATTCTGATTAAAGGGAATGTGAGATGATACTGTGATTAAAGGGATATTCTGATTAAAGGAATAAAGGGATGATATTCTGATTAAAGGGAATTTGGGATGATGCTGTGATTAAAGGGAATGTGAGATGATACTCTGATTAAAGGGATGGTGGGATGATATTCTGATTAAAGGGAAAGTGGGATGATATTCTGATTAAAGGGAATGTGGGATGATATTCTGATTAAAGGGAATGTGGGATGATGCTGTGATTAAAGGGAATGTGAGATGATACTCTGATTAAAGGGAATTAAAGACACACCCTAAATGCACTTAAGCCTGAAATGTCTATCAACCATAACCATATATCTTTAAAGTATAGCCCATAAAGTCAGATAAATTGTAGCTCATGTCATAACTTTTACAGAAGTTTCAATTAAAATGTACAAAAAAACAACTCACACTTTGAGGTTATTAAAATTAGTGATCACCAAAAATACTGAAAATCACAGACAACTGTGGAACCAAAAATCATGGAAATGACAGAGAAATGACAAAAATAACACCCATCCCTGACTGGTGAAATTGATTATTGAAACATAGGCTTATACCTAATAGAGACCAGTAATTTTAGGTTGCAGAAAAATTGCAAATGCCATAATTTATTTATGTGTGACCCTATCAAATACATGATATGAAAACCTCTTATCTCCAGAATTCCACTGTTTTAGTGTGCATAACTCATAACACCAGTTTAATGGCTTTTTTTGGAAACTAGCAACTAAATATTGACCTTGTTTAATATTGGGCCTGAAATGAAGTCCATCTGTGATATTTTGTGGTGTTGTGTTCTATACTGGTGAGTGGCCACTGGAAGAGACCATTGAGACTGAAGATACAAACCGGATTAACTCTTTCCTTTCCTTAGCAAGGATGAGCCAATTATTGCCTTGCCAATGCAGACCTAGAACAGCAGCCAGTAATGAGCTGCAGACCTCCAGCCGTAGGCTGTAATAATGCTACAGACCTCCAGCCATGAGCAGTAAAGATGCTGCAGACCACCAGCCATAGGCAGGAATGATGCTACAGACCTCCAGCCATAGGCAGGAATGATGCTGCTACAGACCTCCAACTATAGGCAGTAACGATGCTGCTACAGACCTCCAGCCATAGGCTGTAATAATGCTACAGACCACCAGCCATAGGCAGTAATGATGCTGCTATAGACCTCCAGCATTAGGCAGTAACAATGCTACAGACCACCAGCATTAAGCAGTAATAATGCTACAGACCTCCAACTATAGGCAGTAATGATGCTGCTACAGACCTCCAATGCTAACAGACAGACCTCCAACTATAGCTACAGCAGAAATAATGCACAGACCTCCAGAGGCAGTAATAATGCCACCTCCAACCAGCCATAGGCAGTAATGATGCTGCTATAGACCTCCAGCATTAGGCAGTAATAATGCCACAGACCTCCAGCATTAGGCAGTAATAATGCTACAGACCTCCAACTATAGGCAGAAATAATGCTACAGACCACCAGCCATAGGCAGTAATGATGCTGCTATAGACCTCCAGCATTAGGCAGTAATAATGCCACAGACCTCCAGCATTAGGCAGTAATAATGCTACAGACCTCCAGCCACAGGCAGTAATAATGCTACAGACCTCCAGCATTAGGCAGTAATAATGCCACAGACCTCCAGCATTAGGCAGTAATAATGCTACAGACCTCCAGCCACAGGCAGTAATAATGCTACAGACCTCTAGCCATAGGCAGTAATGACGATGCTACTGTTAATGTCTGTGCCAGAATATTTGCCTGTACTGTGTGAGGCACCCAGAGGCCCAAGCTGATAATAATTTGGAGGAAGTGCTTGTTCTTTTAAAGGTGGAGAGAGTGGTGATGGTATCAGCCTTCCATAATTTGCAGAAAGGGATAAAGTTTAAAAAAAAATTCCCAAAATGTATTATTGAATAATAATAGTAATAATAATATGTATAGCATTACGCAATAATAATCCTTGCATTACAATAATAATAATAAGCTCAGCATTTCCGTAGGCCTCACCTGGGATGACAGAGATAGTTTTCAGAGCCCGGAGAACTCTGAATGTTCTTAGCGCAGATACATTCCCCAGGTCCACAAACTCAGTGATATATCTGAAAGCAAGGGAGGATGACACAACAAACACAAATGACAACACCACACCCACACTCACCCACACCCCTACGATCACACAAACACGCACACCCACACACACACGCACACACAAGAGCACTACAATACCAAACAGGGGTGGCATGTCACTCAAAGAGCCTTTCCGTGGATGGGGAACCACAGAAACACGCCAAGCACCTCTCCTTTCCCACCCAAACAGTCATGCAATACCATTATATCTTTTGTTCATGGTTTCATGATTGAGAGGTTGCAAATGAAAATGCTTACTTTTGAAAAAGAAAACTTGAAAATAAACAAGGGGCGTGGCTGAAGGAGCGCTGTGAAGACACCTACACTTCTACACTCAACAGTGTTGTAATGTGGCTCTTTCCATGGCAGTATTCTTTCCCTAAAGTATCAAAACTCTAAAAATGTCAGCCATTTTGCTGTACCCAAAAAAAGCCAGCCAAACATCTCCTTCCATGGCAATACTGTTTCTCTAAAGTATTATACCTCTATAAACACTTTCTAAACCTCTCTTTCTACTGCAGTACTCTAAAAACACCAGCTAAACCTCTTTCTAAAACTAATTCCACCAATTATGAAACCATAGCAGCGTTATTGCAAAACATTGGTGGACTACAAACTTTATCTTGATGACAGTTTTATATCATGGGTGATCTTTCAGCTTCCTAGTCCTGGTAGCAAGCTATTTTCATAAAAGTAACATAAAAATAATAAGGGATGGGTAGAGGACAGGAAGCAGGCTAATGACTGACATGCATGTGTATGTTTTGTGCTAATGTGTGTACACTAACTTAAGTTTTACCATATTCTATTTACATAAACCAGATCAATAATTGAATTACCTGATGTAAATATTAGTACACAAAGACAGGTTAGTCTATTTACCATAGGTTCAGGGATCTTACTACACTCAGACAGGTTAGTCTGTTTGCCTTCGGTTCAGAAATCTTACTACACTCGGACAAGTTAGTCTGTTTACCTTAGGTTGAGGGACCTTTCTAGGCTCGGACAGGTTAGTCTTTTTACCTTAGGTTCAGAGGTTTAGGGGCGTGAACATATCCTTCCAGGGTAGGACTAGGAAATTAACTGAATTAATTAATTTCCAGTTGTGTCTCTGGGGAGATTTTCAAAGAAAGTTGGTTGTAATGTTTGACACAAAGTTTAAGCTGCCATTGGGTAGCTTTTATGGGCTACAGGGGTAAAGAATTAGAATAGACTGAATGAGTGGCAATGCCTGAAGTTTTTTTTTTTTTTGCTGTGTGGTATACTAGATAGCGTCACAATTTTACAGTAAAACTCAGCATTCATTTTGAGCACTGACGTAAGCAGAGCTGGTGGTTGCGCTTGTACCATTAGCTATGCTTCAATTCATTACATATTTAATGTGAAAAGACTTCTCCAACAGTTTTATCTCTGGCATGCTCTTGGATGTTTTTGACTCTGCCCAGGCTTCATACAATTACTCAGCATCTGTAATACTTGATCCACACATGCCACATATCATTATTTCAAAGCTAATGATTTTAGATAAATGAATATGAGCAAAGTGCAAATTCACAGTACTTTTTAAGGATACTTTTTATGCTCAGCAGTATTATAAATGGTTTTATTATGATACCATTGTTCTGAGGGAAACAAATCAAACACAAAATAATTTTCAATCTAAAAAATGTGTGTCACAATTATTGGCACCATCCTCTTGCCAAAATAACAGCACTGAGCCTTGCGAAGCTGGACTTGAGCACATGAAGGGGTAGACCATGGCAGTTCATTGTTTTTGTGTGGATATGGTGGTATAGCCTACTTCGGGTTATTGAAAACACAACCCTGTTTCAGCCTCCTGGCAGAAGTAGCCAGATATTGATCTAACATCTGTGGCAACTGATGGAGCCCATGAGACCATGTATCTAAGCATTCTACTCCACGATCCTACCTCACAATGGGGATTAGTTTCATTTCTACTCCACCATCCTACCGCACAATGGGGATTAGTTTCATTTCTACTCCACCATCCTACCTCACAATGGGGATTAGTTTCATTTCTACTCCACCATCCTACCTCACAATGGGGATTAGTTTCATTTCTACTCCATCATCCTACTTAACAATGGGGATTAGTTTCATTTCTACTCCACCATTGTACCTCACTAATGGGGATTAGTTTCATTTCTACTCCACCATTGTAACTCACTATGGGGATTAGTTTCATTTCTACTCCACGATCCTACCTCACAATGGGGATTAGTTTCATTTCTACTCCATCATCCTACTTAACAATGGGGATTAGTTTCATTTCTACTCCACCATTGTACCTCACTAAGGGGATTAGTTTCATTTCTACTCCACCATTGTAACTCACTATGGGGATTAGTTTCATTTCTACTCCACGATCCTACCTCACAATGGGGATTAGCTTCATTTCTACTCCACCACCCTACCTTACAGTGGGGATTAGTTTCATTTCTACTCCACGATCCTACCTCACAATGGGGATTAGCTTCATTTCTACTCCACCACCCTACCTTACAGTGGGGATTAGTTTCATTTCTACTCCACCACCCTACTTCACAGTGGGGATTAGTTTGGACATATTAGCATGACATATTGTCTTTACTCTTTTTGTGGGTGTCTCTGACCTCAAAATTTCCAATGAGGGCATTTTACTTTTTTGATCGCATAGTTAGATCCAGTCTTGGTTAATGAGTCTTCAGTAAATCTGTTTGTGGAGCTATAATGGCAGAGGCTTTCTTTTGGTAGGCCTTTAAATACTTTGTGGGCATCGAGATGGTGTCTACCAGTGATTATACTTTCAGAGACTTGGTGACCTCAGGATGCTACCTCTGCATTCTTAAACTGTTGTTCTTGAGGAAACTCTCCATCTCAAAATGCAACTGTGTCCTCTTCCAGGTAGGTCCAACTCAGCATCATCTGTGTTCTCTTAAATTGTTTTTTTAATCATCTAAACCACAAAAGAATGATGGTGAAAAGTTGTTCTCTGTCCTGAAAACTGTCAGAGACTTGATGACAGCACGTTCTTGTCAAGGCACAGTTTTCTGTGCGTTAGGTTACTTATGAAATGTATTTAGTGACATGTTGCTGATATCAACTCAGTCAGACTCAGTCCTGAGCACCCACTGTGTATGCTGGTTTTCCTTAGTCTTTTAATTAATTGACACTACAGGAAACCATGAGAAAATGTGTTTAGATTTTAGTGACCCAGATGACCACCCTATCAGCAATTAGGACTGAAATTATTTCACCTACCAGTCTGTAGTTGGAATAATCAAATGAAATCATTATTTTATAAAAACCATATTACAGAAACTGGAAACATTATTTGATGTGATTGATTAGAAATCCTGAGATATTAAAATCTTTTAATATCATGTATACATACTTGTGACATAATATGACATTAAGACATTGTAAGTGTCTGATTAAGAATAGCTAATCAGCTTGTTGCAATTAAGAAGGTGATTTGTGGTTTGAATGAAAACCTGAATATACACTGGATCCCAGGACTAAATTAGAGAACCACTGCCCTACATTAAGGGAATGGAGAATAAGGTGCAAGAAAATTACTGGTTTATTCGAATTGTGTCATTTTTGGGGATATCTTCGTCTCTGCAGTGAAAAATGTTGCAAAACTAACATTACTGAAAAACAGTCATGTTGTTTTACCCATCTATGACATGATTAGCTGGTGGAATGTTTGCTTTGTTCCATTATCCATTAACTGTTGAGTAGCCAATCACACAATGGCAGAGGCGGAGCTCACCATTTCTCCCCAGCTGACTACTTCAGTTAAGACAGAGTGTAAAAGCACAGCCATGGAACAGGCACGGCTCAGCAAAATATTAGTGTGGTACCGGTCTTTCAGGCCACATGTATTGCATTGGGGTATTTTTGTCCAATTTTCCTTGGTAAAATGGAGCTGTGATTAAGTCTGATATCTGTACTTAATTAGAACTACAATGGTAACAGTCACTGGATAGGTGCAGGTATTGCCATTTTGTTCATCATTGATTTGTGCTTGAAGTGAACCAGCTGATGTATTCCTGATGGTTAGTCAAATAAATTATTTTAAATTTATTGACATGAATCATAAACAACTAATGGTGGCAAGTGGGATAGAATTGGACTCTCCCCTTAAACCTATGCACACCGCTCTAAACACTGCTAAATTTAAGAGCGGTTTCAGGAAGATCAGGTTGAAGTCAAAACACCCTCCACAGTCTCCACAGTTACCAGATTTAAACATCATTGAACTTTATGGGAAGTTTGGGAGCACAAAGTGCTCTGCTCAATTCTTCGTAGAACTGGAGGCTTTCCTTCTTTAAGAATAGTCCAATATCCTACAACACACATTTCAGCATTTGTATGAAAGCATTCCAGGGATGGGCTTGTTCTGAAAAGGCAAAATTTTATCCTATTACTTATTGATTATTTGATATTAAATATTGTTTAGTGCTTCAATTCATATGTCCACATTACTTATGTTTCTTAAATTGTCCATCAGTTTGGTTGTGTCTTGGGGTCACCAAGTCTCTAAATCACCCAATCCAATGCCAGGCAGGTAGTCTGTTTGAAGGTGCTGCCAAAGGGTTAAAGGTCCGTGCACAGCATGGGTAGAGTCATGCATACTGAGAAACTCTATCTCTTACCTATCATCAAATATGGAGAGGTGGACTGTGAAGGTTATGGGGCCATTTTGCTGCCACTGATCCTAGAGCCCTTGTATGGAAGGTGAATAGAAAATTGTGTTCACGGATGAAAATGTAAGGCCTTTGTTTTGGTTTCAACTTTGGGGGAGAACCTGATTGCTTAATGAACCTGACCCATTTGACACTGTTGCAGACTGTTTGGATTGTATCTCACTGGAACCCTGGAACAAGCAGTTTAATTGGCAGGTTAGTGGAAATGGAGATACTGAGTTGTTTTGGGATAAGCTTATAGTCCACATCACAAAATCTTGACTGAGTGTGGATAGAGGGAACCTCCATCTCCTGGCTATATGCAGATTGCAGAAGGTACCTCAGTGATGGAGTATAATACATGGCATGTGTAAAGCCATGGAACAATTGGTACAAGTTGTGAAAATCCCCAAGGTCACCAGTTGAGCGTTGAAATCTGATTAAAGAAAAAAGGAATAATAGAGACTTTCCAGAAAATGGGTGAAAGGATCAGAAACCTCCCAGAAAAAGGCTCAGAGAACCAGAGGGGGAAAGAAGATGGTGTCCATTCTTGGTTCCAGACCTGTGGCGCTGTTTTAAATGCAGTGAGACCAGCAATTTATCATGGAGTTGTCCAAGCAAGGAACCCATGCCCACTTCCTTGTCCTCTGACAGGCCAGGAGATAGAGTGCCACCTGCCTCCAAAGTGGACACTTCTCCTCTGCTTCCTGTCAAAGTAGACATTCAGTACAGGCCCTCCGTGGTTAGGGCTGATGTTCACCCTGACCAACTAAAGTTGACGGTAGAAGCCCTGAAGAGCTTGCCAGCTTTTCAGTCTCTTGTGTGCATGGTGACACGAAGGAGTATTCGACCTTCAGAGTGCACAATACCACCACCAGGAAGGGCTATGGTATGGTGGTCAGGGCCATGTCTCAACTTCCAGTTCTCCTATTACTAGCAGGGCACTGCCCCTTGTTCCAGAGACTTTGGGACCATGCAAGAACTCAGCTTCTAACCAAAGGTCAGGGGGTCAAGGTGAGAGGGAAAGAGAAGTTACAAAGTGTCAATGCCTGTGACGCGTTTTACCACAGAGAGCTGAGGCCCTCTACGCCGCTGCTATTTCCCCAACTACCCACTCAGCTGACCTGTGTTCTGACTGAGGCACAGACAAGTACCCCTTTCTGTTTCTAAACTCAGGAGAGGAGAAAGGGGGCATCCATCCTGCATGCTCAACTTTCCAACAGCATAGCTGACTGATCCCAGCTGAGAACATGCAAAGTGGTAAACAGACAGTCTGCGGAGGGCTGCGGATTGGCTCAAGAAAGTTTAAGTGATTATGGAGTCCTAACTGATGCCCACTCAGCATGTTAGCACAGCCTCACAGCTGGCCTGCTCACATGTGCTAAACTCAGGAGAGGATCACCAACAAGTTCTTCTTGTCAGGAATGAACAGAGCCATCAAGAATCACTAAAGGCCCTGCTTAGACTGCAGAAGATGGCTCCAAAAATGTATTACAGGAGCCCGGGGCCCTGGGAGCTCTTCTTTCTCTTCAGCTGACTAGGGATGCCCCAGGAAGTCCTCACAGACCAAGGTACCTCATCCATGTCAAGAATCCTAAACGATTTATGTGAATTGTTTCAACCCAATCGACTAAGGATCTCAGTTTTCCATGTCCAAACTGATGGCCTGGTGGAAAGACTAAACACAACTGAAAGAAATGATGATAAATGTGACCTGGAGGATATGAAAACTGGAACCATTTGTCATCATTTGTGATGTTTTCCATTTGAGAACTTCCAGAGGCTTCTACAGGAGTTTCACCCTTCGAGGTAGGGTATAAGTGACAGTCAAGGGGGCTCCTTGACATCACTAAGGAGTCTTGGGAGGAGCTGTGATCCCTCCAATCACTCCCAGATCAGGCAAATAAAGGATATGGGGAAACGGATGACCATCTTCTGGCCAGGTGCAAAGACATGCCACTGGCTCAACACCCCAGAGGATCAGTAAGTCTATAGCCACCTGGCAAGGGCCCCACAAAATACTGGAGAAACCAAAGGGTGTTACTTATGAATCAACCTGGGAGAAAACCAACATTAATACGTCAATTCAAATAATATAACTATCAACATACATATATTAAAGAAGTGGCATGAAAGAGAGGTGTACTGCAGTTCTGTCTCTCCCTCTCCCACAGGGGCCCCCAGCTGATGTCATTAAGGGACCAGAGTTTTATTGCAACTCCCAGATTGGACCAGATTGGGGATGTTTCCTGTACTCTGCCAGGACAGACCATAGCATTGCAGCATCAGCTCTGGACCGAACCAAGCAAAAAATACCACAAAAACCTCATCATATTCTTGAAGCCTAACGCCAGGCTTTCCATGAAGAAATTCGCTTGAGGTTATGCCTGGGAATCATTGAAGAAAAGAGAGTGACAAGCCCTGTTGTATGGGTCATAAAATGAGATTGGACAACCAAAGTCTGTAATGACTTAACAAAATTGAATGAGAATAAGTGTTGCCCATGCCCAGTCTTGATGAACCAATTCAACGGCTGGGAGACAACATATACATTTCTCATATATTTTCGTATTGGCTATTTCCCATGTCCCCAGCTTCCAGAAAGAAAACTGTCTTTCTGACACCTGATCAACTGTGTCACTGTCGGCTTCTACTACTTATACTACACCTCACCTTACCGCACCACATGGATTAGGTGCTTTGTCCACATTAGTGACATGCAGCTGCTTACCTGGATGATGTCATTTCCCACAGTCATGACTGCTTCAGTCACCTGGCTAGGCAAATGTCTGTATCAGGGGCATTGTGGGAAGAAGAACTAACCACAAATCAAAAGAAATATTGGTTGTGCTTTGAGGAAGCTTGAGCATCTAGGATGTGCCATTAGCTGGTGAAATTTTAAAATTTTAAATTGTACAGAGGATCCAGACAATCAAAAAATGATCCCAACCTTACACAACGAAGAAGGCGAAGACCCCCGTAGGGCTGTTATCACTGATTAGCTGTCAACTTTGCTAATTTGGCTTCTCTCCTCACAGATTTCACAAAAAACCAACAACCAAATGTGCTGAAATGGACCAAAGGTGTTTCAAGACAAGATTTTTCTACAAGAATGATCAGGCAAACTGATGCATCTGCAAAGTGGTGGGTACCGTCTTATCCCAGGAGCATGAAGGTGTACTGTTTATGAGTCAGAGGTTACTGCACTATGTGTGAAATGTTAAAAAGAACGGCTGAATACATTGGATGCTGGAAAGGTTGCAATAGTATCTGTGGGGGTAGATGTCATGGTAGAAGGAAACAAATGCAAAGTTCATCCACCAGTTTATGAGTTTACTCCAATTGGCCTTTTTCCCTAGGTCTGGACAGATTGGGGACTGTCGGGGGGGACTCCAACAGTGTTTGCCACACCCATGAGGTTGGAGCTGGGGGATGGGGGGGGCAGAAGGTGGTGAAACCATTGTGATTTAACATGGATCAGTTATCAAAGGAAGGCGGAAGGTTGAGTGATTTCTAGGAAGTGTGTGTGTGTGTGTGTGTGCTGTAACCCACAAGTTATTTACTATTAATGTAGTTTTTTCAAAAGTAGTCATAATTATATTCTATAAGGAAACTCCATGAGAAACAAACATGAAAATGGTTACTTTGAAAAGATACCTAAGGTTTCTACTGATTTGAACGAAGATATAAAAACACCTAATTCATTCCCAGCCATATTTTAAGCATGCACAGCCCCAGACCAGCTCCCCTCTTGAATCTGATAAAAAGGAGACTCTTGGGGTGTTCTGTTCCTGCCATTTGTTGTTTCAGTGTTCTGCCCATTTCTGGAATTTTGCTGTTCGCTCATCCTTGTGCTGTTTCAAATTCTGGTGCTGTCAACCTTTTTGGTGGATCTGCTCTGAAAGTTTATTTTTCCTGTGCCATTGAAGTAGGAGGGTAACATCTTTTCATTTAACTGAAAATATGTTACCAAGATTTAAATTAGAATTATTACCTTAAATGATAATTAATAATTTAAATTTATTTGAGTATTTTTTTACATAAGTGCCATTTAGGAGTTCTGTTCTTTGCTCCCTTGGGTTATCGTTTAGAGAAGTAACTTAAGAGGGAGAAACTGAAAGAAGACCATAGCTGGATTTGGAGCTACCCTCTCCCTAAATTTATTCCATCCCTGTTTTCCTGACTGACCCAGATACCTGAATGCAAACCACAATAAAAACCTCTCCGTTGTATTCCGAGGTCATATTCCATCTCTCATTTTATTTTACTCTGTGGGGTAACTTTGGCCTTTCAACTGATTCCTGTCACACACCGTAGCAATAGGCTCAATGCAACAAGTACATGGGTGCCAATAATTTTCACACCTGTGTTGGAGAAAAATTGTATAATACGTCAAGCTTTTTGGAACAACTGTGTTATGATTTGCATCTTTTCACTGTATGTTTTAAAATAAAATTAATCTTAATTAATTTATTATCTGAGGTGTTTTTTTTTTTGGTAAAGCCATATTTTTTATCTTCATCAACTCCGCCAATCATTTCTGAGCCAACTGTATACATACTAAGTGGCCACTTCGCTGGACACATCTGCACTTTTCCTTAAGTAGCCTGCTCTATCAATGACTGCATTACATGCTGACCTAGCTATTGAAAGAGTGAGCGTGTGCACGCCTGCTTGTGTGTTCAGCGTATGTGCTTGTGTGAGTGCATGCACAACTGAGAGGGGGAATGGGCAAGACAAAAGGTTTGTCTATTTTTATCAGGAACTGCGAATATTTATTAATGCAACAGGTTTATGGAAAATGGTCCGCCATTCAAAACAACTTCACCCAACAGCAGTCACTGGACTGGGAAAACATTCCATCCCCAAAATCAAAAATTCCACAGCCACTTGGTAAAAGGAATTATGGGTAAAGGGGTACTTACGCCATAGATATCACCATAAAATCCAGCCAGTTCCATGGATCTCTTAGGAATGTAAACCCATCTATGCAGAACCCTCTAGCAATTATTTTTGTCAGTGATTCAAAGGTATAAATGCCAGTGAAGGTGTACCTAGAAAGAAAGACTACAGTTAGGAACAAGGCAGCTTTGAGGAAAAGTCTACTATCCCATCATGACATCACACAGACAGGTTTGCTTTAATGCAAATCAAAGTGTCCTACCCAAGGACCCAGACAGGATACGTTAAGACACCTGATAATTTATAAAAGCTAATATTAAATATGCGACATGCCCTGGATTCAAACAACCATTAAGATTTGACATTTTTCATCATTTATTTTCATTTCTACTTTTATGTTATAATGGGATGTTCTGGGACTGCTCGTTTTCACTTTACATTCAAATGTAAAATTTATAGATATCAGTTTCTGCTGTGGTAAAGGAATGCTCAAATATATGTACACATTCCATAAGAGAGCTATGGTTATTATCCCAGGTTCAAACCCAGAGGAAAAAGTATAGTGCTACCTGGTACTAGTGCCAGTCTCAAACCCACAGGAAAAACTAGAGAGCTGCCCCAGTTCAGACAAACGATGGTCAACCTGACATCAGTGAGGAATTTACCCCACGCCTCATTCCTCCTTGTTCTGCGGACCAAATTCCACCTAAATTGTTTCCATTTAATAAAAGACAGTAAGCCTGGCCAGTGATCCTATCACAAGCAGACATTCTAAAAGCAGAATAAGTAAACGCAATTTATGCACATAGAAGTGATGTAGAAAAAAGTGGGCTTGGATTTTAAAAAGTGAAAGCTATTGGCCACTGTAGATAAGCCAGCATCTAAAAATCAAACTTTATTGAAAAGGGTTTGCGGCTGTACAAATCCATCTCAGACTGGCAGATCATACTGGTCTTCTGTACTACTATATGCCTGCAATTTCGTACACAATAATCTTAAATTTTCATTTTCTCTACTTAATCAACTGAGATTAAAATGACAGTAGCAGTACAACAACTTTTCAGGTCACTTATTTTCGCTACTATTACTGTTGTAGCTGCCCAACTAACATTAACAAGCTTCAAATAGCTAAAGTTAGCAGCAGGACACTTATTACTTTTCAGTAACATTAGACAGTCAAGGATTACACTTAAATATTTAACCCCAATAAGATCCATCTTAAGTAAGTATCTCCTCCTTGAAAGTGTATCTCTTCTTTCAAATTCCTGTCAGCATTAATTTGGATGAGTTTGATCACAAAAATTGTGGAGATAACCTACTTCCAGGTCTTGCAAATACTAAAATAATAAAAAAGTGATATTGAGATTCAGAAAATGTTTGTGTATTTTCTGATTCATTTTAAAACATCAGCATTGTTGCCACAAATTTGTTTGAGTAACAAGATCCCTAGTCATAATCTCACAAGGCTCTGTCTCTGTAAATTGATAAAATGTATATTTCTGTCTCCAAAAATCTGATTTGATGAATTATAGGAGTATACTGTGGCACAGAATTTTCCATACTATATGGAAAATCATGTTGAATCATAACCGCGGTTATTAGGTGGCAAAAATGACAGAAAGAACACAGGAGAACACTGAGAATCTATCCTGTCTATCTATCTATATATAATGCAGTTCACTAAATGAATTTTTCTAATCAAAAACACAATTTGGCCAGATAATTTTATCAAAATCAGCTCAATATTAAAATTCTGGCTGTAGTCAAGGGCCAGTGTTGTTTGAATCCAAGTCCACAGTGGCTAAATAAAGGCAAGAATGTGGTGTGCTTTGCATTGCATATAGGCAAACTTTACATATAAGATTCATGTACTTACTCCACTTGTTTTGACCATTCTGGAGGATTGCTGAAAGTCATGAATACACAGTTGGTCAAAATTGTACACATAATGATCATGCTGAATACTGTGGGAAAAACTCAGTTAAGGAAAGTTCTGGGCATTGACTGTGAGAAAATATAAATAGATAAATATGAGAAATCCAAAGTCATTAACAAAAAATGTAGCCAAACACAATTGAAGATAAGGCATGACATGTATTATATTGCTCAATCACAAAATCTAGTAACATTGTTATTATAATCTTGACCCTCACTCAATCTCCCAACAAAAATATGTGCTTTGTGGTTACTGGCTAAATATGCACAACTTATAAACAATATCCTGAAAAAAGCAAAACAACTCCTTGTTTTTTTTTCAAATTATGATGGACTGTAGGTTTCTGGGTTTTATTCTTGGTTTTATTGTGTGTATGAGTTAATTTTCATTCTCCTATGGATCAGTGAACTCCCTCCGATGAATTCATGTCTAGGATGTTAATGTGTTCCTTTTGTAAGCATAAAACAGTTTTTATTATCTTGACTGTTTCATTTACATAATTAATAACTTGAAAGGGGTAATCAAAAACTTTGGCAATTCGTTTATTTACCAAGAATAGAGAAACCTGCTAACACCATTTTGTTTATTCACTCTGGAGAAAGCTTATGAACAGTTCACCAGACTACAGACTACATTTAGCACTTATCGTTGTTCATTCACTTCGGAGAAATCTTGTGAACAGTTACACCGGACTAAAGACTACATTTAGCACGCCATCTCACCACATAGACATGCTCCATCATATGAAACTCTGTATATAATTAAACCTGTCACAACTGCATTACCAATACAAATACAAAGAAGGCCATGCCTCAGTCGTGTTACAGACTCCCTCTGAAAGGATATGAATGTATCAAAATTTTAATAGCTATTCGTCTAAGTAGATTAAAGGGGCTTATGATGTACAAGGAAGGCGTGGCACTGAAGCGGAAGATTGTCTTCCCTTTGTTTAGCACTATAAATGTCTGTGGAGAGAAAGAGACACATGTTAAACATAAGAAACACACGATAAAGTACAGATTCAAATGTCTATACGGAAACAGAAAAAATACATAGAAGACTAAAAAAGAACTCATTTTCACATGCATGCTGCAGAAACGTTCTACCAAAACGACAATAGAGGAAAGAGGAAATATTATGTACTACAGAAAAGGAAAGCACAGGAAGAGCAACCACGGGCAGAGAGCACAGTCATGGAAAGCACAGGGTAAACATGCACAGGGAGGGATAAAACAGGGAGAGGGAGCACAGGGAGGGAACGTGCTAGAACAGAGAGCAAAGGGAGAGAGAGCACAGGAGTGGAAAGCACAGGGTGAAAATGCACATGGATGGAGAGAGAGCAAGGGAGAGAGCACAGGGACAAAGAAGCACTTAATGTATGTGGAGATTTGGGACAGATATATGAAACACAGCAGTCATCAAAAATAGCATACGGCGAGTGCAGATCTTTCCCTTTAGGCCTGGCCTCAGTCTCCTTACCCTTAGCTCACAATTAACCCTATATGGCAAACAGCTTTTCTCTTTTGATTCCTTCCATTCACATCCATCCAAGAGTCTTGTACTGCCGCTAAAATACTTTTAATGAAATTATTCAAAACAACAACGATTGTTACCATTCAAATTAAAGTTATACCATACCAAGGTCATAGATTACCCACGGAGGACTCAAGAATTCTTAGCACATCTGATAAAGTTGAATGAAAATGCAATATAAACCATACAAATGTTGAACTACATTTTATAGTTACTTAAGGAAATATATTCTTGAAAAAAGTTTTTTTTTTATTTTTAAATAACTTTTTTCCTCAAAAATGTACATAATTATTAGAATCTATTTTTAATCCATGGTAGCAGCAATTATACCACTGATGCTATATGATCTTATATGTTTAATAACGTTTTAAAGTGCATTGGAAGTGGTCTTTTTTTAATTGCATTTTGTAATGTCAAATGTATTATTGGTATGTATGTCAATCAATCTGGTTTTGGTCTTCAGACATGGCAGTGTGTTTGTTGCTCTGAACAATGACTTACTTTTATTGAGACATCATGTGATTTGTGATGGTCAATAACCATTTTTCTCTTTTAGTTTGTCAGTACTTTCCTTTCAATAGTGAAAATGAAAAACAGATTTCACATGCATGTCATGTAATTTGTAGCAAGCCATGGAAGGCCAAAATTTTGTTACCGAAGATGGAAATGAATTTGAATGAGTAAAATTCTGTTTCAGAATTTACTCTGATTTCATTTCAAGACTCTTTAGTGGTGCCAATAAATTTGACACCTCTGGTTTTTTAATAGCATAACACTTTATTAGACATATTACACATGCTGTTTATTTTGTGCAGTCATTTAATCAAGAGTGCTAATAATTCTGTATGTAAAAACATTTTCTCTAACAGCCAAATAAACACTAACAAAAAAAGAGAATAATAGAGAACAAAACAAAGTATTTTGTCACTATATTTACTTACATTTAATTTGTTTGTGTGTGAAGTATGCAAACTATTGTTCTTTCTCAGGATCTTTCTTGTTATTATTCTTTCTTTCCATTTTGTGAACACTATCTCCTCCTACAGTTTTTATACAACCCATACAAAATACTTTCAATATTATTCAACTATATGTGCAGATGTATGCTATTCAAAATGTTAATGATCCTATTTATAGTTTATTCATTATTTTTAATTAAAGACATAAAAATTACCATGAAAAAACAATTATTGAGGTCATTCATTTCCAATGAAACCAGGGAGCCAACATGTCCTCCATGTCAGATGTTGCTGTTTCAGCCAATAGGACACACAAAACAAAACTGAAATGCTGCCATGTTCGTTTTGCTTCTGAAGCAAGCTAAACCAGGCTAACCTTTAGTAATGTTCAACAGTGAAAATAACTGCATTTTAGTGGTAACAATTCACATAAAAATAATTAAGTTCATGGCGGCTTTTATTTTGATGGATTTCATGGGCTTATTGTTGCTACGTGCTGCTCAGTGTTACTGACAGAACGGAGCTAAAGATGAAAAACCTATACAGTCGTAATTAATAGTAACATCCTGTTAAGACCACACCTACTTCCAGTTTCTATCCAAATGCCGAATATAGATTCAGATAATTTTGTGGTTAAACAAATAAAGATACAGATAATGACCTCTCTGCACATCCCTAGTGCACAGGCACACTAGAAATGTATACAGATGTAATTGTGCAAAGTTTGGTTGCGATCAAACAGTTTGACCACTTTGCGGGACATGCCGCCAAAAAACCAGGCAACGTTTAAAGTTCTACCAAGCATCACAGGTATTTACTGATGAATTCAAGTTGTTTACAATTGTACTAGCTTCAGAAAGTAAAATGGGTGATTTCAATGATTAGCAAGTGTAACTTGGTACATAGTTATGCTAATTACAACCAGCTGGTTAGGTTCAATGTTTCCCTATTAATGTGACTTACTAAATTACTGTTTAAGTCTGGCACTTATACTTAATTGTTAATAAATCCCTTGACATGTTTTACAACTTTTGGGGTGGTCTTTTAATCTGACTGGTCGTGAGCACAATGATGTCACCCAGAAATGTGACAACACTTCCCCAGTAGGATACATCGATGCATCCTTCATTTGGAGGCAAAGGAGGAAATAAAGGAGAAGGCAAGATTTTGTTTCCTACAATTTTGGAACAGTGGAGGGAAGGAGGACACAGAGATCAGTTTTCGAGGCAAGGAGAAAAGGAGGAGACAAATTTGAGTATTGGAATTCACAAATGTGAAAAGGTCCTTCAGATGTGGCCAGGGATTTTCATCTTCATTTTTGTCGTCCATCTCCATTCTTGTCCTTCCAGCACAGAACAACAGCAGTCAGCAGCAAACAGCTTTCTCCAATTAACTGAGGGCCAAGCAGCGAAGTTGTGTAGGCACGCATTGAGTTTCTACCTTTTCTTCTTATTATTGGAGGCCAAGCAGCAAAGCTTCTGCCATTGAAGTCTATGGCAGCCCCTAGAACCGTATTGTAAAAAGTTTTGAAATTTGGCAGACTGATTGGGGACAGTCCTGATTCTTTTCACTAAGTTGTACTTTTTCACTAGAAAAACAAAATTCAGAACCTACATGTGTTTTTATCAATAAATTACTATTGTCAGGATACCATGTATTTTTGATTATTTCCTCCCAGGCTGATTCTCAAAAATCATGACTACAGTGTATGTTTTGTGGGGTAAGTTTCCCAGATCACTAAGCTCCATAGCAAATGCATGAACTTCCAGTGACAAGCTGATGAACTTTCTTGCAGTGTGTGCACTGCATGGAGTTGAGCACAACATAACCAATATAGCATTAAGTAATAGTTCGGATAAGAAATATAGTGCCCTGTGGCTCCACACGCACAGTAGGATCCATAAAATCCCAGCTTGTCATTGGTCAAAGCTAGTTTTTGCCAAATGGTTCTCCGAAAAAGTATAATCTACGCAATCTTTTGTTCTCAACTGTGGTCTTACTGTCCAAGCAATTGTTCTGCCAAATTTCATGAGATTTGTATGTAGGGAAATAACCGAAATCTGTTCAGCACTTGGCTGTGCTCGTTGAGATGCCGTAGTGGGTCTTTGCATTAAGATTGTGAATGAAACTAATGTCACATTTAGTAGTTGTATGTTATTCCTTCAAATATTACAGTCTTTCTTAGAGAAACACAGGAACCTATACTTGCTTGTTTTTGTACCTCAGCTTTCAGTTAAAAAAGTTCCATTTAGTTTCTTCAACAGAAAGAAACATGTTGTTATTGTTATTACCATTTGCTTACTTTCTGTCAATCACCTTTACGGACCAATGGCATTGCATATCATGTTCAAATGTGTCAAGAAATGGTGAGAACAAGCAAACCTGCTCATACTAATCATACTAATTTTAAGTACTTCCCCACATCCGAAACTCTTAAGAATGTCTATGGGTATACATGACCACTCAAAATACACTGGGTCAGATTTTTAGGTAAGGAATGCAGTTCCACAAAAACATTTCGGTGTGGCGCTCTTATGGTTCTTGTCTAACCAGATCATTGAAAATAAAAGCATTATCGCTTAGCTGTCAAATCGTGGAGATGCCCATCTTTGCGGCCTTCGATTGTTTTCACTACAGTGGTGGATAACCAAACCAATACTTAATCTGTGTGGCTATTAAAAACATATGAGGTGGAGAAAGGAAAAAGCAGAACATGGATAAATGAATGTCAATTTTAATTAGGGACGCAAACTTGTGAGTGCTGGAAATGGTGGGGTGTTGTTTTAATTACGAGAGTATGCAAACGGTTAAACTGATCACGGTTGTGTCCTTCAAAAAATACAGACATTGGGATGAATTCTGTTCAAACATAATATCTTAACAACAGACATTTATTAGTTTTGTTGACTCTTGTTTTTTTTTTTTTTGCTTGAGCCAGTGGTTCAGAAATCTACAGGCCCAAAAATCTGCTGGCCTGAAATTTTTTTTTTTTACTATGGTAGAACGGTCAAAGACAAATATTTCTGTACATTTAATATGCAATTCTATTTTTCTTTGGTTTTTATTTTACAGATGTTGCTGAAAAACATTATCTCACTTTCATCATGATATCACTGATTACTGTGCAGCAATGACAATGTATGAGACTCTGCTGAATACTGTGAGCAGTAATGTGCATTAATATTTTTGTTTCACATCTATTTATGTAGTTATGGACTGTTCCTGTAAGGGCACGTTTCTTGTAGCTTGTGTGGCATTTGATATGGAAGAACAATTTTCGGTCTATTTGTGCAGCCATATGGCTTCTGGCCAAGTCTTATCTTCTAATCTATGTATTTAGAGAAATAATTTTGTTGTATTCAGTTGTGGAAACCACAAATTGTGGAAGCAAAAATAAATGGAATATTTTTATTTTTTACTGTGTATGTAGTGTGTGAAACGCAAGAAAAATCTGAATAGTCTATTTTTGATTTTTGTATTCATTACAGATTCATTAACCTTTGACCTCTGCAGTGGATTGGCTGAGTATGCCTAATTAAATAGTGCAGCACGCTCTAGATTGGTGCTCTCAAAAATGGATGCATGTCACAGTGATCCATGTTAAACTTTCAGTGTCTGTGCGGTCTTGGTCAGCAAATAAATAGAGCCAAGGTCTGGTAACTCCATCAATGTATTTTACCTGTATCAAAAATACATGACAATTTCTATGGAGTAAATAACATTGTGATAAGCAACATGAATCAATCACCACTTCCAGCTAATTATCGCTGCTGGACTCAACATTAGTTTAATATTGAACCTGTACCTTCTGTAAAATGTACAATGTTTTGGGAAAAGCCATGGTAGTAGTACCACAATTGAAAAAAACTCGACACAGGCTTTGGCTACAGCTGTTGGTTTTTTTGCATGAACAGTTGCTTTTCCATAGCGCCAATGTGACTGTGACGATAATGTGAGTCAATACTGTCTAACATTCTCTTAAAAGCCCAAATAGCACAGTCTCCTTCTCACTCGTTCTAGCACCAAACTGAAGCAAGCGCAGCAAACTGAACACTGAAACAGACACATTTGTGCAGCACCTCATTAGCAACCACTATATAACCTAAAAGTGAATGTTAGCAAAATGTTGTTCGCTAGTGTCAGGAGACAGTAGCCACAGGAGTCCTGAATGATACATAACGATTGTTACACTATGTCAGCCACTGAGACTAGATACACACCTTAAGCTAATGTGTTTTCAGCCTTTCCATGTAGGGTGGTCTCAAACAGGCAGACGATCTCGAACACCTGATCCCGCCTTCCTCCCCAAGCTCAAAAAAATATTTTCTCATCAGATCTACACAAATCATGGAGGAGCCCCTTTCTGGATTCAAAATGTCAATTATTATCAAAAGGTTATAGACTCCATCTTAAAAATTCTCTTCACAGAATGAGGACAAAAATGGATGTGCTCCCCAATCGGTTTTCTTTGTGATGGGCGAAAGACAATACCCATAATCTTCTGGTGATCTTTGATTTTTGGGAAGAAAGAAAACAGCTCCTCTGTGTGTCCATTTCATTTTATAAACATAATTTTCAATGGTTATACTGTTTTTTGACATTATTTTTCATGTCCTTTTTATCTAGTACCATCATCACATTTTGGTGAGGATGTTTGATAAGCCACTTACCTTGTCAGTACAAAAAACCGTTTCTGTTTTTTTTCCTCTGGTCAATTTAGTTTACATACTATGTGTGTTAGTTTAGCCAACCCTCTAGTAATCAGTAATCATGACATGCAGTTGTTCATGTTTTAATTATTGCCATCCATGTCCATGTATACATTGAATATTTATGTTAAATATACTTGTAATTCTCCAATGGGGAGATCTTTATTTTCCTTTGCAATTTATTGTGCACAGGAATGCACTTATTTTCTGGTTAATCATGGCTGGTTATGACATGATGAACATTTTCAAAAAACACATTTAATAATGATAATGATGTGTCATACTGGGACATCGTGAGAGAAACATATTTCTGTGTACAATGAATTATGGTTCTTTTATCTTTTTTCAAGTATCGGTAGATTGCCGCACTTGACAAGTTGGATGTGCAAATCTTCATATTTTCACATTTTTTTACCGTTTCATATTATTGCATTTTGCACCCAAATTTCATTATGTGTCTTCGATTGAGAAAGGTAGTCATGCAGGGAGCAAATCAATCGGTTTGCAAAGTATACCGATGACCGCAACCTGATATCACACCCAACAAGCCCCACCCTCCGTAGCTCTCGGCAGGGCAACCCTTTTTGCAATTCAGCAGTGCATTCACTGTGTGTGTATCTGTGTGTGTGTGTGTGTGTGTGTGTGTGTGTATCTGTATGCCTATCATTCGACTAAAGTATTAAATTTAAACCAACTCCCCAGACTGAGGCGTCTGCACTTTAAAATGTGAACGGTCATCTCATACAAGTTTTTAGTAAAAAAATGTCACCAGAATGAGAAGGACCCAGAAATTGCCATTTCTTGCCTACATTTTTGATTTAATGCTGTCTGCATCATGTAGTTGCTCTCTTCATATTCAGTTATCCATATGATAATAACCCACTCCCTCTCCCTCTTCTCATTCATATTTGGAGTGGACCCAAAACACAACTGAGTTCAAAATCCGCCCTACTCATGGATATGATCTCAGTTGACAAACCCTTGTCTCTGCCGTCTTTGTCATGCCAAAATGGTGTCATTGGGCCTCATTCACGAAACATGCAAATTGTACCTGCCAACTGTAGTGGCATTTATTATTTTTATTATTTATTATTTTAGTGCAATCAAATCCCAGAAGTGTTTGGAAAAAACTACAAACACTGTGGCGCTGGGAGAAGTGGAGGGAGGAGCAAGCTCCCCTGCTCGTCCAATTGGACTGCTGTCAGTTCCTGTGGTATCCCTCATTCAGCCTGGAGACTGCAGGAGCTTGAACAGCAGCGGCCTCACCTAACAGGCAGGCTCACCTGAGGGTGACTGCTAATCAGACCAGGTGTGAGCACTTGCCTTCAGTTATGCCATGTATTTAAGCACAGTCTTGAAGGCTGAGAGAGGTTGGTTGGGTTTTTGTGTTGTTGTTCTGATGGATGTGCTGTTTTTGAGTTAAGCCCTGTTTTCCTTGCACTTTCTTTGTTTTGCTGTTTTCCCCCCTAAAAGGGGTAAATAAAAAGGCTTTTGGCCTATTTTTGTTCAACATTTTGTTTGTGTTTCCTTCCACTCAACACCTGGCTCACTGGCCACACGTTCCACTGTGCCACAACACATATAAACTGAAGAGATTTCTATTTAGAATGCTTTATTCTTTATGCAAATTTAAATAGTTACAGACCTCATTTTAGCAAAAAAAAATGTTTAGCAAAAAAAGGTATAAATGTGTATGTTGTATGATTGGTATATTGTTGGATGTTATATGTTCTATTTATGTATGTACAATGTATGTAACCATTTATGTATGTATTTTAAAGAGCTCTGGCACTTGGGTGCAAGAAACATTCCTGGAAAAGGCTAATAAATAAATGAAATGAAATAGGCTACTGTTTTGGGCTTATGATGTACAATTATGATTGGGATTGATAATTTTAAGGCTAGTAACTGCATGCAGTGAAGAAAATCATTGTTGGGGACATTTTTCTACAAACCATTCATCTATTAAATAGACTAGTCTTTGAACCCTATTTTAGCAGACTTATGAGCTATGTGCTAAGTGCTCTGCCATCTTGCGTATTCATGGGTGTAGCAAAGCCATTTCATTAGATCAGTAGGGGATGTCCTTACACAAAAAACTTGGGAGCAATGTCAAAAGGTGGATTAATAAGATTATTTACACATGGGTGTGATTTTGGTTTAACAGGCAGTAAACCAATCGCTGATCTGTGATCTTAAAGTTTAAAGTTTTTTTTAAAAAACACAACCTCTCAAATATATTCACATACCATCTGTTTAAATGTTGATGTGTATTGCCATGATAAAAAAATAACCTCTTTCATTTGCAATACTTGTCAAGTCTCACATTTTCCCTTGAGTCCTATAAAATACAGATTAACCAGGAGCACGTAATTCATTCCGCTTTTTGATAAAAAGTCATTGATGATGATATATACGGAAGAGTACAGCCAATACGTAACAATGGCATATTTGCTGCTTTTGGACTTCTTAGTTAATTGTACTGTGGGGAGAGAGAGCATGTCCTTAAAGTGCATTTTTTATTCCTCCGTCTCTGTATTTTTGCGCAGGGTCAACATAACAGGGTATTTCCTTATGCTAATCAAAATGAGCAGTCACTTGCATCCAGTTTATAAGCAACCTGCATTCATTATCAGATACACCAGGGGTATGCCTAAAGTTGTGGGTCTGCGTATGTTTCATGAATCCCATATTGGTTTTTCGTAGGACCTTTTTTCAAGAACGAGGCCCTGTGGTAACTTTAACACACATTAAAACACACAGAAGTCGGGGGGGGTTGATTTATTAGACCATGAACTCCATAACGTATCATGTACAAGCACTGGCCAGACACTTCCCCATAGCATTTCTGGTTTACATTTAACCTAACACTGTGCCTCCACTGCGCCATCTGCTGGTGACCTTAAACCAGTCATTATTATTCACTTAATCATCGCCCATTGTGTTGTTTTCTGATTAAATTTAGTAGTTTCCTCTTTATTACTGCATTTTGATGAATAAGTCATTATTTATTAGCTTGTCCTCTAATTGTATGTAAAGGATTATGTGTGTTCCAATGTATGTATGTCTCTGTCTTTGATGTATATAATTTTGCATGCAATTGTTCTGCTTTGTTTTCCTAGGTTTTATTGTAATGCTATGGCTCACTGTAGGCTTCAGGTATGTGTTCATCTTACGGAATAGCTTTTATGTGTAATTTTAAAACTATCTATATTCATGATGTCAGGTGGAAGTTCATTGTAATCTGTAAAAATGGATTCATTAATTTTATATGAAATAAATAATCTATCTATTTAATGGTTTTTATTGCCTTAGGAACATGTTTGTAATTTTACATATTACATAATTTCAAATCATGGTTGATGTTTGGCAACCTGCGTTGCCAGACTAGTCACCATTTTAATATTATGCCTTTACACATTCTTTTAAATATAAAGGTAGATTATAATAGATAAGTTTGTTGTGTTAAATTATTGGTACAAAATCATAAATCACTTCCTATACATTTGACATTTGGACTCACCCTTGGCCTGTGTTTATTTTTTAAATTCAGGCTCAGACTTCCTAAATATAAATACTGTACGGCCCACAAGAGCTGGCTCATTACCAAGTTCACTTGCCACAGTCAATGGCGTGTGGAAGGAAGAAGGAGTATTATGGAATGTAAAAGTGCAAAGATTTCATCTTGCATGATCAACAATGGTAGACAAGAAATTTGCACCTGGTACTTCTCCAGTAGTGAAGATGAAGAGCTTGAGAATTCGGGCACATAAAGACAGAAACAAATATCTACGATCAAGAAAAGGGTGAACATTGAAGTAGTTTTTATGAGATTTAGTGTATTTCAAAATGAGAATTTTTTTTTAGGCTGGAATAGGAATATTGATATAGGATGGAGAGTATTGTTATAAGGTTTTGTATTATATCTGGGCATACAGTCTTAGCTTGGATAATATGCAGTACTACTCAGAAACTGCTTATATTATGTCAGCTAGGTGTAACTATCTAATGGTGGCTAAACCTATGAGTTTAGCTATATCAGGGGTTGTGGCTTTGAATCTGTCCTTCACTAACATTAGATTACATTAGATTTGGCTATGAGCCCAGTGAATTTCCAAAAAATTATCATCCATCATCTTTTAGGTGACATATTTGAGCTAACTCCTGAGCTAGCTATGTTATATATTACTTTATCAAGGTTATGTTAGTTACACTGCTAAAACTGAAAAGAGATTGAGCTGTGACATGTGCCTGTAACCAAGCCAATGCATTGAGGATTAACCCACTATATTCTATAATCTTAATTATGCATGTTATCGGTCTGGCTACATGCATTTTAGAATGCTGGTGTGGCAGGAGACAGCAAACTTTCTGTTGCATTTTAAAAACAGATTGTTAGTTTGCTGGAGACATTTTCCCAGCTTTAGTAAATGGCATAGTTAACTGCCCTAATTTGTAATTATGATTCAGTTGCACAGATATTTCTCAGACAGTGACAACTAATTTTTACCACAGCCCATTGTAAAATCACCTATTATACTTTCAATGTTATATTATATTATAATGTTTAAATGATGTTGAATGTTTAACAAAATATGTCAATTTTAAAAGTCCTGGCACATAAGACGTCATTTGGCAGGGTACAGAAAATGCACGCATTCTGTGTGCGGGGTTTATAATCTTGGTTTTTTCGGCAGCATGGAGCAAAAATCCAAGGAAACGATGCGTCGTACAGGTCCTCGGCTGGGTTGCATGCGTCTCTGGCTTCAGTCCATGGATGGGTTACTTCGTTAGGCTTTAAGAAAGAGCAACTGCATACTCAGAACTTCAGAATAAGCTTCAGCAGCCTCTGGTTTCACGTTGGGTGTCCTTTGTCCTAACGGCACAGCACCAAAACAGACAGTGGTGTGAGAGAGAGAGAGAGCAAGAAGGAACAATGAGTTGTTCCTAGTTTATGAGTTTAATTTTTATTAAAAAGTTGTGTGTTTCTGGGGTTACAGAATTGGCTACTATAACTAATAACTAAGGATGTCACACTGGGACGGTGCTGTGCATGTGACTTGTGTTTCCTGTGGAGTAAATTGAGAGACAGCTCCAGTGGTTAGCAATTACGGAATACAGGATTTGACCCATGGTTGGGTCAATGACATGACAGTTCTGAAGACGTTCTACAAACTATCCTGTCGGATATCCACAGCAGTCTCCTTTGAGGACTGTCAGAAAGATGGGGAAAATCAGGCATGAAACAAATTTTGTGTTTAAATTACTGAGATGCGGATTCGCTTTGGATTATTATTACCAGGTGATCTGCTTTTGTCTAAATACAATAACTTCCTTAGGGGTTTTTACCTTATAGAGTTGTGAAAATTATGGACATTACATTACAGGAATATCTATCGGACAAAACAAGCCTACAACAAAGAACGAGTGGCAATCAAGGCCAACTACACATGACTTTGAGTCACCTCACTACTCATCCTCACAATGTCCATATTAATCGCACCTGAAAACGCCGCAAACAGCTGGTGGCCGACAGCACATATATATTCTGCACCTGCATGAAGGAGGTGGGGATAGTCTATGTCCTCAATTCAAACAAAATTGGAAGAAACAGGAGTGTGGGAGGATAAACAAAGCTTTTGCCTGTCATTTTCATGCCACTAAATCCATTGAAATGAACATTTCTGATAAAAAGTTGCAGCTGGTGCTGGCTAGCTGCATTGCTGTATGACTTTTCTGAGTCTATGGTATAAATCACTTTTCTACCAATTTCAGCATTGAATAAGCAACCTGTTTCATACTTAATTAGCCAAGATGGGTCTCGAAACAAGACTGCCAGGCGCTTGAAACATACAGGTAACCTATAGACAACATTATAATTTCATCAACCATAAAAATAACCATTATTTGTTCAAGAAACTCACCACTGACAAGTAAAAACATTCTTTGGAAGAGTTTGGATTTACATCTACACACATCTTTTTTTCAGTGGTAGTTCTTCAATTCAATTCAATTCATGTAAGGTGTGATATCATTGGACATCAATTAATAGAAGTGGAACAGATATTTAGTGGAACTCACTTTATTAGCAGGACCCATCACGGCATCATACATGACCAACCTGTCGGTATCATCTAGCATGACTTACTGCACACACACACTGCCTAATCATTGGATACCCAATACAGGTGCGCCCTCTATAGGTCTTGCAACAGAATACAATAGCCACTCTACAACACAAGGTTTAAAACACTCTCCTAAACCCACCCTTATATCCTCAACCTCTCTTTGTGGCAGAATTGAATTCTATAGCTGAAAGATATGCAATGCATACAGTGAATACTCTCCAGTTAACTGGCTAGGTTATCTTAATTTGCTTAAGACAGGGATGCAAGCTAGATTACTGCCTATCTGAGACTGCCCTGGTTGGAGATGCTGAAAACACATGTGTGTGTTGGTTGGGGCTAAAAGGCATAAAGGAGAATTCAGAAATCAAACACCGTGGCCACCACAGTGTGGTTTAAGTATAGTTTTGTATCATATGGGGGTTCTGTGGTTACCGCCTCTTAATGTTCTAGAACGATCTGTTTGCTAACATTCACCTTTACTGTTGTCACTATGAAGTCCAAGACAAAAGTGAATATTTTACAGTATTCAGTTTGCTAATAAATTGGTTAAGTTGCTTATGGTGCTAGGCCAAGTGAGAAGGAGATGACGTATAACTTTTGGCTCTTAGGATAGTCTAGATAATGTTAGATATGGCTGAAGAAGTAGCCGTTGAAGTAGACATACAAAAATGTATAAAAGTATTGTTGGAGATATAAGAAATAGTTTAAGTAGTTATGAATGTAAGAAATGTTAGCTAATACTGTAACCACTAACTGGGGCTTTGATAAAGTAAAAAACTAGGTAGTTGCTAGGATGTAGTTAGGTGGTAGCTATGATATATACATTGGTTGCTAGACTGTTATTAGGTGGTTTTAGGGTAAAATCGATGGTGGTTGCTAAGGTATATAGGGTGATTACTTGGGTGTTGCTAAAAGGTTGTTATCCTATATTAAGTGGTCAGCAGTAAAGCCAAGCAAAGCTGAGACAACAAACTGGACGTGTGTCAAGGACACACGTACAACCACACACAACCAACCTACACGCAGTCATACACGTACAACCACGTGCAACAAATATACACACAATGGAAAACAATCTTCTAAATTTACATTAGAAACAGACCACCCACCAACTAAGAAAAGGTAAATAAATTGGTTGGCATACCCCTGCCTCCTGTCAGGCATGAGGAGCCAAAAAAATACCACTTCATAGCAAAGAGCCACAGAAGCTATGTACACACTGCTACAGCAGTAATGACATAACACATAAATGTTTTCATGAGTCTGCACTTTTTACTACCTCCTTTTACAGTACTTGCCTCAGTGGGACAGCTGGCAGTCCTTGTTTTCCACAATCTTATTGAAAAGTCTGGACTCTTCAGTTGTGGTTACTCAAAGCAACTCTTTAACGTTTGTATGCTTTGATTTCACCTGTGTCAGGTAGAAAAAACTGCTTCACGGACATAAATTGACCCAAACACGGACAATATTTTGAATGCAAGCATTTTAACATCGGGATATCTCGCCATCGGCATAATTTTCCAAAACTCCACGTTTTCTTCCCTCAGAGCACATTTTAGCCTGTCGTCCTCAGAAAGGTCAGTCATCTCCAGCTGAGACGCTGCTTCATCTGCCACCAATGGGGATTTCAAACAGTCCCATTCAGAACTGAAAGGGTTGACGAGGAATATAATCGGTGGCCTTTTTTACCGTTGGTTGCGGAATCTGTCCTCAGAACTCTGCTGTAGATTTTCAAGCAGCATTGCAGTACTCCCTCTTAGGACCTTAGCTACTTGTCCACTTGCCTTCAACAAGGAGGGAGAATGCGTGAGCTCTCCCTTATGAAGATACACACTGAATAGTTTGAGTTTGTTGACAAACGGGAAAAAACTTGCGCGAGGTCAGTCAGCATCTTTAACTTCCCTTGTAGATCAAGATTCGGTCTGTTCAAATAATGCAACATGCAAAAAAGAAGTGCCGAATCTGAAATTCATGGAGTTGTCACATGGCTCAGGATAGTTCTCGTTCTTGTCTTACAGGAACAGCTTCGTTGGGTTAAAAAAATCACAGGAAAGCACCTTTCCTCTTGAAAGCCATCTTACAGTGCAGTCAAGAAGCAGATCGTTGTGAAGGTCTTCATCAAGTTCAGCTATGAATTGCCAGTGGTTAAGAGCATGAATAAAATTGACAATTTCTTGCATAGGTTTCATGATGTGGTCTATGTTCAGCTTTTTAGACACCAGGCACTCTTGATGGATGATACAGTGAAACCAAAATCAGGAAAACGGTTAGTTATCAGCTCTACACAGTCCTACAACGCCGTTCCCAACATGGCTTGCGCTCCGTCTGTGGCTGTTGCTGTTAGTTTTGAAAATTAAAAATTTGCTTTCTCAACCACGGTCATTAGTGTTTTGATGCCACAGGTCCTGTTTTTTAACGGTACAGTATCAAGTAGCTGTTCATTAATTGTGCAGTCTTCTGATGCAGGACATACAAATGTGGCCAACTGTGGCTTATCTTGAATGTCGTAAGACTCACCCAATTCTGAAATACCAGCATTTCTCAAGATCCAAATACAACTGTGTTTCAGTCGCATTTTTAATGTCTGATATTCTCTGTTCAACTGTGTGCCGTGACAGCTGAGGGTCTGATACTGAATGCCTCAAACTGCCATTTTCAGGAGAGAGGGTGGCAACAACATCACTGAGGCGCTTCTTCACAAATTTACCTTCACTGTACGTTTTTTTTAGCACAACCAATGCTAAACTCTTGGGCCACGTGAGTGTGGAGTAAAATGGCGCTGGAGATTTGAGTGAAATCTGGCATATTAAGCAGGATGGTTTCCCTTCACGTTCAACAAAAAATATAAATTCTCCCATTCAGATAAAAAGGTTCTGTGTTCATCTTCATATTTTCGCTTAGCTTTACGCTTCTCTCACAGTGCCATGGTGATTCTGTCAGTGATCTGCCAGGTAGATATTCCAATGAACTTCTCATAAGTTCGTGTCAACTAGCTTGTTGCCTACTAGCAAGTTCACACTGACTTGCAAGCAGTTCATTAAAAAAATCATATGATTTTCTTTTTAAAAATTATTTTCCTGAAGAATTAAATGCATCATTTAGGCTTCCAAAATGTAGTAGTATAGTATAGATGTAAAAGCTGGAAATTATTTTGGGTGTTCCCAACACACTCTCACTACAGTGTTGTAGAACATTTGAAATAAAATGTCATAAAACAAGATGGTGGCTAGTCAGGCCTCACTGTCTCAAGCTCCCAATCAACCAGACTTAACAACAGTTTTTTCCCCCAGGCCACCAGACTCCTAAACAATAAACAATGACAATTCTAGGACTACACCTTATTGAACTTTTAGTCACTCACTGCCGCATTTTACTATATGCCTCACTGACTGCTCTGTTATTACTGTACATTTGTATATACTATTTTTTGTATATTTTTTGAAAAAATGTGTATATTTCTTGTTCTCTCTTAAGATTATTATTCTTACTAAGGTTATTACTCTAAGTTTATTTCTTGTTTATTCTTGCAAAGGCACGGAGTCTGCACTAAGTTTTTCACTCAAAATACTGTCAAAAGTATGATGGTGTGATAAATAAATCTTGAATCTTGAATCTTGTATGGGTAGCCATTCTTAAATGAACAGCCATTCATGAAATATTCCCTCATAACCTGTATGTTTGCCCTCAATCCCTTCAGATTCACTGCATTTTTCCCCCTTTTAACCAGCTTGCACACAATCACACTCTGGCTATGTCATCTGAGGATTACGCAGTCAGTATATGTTTGGTTCATGCAACCGAGAGGACGCTAGACAGAGATGAACTAGCAAAGTTTACTGGATGGTTTGAGGCCCAGCCTTGACATGCTTTAACAAATCCTGCCAACTTTATCAACACAATTCCTAGTAAGCGTATTAGGATAGAGGAAACTCAACAGATTCACTGGCTTTCATTCCAGCATAACTGCAGCCCCTTGAAAAAATTAGCTGATTCCCTTTGATTGGTCATTTCTGTTGTTTCATGTAACAGCCCAGAGTGAAGCCACACATGGGTATTGGTTGAGGTGATGCTTTGAAATTATGAGACACACCAAGCTTGTGTGTGTATCATTTCAGAGGGAAATGGGCGAAATGAGTGTGTGTACTGCAGTTCAAGGGGAAATTAGTATGTGTATATGGCATTTCGGGGGGAAATCAGTGTGCGTACATGGCGTTTCAGGTGGGTTACTGCAGTCATTGAAAACCTCAGCGGATTCCTTTCGATTAGTCACTTCTGTTGTTTCATGTGGGATCAGTCCAGCCCAGAGGGATGCATCACATGGATATTGATTGAGGTGATGCTCACCAAGCTTATGTGTACATCATTACGGGGGAAATGAGTGTGTGTGCGTAGCATTTCAGGGGGGAAATGAGTGTGTGTGCGTAGCATTTCGGGGGGAAATGAGTGTGTGCAGTGCTGTTCAGGGGGAGATTAGTAGAGTCAGCCCGCCTTATCCGTGGGTATAAGGTTCCAGGACCCCCGCGGATGTGCAAAAACCGCAGATGCTAAGGACGCATATAAAATGTCGTAATTTTACCCTATACGTGTTCATAACTTGAAACCCTACCTATATGTACTACTAAGAAGTGCTAAAACCTGCATAAATCATACTGACTACAGTTTTCTAGCATACTGTATGCCACTATAACAATACAATTTACAGTAATTCTGTACACACATTAATGTACAGTACATTAATAACACACAATAGAACATCTGAAAAACAAGATTAGTGACACACAACATTAAAATGTGTAAATTCTCTCTCTGTCTCTTTCTCACACATTGTTAATACTAAACTAAACCCCGATTCTTCTTTTCGAACTGTGGTTGGTCAAAACTGCGGATAAGGTGGGCCAACTGTATGTCTACACGGCTTTTCAGGGGGAAATTAGCATATGTATATGGCATTTCAGGGGATTACTGAATTTTTTTCAAAGGTTGCACAGTTTTCCTGGGGCCTAAAAAAATCTAACTAGGACATTTTGTATAAAATATTGATGAGAATCCAAGCGCTCTGAGAAAGTGAAATTCACCCCCGTCCTCTTCCTGAAAGGTCTTTCTGCAGTGACCCCTGACTAAGGCAAAGTAAGATATGCTTCTCTACGTTCAGATCGTTCATGTTTTGAAGGATGCAGAGCAGTAGCCTGCAGGTGTGCCTGAGGCCACAGAAAGCGTTGTCTGCTCTGATTCACACCTCCAGTCTCTTCACCTGCTCCGATTCACACCTCCGGTGTCTGTACCTGCTCTGATCCAGGCTAACAATCAACTTGCGTTTGAATCGTTATTACCAAAAAATTACATCTTAATATAATTTTCACATGAGACGGGTAACGCACTTTGGTACTGCGTTCTCTAAGACATTGTGCAAAATGACCTTTTTAGGAAAAGCGATTTCCCCCATTCAGAAGAATTCTTTTGCGTAGTAGTTGCCTTTTCTTTAAAACGAAACATCATCACTCCCCAAGACTGGGGAATGAAAGAGAAAAGTAAACACAGATACGTTCAGCCCATAAGAACGAAATCCACTTTACTTACCGTCTACAACACACTTACAAAGGACATAAGAATTACATGAAGGCACGATTCTGAGGGTCTTGGGAAACGATAATCAACATGCTTAATATGCCAAATAGTGCAGCTCCACTGGGCAGCACAGTCACATACCAAGCCTGTATATGGGTCCAGCAGGTACCAGCACCCCTGCACTTAAATCAGTGCCACACTCTTTGGGGGTATACAAGAACGATCTACACATTCACACCTTAAATCTATATCCACTTTAAAATAACACCTATTATATTGTTAGTTTACTATTATTATTATTATTATTACTATTATTATTGTTGTTGTTGTTATTATTATTACTATTCTTATTATTATTATTATTATTACTATTCTTATTGTTATTATTATTATTATTAGGAATGGTGTATTATACAACAGCACTCCTCTGCAGGAAAGCACTGGCTCAGTTACCCCTCTGCCCACATCTCTACCCAACCCTGCTCACAGCTCTCTTCCCCTGCCTAGCTTGAGAGAGGGAGATTCATTTTCCTTGGGTTGCAGAAAAGGAGCCAGGCAGGCCATGCTTCATCCTGCAGCGCCCTGAGCTGGAAGATGCTGTGTCATCAGGCACTGGGCTTCAGGCAGCCGGGTAAAAACCTGGCTCCTGTCCCACTCGTTTTGCTGCAGAGCCAGAAATACAAAAGCAAAGGGTGGGGATCTTTTATACATGTGAATCGTTCTCCCTGTATGTTCATCATGTTTAATAAGGCCTTATCAATAAAAAAGACATACAAATATATACAAGATATTATATTAGCTCTCTCCCCAAAAAAATTTCTACGAGTGCTTCAAGCCATACGTGCACAACCACAATCACTGTAGCAAAACCTCATCTGGTTCACAAGCAGAATCCTGCATCACAGTAACCAAAGTCCACCATCTTTCTTTCTTTTCCGAGTGGAATTTGGACACGAGACAGAGGCTGGCCAAACTTTAGGTAAACCAGCTATCCAGGTTAGAGGACATAAAAATATGTACTGTGGCATATTCTTACGCAGTGTTTTTTTTCTCTAGGTGTAATCATTCCAGAAAAATGCTCAGCAGTTTTGTCCCCCTTCACAACCGATACAGAAATGCCGTGACGCATTCTAGCCTCCCTCTGCCCTCCCTCACGAATGCACACACAATGCACATCTGCAGAGTGCAACGCTCCTGCAGGCTCATGTACAGAGAGAGGGGCACAGGACTGAAAGACCAAAAAACCAAGACACTAAAGCCATTTAACACTTACTTTTCTACAGTTTGTAAGACTATAGTATGAGGACACCCCTTATTTTTGGTGGGTTTGGCTATTTCAGCTGTACCCACCGCTAAAAGGTGCATACAGCCATGCTATCTCCAGAGACGAACATTGGCAGCAGAACGGGTTGTACAGAAGAGCTCAGCGACTTTCAGCACGGCACCGTCACAGGATGCCACCCTTTCAACAGTCAGTTTGCCAAAGTCCTACCTTACTACAACAGCCCCGTAAGTAAGTGTAAGTGCTGTCATTGACTGTCTGAGAAATGTCTAGGAGCAGCAAAAGCTCAGTCGCAAAGCAGTAAGTTACACGAGTTTACGGCATAAGAATCGTCTGTCTTCGGTTACACTCACTTCCGAGTTCCAATCTGCCTCTGGAAGCGATGTCAGCACAAGAACTGCTAATCAGGAGCTTAATGAAATGGGTTTCCATGGCCAGACTTCCACACTCAAGCCAAAGATCACCATGTACAATACCAGACGTCGGCTGGAGTGGTGTAAAGCCACTGCGCTCTGGAGCAATGGAAAGCAGCAGAGCAGTGCGATGAATCACACTTCGCTATCTGGCAGATTGATTGACAAAAATGGGATTGGTGTACGCCAGGTTAAAGCAATCTGCCTAGATGCATAGTTTGGTAGAGGAGCAACAAAGGTCTGGAGCTGTTTTTCATAGTTCGGGCCACTTAGATCCAGTGATGGGAAGTCTTACTGCTACAGCATGTAATGACATTCTACACAATTGTGTACTTCTAACCTTTTGACAACAGCTTGTGGAGGGCAATTTTTTTCGGTCTCATGGAAATGTAAGCCAAAGTTGATTTTACAGTGAGAGTGTCAAGGGTTTGAAAACACAGAATATGAGGCCAGTGTCAGGGGTTTGATAACAGAGAGAATATGAGAGGCCAGTGTCAGGGGTTTGATAATGGAATGAATATGAGAGGTCAGTGTCGGGTTTGATAACGGAGTGAATGTGAGAGGCCAGTGTCAGGGGTTTGATAACAGAGTGAATATGAGAGGTCAGTGTCAGGTTTGATAACAGAGCGAATATGAAAGATCAGTGTCAGGGGTTTTGGTAACGGAGCAAATATGAGAGGCCAGTGTCTGGCAAAGCAGTCAGAATGCCACAGTAGCCTAACTATTCATTATGAAAGTGCAGAAAATACACTCTAACAAACACTCAAACACACACACTAAGGGACATTTGATGGCACTATTTCTAATGAATATTGGGTGGAAAAGGAAACAAGCTGGATAGCAACAGCTAGTTCACCTAGATGGCCGTCCATTTTATGGGGTAAGCAACTGGCTCTATGGCAAGGGTGAAAACTACGAGAATTTTAAAAAGGTAAATTAGCTTGCTGTTAAGTTTCAACCAGATATATCCAGCTTCTTGTTATATGTATTACCACTGTTTCCATCTACAGCATAAGGAAATGTTAAACCAAAAATTTCCCAATGGTTAAAAAAGTTAAATAAGTCTCTGGTGATGATTTGCACCAGTTTCTGTGCAGCTTAATAATAAAAATATGCGACCTACCTACCTATAAAATCTGTATTTCTAATGTGTGCATAGAAAGTTGTCAACTTTTTTAGGGTCTCAAATGACTCATTATGAAAAAGAAAGGATCCCCACTCTCTTGTCCTCCTCACTCTCAATTCTTCTGAAATATGCAAACGTTCTATTTCTTGCTACAATTCCAAATAACAGTAACATTTTTGTTATTGGGTGAGAACAGTATGTTATTATCAGCCTAAACTGTGGAACATGGCAGCACAAATCAACCCTCACCCACCCACCTACTTGAAACTCCCTAGATTTGACGTCCTTGCTGATACGAAGTTCTGTGGTCGGTGGTATCACCAAGGAGTGGATGCAGTTTATATATCGAAACTAGCAGAATAATAAAAGGTGGAGAGCAAAGCGAAAGCACCTTGGCATTGGTAAAGAGCACCTCGCAGTGCGGCAGATTTCAAAGACGTCGGGTTCACTCTAACCAGGGCCGGCTGAAGGCAGAGGCAGTCGCCTAGTGTGCCACCCGCTAGTGGGCACTGGTTGCACGCCAAAGGAAAATAAAAAAAAAAAAAAGAATAAACGCCGGTAGGTGCCCTTTCTCATTCTCTGCCTTGAAGTAACGCCTTGAAGTAACAAATGAACAAAGAAAGAAAGAAAGAAATACACTTTGCACCCGTTCCTCACAATTTTTCATCTGCCCTAGTACTGAGCCAGTGCTCCATTTTGAATAACGTTTGTAGCTTATTGTGGGCTATTTTGACTTGACAGACTCTACCAGGATTTTGGCTTACTGCCACGGAGTTTGCTTAGATCTTAGGCTACCTTTTACATGAACGTTGGTTTGCTGAAGACAGCCATGTTCCCTCAGCGACATTTGTTCACCTGGGGGATACATGCGTATGTTTTTCCAGAGGTCTTAAGAAGTAAAAAAGTCTTAAGTAGTAATGTTTTAAATGCTTAATGCATTTGGCAATTGAATTTATTTCCATGGTGCAAAACATTTAATTTGTGGTATCAAATAAGTGGAATTAGGTTTATCTGGAAATAAATTACAAGTAATCTTTTTTTTAATTGTCATACAACTGCTCCCGTGTTGGCACATACTGATCTGAGCAGCATTATCGAAGTCATTTGAACTTGATCAGAATTATCAACACCTTTCAATCTGGTTATTTTCAGCACTACATTTGTGCCAGTGCCTTGTATGTTACTAACAGGTAAAGGTAGCTGGTAATATTTAACAATTTATACATTCTTTGATACGGGATTAATTTGTTTGAGAAGTAAGTTTTATTTATAAAAAATATATATATATTTTTCACGGGCATTGCAGCCGTGGGGGACGCGGGGGATGGATCATTATCTAACCCAGCCTACACCCGTACAGCTGTCTTGTTAATGCATCGGGATTCAATACTGCAGCACCGGGTGGAGGGGCTGGATGCGCTAACCGCTGAGCTAAAACTTGTTGTGGTTGTGATGTCACCGCCCCACTCGTACTGATGTCCATGAACCGCTAATGCCTCTTAGATTAAACATCCTATTTTCAGATTTCAAACATACGCTTTATCAGTTTGAAAACCTGTCTATCAACACATATTTACATACATTATAGGCCTATATGAGCGCAAAGTCCAGCTGTGCATTGTCTCTGTAAACTTTGAGTTGGGGGGACACCGAATCCTAAACTCACCTAGGGCACCAAAATGGCTAGAGCCGGACCTGACTCTAACATCCTTCGAGTCTGAGTGCCAGCTCCTTAGCCAGATGGCCAGCTTGCTTACCACCAGTCTGTTCAAACCACCAGTGGAAAATAACATTAGCAAATTAGACTGCTTTTAGACATACTGAACGTGTCACATTTTATTGGCACCTTTATTGTATGAATGAAAAATATTATGTATCAAGTTATCTTGTTTGAAGACATTTACGACACGCTCTACCATACAGTCACACTCGGTCTCATTTTTGGAAAACACTATGGTTTAATTTAATGAAAAGAAAATCTAAAGCTAAAGTCTCACTAGGTCACATAAGGTCAAAGGAAGTTTTTTTTTTTTTTTAATAAATTCACCATATAATTTCAATACAATCATAATACCCAGGGACTGTGTTTTTCCACACTTACAATCTGCAAAAGCAGACCTTGGGACCATGGCCTAACTTATATAATAACTTAATATTACTTTATGTAATATTAATTGTATATATTTATGATAAACGTATATATTCCTCATATTTCCAACTTATTATTACTTCCTATTTTCATTGACATATAAATATAGCACAAACCAACGGAACCCCTATGGTGGCATGCATGGCCACAACTTATAGCAATGACTTAGTAACACTTGAGAACAAGATCTTAATGACTGGGAACTGTATCGCGGTTCACCTTGAACATGTTATTTCAAGAAAAAAATGCCAATTGCTCTCCAAATTCATGTGGATTCATGTTTATCAGCAATATTAGGATAAATGTAAGTGTCAAATATTAATTTCAATTTCTACTCAATAGAAACTTGCTAAAATTGGATTTTTTAAATATTGAAAAATTTCAAAAAAAAAAAAGGAAACCATTATTCAATATTTGTGAGATAATAATTAGTGATTTATTTAGTGAAATGTTGCAAGTCATTCTCAACTCCTTCCTTCATTTTATGCAATTATCACATCATTCTTTGTTTCAACAATAAATTCCAAAATTACTTAAAAGAGTAGTTTCAGCTGAAGCTGGCGGTTCTGAAGCTGGAGAACGAATCCAATGATTTCCTTAGTCACCACCCAATGCAATACTAGTTAAGTGTTTCCGTACGTTTGTGTTGTGGAACCCTTTTTAAGCCAGCACAAGCTTTAACATTATCTAGTAATGACTGGTGTTTAGTGGAAGTTTTATATATTTTTGTATAAAATTACAATTTAAACAGCTTATAACTTTTTAATTTTGGAATAGATATATGTTAAATGTTTAACTATAAAGTTATGGTGTGATTTTGATATCTTAACTGCTGTTTGTGTTACATGGGATTGGGATGGAGACTGAACTGGTTTGCATGTGGCACAGTTCTGCCTACAAAATGTATCACCAGCTAATACCATTTGTAGTTTCAAAAACAAGGTAGTGAGGGTGCAGTGTTAAGCCTCATACATTAAAATCAGGCCTGTCCGTCTAGAGATATCACACTGTCAGTTATAGTAACCACGTCGTGGGGCAGGGGCAGGGTGAGCTAACATAAGAACTCTCAATTTAGGTTAAGAGTGTGTGCAGATGCCACCAGCTTGGAGACATGGGTTGGGTGCCAAGACACAGCAATTGGCTGCTTGCATAGACCATACGGATCATGACTTCTTACAAAACTTTTTTTCAAATGTTTGTCTCAATGCTTAGCAACACAAATAAAAAATGTGATCACATAGATTGGGAATCACTGGGAATCATACAGCACTTTGCTATAAATCTCATCCACTATCGTAGCCCACAAATAAAACATATCAGGGTATTTTGAGTGGAAGGAACATTAAAATCATGGCTTCTTAGTTTTGATACTTTTTGTTTTGATACCCAAATACATGCACTTGCTAATTACATGTAAATAAAACTAGCTGTACATAACTTTAAAACTCATCTTTTCAGCAGCTTACCTAACTTGGTCCTTGGGATGCCATGAGAACACCTGCTTTTGAACAACAAGACTGGGAAAAACTGCTGCACCATGGACCTCTGCACAGCCATTAGCTTCCTCAGGGAGCACTAGGGCTATAGGGCTCTGCGCACATGTTAGCTTCCCCAGGAAACAATAAGGCCACTGGGCTCCACACAGCCATTAGCTTCTACAGGGAAAGCTAGGGCCACAGGGCGCCACTTAGCCGTTAGCTTCCCCAGGGAACACTAAGGCCCTAGGGCCATAGGGCTCCATGCAGCCATTAGTTTCCACAGGGAATGTTTGGGCCATGGGGCTCCGAGCAGCCGTTAGCTTCCACATGGAATGCTAGGGCATTGAGGCGCCACTCAGCCATTAGCTTCCCCAGGGAACGCTAAGGCCCTAAGCTCATAGGGCTCCCCACAGCAGTTAAGCAGCCACACACACAAACAAACAGGCAGCCACACAGTCATTCTGGGCAGAAACCACATACATGATGCCAGTTAGCTAAACCCTGAATGCTAAAGTGTGGCTACAGTTGGTTCTGTGGTGTACAGTCTGGTTCTGTATACCAGTATATGGAACATGGTCCCAGGGGAATGTGGGAAAGATGAGGCTTTTTGGGGTGACATGCTCGATTTTCCTCTTAGAGGGTTGTGCTGCTCCAATATTTGTTGTTATGAAGAGCACATTGTGTGAGTGACATTAGCAGGTGTGGGTGGGGGCATCGGAGGAGTATGGGCAGGGCAGCTGAAGAGTTGGCGGGGGCAGCAGAGGGGTATGGGCGTGGCAGCTGAAGAGTGGGCAGGGTGGGGGAGGGGTGTGGCCAGGGTTTGTGGGGGCATGGGGGGGGAATCACTCACTTTCTTATTCAAATAGAAAGGGTCCATGTCCTCCAGTGGGACTGCCACTAGACCGGCAGGAATGTCCCCGTAGATGAAGGGCAGGCTGCGGCCAGCCTCCAGGTCAGAGTTGGGCGAGGGCTTGTTGGATTCATCATCCCGGTGACTGCTGTCAGTTTTGGGCGGCTTCTTTTTCTTTTCCTCTGCAATGCGCTTCTCAATGTTAGCCAAAGTTTCTTTGGTGAACTTTTTGAAGCTGTCAGGTCCTGGTGGTACGAGAAGGGGCGCAGCCATGTTTTCATCCTGCAGCAGGTATTACTTTAGTTATGTGCCATCCAGGACAGCCCAGCTCTGAAAAGGGAAAAATGGAAAGGGGGAGAGCTTCTATTAGACAAGATACTGGATGCCTCACAATCGCACTCATATAGGAGACACCTGGTTCACAATAACACTTATATGGGAAACACCTGGTTCACAATCGCACTCATATAGGAGACACCTGGTTCACAATCGCATTAATGTAGGAAACACCTGGTTCACAATCGCACTCATATAGGAAACACCTGGTTCACAATAACACTTACATGGGAAACACCTGGTTCACAATCGCACTCATATAAGAGACACCTGGTTCACAATCGCATTAAGGTAGGAAACACCTGGTTCACAATCACATTGATATAGGAAACACCTGGTTCACGATCGCACTCATTTAGGAAACACCTGGTTCACAATCACATTGATATAGGAAACACCTGCTTCACAATCGCACTCATTTAGGAAACACCTGGTTCACAATCACATTGATATAGGAAACACCTGGTTCCAAATCGCACTCATTTAGGAAACACCTGGTTCACAATCACATTGATATACGAAACACCTGGTTCACAATCACATTGATATAGGAAACACCTGGTTCACAATCACATTGATATAGGAAACACCTGGTTCACAATCGCACTCATTTAGGAAACACCTGGTTCACAATCACATTGATATAGGAAACACCTGGTTCACAATCGCACTCATTTAGGAAACACCTGTTTCACAATCACATTAATGTAGGAAACACCTGGTTCACAATTGCACTCATTTACGAAACACCTGGTTCACAATCACATTGATATAGGGAACACCTGGTTCACAATCGCAGTAATGTAGGAAACACCTGTTTCACAATCGCACTCATGTAGGAAACACCTGGTTCACAATCACAACGATATAGGAAACACCTGTTCCGTAAGGCACAGGAGGAAAACAGCAATTTTTTTTACAAAATTACACACTAAAAATAAATACAATGATTGCTTGGCTATCAAATTTTCATGCACCTGCTTTCTTTTTCATTACTGAACACCTCTTTTGTTAAGAGGCATCTTCAAATTAGTTGTAAAAGCCAATATAAAATAGCACATATGTGAACAAATTCAAACATGCGCTAGCAAATAGTGGCCTACAAAACATCATCCTATGTTATATTCGTAAAAGGCTTGTTAGATCAAGCTTTTGATCACTATAGTAGAAAGTGTCTGTATGCAAATAGTTTTTCCAAAAATCTATTTAGACTCCATATAATACACTGTGAAAGAAATAATTTCCATAAACCTGTAAAAGCATTACTTTCAATAATCTGACTTACCCCTACTTTCCCTGTGACTGTTGCCATGCCCACATTTGAATATAGAAACAAATAAATACCTACAACATCATTAACTTATTAATGTATATGTATGCTGGCCACTATAAGGAATCATCACACTTAAGGCTGGTTTATACTCAGCAATCATTTTCACTGCCATCGAGGACATTGCTGGTTGCAATTAACTACAACCTACTTTTGGTGACAATCCGCAACTGACTTAGCCGTGCTGGGTATGTATTTGTTGTTGTTAGCACTACTTAGCTAACAACATTCATGGTAGCTTACACTATATTCACATTTGTCAAATGATTGTTTTTTTAGTTTTATTCTGATTTCCAAACATAGCCAAGCAGATACTGAACCAGTTTAATACTAAGACTTCCATACATGTTGTTATGCTAACACTAGTGCTGTCATAATTAACGTACGATATATGGACTTGACCTTGATCATTTTTGCTGACCTTGAGATTGCCCATTGTGTTTACATGTGTGTTTGTTTACATAGGAATGAATGTCATCAACATTTTAGCCAGTCACGCTGCTTCTGTCCTCTCATCTGCTCTATGTCGGAGGCGGGGGCCGATGGTTCTGTGTTAAATCTACCCCGCAGGCACGGCATAGCTATTTAACTTACCATGCAAGCTGTCTACTTTGGGTAGTTAGCTTGCTAACGTGCTAACATTTGATAGTTGACTGGCTGATGTCTCAAACCACCTCAGACTATTATTATATCAGACTACTAGTATTTTTTGGTTAAAATAATGGGGTTATCAGATATCTGTATAGTGTCTATTTCTCAGTAACATTTAAAAAATCTAAGGTAGAAAAGGTAAACAAATTACATTTATATACAAACACGACCATCTACACGGCACAGACCAGGCACAGGTATAAAAGCTCACAACAGCATAGGCTATGCATAGATCATTTCAGTTTTTAAGAATATTCAGACATTTGAATGTCAAAAAATGTTTGTGTGTTCCAAAACTTGGAGAGAGCTCAAGTTGCACTGCTTTATTTAATATTATTTATATTAAATATTATTTTTTAATTTATTACAAACATATTGACAATTGTTTGTTTTTGATTTATGTTACTCAATTATGCAATAATTAGCTGTGCTGAAGATATGAGCTGAGCTGTGACATCACAACTGGAACCAAATTGAAACCACAACTTTCCAAATGTTGACTCTTGCAAAACGCTTGCTGATTTCAAGTTTCAGACTTGTATATTTGCCACCAATTCAAAATACAGGAAAATGTGATTTTGACCAGAGTAGGCCTTCACATATTGCATTTCATTTGAATACTACAGGGCCATTTCCAGTGGCGGCATCGTCTATCAATGTGCCAAGGAATATGGCTGAAAGCTGCAGCCAAAAGTGGTCCTGAATACACTGAACATGAGTACAACAATGATATAAAAACATTACCAGTGCTGCACCATCGCTTCAAGAATAACCACACAACAGCTTGCATTTCGGTCATTCCATGCCAATTCAACCAGGACTCCCAGTTCATGTCATGGATTTTCCCCAAAAAAATTAATGTAAAACTTCCATTAAATTAATGGGACCTTGCATAAAATCCTATGTACTGAACATCTTCTTGCCATTACAATATTAATGATTCATAGAGTATATTTTCTTAAACATGAAATACAGTTAAATGTGCAGGGTGAGACATGGTGAAAAAGGGTAATGTAATGTCTCTGCACTTATCTGCTCTTGTTTTTAACTGTAATTTGTTTTTAACCTAGGATGTTGTTGTTAACTTTTTTTTGAGATAGTCTATAGGGGAGTCCTGATCTATTTGGTTACCTTTGGCACTTGGGACTTTACCCCTCTCTTGGGTTATCTTTGCACTTTTTGTACCATTCATAGGCACTTTGCCTTGTAAGTCATTCTGGATAAGAGCATCTAACAAATTTTAAACAGGTACAGCAGAGAACGGGAGAGTTCACTCTGTCGGTAAGTTTTAATCCTCAGTTTTGTGATACAAATGAAGACGCCCTCTGATTTACTGAGGTAGGTGCAAACCAGGTAGATTGAAAAATAATTTTTAATGTTGCGCCTAAATTAAAACATTCACTGGGCGGTATAGTGTGATTAAATAAGCTGTTTTTCCTTTAAACCAGGCACAAGGAGGTAATATAATACTGGGACCAGAAATATTTGGATTTTGGACTTTTTCGGATTTTAGAATATTTGCATATACAGCCATTCCCCAACATACGTCTTCCATTCTGACTGACCGGTTGTATCTTGAAACGGACGTATGTTTGCATGGCATGTACAAGTACACATGTAGCATTTAGAAGATGTATACAATGCCGGGATATCATCTCATGGGCACTATCGTATGCACGCAGCCGTTAGCACTGGCGTGCGGCTAGTATTTTACAGAATTTTTTCAGTCGTATGTATGGATGGTCATACGTCACATAGTTGAAGTTGACAGTAATGTAATATGTAATGGTTGAAATTGTCCATTTGTGGTGTCATGTCAGTGCCCAAAAAGTTTCGGATTTTTGAGCATTACAGATTTCGGATTTTCAGAGAAGGGATTAGGGACACTCAACCTGTCTTTAGAATAAACCCATCCTTTATGTTTGCGGTAGTTTATTGCTCATTTATGGTATTTGTTTATGGCATCATCCATCGGCTCAACCTTAGTGTCCCTAGCAGCCAGTACTTGAAACAACTGCGAATTCACAATAGCTGTGGCCACGAATACTAGTAAAAGAAAAACTGTTCTATGCTGAATGCAATGATGCCTCCCACAAGAGTGTATGACATATGGTCCACAAGTTATGAAAGGGGGCATGGCTACAGTATAGGGGTGGGGCAAACCATCACCAATGAAAAAGGAACTCTGCTGAGTTCAATGATGCCTCCCACAAGAGTCTAACAAATTGGCAAATTTCAGCCTCCTAGGATGAAAACTGTGGCCACCAAACGGTGGGGAAATTTTGTGGACCGACCAACCAACCAACAGAGCGAGCTATAGAGCCTCCTGGTCGCAGATAAAAACAATGGCACATGCATTCAATAACAACAATAATGGCAACTCTGCATTTCCAAGATTGTGTCACTGCAGTTTAAAGAAAGATGATTAATGTTCAGATTTTGAAAACTCTGATTTTAAGACCATAATTTCACTACTAACTGATGTTTAAGTAACATCAGCAACACTGAAAAAACCTTACATTTCCAAAGTGACACTTCAGCAAAAGCATGCAGAGGGTCAGCTTGTTAGATAATGATATTTAAAATCAAAGGAGTAATAAGCATAATAATGATGATAATAATCATGCAATCTCACAAGCTATCCAGATAAGGCATGAAACATAGCCAGGCTACTGACAGTCAACAGCTAACTATTATTCTCCATCTCCCTAAATTAACCCATAAAAACACAGAGACTATCCTCCATGTCCACCTAAACTGTAGACTAGCCAGCAAATGAGACACAACATAGCTGGTGATGTCACAACATAGATGAGAGTCTCTGCCTCTTGGACCCAAATGCACAGTAAAATGCACAGGAAAAAATGTCACCTAAATCTCAAATGAGGGGCACCATACATCACTGAGGCCTGAGAGATGAGGTCTCACATGACTGCAGCCAGACCCTCCAAGATTTTAGTTCCTCTTTCAGACTCTATCAGTTAGCATACTAACTTAATGGCAGGCATAAACTGTGAAGCTAATGTATTCACGATAGGGAAAAGTGTAGAATGAAATTCACGATTCATAAAAACCAACGAGTGGTTCAGGAATATCACTTTTGCTGGGGAAATGGCAGCTCACTACAACCAAATAAGCAACAGAAGAGTTCAGAACACCATAAAAGTTTGGGGCGGGATTTTTAAACTGAAACCACAACATGGAAGTTACTTTCCTTTAGGGAGATGGCATAGGACATAAATTTCACACCAATCAGCATGAATGACATATTTACATACTGGACCAATTAAGGACTACCTATAAATCACCAAATCAAATCAAATCAAATCAAACTTTACTTATATAGTGCCTTTCGTACAAAGTTGCAATACAAGGTGCTTAACAATACAATGAAAATACAAAGAATATACGATAAAATCAATAAGATACAAGAAAAACAATAATAAAATGGATAAAATGTCTAAAAAGGAAAATAGAACAGATTTAGAGAATGTTAAGCTAAAAAGGTGTGTCTTAAGATTTCTTTTAAAGGTGGTTACAGATTGTGACACCCTGAGCACCCATGGCAAGCTGTTCCAGAGGCGAGGGGCATAGACACTAAATGCCGCTTCCCCGTATTTCATTGTCCTCACCCTGGGAATAACTAGCAGGCCAGTGTCAGAGGACCTGAGCAGGAGTATACATTAAAAACAAGTCTGAAAAGTATTCAGGCGCTAGTCCATTGAGTGATTTGAACTCCAATAAAAGGATCTTAAAATCTATTCTAAAACTGACAGGCAACCAATGAAGGGACTTTAGGACAGGTGAGATGTGTGCTCTCCTGGACTTGGTCAGTTATACGTGCTGCTGCATTCTGTAGTTTATTTACAGCTTTCTTAGTGTGACAGAGCCCAGCCCACAGGCAGCTTTCCTACCTCCTCTTACCAACATAACACCACTACGGTGCTTGTTAATTGTTTTGTGTTTTGTCTCCATCTTGCCATTCTTCCCCATTAGCAAAAATAATGCGTTAGCTCCAGGGGTTCACGCTCGGGGCTAGCTGCCTGCTTCCCGGTTCACACACGCAAACAATTCCACCTACAAATTCAACCCCTAACATTACTGATGTGAGATTCAAATTTCAAATCAGGGTCTAGAAGCACACCAAGATTTTTTGTGAGGGGTTTGGCATCACACAAAATATCTCTCTCTTGGCCTTTGCTCCAGTAATTAAAACCTCTGTCTTATCTTTGTTCAATTGAAAGAAATTGTGTGACATCAAAAAGTTGATATGATCAATGCATTGAACCAGTTTATCAATAGGGCTGATGTCATTGGTTGATAATGAAATATATAGTTGTGTATCATCAGCATAGCTATGAAAATTAATTCCATGTTCTCTGATGGTATTTCTCAGTGACAGCATATAGAGGCTGAACAACACAGGTCCCAGAATGGAGCCTTGAGGAACCCCATATTTTATGCTAATGTTAGCCGAGGAGTGGTCACCAAGGGAGACAAAAAATATAGTTAAGCAAAAAGGATTGCAAAGCAGCTACCTTCGTATGCTTGTATTCTTCCGGTTTCGCGTCAGTCTCATGATAGAAACGTCATCAACACGCCTACTCGCTGTGAATTCTCCGGGAAATTACCTGCTATATTAACACATGGGCTCAACCGGACTTTACCCAGACTTTGTACTAGGGAGCTAGTAGGATAAAGTCTGTTTAATGTCCGGTGCGACTGATTTGGACATTTGCATTCACACACAGAGCTCCTCCGGGTAATGTCCGGAAAAGTTCAGTGTTGCAGTGTATGTGTGAAAGGGGCCGTAATGATCGAATATTGAGAAGTGCCATATCTGTTTTTTCCTTAAGGAGTACTTGTTAAGTAGTTCAGGCAGTGTTGAGTTACATATGCCTAGGAAGGTGGTAGTAGGCACTCCTAACATACAAAGGGAAGCTGGAGTGGTTTGTAGGGGAGGGAGGTTTGCTGGTGGGGACCGGTAGTGACCAGGTGTGAATGAGGACATGCAATGGGACAATAGTCAGAGTGAGGGAGAGTTCCAGATTCAGTAGAAAAAAATATCAGTTATAATGCGTGAGTCTAGGCCATTGGGGTGGATGTCATCATGACGGAAGATTGAGTTTCCAGAAGAGGTTAAAATTGTCAATAAAAGCAATGGGATGGGACCGGAGATCTCCTATTGTGGACCATGAGGGAGTCAAGGAGTTTGCTGAAGTCACATTTTACTATTTCAGAGGTCTGACAGGGAATGTAGCTAACGTGGACAACAACGTTATGGGAGAGTGGATGTTTGGCCAGGATGCTGGCAACCTTTTCCGTGATATCAGAAACCTTACCACCTGGAAAGCAAAAAGTCTCAGATTTTTTCGTAATGTCCCTCACAATTGAATTTCCACTGATGTGTGTGGTTGGAGGGGGGAGCCCCAGCTGGTAGGGATCCGGGAGGACAGTGGGCTGTTGGACCCACACAATAGCAGGGGAGAAGAAAGAGGAGGCCGGGATTCCCCAGCCAAAGAGAGGAAGTCATACAGGTTGAAGAGTCTAATCTGTTTTTCAGCTGGATGTCATGGATAGGAGGTGTATGAGAGGAGCGCCTCTCTCTCTTGCTACGGGCACCAACCAGTAACCAGGGCTTGTGGTGGGATGGAGTAGAGCGGGCTTTAGGTGTAGCCCCAAGCCGGACCCAGAATTCATCAGAGCAATGACTGGAGGAGGGTCAGAATCGGCGACAGGACAGGGAGTAGTGGCCTCAAGCTCTTGGGCACAGGTTGAGTTAGTTTGTACTTGGCTGAGAATGACGGCATCCATTAACTTCTCAGCTTCCTGGATCTGGTAGAGCATGAAGATTCTTCCTTCAAACTCCACAATCTTATCAGTAAGACTGGTGCACCTTACACAGCTGGATGTGGAGGTGTAATGGCTAAAGCAGAGGTGACCCACAGAAAGGACATCAAGCAGTGAAACATACCAACACAGGCCCAAAAAGTGGACCTGCTACAGAACTTAGGCTTCGGTTGGTAGTTGGTAGTGTCTTGACACCTGGTATCTGCAGTCCCCGTTGCCTAACTAGCTCCCATGCTAAAACAAGCCGGGTTGTCTTCCTCTAAAAGGTGAACAACACAAAACCCTCTCAGGATATATACGTACAAACAGAAGGCAACAATGGTGGAATATAGTTCAATGAAGATGACGTTTTTATTCACTTGCATTTTATTCTCAAATAGGTGAAATCAAGACTAATGTACCACTAAATCATGACATGCTGTTGCTGCTGTTACCTTCCCTGAATCTGCTCATTCAGGTAACTTTTTCCACATAAAATTAGACAACTAGTGGTGATTTGTTACCAAAGTTGCTCAGCACCTCAACACTTTCCCAGGAATGCTATACTTACTTCAGCAAAGAGGTAAATTGTATAAAATGTATGGTGTCTTTTTTAACAGGGGTGGTAAAAGTATTTAGGTATTACGCTTGAGTTGGGTAAAGATAAGTGATGAATGAATAACTGTAGTAATAGTCCAAGTCATCCATTAAAAAATGTATTTGAGTCAAAGTACCAGGGTTTTAATGTACAAGTAAAAATACAAAGTACATCAAAATAAATTTATGTTTAAAATAGCTTATGGGTGGTGATATTCCTGTGCCCATTCGTTCAGCGACCACATTGTAAAACAAACAAAATGAAAACATTCCTGACTGTGCAAAGTAACAAGTAACGACAGTTGTCAAGTGAAAATTTCAAACTGTCAAAAGTTAATATTTTCCATACAAATGCGACCAGTAAAAATTCAAATTCTCTCAAAATGTTTTTACTCAGAGTACAGATCTGCCAATAAAAAAGCAAATTTCCAACCCTGCTTTAGCATTTGCTTTTTAAATTCACAGACATGGATTCAAACTTAAACAAGAAATATTAAACAAGCTTCAATACCCAAAACATACATTGCAACACAATGCAACACTCTTATGAGTGACATAGCACCTTCTCTAACTTTCCAGAAATATCACTGCACAGCTTCACATGGTTTTTGGAGACTTCAAGAACACATGACTCATGAGCATAGAGTTCAGAGTTCAGAATTTATGGTCTTTATCTCTGGCTTCTCTCAATCTGATGTGTAGCTGTGTACAGTAAAGCACAGGTCTCAAATACGCACCAGTCTCTAAGAAGCACCTGGTGAATTTGGCTGTCTGCCGCTCTGCCCCTTCTGACTTTTACTGTTTAAAAGAGAAATGACACCCTTGTTAAACCTATGTTATCATTAACCTGTACATTTTCATAAAAGGCTTTGAAGGTTTTAATTAGGGGTGGACGGTATAAACAGCGTAGAAAGTACACCAGTATGAATTTTCCCTATGGTATGGATTTTGACTATACCTTGCTGACCCGTGGAGCCCTCACAGATCTACAGTGGCAATGACATGACTAAACCAGTGGGAGGCAGCATTGCACTAAACCATGGGTGTTTCTCAACACCAAGAACGCAAGAATGGACTTGTGTTCTTGAGAAGATCCTAAGGCAACAAACAGATTGTTTACAACAAACTCAAAATTTGTGTTTGTCATTTCACTCAAAGGACAAAATATTTTTTAAATTGTAAAAAGAAATTTACAAAAGTAGCCTCTCCTCCACAGTCCCTGACTGTGAAATATTTATGCTAAAACGAGTGGTAGAAACTGGTTTGAATTACAGCACCATTCATGTGATCAATATGACATTTGAACAGTGCAATTAACTGATTAACTAAATCAGTGATTAACTAAAAAGTCATACCGCAAGTTTTCTGAAGCCAATGCTAACAAACGGAATAATGCTAGCATAGCTAACTGGAACCAAAAGCCAATTAAAACCATTGCAAAATTTCAAATTAGCCATTGTTTCAATGGAAAAAAAAATCAGCGGTGGACCGCCATTAATGCCATCACCGTGTATTTGTGTACTCAGTGTCTACACTATGTGAAATATGTCCTAGTAACACAGTTTAGAATATAGTAATAGCTGCCATGCAGTTGCCATACCAGTGCTTTACCCCTTCAGAAGCATTTATATGCTATATTGGAATTTTATGAAATATGAATATACTGTGATATACACCATTAGCATCCCGGCTTCTAATTATACCGGGTATGGTCCTCCCTATTTTTTTAACTGAAGAAGGAAGACTATAAAATTAGCATGTATGTTAATTTAAATAATAAGATATAATAAACATGATTTAATACTTATGCAAAAATGACCCTATTCTTGAATCAAACTTACAGGCTAATAATTCTTGGGAAATCAAATTCAATGTAATATCTCTTTTTTAAAATGTTGCTGGTTTCCTTAACCTTATTTGTCTTTGACACTTTACTGCTTAGCTGTCCTCCCCAATTTTTTGAGTCACCAGCCGCCACTGACCTGCAGCACTCTCCTGTTTTCAAAACCTCCAACATGGGTTTGATGAATGAGAGTTTTTTTTTTTTTTTACCTCCAGACAGATACGATAACAGTCAAATTGATCTTTTTGATCGGCAGTGATATTCTTGACTAGCTTGGCCACTTGTTTTCTGCTTTCAAAACGGTTTTCTTTTGACTTGATTTTGGCTTAATGACACTTCAGCTTTAAAGGTAAAAGGTAACATGCTTTTAAAATAAATCCATCCATCCTCAGATGTTTGCTGAAACAAGTGACACTGTCATGGAAGGATGTATGTTCATTTAGCATTCATGGTAACTTTAGTTTAGCTACATGTATGCAATTTTCAACAACAGGAATGGCTTCAAAACCAACATCAAAACTAAATAAATTCTACTTCTGGGTATTTTACAACACATTTTTCTAGCAAATAGTAGTTACATCTCAGAACATCCCAAGAATGATTTTCTTATCCAACGTGCTATCTGATTATTAATAGAAGCAAGAATCAATTGATCATGCTGGAGCATGTTACAACTGAAAAGTGTTTTAAACTGTTGGTTAAAAGCTTATTTCACTTATGTACTAATCACATACCGAACACCAGTGTGACAGTACTCTCTACAGCATTAAAGCACTGATCACATACTGCACAGCAGAGCTAAAGCATTAAAGCACTAGTCATATACTGCAGACCAGTGTGACAGTACTCTCTAAAGCATTAAAGAACTAATCACATACTGCAGACCAGTGTTGTCAGTACTCTCTAAAACATTTCAGCACTAATCACATACCACACACCAGTGACCAGAGTTCAATACTCTCTAATGCATTAAAGAACTAATCACATACTGCAGACCAATGTGACAGTACTCTCTAAAACATTAAAGCACTAATCACATACTGCAGACCAGTGTTGTCAGTACTCTCTAAAACATTTCAGCACTAATCACATACCACACACCAGTGACCAGAGTTCAATACTCTCTAATGCATTAAAGAACTACTCACATACCGTACACCAGTGTGATGGTACTCTCTAAAGCATTGAAGCACAAACTACATACCACACACCAGTGTGACAGTCCTTGTGCAGGTGCTGAGTTACCTGGGGAAAAGTGGCTGGGCCATGTGCAAAGTGCCATGGTTTTATGTGCAGTGAGTGACAGTGTGATGTTCATGGTGAAGAGATATCGCCACCCTCCAATCTCAACAGACTCACATAAGCATTTCTTGTTGGCCACACATCAAAGAAAGGGGAATATTCTGTTGTCCGTACTAAAATCTCTAATTTGACATACAGGATGTTTGTTTTCTAAGAGTGCACGTTTACTCTTTACACTCCAAATGGCGATTACAGGCTGACCCAATCATCTGCTCCAAAAAACGGACAGTTTGATAGGACATAACTAGCTTTAGGTATTTTGCCTTCTTGTGAAGTAAGAATTGAAGTTCCAAAGATCAGGTAAAAAAAAATAGCAATTTATTAACAAATCAAAAAAGAGCATTTAACTGCAGTATGAACCACAGCGGGTAAAAGCAAGGCAGATCAATTACAAAGTTGTGTTGTGTGGGTACGAGCTTTTACACCTCAAACCTGAAAATGCTGAAATTAAATGCAGGTTCATTTCCCTGATGGGTTAGCCGAGAAACAAATGGACGTTGTCGTATATGAATGGTTTTGGGGGCTCCACAGAATCTCCACCTTCGTCTTCCTCTCAGGAAGGGACAGAGGTATCACAACTAACACGCTGCCACACTCACTCACTCACACTCAAGAACACAAAAATCTATCCTGGAATTTACACCTGTTTCTGTTATTCCTGGGAACAAAAGGTGTGGTGTGTAAGGCAATCAGATGATCATCGTCAACAAGGCATGCAAATTAACCCCTTTGCTTCTAACTCCCTCTTGATAATTTAGTTGTATTAGGTGACTATCCAAGAACACTGAAGCAAATACTGCAATTTACCTGATACTAGCCAAGGACTGATTCTAACTTTTTTTTCCAGTCGATTACAAATCTGCTTGCCCAAACAAAAACCAATTGTTCACCAGAGAAGTCCAATTTTATGTTTAAAACCTTATTCCAACATTAATTTAGGATCATTGTTTTATTCCGTTTGCTTAAAAATATCTCACTGACATATCATTGTGTGTCACTAAAAAATGTGTTGTAACAAGCCAATAACAATATCAATAACTCATGAAAAGCTGCAAGAGGGAATAATGTAAACAGGGATCATCTGGGCCAGCGTGGTGGAGGAACAGAGCAGAGTCACAGTGTGAAGGTCACCAGACCTTGTGTGCTCTTTCTGCTGCTGACAGCCGTCACTCAGCTATGGGAGCCAGTTAGAATAAGCTTTTGTTAAGTATGAATCATTTTAAGTTCATGTATTTTTTCATATTTGTACTGTTTGTAAATATACTTGATTTATGTACCATATGGTAGCTTTTCATGAAGGGAGAAAGCTTTGTGGTTCATGCCTTTTTCATTAAATACGGATAAATAAGCTGAAACTTTTCTCTCAGTTAAAAGCTTCTTACAGGTTAGAAATGGAGCCACGCGATTTCCAAAACGGTGTTCCCGTCTTCTTCTCTAGTCTAAGGTCTAAAATAAAAGTAGTTAATTAACCGGAAACAAGTGATTACTAAAACAAATTGCTTTTATCTTTTATCAGCGTGCAGAACGCTGTGATAAGCAAAACGCGTAAACCACCACCCCTGGTTAGTAAATCGCTGTGACACTAAGTGTGCTGGTTAAGCTTACGATTTTTCTGTGAAAAACCCTAACAGTAACAATCCAGTAAATATTAGCCGTAGGCTTTTACATTTAATGCTAACCTGACAGCATGAATGCTACTGTTGTCAGGGCTTTTCTCAAAAAACGTTAAATGACATGCAAGTGTCCCTGAAATTTCACTGGGCATTGAAGAGAAGAACGACCGGGTTCAAGTTGTTATTCTTCGCCCAAGGGAACTGCTGCTTCGACAATAGCACCTTCATATTTCCCTTCATAGTGCTTTAGAATTTACCGCATCCATTTTTTTTGACATACACACCTCATCTCAGCGTTTGCAAGCAAGGTTCTCTCTCTCCTGTGTACTGTAAACCAGCCAGACTGGACAGAGTGAGCACTGACCTTGCGCTCATGCTAATCGCAGAGGAGAGGGAATATTGTTTCAAGACACCATGCAGGCTTTGAAAATTATCTATATAGCCTATTTAACTTTTGAAAAAAATGGAAGCGGCCCGATTAGAGCAATGACTGATCCGGTTGACTGGCCCAATGTGACTTTTCACTGGCCCCGGGCCATCGCTACTATCCAACCTCGCCATATCCTCCAACACAACAGGCCCAGGTTAATGTATCTTACACATAGAGAGACAAGCAGAATGCAGAGCCCGTTATCCCGAACAAGCTAAAAACTTGCTTTCCCCAATACTACATTTGCCAAGAAACCATAGGCTGGTTTAGCTCAATTTTCCGTTGCAGTAAATTGAAGAACCAGTGGCTGGTTATGCAAGCACAGAGCATTAGTCATTGCTTGGTCCACAAGAAAAGCAAATGGCCAGGTAATCAAATAACCTGTGTCAACGCAATTGCTGTAAATTATTGTAAAACTGTACTACAAATGATCGGTTCTGGTTATCAGCGAAGTTTATCTCCTCAACCTACCAGATTCCGCGTAACATTAAGCCCCCCCTCCGTCTTTACGTCCACCAAGCCCTTCCTTTTTGCTTTAAAAATCTCAAAAAACTGAATACATACGCATACAGATCTTTTTTTATCAAAACAAAGGAATACATACGTATAATAAAATGTATTGTAAACTGGTGCATGGACATTACTTTAGATTATCTTCACATGTCTATGCCAGTGTCTGCCACAGCCGTTCAAAAACGCTGCAATGAAGTTTCTGAGCGATTACGGTTCCGTCTCTGACAGAGACAATGACTGCTTTTGAACAAAACCACTGCGCAAAACCTCGTATGCTTCCTGAATGTTACAACTAAAGCTGATGCTTTTTAAAGTGTATATACATATTTTTTCCTAAAATACCAGTTGAGGATATGCACCACACCCGCTCATTATGCCTACCCAACATCTGCGCGTATGTCAGGTGTTAAGTGCAGACCCATAAAACATATTTGCATTGGGAGGAGGGGGTCAGGTGAGACTGGTGCTGCTGCTCCGATTTCGCAATGCTACGATTGTAATAGACTGATATCATGCACTAAAATCTGAATAAGTACGCTGAGAGGGTGATAGGAGGAAGAGGGGTGATTGGAGATTGAGGGTTGGGAGAAGAGAGAAAATTACCACGTTTTCGGTTTTGTGATACAATACAGCAGTATTATAATACAGCATCGCGCAGCTTCGCAGGTTTCCAGGAACTATTCTTGCCACTGTCATTTCCACAAAGTTTGACATTATATCTCACTATTCCGAGGTATGCGTACAATTCACATTTCATCACACCCAAATGCCATTATGTCCAAAGTAAGGCCAACACCCAAATTGAATTTATCTCCATCCGTTTTTACGAACAACGCATTTAAACCGTAGTCTTGCGGATAAAATGCCCCGCTGTGTTCCTGGTATGTCAAATTGCGGATGCAGTCCCGATCTGCTTTAGGTCTGGCAATTAGCCTGCTGACCGGTGCAGGCGAAGGGATGCTGGAGCGCAACCCGCTCTGCGGCATTAGTTTATATGTCTTAGACAAACGCAAAAAATGGGTCCGTTTGTTTAAAAAAATAACGCATTGACTAGAATAGAAGAGAACCACTTACTTTTTCAGGGTTAACAGAAATCCAGACAGGTGTCCCTGAACTGCAGATGTTGAAAAGGTTCAGGAGAAACTGCAGTTGTCGCCATATTGTTGCTGCTATCTTCCTTCCCAGTGCGTGCAGTTACCCTGCATAATTGATGACTCTCAGCAAAATGTTAGGGAGTGTCGGCAAGTGCACCTTTATAAACAGCAAGGGAATGTTGTCTTGTTAGCGAAACAGACTAAAACGGATAAACACAGTAATAACGATAATAATTTATGTGAAGTCATGTAACAAATCCATATTACTACTGTCTACGATAATTAGGGTTTCAAAATTAAAAGAACATAATTCAAAACTATACAATGTATGAAGTGTTCTGATAGCACTCACCAAGATAAAAATGGTGGCATGAAGACTTGTGACATTAAACAAAGTTTCCCTTTTGCATAGATTTACTGCAGCATAACCTGAATTGCTTTATTATGGGGGTTTCAAAACCTCACCCGGCAGGTCCCAGTTTTTGCTGGTTTACCTTCCACTGACAGTTGCAACCCCTGCCTTGTAATAATCAGTGAATTGATCCAAATTATACTATTTTAATGTAATGGGGGACAATATACACTCTGAAGCCAAAGTTTTCAGGTCCATATTTGACATCCCAAGACCAGTAAACTGTCAGTCAATTAAACAAATGCTTTCATTAACTTCTGTGCTATAAGAGGTCAGATTTTAAGATGAATAAAATATATACAGGTGAATCAGTGGAGCCCTGATGAACGAAAGTGTGGATAGCTGGTCACAGAATCAAAACCAGATATAGACATGATATTCCATGAATGGTTATGCTTGGGGGTTCACACTAGCTCAGGGAATAACACAGGGTAAACCAGCTACGTGTGTTAGCGGCCACCCCTGTTTGGCTGGTTCCATGCACAAACCAAGGATATAGCTGACTTAATCATCCTCCAAAAATTGGCTGCATGTAGTTGGTGGTGCATTGACAGTGTGGAAAGAAGTGAGGGGTTGTTATCACAGGAATCAGAGGAGTCACATGACACAGCATCTTTCCTCTGAGTCAGCAGGAGCAGGTTGCTGTGGTGGACTAAACAGATCCCCTCAATTCAATGTGGAGAAAAAAGGGGATTAATGTCAGAAAGTGGTTTGAAAACCCTCCTGTGTCATACATGTTTTCCAGCAAATGAAAGACTCTTGATTTAACAAACATATCTTAAATCTGTCAATAATACATTAGACTAATACTGTAAATGTGTGTTCAGGGATGCACACAACGTCTTGTTATCACCTGCACTTAATTATATATGGTGGGGAGGTATCAGGTCATTGTGATGTGTAGGGCAATATGGTACTGGCCCCAACTCAGCACATGGGCCCCAGAGCACAGCTCCTGAATAAAATTCAGCACAGGGGCCTCGAGAATAGCTACTGTAAAACTCAGTACAGGAGCCCCAGAGCACAGGTTCTGTAAAATTCAGTACAGGGGCCCCGAGCTCAGGTTCTGTAAAACTCAGTACAGGGGCCCTGGAGCTCAGGTTCTGTAAAATTTAGTACAGGGGCCACAGAGCACAGGGGCTGTAAAACTCAGCACACGGGCCTCGGAGCACAGCTCCTGTAAAACTCAGTACAGGGGCCGCGGAGCACAGGTCCTGTAAACTTCAGTACAGGAGCCCCAAACCACAGGTTCTGTAAAATTCAGTAAAGGGGCCACAGAGCATAGGTTCTGTAAAACTCAGTACAGCAGCCCCGGAGCACAGCTGCTGTAAAACCCAGCACAGGGGTCCCAGAACACAGGTCCTGCATACAATTGATCCCACAACTGAAACTCCCCAGAGCAAGCCAAAAAAAAAAACTCCCTGATAAATGGGAAAACATCTTTCCCCACCACTGCCTAATGGACTCCACTTCCCATAGACCCCTACTCCTACAGACACTCTTTGTATTACACCATTTAACCTGTTAGATCCTACCCTGCAGTAACATCCAATAACCCCTCCAGTTCCTACTGATTTCTTTTTCACTGTCAGCCATGAACTACTTTGTCAAATGCTGTGTTAAGGTACAAATATGTCATAAATTTATTCAATTAAAAACTCCTAGTTTCCTCAAAAAGGTATGTTGCAAACACCAGGCTAATTATTCATTATTATGTTATTATTTTCAGTTAATAAGTGCCCTAACTACCAGATTCCAGTTGCAAATGAAACTGGTACCTGAGTGACTAAATTCCATTCTCATGCACATATTGAACCAGCTTGCTTCCAGTCATGTATTATTGTTGTACAAATATCTTGGAGGTCCATAATTTCCCCTTTGTTCCATGTACAGTCTTGAATATATGCTTCTCGGGACTTCTGCTTTATTTGTCTTCAGTTCTTTAAGCCTTTCAAGAACGTTCCCATCCCTTATTTCAAAACCATCAAGAAAAATCCTGAATTCGATACACTTGAATGCATATTTGTACTCTCATCAAGTTGTTGACCAAGTTGAGAGTACCAGCAATGTCCTTATTATCAATAAGTAAAGATCCATGTTCATTCATGATGCATCTTACCTCCTCCTCAACTGTCCGATTTTTCTTATAGAAAAAAGGCAACCATAGGATTCATACTACAATGTTCTATCCTTTTTCTTTGAACCATCTAGTTACATATTTTACAGAATGCTGCTATATTTTGTCAGTTTCTCCAACTGGTCCCTGTTGTGACTGCTGTATCATCTTATTTCTTTCTAAATCTGGGAAGAATTTAAAGTGTGCATCAAGAATAACCCTTTTGCTTCACTTCGCATTTTCAGTTTTCCAGATATCCATTACCGTTTTTCTGTATGAACTAAATTCCATCTTATTGAAATAGGTTGATTTTTCATTAAAAAGAACTTATGCGCTTGCCAAAAGCCACTTTGAAATAAAAGCTAAATGCTAACTGGCACAAGTATAAAGTAAACTTAAAAATCCTATAGTTGGGGGAAGCAGTCATAACTTGCCATTATCGTAAAAACATATGTTATTCCAAACCAAATCCAATTTAGGTTAAAACAAACACAAAAATGCCTCCAGGTGGGTAAAGAATCACAGCAATGAATGTGTCACAAGGAGACTTGGTGACCCACGCAATCAGCTAGCATGAGCTGGATTGCGTTAAGTCAACTTAACTAAGGCTAAATTGGGTGTTTGCGAGTGACTTAACTTTTATTTAAGAAATATCACATGAGAAGAGGGAGTGCTGTTATACTGAATATCATCACGGCTGTGATTCAGTTGTAGGTACGAGGTCACAGGCTGAGTAACGAAGATAATCACAGCTGTGCTGAAATTCAGTATAACAGCACGAATTTGAGTGTGATATTGCTTTTATACAATAGTTCAACAAACAAGGCTGTTTATCAAGTAATGATAATTTGAGACAACAAATTATGTTGTTTTTTTTTTTGTTTAGTCGGCTCCGCTGACAAAAATAGTACCTTCAGGATGACATTTACACGTTATCAAGCAACACATAAGCAGTTTCTTGACTGCAAGTTAGTTTGCCAGCTAGCTACCTGCTTTTTATCATACACAAAAAAGCTGGCTAGCTTCTTTTTCTCATACTTGACAGCAGGCTTGCCAGCTACTTTTTATCATACACGTAAAGGCTAGCTATACGTTAGGCAAGCAAGCCACTTTCAATCATAGCCCACTACCAGCTAGCAAGTTACTTTTTAGCATACATGGACGGGCTAGATATACGGTAGGCTTGTTAGATAGCTTGTTAGATAGACATCTGTAAAGTGAAATGATACATAATAGTAAAACATCCCAGTGCTGTTATGCTCAATATCAGCACTCATGGATTGCCTCTTGGCCAATCAAATTACTTGGTTGGAACTGTTGTATAAATTACATTACATTACAGTCATAATGCCAGTTTACTCAGATGTCTGTGTTAGCTGCTGTGTTGGGTTCTGTGTACTTGTGCTTCAGAATGCAGTAGGGTAAACCAGTACTGTCAGCCAATCAGGGCTGTGTTTGAGATTTCATGTGTCCCACCCACTAAAATAGAATCTTCATATGGGTGCGTTTACAGTATCAGCATCAGATGATGTTTGAGATTGTATCGCTACCTCAGGTTAGCCTCTTGATGATTGTTCCTGAATTTAAGTCAAGTAGGCAAGGTCCAGCAAATGACTGTAGAAATGAATGTACACATGTTTACATGTATTCGTGTGCCTATACTGTGACCTATGCAGTTTAAATGGATATTTTATAACACAACTGTTATGGTAAAAAAGCCTACAAAATAAAATCGGAAAAGAGGGGGAAATGGAATGGGAATAGCTTTGCAAGCAATCTCAACTGTCGATCACGTTTTCGTGGTACAAGATTTAACATATTTTATGACTTTTTCATGTTATGAATAATTAATATAGTCACAAATTCAAACATTTATTAAAGCTGAGCAGTGGGTTGACCGTGGTTCATAACTAGCTGCATGCTGTACACATCATCAGTATTTTCATAAGCGAGACAACCATCTCACCAGAAACACCAACAATCTCCTCCGTAAGGAATTTCTTTGGCTTTGTTTGCCATTGTTGGCGAAGACATATGCTGTTGGCTGACTGTTGAGTCATACAGGGAATCCCATAACTGCAACAATTAGTTTGTCCATCCTGATGTATCCAACAGAATTGGAATAATGTTGCACAAACGTAAGAGAAGCAAAATACTGCAGCCC